>ML663471.1:825929-1425929 GCA_007570785.1 Antilocapra americana | reverse complement strand
TGCTGCAGTTCATGGGGTTGCTAACAGACACAACTGAGCAACTCAACTGAACTGAACAATGCCAACAGTAAACAAACTGCAGTAAATGTATACGATCATTCTTTTCATAAACTTTGGATAGAAGTGGGTTTTTTTCTTTTTTGCTAATTCAGAAGCAAATGATTCCCCAAACTTGCTTTGGTATGCACTTCTTTGGTTATACTTGTGAAAATATAAATTATTTCTCTATGCTTCTTATTTGTATATTTTCTTGTACCAATTATCAGAGTGACATATTTGTAATTTCTCCTATGTGCTAGATCCATCAATTTTATAATGGGGGCTAGAAAACCTCCATGGCAATGAAGTCTTCATAATCTACCTGTTTCTTCCATTACCTCGAGGAATGGCTTCGTAATGATGTTTTTGACTCACAGACATTACTAAACAAATATTCAGGCCAACACTTGATTGAGCTGGAGTCTAGATTTCATCCTAGGGCAGAAAAAAGTGTCAGTAATAATAACCTCAAACCAGTGATTCTAAAGAATCACTAAGGAATCACCAGTGATTCTAAGGAATCAAGGTTTTTTTAATTCCTTATTCTAAGGAATAAAAACAGTTTTATCAGGGAGGTAGAGCTATAGAAACACTGAGCTATTAAGGTGCATATCTAAGCAGGAGACACTATCTTACCCAGCATAGGAGAGGATCTTATTTAAGGATTGCTTTATTCTGATGGTCTCTCTAGAAAGCCAGTGTTTCTTTCCCCTGGACAAAAAAAAAAAAAAACTGTCATCTCTCCCAAGCTCAGTCATATCCTGAGTGCCCAGCACAATTCTCAGCATGTAGCATGTGGTTAATAATTATGTGTTAAATAAAGAAATGAAATCATGTGACCACAGCCTAGGCTGCCTGAAAAACAACAATGGTATTACTTTCCTAAGATGCCTGACTTCAAAATGCCATCGTATACATGTTTAGTTCTATTGCTGTTCTCTTTAACAAAACAAATAAAAAACGAAAAACCCAAAAACAAGTGGGACAAGGAAACATCCTTCTGGAACCATCTTTGTTGAACTCAAGCTGCTATTAAACATGGCTGACATCTCCTGAGTCTGTGAGGAGGAGGACCACTGGAGTGAACCATGTGCTGGGGGAAGAGGCTCCCTAGGACCTGTCATCCTCTGGCTTGTGTCCTCCCCAGGGAGTGGCGAGGGGCCTGTTTCGCTGGCAGCCAGTTGAGTAAGCCAACCACGGTCTCTGTTTGACTCTCAAGAGAGGCACGTGCCCTTTGAACCTTAGAAAGAGCCTCTGGATTGACAGTGAAGCCCAGGCTCAGGAGAACACTTCAGAATAAACTTCCACCAGATGAAATAGGAGCAGTCGACCTAGATGGTTGCCAAGGGGGCAAACGCCAACTCCAGGAGGCCGGGGGCAGGCTCGCTAGTCACTGATGGCAGAAGGGGTAGTATTTCCTGAGTAGAGGGAGGAAAAGGGAGGCCAGTCCTGGGAATTCTAGAGGGAGGAGCTGCCCCTGGAGGCTGCACTTCACTTCCTGTGAGCATACCGCTCCTTACATAATTTACCCCGCGAACCTGCACGATAGACAAGAAGCATGCTCAAGAGGCTTTCCTTTGCCTAAACAGCATTTTCTGCACATATGATTGGCAGAGCCCGCTCCTCTCAGCCTGAGTCTATGATTGGCCTTGATTACTCGACAACGGGAGGTCAGGGATGGGTTACCCAGCTCCCCACCGCCTCCTCTCCCATCCAGGGATAATCATCAAGAGTCTCAAATTCTAAATTCGCTAAGGGCTGATTCGCCACACTTGCCACTTATCCAACCAATTTAGCAGCAAGGCACTCTTGGGGCCTAATTTCTGGTTTGCATCGTGTTCATCCGCATCTTAGAATAAATGAAGACTGATCTGATGGGAATGTGGGGGTTTAGTTGTTGTGGGACTGGTTAAATCTCGGGTGCAGGATGGATGAGGGGGTGGCAGAGAGAGATGCTGGAGTTCAGTAGTGTCCATGACGCTTTTCCACCTTCATTCCCCTGGAGTGAGTGCCTGCCAGACCTCAGAGGTAAACAGAGAACCACCTGGGTGGCAATGGACAACTTGCAGTGGACACAGAGCTTCAGGAGGCCGTGGCGGCTGCTCCTGCTCTGCAGATAAGGGAGGAAGCTAGGACCCCGAGAGCTAAGTGTCCTTTACAGACTCAACAGGTTTCAATGCCCCATTGCTGTACTCACACCAGAAGCCTTCAGTCTGAATTCTTCTGGGGCCTCTCTGTCAGGAGCCCTGACATTGGGTCCATCAGGATTTCACAGACTTCCCTTCTTCAGTCCCTTGTTGTCCACCTTAGACCCTCTCTCCTTTCTTGGGGTCTCTACCTTGAACACTTCGTGCTGTGTCATCCACCAACTACACGAACTCTTCGTCAGTGTTTCCTAAAAGCCTCTTAGCCAACACGAGAATCATTACTTTTACTCCCTGGCAAACTGTTTCTTCAGTATTTACCTGCCTCAACTCAAAGTGCCCTAGTGGGCATTGATCTATCTGACTGACCCTAGGCAGATGGTGCATTCCCCTGCCTCAATTCTTTCCTGAGTCTGCTTCTTACACTGAAATCTACCTCCTCTGTATCCTATCCCATCAACCTACCTGCTCCCAGTCAGCCAGCTGTCTGGTTCAATCAATGCAGCAGGATATCTAGAGACAATAAACAACGGCATGGACCTGCTTTGGTTGGTGATGTGAGACCTTAATCCAAATCAGGGACTGCAATACCAGGAATCTGAGACTCTCAGGAGGGCAGTGGGTGGACAGCTCCAACTACATCAGGTCAGTCTCTTCAGGGCCCCTCAGCTCCCTCTTGCTCCCGCAGTGCCGCCTACTCAGACCAGCCTTGGGGTAGCTTAGTCATCCCTCACGCGCACTTTTGTTCCAAACCTTTATGTGGGGCAGCTCTTCAGAGTGGTTATGTTTTCCAGTCAGAAATTAAGACACACGAGCTAAGAAAATGAGTGTCTTAGTTGGAAATTTATTGGTAGTACAAAAAGAAATCTACCAACACACATTGTTAGAACGAAAAGAATTCTTATTAAAAAGCAAGAAATTATAGGCAATTGGCCATTTCTCAGAGTATCGCGGGTACACGTCTGCATGGTTGCCATGTCAGGTCAGAGTACTGCAGAGCTGTAAGAAAATGAGCGCCTCGGGGCTGGAGACCTTTGCTGTCATCGCAGCAGTGCCAGCAGTGTGGTGCGCTGCACACCCAGGCCTTCAACACC
The DNA here is from genome assembly GCA_007570785.1 of Antilocapra americana. Classification (NCBI taxonomy): domain Eukaryota; kingdom Metazoa; phylum Chordata; class Mammalia; order Artiodactyla; family Antilocapridae; genus Antilocapra; species Antilocapra americana. The sequence continues at coordinate 1,422,652 of ML663471.1, read as the reverse complement.
TGCAGAGATCCTCGCCTCGTGCTCTAAGGGAGAGAGCAATCGCAGAGTAAGTGTGCACAGCCTAGTCTGTGGCATCTGACAGACCTCTGTGCTCATCCTGGCTCTGCATGCTTCAAGCAGTGTGACCCTAAGGAGGTAACTTTCCCTCGTTTCCGAGTTGTAGTTTCCTCATTAGAAATACAGAGATAATGACAGTACTCAGCTCACTGGAGTAGACATGTTCCAGTGAATGGTAGCTGTAATTATAAAATTAATACTATATTGTGATTGACTGAATTGAATGTTCCTTTCTAGTCAATCTATGTATCAAGAGAGAAAGATGAAATAAAGGGGAAAGTTTACAAGTTATGACCATACTCTTACTTTTCCCTCCATTTTTCTCAAGTAATTGAGAAGCAGACTAATACAACGTCCATATCTGGATGACTCAGCCAGTCTCCTTCCCACCCGTAATCAAAAATATTTCCAGGAAAGAAGTAGGCTATACACTTCAAGTGTAATCCCTTCATTTTGTTTCCCCCATGAGCTCTGTCAGGATCCAGAATCTCCTTCTCTAATAATGACCTTCCCAAGTGAAAATTTTTAAAGACTCATTCATCTAGAGATGGCTGAATGTAAAATTGTGCTTGTAAAATAACACCAGCTAAATCACCATCCTTCAACTTTGTGGCAAATAGGAAGCTTTTAACCTCAGAACACTTAAGAATTTGGGTTTTAAGATGCCATAACCCAGAAGTAATACATGAATCTTTTGCAAAGGAACTTCCTGCCATGCTCTTTTGCTGTGGTTTTCTTCCCAGCCACCTAAACCTCATGAAAGTAAAAATAATGATCAATCACACAGAGTGGTACTTGTCTAAAATAACTGAAGTGTGATAGAAGATGAGTGCTAAGAATGCACAGCAGCAGACACTGGCTATCAAGCCAGGAGATTACTCACTAATATTTGGCCCAGATTGATAGGGGGTCATCCCCAGAGCCCCCTCACTGTTTCCTGACAGCATGGTGTCCACTTACGCTCTTCAACAGCCACATCAGCTTGAGTAGACCATTTGTCCGTGTGAGCTGGAAGATTTAGCCAGCAAAGATGGTGAGCCTTTTCTGTGCTCATGAACCCAAAGAAATCAGGGTAGTGAGCCTTAGACAAAGTGAGTTCATCTTTTGTATTAATCATTTTAACCTTTTTCTTTACGCATTTTAGAAAAAAAATTCACACATACCCTCCAACTCCCTTTTGTAGTCATCTTTCAAGCTTGTTGGTTTCAGGATGATGCTTTTGTAGTCTAAAAATAGGATAAAGTGGGGATAACCTTGAGGGTGAGAGATTCATTTGAGCCACTTTGATTCTGGCAAATATGGCCATCCAATGAGCGCTGATGAGTCACACATGACGTGCAATCGAGGAATGTGCTGAGTTCACCTTCCTCTCCTCTCTAGGCTGCTTTGATGAATTCATTAGACTTACTATTTTTCATCCAGGTGCTAGATGCCTGAAGTAGAAAGATAAGAGATTACAGTCCTTGCCGTCAAGTAACTCATAGTCTCCTGGGAGAGGGAAAAGGAAACATAAAGCTTACACTCTCTCACCCTCTCACCACAGGTTGACCCCTAAGGAAGCCAGGGGAGCCTCAGGAAAAACAACCAGCTTGGAGAAGGACACAAGCACCTCAAAGAAGTGACATCCAAGACCAAAGAGAAAAATATTCCAGAGTGGAGGGGCTGGTATTTATGGAGCAGAAATCCAGATTGGAAATTTAATAATTTCAAGTGATTGTTTGCAAAATCCATTTACTTCCAGAAGTCTAATCTCTGAAGTTTAGTCAGGGATGGAAGAGATGACATTTGTGCCAACTGAGTGATGTGCTGGACCTCCTGGGAAAAGAGACTGCATCCCTGTCGGCTTTCTGGGCTGACATGGAAGTGGGTTTCTCTACTGTGTCATTGATGTTGAGCATACCTGGCAAGTAGGTTCTTTCTGTGGGAGGCAGTGAGCAGAGCAGGGGGGCAAGAGTGAGGTCAAACTGGAGTTGAGTAGGGGAAGATAAGGCTAGACCACTCACCAGCTCTCTAAGGGAGTCATGATCCAGAAAGGGCTTCCTCAGAAGACTGTGGCCATGAGCAGGGGAGACCTAGTCCTAGCCCTTCCTCCACCAATGCCCACCCTGGTTCTTGGCTCACCCAACTGCTTGGGAAGCCAAAATACTGAGGCCGAGACTTACTCAGGCTGCCAAAGGGGGCTCCAATCCTCCTCCAGAAAGAGCCAAGCACATGGACATAATTTGTCATCATTTGCTAACTTACACCATCAATAAGCACAATGCCCAGCTTTTTGTAGCGTGATTCTCTTAACCCCCAGTTATATGTAGAATCTCATGTTACCCATCTCACTGGGTCATTGTGAGGATTAAGTGAAACTGCTTTCTCTATAAACTGTATAGCACCATATAAACACAGATTATTCCTGTTATTTTATTATCATCAATCCACACAGAAAATCTCAAGAGGCCAGGAGGCAGGCATTATTAACTCACATTTTTGAGTTGAGGGAACACAGAGGAAAGGGGAAAATATGCAGTTCACGGACTCAGAAAAGCTGTGGCTGCTTACTATTCCAGAAAAAAGGAAATAGACAGTAGATTTTACAGCTCTTTTCTCATACAACTATTTCGGTTTAAATAATAAGGTTTGATTTCATTTTACTTCATCTAAGTCTCTAAGAGTTCCTCTGGGAGAATAGTAAGAAAGAGGTGTTTCTCCTTTCAATCTTCACTTTATAAACAGCAAATGTGGTATGGCTACCTGTGAGAACAAAGGAAAGCTAAATCAAATGGCTGGATTTTAATGTTTCCAGCGGAGATCATCTCCAAAAAAGATGGGATATGTGTTCAGGATAGGCAGGTGGGCAGGAGTGGCAACTCTTGAGAACAAACCGTTGACTCACTTTCCCCAGAGGGCAGGGCAGGGCCTGAGCACCCAAGCGTCTTTGTCCCTGCCCACGCTCGCTCGAGCGGCTCTGCTCACGCCGCCATCGACCCCCTCTGCCGAGTGTCTTTGCCATTTGCAGCTCTAAGTGCTGCGGCTGCTGCAGACTGATGCAGTGGAGCTGGCATGTTTGGGCGGCCAGAGGGGAGGTGAGGGCTAGAACTCCCTGCTGGAGAGGGCCTTATCTTGATGAAAGGAGCCAGCGGCCAGACACTGGGAAGGGGCTTTGCGCTTTGCATTAGCCGCAGAGCCTGGTGGCATTAAAGCTTGGGGCCTGCCCACTCTCCAGGGTGGCTGGACTTGCTTAGGTTGGGGTCCAGGGGAGATGGATGAAGAGTGGCTGGATTTCCATTAGGCACATCTGAGCCAGGAGAGGGGATGCCACGCTGGAAGTAAGCAAAGGCGGGAGCTACTGAATGCTTCAGGCAAGACCTCTGCTGGGGAAGTAGGACATGACTTTCTTGAGGATGATCTAACTCTGGGGCTGTCCTAGCTCCTGCTTTTGTCCTAGTGTGTCCTGATTATAAACAGCACTCCTTCTCACTCTCCCGAGTGTCCCTCTCATCTTAGGTGTGTGCCTACGATGTAATCCAGGTGCCCAAGGACACAGTGCAGGCTGACCTTTACCCAGTACTTGTCATGTGCCAGGCATAATTCTAAATACTCTTTTAAAAAAGAAAAAATCACCTTTTACTATTGGAGTATAATTGTTTTACAATGTTGTGCTGGTTTCTGCTGTACCACAAAGTGAATCAGCTATATGTATACATGTATCCCCTCCCTCATTAGCCTCCCTCCCATCTTTCCCGCACCCATCCCTCTAGGTCATCACAGAGCACCAAGCTGAGCTCCCTGTGCTGTACAGCAGCTTCTCACTAGCTATCTCTTTTACACACACACGTGTGTGTATATGTGTGTCAGTCACTCAGTCGTGTCTGGCTCTCTGTGACCCCGTGGACTGTAGCCCACCAGGCTCCTCTGTCCATGGGATTCTCCAGGCAAGAATACTGGAGTGGGTTGCCAGTTCCTTCTCCAGGGAATATTCCCGACCCAGGGATCGAAGCCGGGTCTCCCACATTGCAGGCAGACTCTTTACTATCTGAGCCAACATGGTAGGGTATGTATGTCTGTGCTAGTCTCCCAATTTGTCCCACCCTCCCCTCCCTCCCCATGTCCAGATGTCCTTTCTCTATGTCTGCTCAGGGCCCTGACTGTACTTTAATCTTCCCGTGAGCCCTACCACCCAGGTGTCCTCGCCAGGACGCGGCTGAGGACCCGGGCTTCGAGTGACCCTATCACTGGCCTAGAGCTGCCCAGAGGGGAAGTGGCAACGTCAGAACCCCAACCCAGCCCCACCAGAGGGGCCGCCTGCGCCTGGGGCCTGTTACAGCTCTTCACCGGGTTCTTTAGTGCAAGAGAGAATCCGAGAACACTGTCCTTCTCAGAGTGTTGGCTGACTCCCAGAAACAAGTTTCCCAGGGTTTTCAGGCAAAGGATGAACCTTCAGGTCTGTCTTCCTGCCTAGTTTGAAAAGGGAATGCAGTAAGCAGAAACCGCTTGCCTTCGAGTGGGACGCTGGGCTGGATAACAAAGTGCAAATTTCTCCACCTCTGAATAGGGAAGGTATCAAGTGATACTTGTACTTATAAACTCATATTTCTCACAGTGCCACAGAAGTGTGCCTTTGCCGAGTAGGGACCCAGTGTGTATGATGAAGAGTGAATTTTTAATAGGACCAGAGAATTTTAAAATAATACTAGCAACACCTTGGGGTGCCCATGTCTTGCCAGTTCTAAGCAACTACCATGTAAACAGGTCTTTAATCACATCCTGGAAGAAGATATCAAGACTTGAAGATGGCAATATTTTGGATTAAGTGTTAGCCATTGAATCTGACCTCAGTGAGGATATTTGTTGTCAATAGAGGTTGGTGTGCGGGATGCTTTCCCCAGCATCAGAAACCCTTCACTTAGAGGGTTCCATCTTACAGCCCTTTGTCCTCCATGAGGTGTTGGCTCTTTTAACCCAGGTTTGTACATGAGTCAGCATCAGCTCCAGAGGCGTCCTTGCCACTTTGGAGGTGTGCATTCCCTTCCTGTAATTTAGATGTGAGCAAACTCAGAGAGGAGAATGTCTGAAGCAAAAAACCCAGAGTGGCTTTGAAATCAACTTGCCTCTTTCACCATTTGAAACCATCCTGAAAGGCTTCAAAGCCCAAGGGCAGGGAGATGGTTCATCATTTTCAAGGTCTCCATATGGAGAGACTGACCTTCCACAGAGCTTACAGCAGATCCAGGGTGGAGGTCATGAGTGGTTTTTCAAGAAAATTACTATGGCCTCCAAAATGCTGGCAAGAAGCCACTGGGTTTTGAGGGGCTGGGTCTTCCCATCTGGTGCATGAGGCAGGGGAGGGACTGACATAGAAGAGACTGGAACGGGAGCTCAATGAGGACAAAAAGCCACACTTCTTTGGATTTTTGATGACTGCTATTTAATGAAAGAGGAATATTCATCTATCACAATACAATAATTGATGTTTTATACCAAGATATTGTGTAAGGATACATTTTGAGCAGAATTAAAACACGATTTTAATAGCTATTGCTGTTTAGTCACTCAGTCACGTCCAACTCTTTGTGACCCCATGGATTGTAGCACACCAGGCTCCTCTGTCCATGGGATTTTCCAGGCAAGAATACCGGAAGGGGTTGCCATGGAAATGGTTAATAATTCCGTCTAAAAACAAAAAAAGCTTCCTTTACTTGGTATCAAGATGATGGGTTAACTTGCCTGTTAATGCTAAAAATCTCTCTGGATTCTTTTAAAGTCTATGTCAAGGGCCTGATCCTTCAAGTATTTATTCCAAACTCCTCAAAGGTTAGATTTCCTTTGGTAGTAATAGTGGATTAGTCACTTAGTCCTGTCCAACTCTTTGCAACACCATGGATGGTAGTCTGCCAGTCCCCTTTGTCCTTGGAATTTTCCAGGCAAGAATACTGGAGTGGATTGCCATTTCCTTCTCCAGGGATCTTCCAGACCTAGGGATCGAAACTAGGTCTCTTAGCATTGCAGATGGATTCGTTACAAACTGAGCCACCAGGGAAGCCCTGGGAGATTTAAGACTTTATTATTTCACCTGCCATCAGAACTGTAGTTGGTGTATGTGTGTGTGTGTGTGTATGTGTATTAGCTGTGTCTGGTCTTAGCTGCATCACTCAGAATCTTCATTGTGTCACATGGGCTCAGTAGTTATAGAGCATGGGCTTAGCTGCCCCACAGCATGTGGGATCTTAGTTCCCCAACCAGGAATTGAACCCAAGTTCCCAGCATTGGAAGGTAGATTATTAACCCCTGGACCCCCAGGGAAATCCCAATACGGATGGTATTTAAAATCTCCTAAGGTGTCTATGTACATTTTCCTTTATATTTCTCAGGTTGAATGTTTCTTTCTTTCCCCCTTCAAGTCTCTGAAATGAGGACATATACGGATGGCCCTCACAGGAATCTCCTGTGTTTCTGACTCAAGCAAGATCTTTTGGATGCTCTGATTGTGGGACAATTCAATTCCATAAAACAAGGAGAGAAAAGAAAGCATATTCATTCCCTCTACTCCAGCTTATCAAGAAGGTCCTTGCACTGCGATTCTTTATCCAGTCTCTGCTTCTTTATTTCAAGATTACAAAATTTAAAGGGCTATCTTAAACAACAACAGAAACCTCTACCTACATTAGCAATTATCATTAACTCCCTTTTACAATCATTCCATTTTCCCTCCTGCTGTTCTAGGAAAATCTGAATTAAAAAGCCTGGTGCTGCTCAAGGGCAATTAATAGCAACGAGATGACAAAAGATCTTGGAACAGCTGACAAAGTGGCCCTGGGAGGGAACTGGGCCCTAGCTCAAAGTCGCGGTGGGGAGTGTGTACCCCGTGCAGCCTGAGCTTTTATGCGTGAAGAATGAAAGGATTTTCATCACTCAGGATAATGCAATTAAAAAGTACACCACCAGAACCCACCCCATGCCAACTTGTTCAAAATTGGGCCTCGGACCCAGGGGCCTGGAATGAAAGTGAAAGCTTAAACATCTCCATCGGCAGGGAAGGAGGGGCGGGCCTTGGTCTGCTTCCTTGTGCAGACAGGTACCTGTTAGAACAGGAGGGACATATGTTCATCGCCCATGGTAAGAGATGATTATAGGACCTAGGATGGGTGGACAGAGGGAGATCTAACTAATGTCAGAGAAGAAGCTAATTAAAGTGTGATCACAGGTCTCTTTCTCCCCTTTCTGTGCAGTGTTTCTATCTTACGATGTATGCACACAATTTAATGTCCTTGGTGAGAGGGAAGCTACCATCTCTAATTGCCCGAAAATGACATCGTGTTTGTTGTCCTGGATGTGGAGTTGCCCAGGTGGAAATTGTTTTTCTGATTAGCGTGCTTGCACAGACTCTGTGAAGTCCAGCGTGCAGTTGGGAATTTTTTTTCTAATCTCACAGAGATGAGCACAATTTAGGCTGCTGATTATAGACACACCAGAGCAATTGGTCTTGGCAATCGCTCTGACCCTGGATTGGCAAGAGCCTTGACGAGATGGAAAGGCATCTCCCTACCCAGAGACCCTGAGATGAGCCCAGGCAGGCTTAGGGAGGCCCACTTTCTGTCATCTGGCTATAAAGGCCCCAGTAGCAATCTTGAAGCTGTTTACTCCTGCCTGGTGCTCACTCCACAACAGTCACACTTCTTACTCTGACTCCTAGTGTGGTTCCTGTCCCCAAGGTTACTCCTAAGAGCACACACTTTCCAGGAGGGAGTCACGCTGCTGTTGGCTGTGAAGGACTCACATTGACTTGTTCCCCGGAGACTTCCCTGCAAAGGGGCAAGTTCACAGCACTCTTCTGTCTGAACAGAAGACTTCCCTATGGAGTCAGTGCTGGGAGAAAATGAAAAGACATGAAGGAACAGGGAAAATAAATCCACAGAGGCAAAAAAGAAGGCAGACCGAGAGGTTCTGGCTATCGAAGAGCGATAGCTAGAGGTGGCCTTCCTGGGTGGCACAGGGGGTTAAGAATTGCTTGCAATGCAAGGGATGCAAGAGACACAGGTTTGATCCCTTTGTCAGGAAGATCCCCTGAAGAAGAAAATGACAACCCAGTATTCTTGCCTGGGAAATCCCATGGACAGTGGAACCTGGCAGGCTACAGTCTATGGAGTAGCAGACAGTCAGACACAAATGAGTAACTGAGCATACACACACAAGGATGATGGGAAAGTTGACAAGGCACTACCTCTGAAGCAGGGACTGTTCTGTCTTCACTTGCATGCTCTTTTTTAACTTTTATACTAAATCTTATAGACAAGGTCTTTTATGGTGCCCATTTTACAGATGAGAAAGCTGAGCCTTAAAGAGGTTAAAGACACATAGAAAGTGGCAGGGCCAGAATTCAAACTCATTAGTCTGGCTTCAGACTTGGCCCAAACTCCTGAAAAAGCTGAGTGTCCAATTGACACAGAGAAAATCCAAGATTCTCAAGGACAGACACATTTCCAGTCAACAAAACTAGATGAAACATAGCAACTTCTACAATTTGTTACGAATGAGTTGTCTAGCCAAAACAGACAATGGGCAACTCCTAATCAACCTTCTCCTTCATGACTATCTGCTATGGAACAGCTCCTATGGGGCCTCTGGGCTGACAAGGGTTCATATTTGGAGTTTCTTGGGAAAGACACAGAATTACAGCTGCCCCAAGCCTAGGGCAGCTAGGCTTGTTTCCAGGATGCACAATTCAAAGGATGTTTGGGAAAGTGGAGAGGCCAGGGAGGGGATGCCACGGGAGGGTGGAGAAAATGTTTTTTAGAAGACACAATTCTTTCGGGAAGAATTTGCATATCCACCCTGTGAATGAACAGTAGTCAGGTATAGAAAGCAGGGCCAATCTAAAAGCTAACACTTCACTCTCCTCGGAATGAATAGTCTTCTGGCCTGTACTCTATTGGCAATTAATGATACACCATTCTGTTATGTCTCTCTTACTACTGTCTTGTGTTATTGGCTTCAACCTTTATTGTTTACTTCCTCGTGTATTATTGACCTGTCTCCCTGCCTTGATGATAATCTCCTGGAGAGGGGAAAATGAAAGTTTCAAAATTATTTTTAACCCCTGTTGTACCTAACAGAACATCTAGTACATATCAATCAGCTGATAAAAGAAGATGCTCATATTCATTTTTTTCTCCTAGTTTGAAGTAACAAAAGGAATGTAATCTAAGACATACTGGAGGGACCCAGAGGAGAACAGCAGGAAGAGTTTTTTCATTGCAACTCCAGATGCTTCATTCATGCATATATCCAGCCATTCATCTGGTAATCCATTTATTCCAAATTCCTAGAATTATACCAATGAGTGAGGTACAAAGAGGAATAAGCATACGGGCGTGTCCTTCAGGACCTCAAAGCACCATAGGCAGGAAGAGAGGACCATGGCTGCTAATATTTAGGGACGTGGGCCTACCTGAGGGTCTCAGGTTTCTGGTTAACATATTCTCATACCCTTGTCTGTTAGCTCAGTCATTCGCCAAATAAATATTTATTGTATCTCTACTGGAAACTGGGATATATGTGTGGAAAAGGTAGATAAACACATTATACTCATGAAGCTCATAATCTAGTGAATAAGGCAGACATCTACAAACTAATACCAATGATTATTTAATTATAAATGCAATGAAAAAGAAGTGTGAGTTTATGTGGAAGTATACAATGGATGTGCAGGGAAGGGGCTAACCTCAATTTGGCCAAAAGTAGTGGTGGTCCGTAAAGAATTTCCCATAGAAGTTTCACCGAAGCTGAAACTTAAAGGCTGAGGAGGGGTTCACCAAAGGAGAAGGTACGAAATGGTGAAACATCCCAGTTTGATGGCTTGGAGGTGATAAAGAGCTTGGCACAAAAGAGGAAATGAAATAACATTAGTCAGTAGAACATGGGTGTGAGGGTGTTGGTGGTGCCAGATGAAGCTAATGAGCAAGGTATGACTAGGTCATGCAGGTTTGCACTGTTTTTGTTTCAGTTTTACCATCTAGCATGCACCCACTCTTTTGTTGGCGGGCATCTTCCACTCTCCATGACATCAGTTATATCCACAGCTATAGTCTCCTGCTATGGAGAATGAACCAGAGAGACCCTTCACCTCCCATCTCCTGGCATCCAAGGCATAGTCACAGGACATGTGTTTGTCTGCTCACACACTCTGGATCACCCTGGTCTCTGGATCTGGGCAGGAGTTGCAAAGTGAAAGGAAGAATGTGGCATTTATTTATGGCACTGGCACCTGTGGCATCTAGCAGTGGCAGCAGAGCTATCCAGGGGCTGGTCCTTCCATCTGTCCTCTAGAGTCCCACCCCCCCCCCCGCCCCCATCTTCTCATTTCCCAAGCCAAACAAGGATTCTGTGAGCCTGCCACCATCTTCACAAAACCTTCCTGTCTGCCTAGGTCCATCAGAACTCATTTCAGTCACCTATAACCTAAAACCTTGATCAGTGAACAGTGATCAGGATGTTGATTTCTAACTTAAGGACAACAGAAGCCTTAAAAGATTCCATTGAAGGTGTAACAAGAATGAAGTTGTTTATAAACATCTCTGAAAGTCCTGTTGTTTTCAAACTACTTCCACATGACTTACTTGGTTTTTAGAGAAACCAGAGATAGTTACTATCACCTCTCCATTTGGCACCAAAATAAGAATGTCGTTGGAAGAATCCAAAGTGAAACTGTTAATCACAAAACAAATTTCAGAGATCAGGTTTTCTGACTTCTTGTACATTGCATCTTCTGTTTCATGGCTTCCATGTCAGAAGCAGTAGTGAATCGTTTAAGCTTCCTACCTAAACTCACCTATAGAAACTCGTATACTCCATGTTAATCACCACCTCTATTTATATTAGATACTAAATCCACATGAGAAAGTAGGTAGCATCCAAGAACAGTCTGTCTGGAAATAATTCTAAAGCACAAAAGGACAGTTAAGAATTTACAGGCTCACAATTTTGTGTAGCTACCAAGTCACACACTCTCACTAAAGAAAAGTTGAAAGCTTGGTATCACAAGATGCCAAACAATAACCAAAAAAAGGTGTATTAGTAAAAAGATCAAGCAGAGTATCAGGGAGGCTGCTGGGAAGCAGCAAAGATTGAGAGTCCAATCATAAGCTTTGACTTAAGACCTGGAGACTATACCTATCTTGTAGGACTGTTGCAAGGATTAAACAAAGTAGTCTGTGTAATATTCTTAGCATAAACCTCAATATAGAGAAAATACTCTATTAGATCTTCATTACCTTCCTTTGCTTCCAGAGACATTAGAGGACTAGTAGGAATTTGTCCCCTAGAATAGCAGCCCCCAATTTTTGGCTCCAGGGACCAATTTTGTGGAAGACAATTTTTCCGTGGACCAGGGGTAAGGGGGAATGGTTTCGGGACAATTCAAGTGCATTACATTTATTTCTAGCCTAATGCTGCTGCTGATCTGATGGGAGATACCAGTCTGAGGCCCAGAGGTTGGCCCTGGATTGATACAATGAGTCACAGAGGCTCATTAGCAGAGTGAAAGTGAAAGCGAAGTCGCTCGGTCCTGTCTGACTCTTTACGACCCCATGGACCATAGCCCACCAGGCTCCTCAGTCCATGGGATTTTCCAGGCATGAATGCTGGAGTGGGTTGCCATTGCCTTCTCCAGGGGATCTTCCAGACCCAGGGATCAAACCCGGGTCTCCTGCATTGCAGGCAGATTCTTTATCATCTGAGCTACCAGGGAAGCCCCCATTAGCACAAAGAGCCATAGTCAAATCCAAGTTTATCTGAGGGGTGGGGGTGAGGGAGCCATGGAGAGAGACTGGAGGGGCACCCAGAGGGACAGCAGCAGTCTCTCCCCTTCTCCAGGCCAACTGGAGAAGGTTATTGGGCTTTGCTTTCCAATAAGTTCTATGGAATTTAGATGACCTATTCAACCTTCAAGGATGTTAGAAGAAAGAAATCAGTATGTTGCTTGAAATAAAACACACAGACATTAATTCAACGTTCTTATATTTTTTTCTAAAAACCAATTGATAAGAAAATTTCTTTTCTTTTGGGGTGGGGAAGAAACAAAATAATCTTTTGATAAATAAAGAGTATTTTCTTTTCTATGAAAACCAAATATTTTCTACAAGCAAATTTTATTTTCCCAAATATTTGACAAGAGCAAGCTGTAAAATTCTGAAGGAGTTTAGTCAGCTGTACAGATTGACTTTTGAAGTGTAAAATAAACCTTTACTTAACAGATGTCAGGACTGTGACTTTGAGAGATAATGACAGTTTTTATAGTAGGTTGGTGACAGAATTTCTGAGGAAAATGAATAAAGTTTTGGTGCCAAGTCTGGGGAAAAAATGACAACATGATTATTAACAATTGACTGAATTGAGGAAAGCAAAAATAAGTGTTCTAATTTGTTTGATTAGACAGCATAAACTGTTCCATAAATAACAGTAAAATACATTTAACAAAAGGATAGGCTGTACCTTCAGGTAAAAATGAGAGTAACTCAAAGGCCCTACCTCCCTCCAAAATCACCATGAATGAAGTTGATGGAAAATCATTTCAAAGGCTTCAGACAAGAGATCAAACAGCCACCAAAGATGTTTTAATAGCTTTATTCAGATTCTACCTCTGAAGCAGCAAATAGGAAGTCTGCAAAGCTGACAAACACTTTTCAGGTCAGCAACCACTGAAATATTTAGTAGAACAGAAATCTTATGCAAAATCAAATACCTCTGGGCCCCATTCCAGCACCCTGCCATCTTCCCTTTATTCCAAGCTGTTTGCCACTGAGCAGCTTCTGGATGCAACTTAAGTCCTATTGTTGTTAGCTGATAAGTCACGTGCAACTCTTTGTGATCCCATGGACTGTAGCCTGCCAGGCTCTTTTGTCCATGGGTTTCTCCAGGCAAGAATACTGGAGTGGGTTACCATTTCTTTAGGGGATCTTATCAGACCAGGGATCAAACCCAAGTCTCCTGCACTGCAGGCAGATTCTTTACCTCTGAGCCACTGGGGAAGGCCCAACTCAAGTCCTACTGCTCTGCAAAGCCCTCTTGGACTCCTCTGTTCTACAGGCAGCTCTCTTCCTGGATCAAAAGGCCTCTGATATAATCTTCACTGCGCCATTGAGCACTGGCCCATAAGAGTGGTCCAGCTGGAATTCCCAAACCTTGACTTTCAGTCTAGGTAACTCTCATTGCACTTGGCACTGTTTCCCAGGAGATGGCATATAGGGCTCCAGCTTCACATAAGGATCCAGTTCTTTTCTGGAAAGGTGAGCTAGGGGAATAAAAGAGGTAACTTTAAAAAATTTTACCTGAAGACAGAAGCATGAATCTGGCCTGAACATCCAGTTCCTCCCTTCACACTTAGTGATTTTTTGAAATGATTTGGATTAAAATTAACTATCTGCTGTCTAATTTCTATTTGTTCCATTTGTTCTTTGTTTATTCTCCTTCTATTTTCTGACTTGTCTAGGTTTAATTAAGCAATTATAATTCAATTTCATCTCCTCTATTGAATTATTTAACTTCTTTAAGATAATTGTTAGAGGTTGTCTTAAGATTTACAATATAATTTTTTTATAATTTGTGTTAAATTTCAAATAAATTTTACTGCTTTTTGTTGGGGAAGCACCTTGTTAGGCTGTATTTTCAATTCCTCATTCCCATTCTTTGCAGCACTGTCATAAACTTTACTTCTACATATTCTGTAAACATTTAATACATTTTCACTATTTATGCTTTAAACAGCTATTTTTTAAAGCAATTAATAAGAACTCTTGCTCAAAATTAGGTGGCAGCCTGGATGGAAGGGGAGCCTGAGGGAGAATGAATACATGTATATTTATGGCTGAGTCCCTACACTGTTTACCTGAAACTAGCACAGCATTGTTCATGGGCTATGTTGTTGTTTTCAGTCACCCAGTCATGTTCAACTCTTTGTGATCCCATAGATTGCAGCTCTCCAGGCCTCTCTGTCCTTCACCATCACCTGGAGTTTGCTCTAATTCATGTTCATTGCATCGGTGATGCCGTTCAGCTATCTCATCTTCTGATGCACTCTTTAGTTCCTCTTCTCTTTATGCCAGGTCATTGGCTATCAGTTCAGTTCAGTCCCTCATTCATGTCCGACTCTTTGCAACCACATGAATTGCAGCACACCAGACCTCCCTGTCCATCACCAACTCCCAGAGTTTACCCAAACTCATGTCCATCGAGTCAGTGATGCCATCCAGCCATCTCATCCTCTGTCATCCCCTTCTCCTCCTGCCCTCAATGCTTCCCAGCATCAGGGTCTTTTCCAATGAGTCAACTCTTCACATGAGGTAGACGAAATATTGGAGTTTCAGTTTCAACATCAGTCCTTTCAATGAACACACAGGACTGATCTCCTTTAGGATGAACTGGTTGGATCTCCTTGCAGTCCAAGAGACTCTCAAGAGTCTTCTCCAACACCACAGTTCAAAAGCATCAAGTTTTCAGCACTCAGCTTTCTTTATAGTCCAACTCTCACATCCATATATGACCGCTGGAAAAACCATAGCCTTGACTAGATGGACCTTTGTTGACAAAGTAATGTCTCTGCTTTTTAATATGCTGTCTAGGTTGGTCCTAACTTTCCTTCCAAGGAGCAAGCGTCTTTTACTTTCATGGCTTCAGTCACCATCTGCAGTGATTTTGGAGCCCAGAAAAATAAAGTCTGTCACTGTTTCCACTGTTTCCCCATCTATTTGCCATGAAGTGATGAGACCAGATGCCATGATCTTAGTTTTCTGAATGTTGAGCTTTAAACCAACTTTACACTCTCCTCTTTCACTTTCATCAAGAGGCTTTTTAGTTCCTCTTCACTTTCTGCCATAAAGGTGATGTCGTCTGCATATCTGAGGTTATTGATCTTTCTCCCAGCAATCTTGATTCCAGCTTGTGCTTCTTCCAGACCAACATTTCTCATGATGTACTCTGTATATAAGTTAAATAAGCAGGGTGACAATATAGAGCCTTGACATACTCCTTTTCTTATTTGGAACCAGTCTGTTCCATGTCCAGTTCTAACTGTTGCTTCCTGACCTGCATACAGGTTTCTCAAGAAACAGGTCAGGTGGTCTGGTATTCCCATCTCTTTAAGAATTTAACACAGTTTATAGTGATCCACACAGTCAAAGCCTTTGGCATAGTCAATAAAGCAGAAGTAAATGTTTTTCTGGAATTCTCTTGCTTTTTCAATGATCCAGCGGATGTTGGCAATTTGATCTCTGGTTTCTCTGCCTTTTCTAAATCCAGCTTGAACATCTGGAAGTTCATGGTTCACATATTGCTGAAGCCTGGCTTGGAGAATTTTGAGCATTAGTTTACTAGCGTGTGAGATGAGGGTACTTTGTGCGGTAGTTTGAACAGTCTTTGGCATTGCCTTTCTTTGGGATTGAAATGAAAACTGACCTTTTCCTGTCCTTTGGCCACTGCTGAGATTTCCAAATTTGCTGGCATACTGAGTGCAGCACTTTCACAGCATCATCTTTCAGGATTTGAAATAGCTTAACTGGAATTCCATCACCTCCACTAGATTCGTTCATAGTGATGCTTTCTAACACCCACTTGACTTCCCATTCCAGGATGTCTGGCTCTAGGTGGGTGATCACACCATCGTGATTATCTGGGTCATGAAGATCTTTTTTGTACAGTTCTTCTGTGTATCCTTGCTACCTCTTCTTAATATCTTCTGCTTCTATTAGGTCCATACCATTTCTGTTCTTTATTGAGTCCATCTTTGCATAAAATGTTCCCTTGGTATCTCTAATTTTCTTGAAGAGATCTCTAGTCTTTCTCATTCTATTGTTTTCCTCTATTTCTTTGCATTGATCACTGAGGAAGGCTTTCTTATCTCTCCTTGCTATTCTTGGAACTTTGCATTCAAATGGGAATATCTTTTCTTTTCTCCTTTGCTTTTCACTTCTCTTCTTTTCACAGCTATTTGTTAGGCCTCCTCAGACAGCCATTTTGCTTTTTTGCATTTCTTTTCCCTGGGGATGGTCTTGATCCCTGTCACCTGTACAATGTCAGGAACCTCCGTCCATAGTTCATCAGGCACTCTGTTTATCAGATCTAGTCCCTTAAATCTACTTCTCGCTACCACTGTATAATCATAAGGGATTTGATTTAGGTCATACCTGAATGGGCTAGTGGTTTTCCCTACTTTCTTCAATTTAAGTCTGAATTTGGCAATGAGGAGTTCATGATCTGAGTGACAGTCAGCTCCTGGTCTTGTTTTCACTGACTGTATAGAGCTTCTCCATCTTTAGCTGCAAAGAATATAATCAATCTGATTTCGGTGTTGGCCATCTGGTGATGTCCATGTGTAGAGTCTTCTCTTCTTGTGTTGTTGGAAGAGGGTGTTTGCTTTAACCAGTGTGTTCTCTTGGCAAAACTCTATCAGCCTTTGCCCTGTTTCATTCTGTATTCCAAGGCCAAATTTGCCGGTTACTCCAGGTGTTTCCTGACTTCCTCCTTTGCATTCCAGTCCCGTATAATGAAAAGGACATCTTTTGGGGTGCTAGTTCTAGAAGGTCTTCATAGAACCATTCAACTTCAGCTTCTTCACCATTACTGGTTGGGGCATAGACTTGGATTATCGTGATATTGAATGGTTTGCCTTGGAAACCAACAGAGATCATTCTGTTGTTTTTGAGATTGCATCCAAGTACTGTATTTCGGACTCTTTTGTTGACAATGATGGCTACTCCATTACTTCTAAGGGATTCCTGCCCACAGTAGTAGATATAATGGTCATCTGAGTTAAATTCACCCATTCCAGTCCATCTTAGTTCACTGATTCCTAGAATGTCGACGTTCACTCTTGCCATCTCCTGTTTGATCACTTCCAATTTGTCTTGATTCATGGACCTAACATTCCAGGTTCCTATGCAACATTGCTCTTTACAGCATCGGACCTTGCTTCTAACACCAGACATATCCACAATTGGGTGTTGTTTTTTGCTTTGGCTCCATCCTTTCATTCTTCCTGCAGTTATTTCTCCACTGATCTCCAGTAGCATATTGGGCACCTACCGACCTGGGAAGTTCCTCTTTCAGTATCCTATCATTTTGCCTTTTCATACTGTTTATGGCATTCTCAAGGCAAGAATACTGAAGTGGTTTGCCGTTCCCTTCTCCAGTGGACCACATTCTGTCAGACCTCTCCACCATGTCCCGTCTATCTTGGGTGGCCCCACATGGCATGGCTTAGTTTCATTGAGTTACACAAGGCTGTGGTCCACGTGATCAGATGGGCTAGTCTTCTGTGATTGTGACTTCAGTGTGTCTGCCGTCTGATGCCCTCTCGCAACATCTACCGTCTTACTTAGGTTTCTCTTACCTTGGATGTGGGGTATCTCTTCACGGCTGCTTCAGCAAAGCGCAGCCACTGCTCCTTACCTTGGAGGAGGGATATCTCCTCCTGGCCGCCCCTCCTGACCTTGAACGTGGAATAGCTCCTCCCGGCCCTCCTGCGCCCGTGAAGCCACTGCTCCTTGGACGTGGAGTTGATCCTCTCAGCCGCCGCCCCTGACCTCAAATATGGGGTAGCTCCTCTCAGTCACGCTTCATTGGCTATACCCCAATATAAAATAAAACATAAAAATGAAAGTCATATAGCCTACAGTGAAACTCTCCTTGTTCATACAACATTTGACCTCCCTGGATTTTCCGATTCCAAATTCAGTGTTATTGCTTTCTCTTTAGACCAAGGCAACTCATCTTTACTCTTGTGCTTTTTTCAAGATCTATAAAATTCTTTTTGCTTTAAAATTCTATGATTATTGACCTATAAAATATAAAAGTTAGACTTTTTTTTTAAACAGACACAGACTTTATTATTTTCTGTCCATTTTTTGGATGCTTTCATTAGCAAATTAAGCTGTACCAATTTTGAGACAATTATTGTGCACACATGGAGATAAGGGAAAGGATGAATAATTTCTTTTAACTGCTTTACCCCCTGTGTGAACAAGAGGCTGAGATGAGTGGGTGCAAGGGGCACATGGGGTAGTATTTCCAGCTGCCTCCCCACATATGATGCATGAAAAGGAAAACAGACTCACCTTGGCATTTGGGAGTTAATTCATGGCTATAGAGGAATGCAAGGTAGAGGAAGCCCCAGCCCCCAACCTCTGCAGTTAATAAATTTGTGTGCAGATGAGAGAGAAGGCCAGGCTCTAAGGCCAAACCCACAAAAGCTGTTTCTGATGGTTACCAGGCTAATTTCTTCTCAGTTTCATGATCATGAAGCATTTTCTAACAACTTTATCTCATTATTCTCTTTTGGGGGAACTCACTGTGTGAAGGGGCACGGACTGCCTTGCAGGTACAAGGGCAGTCAATGTCTTTCATGATTCCATCTCCACTCGCTGCAGTGCGAGGGCCTGAGACCATTTAAGCTACAGCAGATATTAGGTATGGTGATGACAATTTTTTTAAAGTTCTTTTCCATGGTAGCTCAGACAGTAAAGAATTTGCCTGCAATGCAGGACACCTGGGTTCGATCCCTGAGTCAGGAAGATCCCCTGGAGAAGGGAATGGTAACCAACTCCAATATTGTTGCATGGAAAATTCCATGGACAGAGGAGCCTGGAGGGCCACAGTCTATGGGATTGCAAAGAGTCAGACACGACTAAGAGGCTAACACTTTCATTTTCACAAAGATTCTATACCATGATCCTTTCAGGGGCTTTAGAATCAAAGTGATGAGCCGAAATATTTGGTTTGTCACTGATGCAGTGTTCCTCTAAAATGAAATTCACAATTGGAGGTCAGGCATGTGTGGTTGATACTGATTTTACTCTCTTAATTGACAGTATTGTCAATAACTAATGACCTAATTTGCATTGCAGAGGATCAGAATGGAGGGAATAGAGAAATAGCCTTTTTCAGTTCTGTATTTCATGAAAAGTATAAAACTGTTAGTGAGATATGTGACTCTTTTAGACTCTAGTTCTAACATACACAAACCCATTGCAATGTTCCAATTCAATCAGACCAGTTATTAGATGTCATGAAAATAATGAAAGGAAAAAGATGAGCTGGTTTAAGTCACAAATAATGAAAGGAAAAATATTGGTTGGCTTAAAATTCTTTAACTAGTTTGTGTAATTAGAAGCAGACATGGTCTCTCTCTCCACCATCTTTTTCAAAAGTCAGAATGTTCTGCATCTTCTATAGCTTCCCATTTTTTGCATTCTGAGGAGTAGAAAAATCTATGCAATTTCAACTTTTTATTGGTCAAATAAAGACAGAAAAGCCATTTAGGAATTAAAATATGAAGTTAAGGATTAACTTTGATTTGATAATTGTGAGTTAACTGCCCCTTTGTCAGAGACTTTTTTTTTTTTAACTATCTTTATTGTGGAAATATACCATTAGATCTTAGGAAGAATGTATTTGGCAAGTTAAATAGATAGGTACTGCTACAACTTCCTAGGAATTTTCTTTTACTTAGAGAAATATGGAAGTGAGAACGTTCAGTTGTGGGCTTATGTGAGAGACAGGGGGACCAAAAGAAAAATAAAAGAAGAGATTAAAAAGAAAAACAGGGCTAATAAGTATTCAGTACTCAAGTACCTACACAGTTTGTTACACCAGAATTATGTATTATGTATTATTGTATTACACTCATACAATATTTTATGATTAACAGCAGCAACATAAACACACCATCTGGGATATTGTGTTTGTCAAGTGGGAGGTTAAAGCCTACTCAGAAATAAACATGAAATAAACAAGAAGCTCCATGCAATCCAGTCCCAGTGCTCTGGCCTTCGAAAGAAAAGGTAAATTAACAATGTTTTTTTGTAGCTTCTAGGCTTGCAAATGGTTAAAAATATTAACACCCAGCAAAAGCAACAGGGTCACCAGCCCGAGGCAGGGTCTCGGCTCCCTCCCCGTCCCCCAACCATGGCCGGCGCGTTTCCCCGCTCTTTCACCTCCACAAATGAGCACCATGTTTTCCAGCCCCCAGTACATCTGTTATACAAGCTTCAGATCAAAACGTGGAAGCAGGGGCTAGCGCCACCCACTCCGGGGCACTTGCTGCTCCACCAACTGTCAGCGATCCTGTGCTGTGTTTTCTCCTCTCCGCGTCTCCCAGTCCCTACATTTCTAGAAGTTAGTTGACAGGGAAGAGAATGAAGTTCACCCAAAAATGAAATTCGCTAAAATTCACCTCCCACAGTGCATGAAGCTCTTTGCCATTCTTTAGAAATGAACAGAGAACCTAAAGAAAAATATCGAAATAGTAAAAGTGTATCATAGGAATAAAAAACCTGAAAATGGAAGCAGGGGCCACCTTATCAGTTCAGAGTGAACATCAGACATTCATTCACTCATTCAACAGATACTTACAGGCTTAACTGTGCAGAGCTGATGTTTAAATAGATAGGTCTCAATAGAAATAACGAATATTAAAGTACAGTTGAATAGGCAACAATAAATGGCGAGTTTCATTATATTACCATATTGTACCTAAGGACTGAAATCACTTCTTGTTTATGCAGATTTGAGCTTTTCCTCACTCTCAATGATGAGTATTTCAGCATGAATAAGAAATAATGTCATACATCACTATCTGATGACAGAGGGGCAAAAGGTGAAATGGGAATAGGAAAGAAACGTCACGTTTCTTAGGCCATAGCACCTA
Source organism: Antilocapra americana (assembly GCA_007570785.1). Taxonomy (NCBI): domain Eukaryota; kingdom Metazoa; phylum Chordata; class Mammalia; order Artiodactyla; family Antilocapridae; genus Antilocapra; species Antilocapra americana. The sequence continues at coordinate 1,401,912 of ML663471.1, read as the reverse complement.
AGTGGGATGAAGCACAGCACTGGGTAGGCTGAGATGGTGAGAGATGGTTGGCAGAAGAACAGACGCAGCCTTGGAGAAAGCAGACTTGCCTCTATCTGTTTGTGAGGTCATTAAAGTAGCCCATCTCAGGAAGAGATGAAGCCCCTAGGAGGTCCCTGGGGAAGAACCAGAGACTTCCTAGCTTGTACCTGGAGTGGACAGTGACCATGCATGGTTCAGGACCTACTTCACTGTTTACATGGATTTTGATGATCTGCACTAGAGCTGAGTTTGGACTGACCTGCATACGGAGCAGCAGAAACGGAACAGAACTTAGGCCTTCTTGATATGCAATCTGTTTATTGTAAGTGTGACACCCGGGAAAATGGGATAACTTGCCCGTGGTCACAGAGCTGATGAGGAATAGCTGATATGTAGAATGCAGATTTCTCACAGACTAGTCTTTTTTTCCAAAAGAATCCTTCACAAGGGTCTTCTGACTAAGTGACTCAACACCCCCTGCCAATTTGGGATTAAGTTTGGCAAAAATGTAAGCATTTAGTTGTGTAATTTAAGAAATAGTTGTCTTGGAGTTCCAATATATGTAGACCACCCTTTTGCTTATTCCTTAGTTTACTTAGGTCACATCCGGAAGTGTGCTGGAGCTGTTTGTTCCTACTCTCTAGAGGCGATTGTTGAACTTCCAGCAGCTATGCAAGTCAGGTGATGTCATATCAGAAGCTTGATATCTGCCCACCCTGAGGGGAGGGTCTTCACCAGGGTCTACACCATAACATCCATGCTGAGAAGCTGGTTGTCAAGAACTTGCCAGCACATCACTGGTTACATCAGTTGCTGAATCTATAATTGGATAAAATATGTGCTACATCAATTTCAAACATTCACTCGATAGACCAACTCTCTCCAGCAACAGCATAATAGTCTGAACATAATTACCACACTTAATAAATATTAAATAATATGAGCCATCATATTCTTTTCTCCCTCTGAGTCACTTCGAGCATCCTGTGAGCTTCCCACTTGCATCATAAAAAGCTACAAGTTCAAGTCAGCATTATCTGGAAGTCTTGGTCTTTAAAAGCTTACGTGCCTACTCAGTTTCTAAATGCTATAAACTGCTAGAATTAGGATGTTTACAGTCATAAATCTTCATTGCAAAGCTAGTCCCTTGCCTTCCTGAAAATCAACCTACAGACCATGCCAGAATTGAAACAAGTTCCTTAAGGGAAGGAAAGACCACAAACTGCTTCCCACACACACCTGCCCCAGTACAGGGAAATAAGCCACTCAAGACAGGTTCACGTCCTGTTTACACAGAAGGTCTAGTCTTACCTGCTTTCTTAAAATTGCTATGTGGTGTCCTTTTTGGTTTATAATTGTATATGCTGAGTGATCTTGAATCACTACATCTGCTAAATCAGATGATCTGGTCTTTTTCATGGAGGGAACAATTTGAATTCACCATAAAATAGTAGCTCAAAGGCAAATAGTAGGTAGTGGTGGGTGGCTTTTTAAGTCTAAATGTTTTTTCCTATTTGATTTACTTAATTGAGCTAATGGGTTCTATGATCAGCTAAATAGTCTGGTAGCTAAAGTCATCATTAGCTATTTTCTTGGCTAACCCAATAATGACCCTTAAATTGTCTCCAGTATTTCCAATTACCTTTGAAAAACATGTGGAATGTCAGAAGCCCTAATAGGAAACATATATGATATGATGTTTATTGGAAATCTACTAGGAAAACTTGTCCTTTTCACAAAGTCCTTTTAAGTGTCAAGCGGAAATGGTGAAACAAATTATGAAACAAAAACAGATAAGGATCTGAAGAGAGGATTTTGTTTTTAGAAATACTGGAATCAGCGGGTACTGGAATGATTTAGAAATCCTTTAGCCCAATCATTTCATTTTATGGTTGAGAAAACGAAGGCTGGAGATGATAATTACCTTATAAAGATAACATAGCAAAATTAGAGCCCATTTTTTTCCCATTGAAAAGTGGTGTTTTTTTTGTACGTGTCTATTAAAAATATGCTTTGCTTAAGAGGCACTTAAACTTCAAATTCCAAGTGGCTTAAGCCTCTCTTTCTTCCCTCTCTGTCTCTCTCTCTCTTCCTCTCTCGCTCTCCTCTTTCACATAAACATAAATTGCAATTCATTTGCAGTATCATTTTAAAAGCACTGAACTAGCTGCTGAGGATGAGGTGCAGCGATAGAATATCAGCATGACGGAAACTCAGTTCCTATCCTAACTTTGCAGCCCGGTGAGAATGGTGTGTTGTCTGACAGATGGTATAAGGTAGTAAACAAGAAGAATTAGGAGTTGGAGTAAAGCTGCTGAGTGTGGGTTGAGTATGAAAGTAACTTTAGATTCTAAGGTGGATCATTAGTGTTGTGACATAGGCTGAAATCTCACATGTAGGCTGCTCCTCATTGGAATAGTCAGTTCAGGCTCCCATCTTGGGGTTTTATAATTTTTTTTCTTGGTGTAGTAAAATTCAAGGAAAATTATTTTTGTCAAGCAAATTCACAAGAGAATGACTGACTGCACCTAACCTTATCTTGTTAAATCACAGTGTGGAAAATCATTGCCACGGGGTCTGGAATACCTGTCAGCTGGCCATCACACTCTCTACCCTGCAGCAAAATCTGTGAGCTGCTTGAAGCACTGCATATGCATTATTTATCTTCGGATACCCAGCACCAAGTGTGATGTTTGTCACAGTGATGGTGCTCAAGAAATGTATAGTGAGTGAACGAATAAATGAGCTAACTACCAGAAGGCTGCTTGTTGAGCATAAATCTAGCAAAAGGAGTTGGATGGTTCTAAGAAGGGGTGTCAGCTCATAATTATAAGTGTACAAAGAGACTGTGAAGGATCTTCACTACACCATCTGCATCTCAGAGACAATGATCAGACAATGATCAGATCTCTGACTCCAAACGTGTGAGGGTCCATATTCTGAACCATGATATATGATTCCCCACTCTCAGAGAGAGTGTAGTGCTCCCTTTCAGGCTCCTAGAGACAGAACTGGAGGTCTTTTTCTGGAGTTTTGTGTCTGGTCATGAGGCCCACTTCTAGATTTCAGGCTGCATTGGGTTTAGGTCAGAGAACATGACGAAGGATGGACAAAATAGTGAACTTTCCACTAGTTCAGTGGTACTTCAATTTTAGATGTATTTTCCAATGTGTCAGCTACTAAATGGCAACCCATTCCTGTATTCTTGCCTGGAAAATCCTATGGACAGAGGAGACTGGTGGGGTTCTTTGCATGGGGTTGCAAAGAATTGGATGCAACTTAGCAACTAAACAACAACAAATTGACTTTTCAGAGTCCTCAAACAGCTGCTCTGTGCATCCTACCACATTCCACATGCCACGTGGAATCTTTGCTCCCTGACCAGGGATCAAAACTTCACCCCCTGCACTGGAAATGCAGAGTTTTAACCACTGGACCACCAGGGAAGTCCCCAGACTTCGTAATTTGTTTACATTTTGTCCCATCTGCTATATTATTCTCTCCCTTTTCTTCTCTCTCTCTAGATAGATAGTTTTCTTTCCTGAATCATTAAAAACTAAGTTAACATCATGCTTGTTTTATAACTACTTCATTGTGTTTCCTGCAAATGGAGACCATTCTACATAACCATAGTACAATTATCAAAGTCAAGTAACTTAATATTGACATAATGCCATTGTCTATTCCAGTCCATTCAAATCTTTGATTCAAGATTATGAATTTCATGTATTTTTTTGTGTCTCTTTAATACCTTTCCTTGGTAACAGCTCCTTGGTCCTTTCTCTGTTGTCCTTGACTGTCACCATTTGAACAAGACAAGTTCATTATTTTGAACATCCTCCAGTGTGCATTTACTGATATATTCTCATGCTTGGATTCTGCTTGTGAATTTTTGGCAGGAATACCACAAAAGTAATGTTCCGTCCTTCTCAAGGAACCATATCAGGAATCTCTTGATGTCAGTTTTTCCAAATACTGGTGTGTTTTTTTTTTTATAACTCGATTATGGTTGCATCCACCAGGCTTACCCATGCAAAACTAATAGAGCCTCTGCCCAAGAACAAGTTTGGGGAAATCAAAAGCTGCTTACTCTTGCAAAACTTCTTTCTCTTGCTTTGTTTAGGTTGGTGATTGTTTTGACCTAACATCTAGGGAATGCATTATTTGCATTCTGCCTAAAATCAAAACAAGCCCGAGTTATTCTTTTGCTGCTTGCTTGCTATTCCGGGCTGAGAGCTGTGTCAATGCCTGGGTGGCAGTGGGCCTCTCCCAGCCACCGTCTGGGCAACCACCATTATTGTGCATGCCTGTGGTACCCGAATGAATGGAGGTTGACCAGCTCTGTGGGTGGGAAGGAAAAGATTCGCAAGACGACAAGGCCCTAATTTTCATGGGAAAAACGTCTATCCTAAGCCTTACTTCTGGTTCTTGAAATAGCCTACCGAAAAAGTGCTGTTTGAAAATGAATTTCAGCCAATGAGCCATTCAAGAGAGTTCAGTTCCTGAAAGCCCTGGCAAACCCCCATCCCCTCAGTTTCCACAGCTCTGCAGTGTGTGATATCACGCAAGTTGTATATGAGTTGAGACAAGTCATCAATATTTCATTTCTATATTTACAACTCCACTGAAATGCAAGTCTGACAAAGCAAATGCCCATTAAGGAAAAAGAGAAAGAAATTTGCACCAGGATGTTTCCTGGATATATTCACACTGATGAATAGAGGCCATATCCTCAAAAGAGCTTGTTATATTCAGGTGGGTCCTGGTGAATATTTCCATCTCACTGCAAACTCAGCCATTATCACCCAAATTTCAAAGTTACTAGAGGGAGATGAAGCAAATATAGACCTGAGCCCCTGTCAGGTGAAGAACTGTGGTCTCCACTTTCTTTGGTCCAGCAATTTAAGCCATTTAGAGATAAATTATGGATTCATCCTTCATAGTGATTCATTAGTCTCAGTATTTTGATGCACCCTTTTCAGAGACTTGAGTGCTCCAACTCAGGGCCATGAAAGTAAGAACCTTAAGTAGCTTACATTCCTGGGATGTTTAGGTTTCGTCTCCATAGAATCCAGATATCTCCCCCAAAATTATGTGCTTGACAAGTGGAGTGGAGAATGGCCCTGAGCTACAGAGGAAATTCTGCAGTTCTTGTTGCTTCAGTGGCCAGAAGTTCCTCAAGACAATAGAAAAAGCCTATTCAGACAAAACCATGGGAGCATATATATATATATATTGAATTAATGCTTTCATTTTCTTTGAGCAAATACCCAGGAGTATAATTACTAGATTATGCAGTGGTTCTGTTTTCTTTTTCTTTCTTTTTTTTTTTTTTTTTGAGGAAACACTATAATGTTCTCCATAGTGGCTGCACCAATTCCTACCAACAGTAAATGAAGCTTCCGTTTTCTCCACATCTTCACAAACACTAGTTATTTCTTGTCTTTTTGATAATAGCCATTCTGATGGGTGTGAGGTAATACTTTGTGGGACTTTGAGTTTCATTTTCCTGATGATTAGTGATGCTGAGCCTCTTTTCACAGATCAGATAGCCATCAGTATGTCTTCTTTGGAAAAACAGGTGGTATGTTAGATACTCTACCTGTTTTTAATAGAATTGTTTGGTCAGTTGTTACTGAGTTGCATATTTTGGATATTAGCTCCTCATCAAATATATGATTTGCAACTATTTTCTCTCTCTTTCAGTAGGTTGCCTTTTCATTTTGTTGATGATTTCCTTTGCTGTGCAAAAGCTTCTTAATTTGACGTAGTACCACTTGTTTATTTTTGCTTTCTTTGCTTTTGTTTTGATATCAAATCCAAAAAATCATCACTGAACCAATGTCAAGCCATTTACTGCCTGTTTTCATCTAAGAGTTTAGTGGTTTCAGGTCTTCTGTTCAAGTCTTTAATCTATTTTGAGTGAGTTGTTCTGTGTGGTGTAAGACTGTGGTCCAGTTTCTTTTGCAGGTAGCTGTTTAGTTTTCCCACTTATTGAAGAAACTGTCCTTTCCCCATGGTATATTCTAGGCTGCTTTGTCATAAATTAATTGACCACACATGTATGGGTTTATTTCTAAGCTCTCCACTCTGTTCCATTAATCTGCCTGTTTATTTCTATGCCAACACTACACTGTTTTGATTACTATGGCTTTGTAACATCATTCGGAATCAAGAAGCATGATGATGCCAGTTTTGTTCTTCTTTCTCAAGATTGCTTTGGCTGTTTAAGGTCTTTCATAGTACCAAACAAAATTTAGGATTGTTTATTCTACTTCTGTGAAAAATTGTAAGTTTCCTGAGAGCTAGACATATTTTATGTATTTTTTAGTTATTATTTATTACCAGGTCTCCTAGTAATCTCTCTCACATGGTGGATACACAATAAATATTCATTGGCAGATTAATGGATTCCTATTACCTTGCCCCCAAGACACCCTCTCCTTTATGAGAGGAGGCAAATTTACCATGGATTCAATATTAGGGTGCCTCTTTATAGCTACTGGAATGTCCCTGAGTAATAGCATGCTAAGTGAAGGATGTAGTCCTTGCCTTTGGTAACCTGCAAACTCACACTGCCACAGCTAGGGCTTAAGAGGACACCACTTCCTCTGCATATTGGTTTCCCTGTTTGCATGAGGAAGATGCAAAAGCTTGTGTTCATGATGATGAACTCACCCTTTCCCTCTTGGAACACAAAACCTTTTCCCATTTACCTGTGGGCCACCTCAGAGTTCCATCTATCAGGGCTGGAGATGCCCTATTGAGGCATCCAGGCTGTCCTGCGGAGGGGCTGACTGGTCCCCACTGTGCATTTTCCAGACCTTCATCCTTTTCACTCTAAGCCCTTCACACTGAATTTACAAATGGGTTTTAAACTGGATCACCTCAAGATGAATTTCTGTGCTCAGTCAGATGCTAGCAGTGTGTTATTTGGTTTGTGGAAAATGGGAGTTTAGTGAGGTTAATTTCTCCCTCCTCCCCACCTTAGGCTAATTATTGAAGAAACTGTTTGCAGACCTGGAACTTCTCATAATTCTTCCTGCCTTCTGTTTCTTTAGAGTCGGGGCTCATAAATCTCTGTTTGTGATGACATAATCGGTTACGAGAGGAATGAGGTGGTACTGCCAGCCAAGAATTACAGCTACAGACAGACTCTAAGCAAACCAAAAGAGACTCATCCAGAGAGATACTCCCCCGCCCTTTTCTTCCCTGACTTGCAAGGGTTGGTTTGTTGAAACACTCTCGTGAACAAGGGGAGCCACAACATATTAAACTAAGAGAATGTGATGCTTATTTGAAACACGACTCCCAAAACCTGATGAAGAGAACAGAAAATAAACATACCTTAAGTGGAACCAGTCTCTTCAGAATTTATTGTCTACTAGCAAGTACAACATTAAAAAATATCAAATCAACATCTTTCTCTTTAGAGATCACTTAGTTTTGAAATATAGTCAAATAGAATGCAATCTTCTATTTTTAATTTCTATTTCCCTCCTCTCTTTATAGTGTCTGATTTTACATCTCTTTTGACAAACATATATATTATGCATTCAAAAAATTATATAAAGAAAGTGAGAACCATAGTGCATTAGAACTAAGAACATTTAAAAGATTTAGTGCAACTCCTAATTTTAGAAATGAAGATGCATGTCTGAGAACTATTTACTGAAAGCAGGGTTAGTGTCATAGATGGTATGGGACCTTGGTTCCTGCCCTCAGTCCAACATTTTGGGGGCTACACTGCCCATTAGTAAGATGTCAGATGGACACACATTTCCATTCATCTTGGCACAATGCCATTAGTGGTTAGGATAATTCTATTATTAGGAAGAATAACAAATCTAGGTATTCTTATTTCAAACTCAGAAGATGGAAATGAAACTGAGAAGTATTGAAGTTCATTGCATAGAACACTGAAATCTACCAGTGTAGATTCTACTGGCCCTACCCTCAATTTTATATATATATATGTATATACATACACACACACACACACACACACACACACACACATATATATATATTTTGCCACACTGCACCGGTTGTAAGATCTTAGTTTCCCAACCAGGGATTGAGCACATGCTCTCAGGAGTAAAAGCACATAATCCTAACCACTGGACCATGGGGAATTCCTTGTCTTCATCTGTAAAGTGACGGGGTTGAGTAGCTGATCCTTGCATTCTTCTGCAACTGAAATACTCAAGCATTCTAAACCTTGCTGAATGTTCTCTGTGAGGTTTGCCTTTGTCCTCTCCTGAAATATAACAATCCTAAACCTTCAATTTCCTCAAATGCAAATCAGAGCTAATTATATTTACCAGGGCAGTGGTGACAGTAAACACGATGATACACACAAAGCACATTTAATTCCTTGAATGAAAAGCAATGAACAGTAAACCACTTAGAGCTGCTCAAAAATAGCAATAACTGTAGAATATAATCATCTCTGGATGAAGCATGTATGGATTATTATTTGTTTGGTGGATTATTTTTAGCAAATGTTCCATTTCATGTTGACTCCCCTGCCACTCAGGATGTATCAGGACTAGTCAGGATGAACTCAAGGAAATACTAGCCACTTTTAATAGTTAATAAAAACCATCTATTATTAGAAAGATAATTTGCTATTGCTTTGAAAATGTAAATTCCAATGCACTCCAGAACTAGCGTTTAATAGCATTTTGCTTGCCATTTGAGATTATTTATATATGTTTCCTCCATTAGGAGAGCTATGTGAGAGCCAATTACAATGCCTTTTATAAATTTAGAATATGTTTTTCATGTATTATATTTATATTCTCCTTTATCATCTCACTTGCAAGGGTATCTGCCAAGATATTTAAAATTGATTCATACTCTTGAATGAACCTGCTGTGGCTTGATCTTGGTATCCATTGCATAACAGGACTGCTGTGTTTGTGGACATGGTTTGAGTAGAGTAATATAAAACTGACTCAACATAGCCCTGAGTCAGCTGAATATTTGTTTCGAATGTGTAAATCCTTCTACATATAGCTAATGGCAAAGAGTAAAGTCTTGCCTTAGGAAGGAACACGCAAAGCTATTGGCGTGACTTTGCTGTCGGGAATTCCTTTTAAGAAACAGAGGGGGGTACACCTGAAACTAACATAGCATTATAAATCAACTATACTCCAATGAAAGAAAAATTTTAAAGGTTACAGAGCATGATTCTATTTATATGCTATTTTTGAAATAACAAAATTACAGAAATGGATAACACATCAGTGGTTGTCAGAAGTTAAGGAGTGAACTGAACAAAGAGAAATGTGAATGTGGCTGTTAAAGGGCAACATGAGGAATGTTTGGTGATGAATCTGCTCTGTGCCTTGACTGTATCAATGTCAATATTGTGGTTGTGATGCTGTACTATAGTTCTAAAAGATGTTGTCTTTGAGGGAAATTGGTAAAAGGCACATGAACTGTCCCCTGCATTGTTTCTTACAGGTTCATGTGAATCTCTTGAGTATTTCAAAAAAATGCCAAAAATAAAAAATAAAGAAAAGAAATGGAGGGAAAGAAGGGATGGTCATGAATTTTTGTCTGTGTGCACGATTTTTGTTCAGTTGCTAACTTATATCTGACTCTTTGCAATCCCATGGACTGCAGCACACCAGGCTTCTCTGTCCTTCACTATCTCCTGGAGTTTGCTCAGATTCATATCAGTTGAGTTGGTAATGATATCTAACCATCTCATCCTCTGTGGCTCAGACAGTGTAAGCAAGAGCCTGTAAGTAATAGTATCTCCACATTATTTTTCTTGCTTATCAACACTTGCCCACCCTGAGGGAGTTAAGACAATGTTGTGTAAAGAGTGGAAGTTTAAAAGAAGACTTAATGAACAAATTAAAATATTATTGAAGCATTATGTGCAATTCCCCACTTGACTCTTTAAAGGGGATATAAACAAACTGACACCTTTATGAAAGGGGATAAGCAGACTGAAAGAATTTGTGTTGTCCAAGGAATAGTTGTGAAAATGGGGCTCCATGTACAACAAAAGTTTGTACATGGCGATGACAGATCCAGTGGGGAGGTGCTGTTGTTGTTTAGTTGCTCAGTCAAGCCCAACTCTTTGTGACCCCATGGACTGTAGCCCTTCAGGCTCCTCTGTCCATGGGACTTCCCAGCAAGAATACTGGAATGGGTTGCCATTTCCTTTTCCAGGGGATCTTCCCAACCCAGGGATCAAACCTGTGTCTCCTGCATTGTCAGAAGGGTCCTTTATCACTGAGCCACCAGGGAAGCCCTGGGACATGTTAGGTGTCTTCAAATATCTGAAGCGATTCAGGTGGGAAGAAGGACTTTAACTCTTCTCTTTGGCTCCTACAGCTATAGAAGGGTAGATGTTTACTTATTATGAGGACATGTTTTCTAAGGACCAGAAAGATAGGGGGGATTCTGTAGACCCAGAAACAGAAGATTTGGGGCCCAGTGTGGGTGAACACAGGTTAGAGGAGGCCAATGGTGGGGGAGGTTGGACTTGATGACCCTCAAGTATGCTTCCATCTCAGAGACACTATAATTTTAACAGAGTGGCTTTGACTAAATGACTGTTTAGCTCTCTTGTTTGTTCACCTGTAAAATGAAAGATTGTCTCAATCACTAGTTCAGTGATGGTCACTCTTTTTTTCAGAATGGTATTGAATCTTCTATTTTCCCCTAAAGGAAATCTTGCTTAGAACTCCAATGTGAAAAAAAGTAGAGGGAAGTTTTCATCTTTGGAAAAAGGGACTAAAAATCTGGATCTCTGGCCCTTGGTCTTCCCATCTCCTTCACCTCTGCCTCCCCTTGGGCAGCCACTGAGCCCCTCTGAGCAATCTGGAAGCTAGTCTGAAAAACCACAAGATTAAGTGCTTTCTAATATTCCTAGCACTGCTACAATTTTATGATCATCATATAATTCTACAACTACTCCTTAACTAGATTAGTAAACACTAAAATTTATTTTTCAAACTGCTTCAAGCTTGAGGCTTAGAGAAGGGAAACTGCACAGCTAGCTGAGTGGTTAAAAAGATCTGCTCCAGAGTCAGAAAAGTTTGGGTCCAAATCTCAGCTCTGTGTCTCATTTGTTCTGTGACAGTGGGTAAATTACTTTGCTTCTCCAAGACTCAGGTGGTGAATATAGAGGAAAGACCAGTAGATGGAATTTTGGAGAGGCTTAAAGGGATTGTTTCTGAAAAGCTCATATTCTGTTTGAAATATGAAATAAATGCTCAAGTAGGTGGCTGCTTAATTAATAAAAAGACCACACTGGGCTGCGCAAAATGCTTCCTTCTTGCAGCTGTCTACCCGTCTGCCTATGGCACCTTCTACTTCCTTACATTGCAGATCTTCTGGGGCTCCAAGCTCCAGCACTAATGCTCTTTCTTTCCTCCATATCCCTGAAGCCTCCCATCCTCAACGTTTGGAGGAAACGGTCTACCAGGAGAATACAGTTAATACGCTTAATTCTTCCCTTTCTTACCTGTCATTTAGGGAGAGTTGATGTTTTCCATAATCTGAACAAATTTAAGATTCAAAATCAATACAGCATTGGTAAGTAATGGACAGTTAGGGAGTTTGGGATCAACAGGTCCACACTGCTATATTTAAAAGGGGTAACCGAAAAGAACCTTCTGTATAGCACAGAGAACTCTGCTTAGTGTTATGTGCCAGCCTGGATGGGAAGGGATTTTGGGGGGAGAATGGATATATGACTATTAATGGCCGAGTCCCTTTGCTGTCCACCTGAAACTATCACAACATTGTTAATCAGGAACACTCCAATGTAAAATAAAGTCAAAAAATAAAAAAGAAAGCTTTTAAAAATGTCAGATTCAATCTTTAGTTGATGGGATTCATGAAAAAGATATTTTCTGCAGCTTTCTATTCTGAGATTTCATCGACCTTTGTTCTAAATTATGAAACCACATATCAACCCTAGCCAATTTAAAAGGTATACAGAGAAAGGAACCTGTAAATGAAAAAGAATACATAATAAACACTGTTTCATAACTTAACATACAAGCAACACACAGAAAAGCAAATCAAGGGCAAATAAATAAAGATTTGTGGGAAAAGTCTCCCGGGGTAAGTGGGCTTTGTTTGGGTTTGGAAGGAGAGAGTAGGCATATGCATACTTGATTACATTGCTTCTACCTTCTTAGAAGTTTTGAAAGAAGGATGAGAGCACAAATATAGATCAAGACCGTCTGTCTAAGGATGATACCAAAGGTAAGTGTGCTTTGGGGGTTAACATACGTGCTGGAGGCTCTTTACTGACTGGTTACTAGGAGACAGCATGATTCATGCCTTCCTTCTCCTCTGTGGCCAACCTCCCGTCATTTATCACCCAGCACATTGGATCAATACTGATAGAATCTTTAGAAAAAATTATGGAGCGCTCTGTTCTAGTAAGGAGGCACTAAACTGTGGAAATAAAATGATCCCTGAAGATGAGATCTACTCAGAAAGCATCCCCACATGTACCCTGTATGCATCGACTGTTTAGGAACTTACTCCTCGTGGAGAGATAAACACAAGATAAAACAGAAACAATATCATTTTTAAAAAGGCCCACACATGGCAACATTGACCCCTGAACCCAATATGGACAGTAAATACTGTATCTTCCTTAGAGATTTTCTGCCTAACTTTCTGAATAAATATACTTAATTGTAACCCAGTGTTCCTAATTTCCATGAAATAAGACACTTAAATATTCCTTTACTACTCTTTCTAAAGAGTTGAATAACTGAAGTAATGAAGAGCATGAATTCCAAACAATCAGATCTTCCGAGATATTTATAAATTAAAATACAATTATAAGACATATGAAGAAGTATGAATTGACATAGAAAAAGTTGGTCATCTATACACTGACCACTACCTCCCGGGCATCAGCTTTAATGTACAATTTGTTGGGAATTTTATTTATTTAAGATTTTTTTTTTATGTGGACCATTTTTAAAGTCTTCATTGAACTTGTTACCACATTGGCTCTGTTTTTTTAATTCTTGGTTTTTTGGCTGCAAGGCATGTGGGAATCTTACCTCCCTGACCAGGGATCAAACTCTCACCCCTGCATTGGAAAGTGAAGTCTTACCCACTGGACCACCAGGGAAGTCCCTGTTGGGATTTTTTTTTTTTAATTTTCTTTACTTTATTGTGTTGGTTTTGCCATACATTGACATGAAACTGCCATGGGTTTACATATGCTCCCCCTCCAGAACCCCCCTGCCTCCTCCCTCCCGATTCCCTCCCCCTTGGTCATCTCAGTGCACCAGCCCTGAGCATCAGCCCTGGGCTGGCGATTGATTTCACATATGATAATTAACATGTTTCAATGCCATTCTCCCATAACATCCCACCCTTGCCCTCTTCCACAGAGTCCACGAGTCTGTTCTATACATCTGCGTTTCTTTTGCTGTCTCGCATGCAGGGTTCTCCTTACCATCTTTCTAAATTCCATATATATGCGTTAGTATACTGTATTGTTGTTTTTCATTCTGGTTTACTTCACTCTGGATAATAGGCTCCAGTTCTGTCCACCTGAGTAGAACTGCTTCAAATGAATGTTTTTTTAATGCTGAGTAATATTCCATTGTGTATATGTACCACAGCTAATCAAGGAACATTTAAAGCATTTTCTTAACAGCATCTTTTATTTTCAGAGACAAAGCCTAGGCCAATATAAGTTTCACCTGACAGGAGAAGAAAGTGTTATTAAAGGTTTAAAAAATGGGAAACTATGCCTAACTAGGAAGGATTGCCCCTGGCGAGAGTGAGGACCAGCGGTGAGGCCGATGCCAGGGGTGTGAAGGGGGGTGGGACAGACGTTTATTTTGCGGTATTTGCTGACGTTTTCACTCTATATTCTGCCCTTACCTTCTTTACATGTTCAAGCAGATATCAAGATCCATGCCTGCTGGGGATTTGCAGCAGAGAAGAAAGCAAAAATTGTCAAAATTCTCCAGCCATTGAGAAGAGCGACAAGACAAGAGAGAGTGTCTGTGTGCACCTTCTGGGGAGAGAAGGAGCGGGTGGGAGGACGAGGGAAGCGGGGTAGCTGATGTCTCCAGTTCAGGCCTGTGAGGACCTGCTCCCTGCTCTGTGAACTACCTTGAGGCTGATGCAGGGCCTCTGGGGAGGTAGATGGGTGAAACTCTAAGATGCTCTTACCACCCCAAGCTTCACTGGGAAGCAGCAGAGCAGAGCTCACCACGTGACCCAGGGCCACATGTCACCAGGAATATGGAGGAACCGCAGCCACCTCAGATCTCACCATCAGATCCCAAGACCCTGCTCAGACCCCATGAAGGTGATGAGGAAGCCCCAACAGTGACTGAGTCTTTCTCTCCTCCAGCCCAGGGGCAAAAAGGATGTAGCGATGATGTGAACGTGATCGATAGACAGGAAACCACCTTGACTTTATAGACTCAGATTTATACCTGCTACCAGAGTATAAATCTTTTTTTCTGGGCATCCCAGTGAGCATGTGCTCTGAGAAAGATTGCTGGACTCTGACCCCAGCTCTACCACTAAGTAGTGGGGTGTGACCTTGGCAAGTCTCTTAACCTCGCTGACCTCAGTTCTTCCTCTGTAAACCTGGGATGAGCAGGAGTTTCAGTTTCACAAGGCTGCTGCAAGCACAAAGCCAAAGCATCTGACTCTCTGACATAGTCAAGTCTCAATAATCATCAGCTATTATAACCATCATGAATGGTATTATCTAGTTTTCTTCTAGAACTGCCCCAGCCGTTACCTAAATGTGAAGGAGAGATTTATACCTTTAAAAAGTGTTTCAATTAATGCCCTAGTTATTTGTGAGTTTTCTTTCATCATAGACTTAACAAATACACAAAAATCTCTCTTTCCCTTTTAGCCCCCTGGAGACTACTAAATTATACATTAAAAAAAAAAAAACAAACTCTTTCGGGGAAAGAGTTCCTGGGAGAAAGAGATCTTTCCTAGATCTTAAATAGTTTCTTGAATTCTGACTAGGGGCCGTGCCTCCTGACAGCCAAATGGGAGTGCCAGCTCTGAAGGTAGGAAGTCCAGCCAACTCTATTCTTCCATCCAATGGGAGTGGGATTTCTGATACCCAAGGATTCAACAGGCTCCTTAGGGTCTTGGAACACATGCCAGGTAGGGGAGAGAAAAGGAGAATTCTTTCTTATTTATGACATATACTGGAGCACTCTGAGATGAGCTGGATAAATTCTGTAGGAATTAGTGTTCAGATAGATGCAGCAGTCTCTGAACTGACTTACACTGGAAGGACTGCTTATGAACGAGCCTGTATTGAATTGCTGCAACAGGAGGCAATGGTTATGAGTGAAATAATCGTGTGATTTGCTTACAAATTACAGAATTGCCTGAGTTGGACTGAGGGCCCTGCAGACAGCTCCCAGGACACCACAGTCCAGCTTCAGCCCCTGACCTCTAAATAAGTAGAAAGCTAACCGGCTCTACACCTGGTGGCATGAACTTCCTGGGTAGGTGTGATGCAGGGGGACAGAGGTGGGCAAGTGTGTGCCAACCCCATCTGCAACAGCACGTGTGTTCACTAATGTCTATTAATTCATGGATTTGGGGGCCTCATTTCTCTGGGTGGCCCATTCTGATGACACAAACTACAGGCTCTCCAACCCTGCACACACGGTCAGACACTCTCAGTGCAGCCCAACTCCCTCCAGTCCTTTACCTTCCCCATAGGTCTCAACCCTTAGTATCTCCTACTTGGCGCCTGTTGAAAGCACTAAGTCTGATGTCTTGAGTTTTGACCTACAGAGCTGCCCAAGGTCTCCCTTTCCCATCACATAAAATGCTCCACACTCCAGGCCTGGGGGTCACAGGGTCAGTCCACCTGCCTCTGCACAGTTCTCATTGCTCTCAGAGCAATCCTGTCCCTCAAGGTGTGAAGCTGGTCTGGGTCCCTTGGAGGATACAAAGGCTTTTTCTTCCTCCTTGGAGTTAGATGGGTACAGGAAGATGGCTTCAGGACAGGGCGTCTCTGTGGCAAGTGGCACAGGAGGGTTAAAAGAGATCCAGGTTATTGGAGGCAGGTGTGGGCAGAAAGCTCCCAGGTAGGAGCCTCAAGGAAGACTCTAGGACCTGGAAAGGGAAGGAGAATTGTGGCTGTGTGGGTAGGGTTAACAGGGTGAGGTTAGGCTTGGGATGATAAAGTGAGTATTTGGGAGGCTTTGAATCTGGGTCTGAGGTTCTCTCAGAAAACTAGCTGGGAGACAGGAGCTGAGTGGGAGTGAAGATGTTTTACTTTTTTTGCATTCTTTGAAAACAGAGTATTCTCTAGAAATAGCTCAATAACGATCCTTGAAGAATAGTCAATTAAAAAATTTTAAAAAGAATAGTCATGGAGCATGGTGGGGTGTGGGCTCAAAGAGCAGAAGCCCCAAATCCACTGGGACTTGAATCCATCTCCTGATGCTGCTGTAACAATTTACCACAAAGCGGGAAGCCTAAAATAAAAGAAATGTATTCTCTGACAATCTTGAAGTTCCAAAGTCCAAAGTTGGTATCCAGCTTTGAAATCCAGCT
Source organism: Antilocapra americana (assembly GCA_007570785.1). Taxonomy (NCBI): domain Eukaryota; kingdom Metazoa; phylum Chordata; class Mammalia; order Artiodactyla; family Antilocapridae; genus Antilocapra; species Antilocapra americana. The sequence continues at coordinate 1,385,325 of ML663471.1, read as the reverse complement.
CCCTCCTGAGGTTTAGGGGTGAATGGTTGCTTTGTTCCTCCGGCTTATAGAGGCTTCGGCACTCTTGGGCTTATGGCTGCATCACAGCAATCTCTGCCACATGGTCACATCGCTTCCTCTGTGTGTGTCTGTGAGTGTGTTTGTGTGTGTGTGTGAGTAGACTCTCCCTCTGCCTTCCTCTTACAAGGAAACGTGACTACATCTAGGGCACACTGGGCAATCCAGAATAATCTCTCCATCTCAATATCCCTAAATTAACCACAACCACACTGCAAAGACTATTTTTTGCCATAGAAGGTAACATTCACAGGTTCCAGGGACTAAGGCCTGGATATTTGGGGGAACTAGTTTCCAGCCCGTCACAGGACTCATTTTTATACAGCCTGTCCTGAATTTCTCAGCAGTTACTCAGTTGTGCTTTGCTGACCCAAAACTGTTTTACCCTTCCACAAGTGCCCCTGTCCCATTCAGACCTCTGGCCTAAATCTAAAAACTAATGCAGACCCCACTTGGCAAAATTCTCTTCTCAAACAAAACCTTTCCAGGTCTTATCAACTTCATTAAGAAATGCAGAGAAACAGATCAGAAGTTCTTTGTAGATAATTGGATCTCATTGTGCCTAAGAAAGTGGAGAAGCTCTGTAAAGGGATGAGCTTTTGGAAATGCCTTTAGGAATCTAAATACAAAAGTTTAAAATGGTCTAGGGCTTCCCAGGTGGCGCTAGGGGTAAAGAACCCACCTGCCAATGCAGGAGATATAAGAGACCAGGGTTTGATCCCTGAGTCAGGAAGATACCCTGGAGTAGGAAATGGCAACCTGCTCCAGTATTCTCACCTGGAAAAGCCTGGTGGGCTACAGTCCATGCGGCTGCAAGGAGTTGGACACGACTGAAAAAAGAGTAGTATTATGGTTTGACATTGATTTCTTACCCCCGTCTACCAATTTTCACTTATGCCTTTGTTCCTTGCTTTCTTTATTTTAATGTATTCTATTGCACAATTGTAAAAAGGAGCCCAAGCTGTGCATTTCAGGGTCATGATTGCAAGTCTTCAGGGAGCTAAAGCCCCCATCTCTGACCGTATGCTTTCTAATACCACCCAAGGTGTGCCCAAATTGCCCACAAATGCACAGTCTGTCAGATCTTATGGCTCAAATGAAACCCACTTCCACAGTAGGATGAGGAGAGAGGGGAGCTCTCCTGCTATTTGCATCAGCACTTGTCCTCAGGAAATGCTGAATCTTGACACTGAAAGAAAGTGTAAAAATGATAAATTTGTCACCTAATATGGACCGTTGCACTCACAGGACTGCAACTCCTTACATTAATCGAGATTAGGATATAGCTTTTTTAATTTGGAGCCTCATTACACAGTATAAATAAAAACAGAACCCCAACTATATCATCATTAATTGCCTCTGGACTGAATGCTGATTGTCTACTGAAGTCTTGGCCATGTGTTTCTGGGGAGCCAGCAGACTTTATGACTTGCTTTGAAAGCAAAGCTGAAAAGATGTGTAGGCATCATTAAGAGAGGGCAGAGCAGGATGCCTATGGTCCTTCCAACAAACATCACAGTTGAACAAAATATGTGAACAAAAACATGGCGGTATGCAAAGTGATGATTTTCCATGTGTGAGATTTGGAGAAGGATGTCCATTCACCCCCTCTGAGTGTAAGGAGCCATTCATCCACTTCTATTGGGTTGGACAAAATATTTGTTTGGGTTTTCTCTAAGATGTTCCAAGAGTTTGAAAGTAGCCACAGTTTTCACTCTTGGCCTGGCAGAGACCCAAAGAGAGATGCTGGTCCTCAAGCTGTGATAGCTATCTTTTAGCATCCCTTGGTACAACTGATTAAAGCGATTGATCGATACCAAAGTTGAAGAAAAACTAGTGTGGGTATGTTACAGACATCCCATGAATAAATAACTCAGATAATGGCATTTGTCTTACTATCAAGCTCATCCATAATTTAACAAGAATAATACCCATTAAGAGAACACCTAGAATGATCTCTGCCAAAATAATGAGTTAATTGGTCTCTATCTTCTGGGAAGTCTGTCAGACAAGATAGAGAAGGGAAAGTGGCTACCTACTAATATAATAATAAATGTAAAATAGCCCCTACACCATGCCCTCATTTGCTGGAGACTTTCCTTCAATGGCACTTCAAGTAGCATCTTTGGGATCCAAGTTAATAGAAGCTTTTAGAAAGGTCTTTTTTCTTCCAAGTAGGGATCAAATCTGTATCACAGAAAAATATAAATAAATATTTATATTTATTTAATATAACTGCCTTAAATAAATTAATTAATGGAGCACTGGGTATAGAGAATATAAATAAGTTTCTCCTGGGATTGAAATGTTTCTGTAACATAAATGAAACACTACACAAGTCACTTGTTTCCATTATGGCTGGTATAGTCTTCAGTTACAAATAGCTAACGATGTCTCATTCAGGTGACTCCAAGACTTAGGGGTGGTTGAAAAAGCAAGAGAAATCAGGACACAGTCTGGAGTGAGACTAGTGACAAGATGATTCCCCAAAAGGCCAGCAGATAGAAACAGTGTGACCAAGAGCCAAACTATCTATTGAAAATAAGGTTCCTGATTCACAGCTAAAGAAATTAGGCTATCTGATTGAGCTGGAAGCCTAGTCAGCAAGTTTATACTGGCTTCATGGCTTCTAAATTTTGATGCTAGTCATAGACCGGCTTGGGAAGCTTGATTATTACAGGGGAAAAAAGGATGACATCTTTGTCAGAGTGCTGATGGGCATCAGCTTTTGGGTCACCAGTTGACCTGTCATTGGGTTTCTTCGAGTCCTTTAGAGTCACATGAATAAGGTTGGAGTGTGTAAAGATCTCTGTTGAAACTTATCATCTCCAAAGACTTATTGGGGGAAAAACCTTGTCTTTCAAATAATGGTCATGCTTATACTGACTCAGTAATTGCTGTATAAAATAAACTTGAGTATGTTCCTAATGTCCTCTAGAGATGCTGTAAGTACCGTTTGCAAGTATTTATGGTCTGCAATCAAAAGGGAGTCGAGGCCATAAATCATTACCCTGAATATAATATTTTTGTTTCATGAAAGTCTGAGCTTTCAACCCCAAAGCAACAAATCAGTCCACTTCTTATTGAGCCTGTCACAGCCCTATCCTTGAGTGTGGCCACATTTATTACCATTGTCAACTGCCTCATGTGGAGGAACAGGAGAGGAGGGGAGAGGAATATCAATATAAACTGACAAGTGTGCTTGGGGGAGGGGTGGCCTGGCTTAGAGGAGAGGTAACATGACATGGAGGCTTCACCTCAGGGTCACATTTTTGATGGCCCGTGTGTTGATGTGGTGATCAAGTTTCCATGTCACCAAGAATCTGGCTGTTAACTGTCACCATAGCTGAGAGGCTTGACATGAGGGCAAAGTGCTCACAGGAGTTGCAGGCTGAACTTTCAGCCTTTGGACTGACCCTTGAAGCACTCTGGGCTCCTCTGAGGACAAGCTGGCTTCTTAAGGAACTACATTCTTTCGTCTTCCAAGGGAAGCTGGAGGGACCAGATTACACGTAGGGATTAGTTTATTTGTAGAAGAAGGATTTCACCATTAGGGATTTATCTTTGACAGATTTGATGAAACCTTAAAAATGTTTCTTCTAAAATAAGAAACTGATGCTTTCACTCTAGTGGGGAGATCATGGTGTAGGTAGCAGTTTTCAAGGAATCAGTTCAGTTCAGTCGCTCAGTTGGGTCGGACTCTTTGCGACCCCATGGACCGCAGCACACCAAGCTTCGTTTTCCATCACCAGCTCCTGGAGCTTGCTCAAACTCATGTCCATCGAGTCAGTGATGCCATCCAGCCATCTCATCCTCTGCTGTCCCTTCTCCTCCTGACTTCAATCTTGCCCACCATCTGGGTCTCTTCCAATGAGTCAGTTCTTCTCATCAGGTGGCCAAAATATTGGAGCTTCAGCCTCAGCATCAGTCCTTCCAATGAATATTCAGGACTGACTTCCTTTAGGATGGACTGGTTGGATCTCCTTGATGTCCAAGTGTTTCTCAAGAGTCTTCTCCAGCACCACATTTCAAAAGCATAAATTTGTCAGCACTCTGCTTTCTTTATAGTCCAACTCTCACATCCATACATGACTACTGGAAAAACCATAACTTTGACTATATGAACCTTTGTTGACAAAGTAATGTCTCTGCTTTTTAATATGCTGTCTAGGTTGGTCATAACTTTTCTTCCAAGGATCTATCATCATTTAATTTCATTGCTGCAGTCACCATCTGTGTTGATTTTGGAGCCTCCCAAAATAAAATCTGTCACTGTTTCCATTGTTTCCCCATCTATTTGCCATGAAGTGATGGGGCTGGATTCCATGATCTTAGTTTTCTGAATGTTGAGTTTTAAGCCAATTTTTTCACTTTCCTCTTTCACTTTCATTAAGAGGCCCTTTAGCTCTTCTTTGCTTTCTGCCATAAGGACTGCATCATCTGCGTATCTGAGGTTATTGATATTTCTCCCAGAAATCTTCATTCCAGCTTGTCCTTCATCCAGCCCAACATTTCGCATGATGTACTCTGCATATAACTTAAATAAGCAAGGTGGCAATATACAACTTTGACGTACTCCTTTCTCGATTTGGAATCAGAACTATTGCTTCTTGACCTGCATACAGATTTCTCAGGAGGCAGGTAAGGTGGTCTGATATTCCCATCTCTTTAATAATATAACCCAGTTTGTTGTGATACACACTGTCAAAGACTTTGGCGTAGTTAATAAAGCAAAAGTAGATGTTTTTCTGGAATTCTCTTGCTTTTTCGATGATCCAGCGGATGTTGGCAATTTGATCTCTGGTTCCTCTGCCTTTTCTAAATCCAGCTTGAACATCTGGAAGTTCTCGGTTCATGTACTATTGAAGCCTGACTTGGAGAATTTTGAGAATTACTTTCCTAGCGTGTGAGATGAGTGAAATTGTGTGGCAGTTTGAACAGTCTTTGGCATTGCCTTTCTTTGGGATTGGAATGAAAACTGACCTTTTCCAGTCCTGTGGCCACTGCTGAGTTTTCCAAATTTGCTGGCATATTGAGTGCGGCCCTTTCACAGCATCATCTTTTAGGATTTGAAATAGCTCAACTGGAATTCCATCACCTCCACTAGCTTTGTTCATAGTGATGCTTCCTGACGTCCACTTGACTTCACATTCCAGAATGTCTGGCTCTAGGTGGGTGATCACACCATCATGGTTATCTGGATCATGAAGATTTTTTTGTATAGCTCTTATGTGTATTCTTGCCACCTCTTTTTAATACCTTCTGCTTCTCTTAGGTTAGGTCCATACCATTTCTGTCCCTTATTGTGCCCATCTTTGGATGAAATATTCCCTTGGTATCTCTAGTTTTCTTGAAAAAATCTCTAGTCTTTCCCATTCTGTTGTTTTCCTCTATTTCTTTGCATTGATAGCTAAGGAAGGCTTTCTTATCTCTCTTTGCTATTCTTTGGAACTCTGCATTCAAGTGGGTATATCTTTCCTTTTCTCCTTTGCCTTTAGCTTCTCTTCTTTCTTCAGCTATTTATAAGACCTCCTCAGACAACAGTTTTGCCTATTCACATTTCTTTTTCTTGGGGATGGTCTTTATCCCTGTTACTCCAGGTATCCCTTGACTTCCTAATTTTGCATTCCAGTCCCCTATAATGAAAAAGACATCTTTTTTGGGTGTTAGTTTTAGAAGATCTTGTAGGTCTTCATAGAACCGTTCAACCTCAGCTTCTTCAGCATTACTGGTTGGGGCATAGACTTGGATTACTGTAATATTGAATGGTTTGCCTTAGAAATGAACAGAGATAATTTTGTCATTTTTGAGACTGCACCCAAGAACTGCATTTTGGACTCTTTTGTTGATTATTAGGGCTACTCCATATCTTCTAAGGGATTCTTGCCCACAGTAGTATATATAATTGTCATCTGAATTGAATCTGCACATTCCAGTCTGTCTTAGTTCACTGATTCCTAAAGTGGTGATGTTCACTTTTGCCATTTCAGGGGGGTAATACCACCAAAAGAGAGGAAAAACCAGATTCCCAAAGGCAGAAGGTAAGTTGGAAACAAGCAACCACCCAGAAGCTGCTAAACAATATTTACAAAGACTTGTTGCCAGAGACACAGAAGAAACCTGGTCAGAATCTAAAACTTTCCTCTGGAGTCTCAGTGAAACCGTCATCCTTTGGGGTGGTTTTTCATGTGTATAATATTCATTAGAGCGAGAAAAAGCCAAGGGTTCTGCTAGTGTCTTGGGTGCAGATGCAATGATATACCTTTGATTTCCATCCTCCTCATTCAAAACAAACTCCAACTTGAGCTTAGGGTTTTACTAGGTAAATTACCACATGAGAGGATGTTATATTTACACCAGTACATACAAAACTGGAACATGAAAGATAGACACAATGTCATCAAGGAATTGCATTCATATGTTTGCAGAATTCTTTACCTTACATTTAGCCTTCTTTATTCCACCTAAATGGTCCCCAACATAACATGACTAAAGGAATTAGTTTTCCTTTCTCCTGTTTCCAATTGTCTTGATGATATTGCTTTAAAAGTCTCCAAGGAACCAGAAAACACTCCTAACCAAAAAACTTGAACTGAGTAGTTTTATTTGCAAAATACCAAGTGAACTTTATTTCTACTTCAATGTGGTTCTAATCGTGACACTTACAACATGCTGTCCCAGGTTGATCTACCCCTAATGATACAAAAATTCAAACATCACTGATGCACTTGTAAAACAAAAAGCCAATATCTTAGTCTAATCTTACAGAGTGTGTTAATTGTCCTTTCCTCAAGAGAGCAAGTAAAGACAGAGCATTGGTATTCAATGAACATTAGGTTGGAGGAAGGAAGGCTGAGTTGCTGCTGGGTCCACGTGATGTCAGAATGAAGCGTCTCCTTTTTCCGTGTCTCTGCTCTTTATTGATAGCATGTATAAAATAGATAACTAATGAGAACCTACTGTATAATACAGGGAACTCTACTCATTGCTCTGTGGTGTCTTAAACTGGAAGGAAATTTTTTAAAGGGGGGCATATACATATATGATAGCTGATTCACTTTGCTGTACAGTGGAAACTAACACAACATTGTAACACAACTATATTCCAAAAACTCAGTTTTAAAAAGAAGAGAAACAGGGAGCAGCTCTTCCAGGGGATGTATTGGGCATTGGAACACTGATGCACTGCACACAAGAAACCCATGCTTGTCCCTCTCTTTAACTCAGCTTCAGACAGGCCTGGGTTAAGGAGCTGTTTTTCATTTGGAACTGAACTAAAATGAATTATGGAGAATTTGGACGTGATTCAGAAAGAACAGTGAAGATAATTTGATGCCTCCAAAATGAGCTCCATGAGAAAACCAAAGAAACTACAGTATTTGGGGAATAGAAAGATGATTCTGAAATTTAAGGCACACAGTACTCACACGCAGTAAAATGTGATCCATAGAAATTCAACACACACAAATGCTCATTTATAAAGCTTCCTTCAGATATGGTCAGTGTTTCATAACTGATTACAGGTGAACAAACAAACGTTTGGATAGACTGAACTAACCTTTCCATGTTCATGCTGCTAGTTCAATGGCATGGCTAAGATTTGGACGCAAGTTCTGTTTGACCCCCAAATCCATGCTCTATGAGAAATCATAAGGTAGAATACATAAGTCACTTGCCCTGAGGGCTGGCACACAATTAGTAACCTACACCAGGTATATATTAACTTTCTGAGTCTTTGCCACTAGTTTTTCTGGATACCCATCCACATTGCCACCCTTCCTGTGCTTCCATCAAACTAGTAATCACAAAAGTCAACAAATTAGACACAGGAACTGAATGGCCAAAGACACTCCCTCTAGAATATTGGGGAGACAGTTTGCCACAAGACCTTGCAAACTTGTGTGTTCTGTCCAGCTGTTGCCACTCCCCACCGACCCCTGTTTCCCTTCCCTGTTCCCTTTACTTCTTTGAGATAGTGTGCCACATGCAGTAGGTTTTTGAGTATTTTAATACCATGCTGTTAATATCATTGTGTTATAAGACAATTTGCACTGTTTATTTATATCGGTAATTTTTAAAAGATTGTTGTGTGTGTATATATGTGTGTGTGTGTGTGTGTATGCATGTATACATGTATGTTTGACATTTCCTGAAATATTTCCTAGGAACCATAGATTAGAGTACTCTAATCACAAATTACAAAAACAAACAAATGAAATACGAGATCTTCAGAGGGCCGGGCCCCTGCACATGCTCCCTGCATATTCTGTCACTCCAAGCATGTTTAACACTGGATGAGAGTTCAGTGATTTAGCAGATGAAATCAGACAGCGAAAGTAATTGTTCTCAACTTGAAGACTGTTTAGTAAGTGAAGAGAAGACAGTTTCTTCTTTAACCAAGATCCACACAACTAAGAGTCTTCCAGATTCAAACTGCAATACCCAGCCAGCCTGCGTGCCAAAGAGAAGATGCTGAAAGATCACAAGACAGTCTGTCATTCCAAGACTGCCAGCGACAAAGACGTCTACAGGAGCCTGCCGGGGAGGGTTGAACGTGATCCTCTTAAACTCAACACTTCCACAAATCCATTCGAAGTCCACTATAGTGAATTTCATTCTGTTGAGAACTGCCAATACCCCAAAATATATCAGCAACAAATATGAAGAATTGCAGAGAATAACATAACACTTACCTGTGTTATTTTTTTCATTTGTTTTATTAAAGTATAATTGATACATCCAAAGTTTTAAGATGTCTATTTTTCTCCATCAGAATTGTCAACCCTGTCTCTGTCATGAATCATAAGTTTTAATGTAGACATGAAGTGAAATTTGAATATTATTTGAAGATAGGTAGGTAGATGGATATAGGTAGAGCCATGAAGATTATCTAGGAGTGTGCTCACAAATACATCTTTATACTGGAAATGCTTCTGGAGTGGGTAGCATATGGTTCTAGAAGGTATTTCACCAATGCCTGGTGTTTGCTGGATTTCTTGGTTGATGGAGGTACTTTTGAACACTCAGCTACTTTAGATCACCTCCTGTTTCATTGTGCCATCTACCCACAGCAAATCCCCCACTTCCAGGGGGGATTGTCCTGCAACTACAGGGTGACAACACAACACGTCAACTTGCCAGATCCACTTAGTCAGTCAGGTTGTGAGTTCAGCAAGAACTGATACATTGGTTAAATTCACCTGGAAATTAAGCGAAACCATTCAAACATGTATATGCCTTCTGTTGAGGCTGAGTCTTAATAGTTTAATGCCAAGGCTGGATTCCAGTTTTAGTTCACTTCTAAATGAAGGTTGGTGCTCTTGGAACATTAAAGGATAATAATTATTGAGATTGCTGTGATTATGATTCATACAGTGTAAAAGTTAGGAGAATTATTTTATTTGCTAAATGGTGTTGTTTTCTTCTGCATGTTTACAGTTCCTAAACAAATAGAAAGAGCTTTGATGGTACCTGTTCTCTCTTGGGATCCCTATGGAAAATGAGGTGCTGTGGCTCATAAGACAGTCTTGGCAAATGCTGTATGTAACGCTGTACCCACCCTGCCCCCCGCAAAAAAAAAAAAAAAATCCATATGGTGCACAACATCTCTCGAATGAAAAGTAAGGCTTCCCAAGGAAGGAGTCTTGGGGGATTCTGAAGTCAAATTGCAAGGAACAAATGTGCTATTTTAATTTTGGCCTTAAAACTTCCTCTCCTGGAATGGTCTCAATCTCACAATCTCTGTTCAGCAGCACACTTGAAAGTAGAAACTCGTTGTTTTCTGGTTTGCTTCTCTTCAGGAAAAAAAAAAAAAAAAAAAAAAAACACATCAGAACTCTGGATGAGATTTGCAACCCCTCCTACACCAAGCTTAGAAGCCCAAGAAGATTCTATAACTTAATCCCCAAACAGGCTGCAAAAAGAGGGAATTCTCCAGGGGGAAAAAAAGACTTTCTTTTCTTTCCTTCTTCCTCCTTTGTTTGAATTTCTGAGATGTTTTCCTGGGCTTCCCACTGTTCACATGGGTTTTGCCCTTCCTCTTCCCATCACTGAGAGGCTGCCTGCACCGTGGAGGTGGCCCTGGTGCTGCTGCTCACACTGGACCTGGGAGCGTGCATCTCCTTCCAATGATGCTCCTCAGTGTGTCTAAGGCTGCAAGGGGAGACACTGAAGGGCCACATGCAGCTATGACAATTTGTCCGTCTTCATTATCACAAGCTGTGTGGCAGCACTGCTGGAGTGAGGGGTCAGTGTGTCTTCCAATTAAAACTCCCTACTGAAGATGGATTTATGTTTGGTCTATTTCAAAACACATTGGGCTGCAACTTATCATTTAAGTTGTCAAGCTGGAAGCACTTTCCTTTTTTAGTGCAAAGGGTTTAAAAGCCATTAATTCATTTTGTTTAAGATGTAAAGACAAAAATGAATGAGTTTTTTTTTTTTTTTTCCCCCTGAAGAGGGGGAAAAAAACCTTTGGCCCAAATGTTTTCTGGATACACTGAAGCATTTAGAATGTGAGTCAAATTTGCAGAGTTTTTGTCCTTTTTATTGGGCATTTCTGCTTTTAATGTGTTTACTCTGGAAATGTTCTGGTGAAAAAAAGAAAAAAGAACAGCCTCTTTCAGATGATCCTCAAAATCATATGCTGGGAATTTCAAACAGAGTCCAATTCTTTTTAGGGGTGAGTTCCATTTTTAAAGGAGAAACATGAATTTCTGTTTTAAAGGATATGCGTTTTTAATATTCCTAAACACAAGGCCAAATTCATGTTGCGACATTTTGATGATGTCAGCACGAATAAATCAATTACTTTTCAGGAATAAAGATTCTATTAGATGCTGTGATTTAAAAAATTAAAGAGAAAGGGAAAAATGGAAATGGGTGAAATGTTTTCAGGGCACATCCTGGTAAATCAGTTCCAAATCAGGTCTGGGGATGATCTCTGTTTTTGATAAATGAGAGCTGAAAGGGGAAGAAGACAATAGCAAGATGGGAGCATGTCTCTTGCCAAGAAAGACCCAAACGTTTCAAACCCAATATGTCTCCACTCATTTATCTTTGGGAAAAGACATCCCTTGACCTTCGTCTAATCTTGTTTCATTGTTTTCTTAGAGGGGGTCCTCACAGAGGTTTTCTTTAGTGAACAATGAAAATCTTTAGATCTGTTTCTCTTTTTTAAAAAAAAATATTTTTTGAAGTACAGTTGATTTACAGTGTTAATTTCTACTGTACAGTAAAGCGATTCGGTTATACATATATATACATTCTTTTTCTCATGTTCTTTTCCATTATAATTTATCACATGAAACTGAATATTGCTTTCTATGCTCTACAGTAGGACCTTGTAGTTTATCCACCCTATACACAAGAGGTTGCCTCATCTCTTTTTGATAGCCTTAGCTTACCCTTCTCCAGAACCCATTCTCACCCCTCCCCTTCTATAATTTGGGCAAAATCAATTAAGCTCACTCACTCCATCTACTTAGCTATATCCATTAACCATGAAGCCCAGAGTCCTGACATTCTCAATCCCCATCGGGCAACCTTGGGATGGAAGCAGGTTAATGTAACTGATGACGCTGTCATCATCTGGCACTACTTTGCAGCTGGGGGAACCCTTAGCAGGTCAAAAAAACAGCCCAGAAACACAAGAGTCAGAGGGTGTGCAGAGCCTATGCCTGCTCCCTCATCTCAACTCAAACTCTTGACACCACCCAGGTGGATTCTGCATCATAAAATAATAAAGAACCCCAGTTTCTACCCTCTAGTCACACTGGTGTCAGAGGGAATCTGAAAAGGATCTCCTTTGTGTGAGGAGAACTGGGAGATCTTCCCAAAACCTCAGAGAAACAACCTTAAATGTCATAATGAGAATTACGGAGATGTTTCCTTTTTTAAAATCTGATTGAATCTGTGAAACACTGCTGAGTTGTATAGCATCCTGTCAAGATTAAAGACATACAATGATAATAAAATGATAATCCTAGCTCCTATTTATTGATCCATACTTACCCCTTGCCACACACAGGATGCTAAGAATTCAACAGACTTGATCTCACCTAATCCTCACAGCAGGGATGATTTTTATAATTATTTTTAAAATGAAGTAACTAAGGTTTTGAGAGGTTAAGTAATTTGCCCCCTAGACATAAAATAGCGAAGCTGGGATTTGAAGGCTGAAGTCTGCCTCCTGAATCTTCAGGCTTAATTCTATCCTGAAGTGTGGCAGACAGAAGCCTGGTTATTCCAAATGTGTCCATCGAGTTAACAATTCAGCCACCCCAGTGGTTATCTCTGGTTGAGTTTTCCCATCCCCAAAGGATGTCATCCACTCTGACTCAAGGAAAAATGACTTACTGCCAATTATTAAAGGAAGAGAGAGCATTATGTGTGGGTGACTGACATGCAAGTTTACAGGGCGGAGAGTCCATTTAGCAAGGAGGAGAAGCCACTGAAAGAGACACTTGAGATCAATTTTGTGTCACAGTTAAGGCCAATGTATGAAGTCACAGCCAGAGAAGTGTAACTGGTTCAGAGCTCCCCGTGTGCCAGGAGTGACCACCGAGACCTTCCAGTAACTGGGCAGCTGGGTGACTCAGAGACAGAACACCTCCCAGCTAAAGTTTGGGATGGGGTAGGTCCTGTTTCTCTCTACAGAATTCTGCTCAGCTTTTCTATCTTCTTTGCCAAATGTGTCAATATCATCAAGCAAAGGTTGCTCATAAATATTGAATAAAATGGATTTGTCTATATTCTGTCATGGATGGACCACCTGGGCCTCTCCCTCAGGGCTCTGTTTGTGCCTGAAGAGCCACAGGGCAGAGGAAGAAGCAGGAGATCTCGACTGAGGGTTGGATTTGTTCATTTGTTTTTATCTCCAAATTGTTTTGATTCCTTTTTGCATCTAAGGCAATGAATTAGCCAAAGCACTGAAATGAAACTCAAACTGGCCCTAGAACTAGTAGTTAAAGAACTTTTTCTGAGAACAGGTTTGGGGGTTTGTCCCCAAAGCTTCTCAAAATCTGGAGAATTGCCGGCTTCTTTGGCTGTGAAGGTCAAGGCTTTGTCCAAGGAGTCCTTGTTTCTCCTCTGGGTAGAGGAAATGAGTCAGACCAGCAGAGGTGCCAGAATGGGGTGGGTGTGTTGTTCAAGTTCCCTTGCAAGATACAAGGGCCCAGGAGAGCAATTGCCTTTCTGTCTTATCAGTCCCTAAACTGCTCATCCATCCAGGCTTTCTTCACACACACACACGCACACGCACACACACACTCACATACACACCAGGCTTTCTTAGGAATCCAGTGGAAAAATGGCAGGATTCGAGCTGTCACCCAGCTTCCCTCCCTTTCTCTGCCCTTCCTCCAACCCCAGTTATGGGGGTAAGGAAAGACAGCCCTTTTGAAAAAGCAGCTGCCTCAGGGGGCTGGAGAAAGGCGTCTCCTCCGGGAGGTGCATGTTCGGTGCATGTCCGCTTCCTCCCATGATTCAGAACGTGACTGTGTTTGCTGTCACCTGAGTGTGTTGGTCAGAAGGTAAACAGCCACTTGGCCAACTACAGCGTCATTTTTAATGTCTTCAGTCAATGCATGGGAACTGCTGGGATCTCTCATCCAAGACACCAAAAGACAAGCCCCATCTGTGGTCCGTGTGTCTATCACCAAAAAATGTTGTTTAGACGGACAGGGTGTAACCTCTGACTAGGAGGCTCAATCCCCGGAACGGGAGAGGTCTATCAATATCCAGATCATTTGGCCAAGCTTCTTCTCAAATCCTGAAATCAGATGGAACCTTTGTAGAATTCTGTGGGAAAAGACATTTGAAATACATTTTGAATTATCCTTATTTTAATCAGGCTAAAAATACCCAAACATAGCGTTTCAGCATTCTATCATTGGTCTCTGTCTCCTCTGTCAGCACGAACACATCAACAATAAGGAAGAATTACTCTCCCTCTAAATATCTGGCCTCTTACATATATATCAAGGCTTGGACTTGGGTTGGCTCCAGTTTGGGGGAAAGATCCAGATTAATGATTTAGTTACTTTGATCCAAACCAGATTTCTCTGGTTGGAATTTGATTTTCTAAGATTTATATTTGCTAGGGAGAATTTTAGAGACATGTTTTTCTATAATTTCAAGTTGGGGAAACACAATTCAGGAGATTACACTGCAGGAAAAGTGCAATGAAAGACAGTTAATGAAAGTTAAAGATGTGATCTCAACAGAGTGCTGATTGTTAAGGGGTTAATAAATATTCTGCCTGCATATTGACTACTGCATAGGTTTCTAATCTACTTGGAAGTCCTTATCCTATTAACTTTGAAATAGTACAAATCTTGACAGTAATAAATAAGCAGAGTGTAAATGAATGCCAACTTATGTTTGAAATCAGTGTGTAATTATTCTTTGGGTTTTTGTTTGGTTGATTTTTGTTTTTAGATAGGGCAGTTATTCCCCAACCTAGCTACACATCAGAACCAGCTAGGGATTTAAGTGCCAATAGGCAGATTCCTTCCCAGTAAACTCTGATATCATTGGTCTGATACGAGGTACTGGTATCGGGTGATGAAAGTGGGATTAAGAGTTCAACAGAGCTGGGTTCAAATCCCAGATCTACTCCTTACTCATCTTAAATGCTAGGAAAGTAATGCTCAAAATTCTCCAAGCTACGCTTCAACAGTACTTGAACTGAGAACTTTCAGATGTTCAAGCTGGGTTTAGAAAAGCAGATCAAACTGCCAACATGCATTGGATCATAAAAAAAGCAAAAGAATTACAGAAGGACATCTACTTCTGTTTGACTGACTACACTAAAGCCTTTAACTGTGTGGATCACAACAAACTGTGGGAAATTCTTAAAGAAATGGGAATACTGGACCACCTTACCTGGCTCCTGAGAAATCTGTATGCAGGTCAAGAAGCAACAGTTAGAACAGACGTGGAACAACAGACTGGTTCCAAATTGGGAAAGGAGTATGTCAAGGCTATATATTTTCACCCTGCTTACTTAACTTGTATGCAGAGTACATCATATGAAATGCTGGGCTGGATGAACCCAGCTGGAATCAAGATTTCCAGGAGAAACATCAATAGCCTCAGATATGCGGATGACACCACCCTTATGGCCGAAAGTGAAGAAGACTTAAAGGCCTCTTGATGAAAGTGAAAGAGGAGAGTGAAAAAGCTGGCTTAAAGCTCAACATTCAGAAAACTAAGATCATGGCATCCAGACCCATCCCTTCATGGCAAATAGATGGGGAAACAGTGGAAACAGTGACAGACTTTATTTTGGGGGGCTCCAAAATCACTGCAGATGGTGACTGCAGCAATGAAATTGAAAGATGCTTATTCCGTGAAAGGAAAGTTATGATCAACCTAGACAGCTTATTAAAAAGCAGAGACATTACTTTGCCAACAAAGGTCCATCTACTGAAGGCTATGGTTTTTCTAGTAGTCATGGATGGATGTGAGAGTTGGACCATAAAGAAAGCTGAGCATCAAAAACTTGATGCTTTTGAACTGTGGTGCTGGAGAAGACTCTTGAGAGTCCCTCGGACTGCAAGAAGATCCAACCAGTCCATCCTAAAGGAAATCAGTCCTGAATATCCACTGGAAGGACTGATGCTGATGCCGAAGTTCCAATACATTGGCCACCTGATGAGAAGAACTAACTCACTGATAAAGACCCTGATGCTGGGCAAGACTGAAGGCAGGAGGAGGAGAGGGTGACAGAGGACAAAATGGTTGGATGGCATCACTGACTCGATGGACATGAGTTTGAGAAAACTCTGGGAGCTGGTGATAGACAGGGAAGCCTGGTGTGCTGCAGTCCATGGGGTCACAAAGAGTCAGACATGACTGAGTGACTGAACTGACTCCTTACTAGTATAAAACTTTGGCAAAAATACTAAACTCTTCAAGCATTGCACCAGTTTCCTAGTCTATAAAATGACACTGTAATAGTGCCAACCCTGCAAGACTGCCATGAAAATGTATGTGCAAATATCCTAGAAGAGTGTCAGGAACACCAAGTGTTCTAGAACTTTCTCTGAATGAGTAAACAGAAGACCTCAAAAATGCCTGACCACTCTGTGCTTAGTTACTATATCAGACAGCTCCCCTAGTAATACTTCAGAGCTCATCTTTGTCTGTCTTGCTCCAGACATCAAATGGAGGATAATTTTTTCTGCACAGTTTTGGGCTATTTTGCACAACCTTGATGCCACCTTCCCTCTTTCCCCTGCCATTGCCTCTCATCTTCCATCCAAGGAGACCCGGCCCAGAGTACACAGAAGCACAACCTAAAGAATGAGCTTAGCATCCTGGGCAGAGCTTTGAGTAGTGCCAGATGGACATAGTGACCAGATACAGTCTACGCAGCATCATGAAGGATGGACCCAGCAATCAGTCAGTCAGTGGAGACCTTTGTATGCTCATTGTATGCTGGCCCTTTTTCTCTGCTGCGCTCCCTTTTTTCTCCCTTCGCAACTTGGTATGGCATCTCTTAATGAAGAAATCAGGCTCTGACTTATGACAAACTGATTTCTGATAAAGATATTAGAAATACCCTGTTCTGCGAAGCTCAGAAGGAGCAGAAGAAACCCAACAGCAAAACTTCATGTGCTGATATGGATGATGTGCTTTAAGATTATTGATGCCTTATAGCCAGACTTTCCAGATGACCGTAAAAGTCACTGAAAATTGGAAATCCTGCAGTAATGTATTCTGAGCATTCACAATTGTACATATATTTTATTTATATATAAATATATATATATTATATATTGACACATAACAGTGACATTGTACAACCTAAATACATACCATTTTATTTGCCAGTTATACCTCAATAAAGCTAGAGGGAAAATGAACAAATAACAGGAAGGGGGGTCTACATAAGGTAATGGTGGTTGTTGTTGTTCAGTCACTATGCAGGCTCTCCTGTCCTCCACTGTCTCCTGGAGTTTGCTCAAATTCACGGTCCAATGAGTCAGTGACACCATCCAACCATGTTATCCTCTGTCACCCCCTTCTTCTCCTGCCCTCAATCTTTCCCAGCACTGGGGTCTTTTTCAGTGAGTCAGCTTTTCACATCAGGTGGCTAAAGTATTGGAGCTTCGGTGTCAGCATCAGTCCTTCCAATGAATATTCAGGGTTGATTTCCTTTAGGATTGACTGGTTTGATCTCCTAGGAGATCCTCACAAATATCTTTGCCCAGTAGAGCCACTTAAATATTCCCTTGCACCCACTACATCATCAGCCCTTATTGTCAGCCCTTCTCCCGGGCTGGATATGCAACCAGAATGACTCCTGCCCCAGCAGAACCCAGACAAAGGATCTGCACCAGAGGCAGTGTCGCAAGGCTTGCTGCACAAGCATCAGGAATGGAGTTTGTAGATGTTAACAGGTTTCTGACCCTAAAACCTGGGTGTGGGACTCCTGAATGTTTTCCCCTAGCTGCTGAGCCTTACTGTACCATACCTGCTATCCTTCACTCTGACTCCTGACTTCTCACCTGTGAAGATTCCACCGCTTCCTAAAGGCCCAGATTCTACACGTTTCAGGTTATAACTTCCTCCCTGATCTGTGAGGCATCAAAGGTTCCTGACAAAAACGGCAAAGAGAACTCTCCTTAACCGCCTGGGTGCCAGAGTCTGCTCCCGTGACTTCACTGGGAGGGAATAAATGGAGATTCTTTTCTATTATTTTTGGTATTTTTTTCTCCAGGAGGATGAACTTCATGTTGTTTTTAGCTGAGACTTAGTAAATGTTTTCTTTTACCCCACTTCCTAAGTTAACCAGACTCTGAGAAAATCAGGGTCACGAAGCAAGATAGAGTGTTTCCAGAAAGTCTAGAAAGATTTCTTAATTGATTACCCAGAACTGCTACCAACAGATTGAAACTTGGGAGATTCTTGAAGCTTTAAGAGAAGAATTTATACCTGGTTCAGGAATCCCAAGTTTAGTCAAAATGAATAGGGATTAGATGACTAAGACTTAGAAAAATAGATAAGAATAGCTAAGGCCATGGGTTTACAAACAGTTGGACATGACTGGGTGTCAGAACAGCAACATAGTTAAGACTATATAAACTGGAGAATAGAAGGTAGAGAATTGTTACGTTAATAAATGGGTGGGCTTCCCACTTACGCTGCTCCTTAATCCTGGAAACTCCATTATCACAGCAGAAAGTCATAGAGAAACAGCCTGTCTACACACATTTCTACACTGAATTTTGAAAATGCCCAACATCACTGGTAGAAACCATTGCATGAGCATATAAATGCATGAGAAACAAAGTGTAGCTATTTACCAGGCTGCATTTACTGAGTCAAGAAAACATATTTTTGAGGTAACAATAAATTAATGTCAGTGAAGATTGCCATGGTGACCTTGGGTCATGACATCTATTTTTCCTTCTAGTAACGATACTGATGGCATAAATACCTTGATTGTTTATACTTCAGTAATAATTTTCATGACCACTCTGAGCTAGCTCTATGACTCTAATTTGGTCTTAGACGAATGATCTATCTTCTTCTTCTTCAAAAAATGATATCGAATGTGTCCTGAGCCAAGAATAAGTTGGTCCTTGCAAAGGAGCAGTGGCCCAGAAACTGGCATTTTGGTTCTTGTTTGGACCTCAGTGAGTCCTTTCTAAAGCTCACTGATGCTTGTGTATTTGAACTCAGATTCTCTAGATCACATTCTAGACTGTATGTTTTAAGGTACAAGACTAGAGGGGTCCATGTTGTATGTGGCTGGACCTGCCAAGTGTCCAAGTGTCCAGGATACAGTTACTGCTCGTTCCAAAGAGTATCCTGACTGTATCCAGGAGATGATTTTAGGGAACAGTGTCTTACAATCCCCAGGTTTTTGTTTCTTGTGGAATTCTTTTGACCTTCTCAACTGGGCTTCCTTTGTGGCTCACCTGGTAAAGAATCTGCCTGCAATGCAGGAGACCAGGGTTCTATCCCTGGGTTGGGAAGATCCCCTGGAAAAGGGAAAGGCTACCCACTCCAGTATTCTGGCCTGGAGAATTCCATGGACTGTATAGTCCACAGGGTCACAAAGAGTCAGACATGACTGAGAGACTTTCACTTCACAACTGAAACGTCAGCAGCCAGTGCACAGACCAGCATTATACCCATGTAGCTATGGTTCTCTTTGAGAAGGGCTCTGTGTCAATTACCCTGATGGCTTATAGACTAGTTGCATGCTCTTTCTCTAATGAAAATGTATGGGCCACTGTTTTCTTGAGCCCGTGTGTTTCCCTGGGAGTCTAAGTGACACAGCTGCCCTGACACTAGACAAAAGACATGCCGCCTCTCCTCCTCGTCCCTGCCATGTGAGCTTGAATCTAACATAGCTTGGGAAGTGAGAAGATGAGGAGTGGGCTTCCAATGGTTATCATTCCCCGCCCTTCCAAAATCTTGCAGTCATTAGACTTCAGTAAACATGCCTAACAAACAATTTTATGATACAGGATCTTAGGCTCACAAGTAGCAGAGCAGCAGCTAATTCTCATTCAGATTAAACAATGAGAATGAATCTGTTGGCGGCTTTGTTAGAAGTAGAATCACTCAAGCATGGCATGAAGCTTGGGTCCAAAATGAGCTGTCTCCAATGGAGTGGCTTGCACTAACATGGTAAACAATGACCACTTGCTGTTCTCTCGGATGCAACCAGAGCATAAGGAGCACTTTATTATTTTAACTAGCATCTAGCTACCCTAGTAGACATCAATCACCAAATTTACGCGTTGTAGTGATATCTAAGAGATGAGACCACAGTGTCGCTAAGAATCCCTTTCGTAAAATAAGAAGTCAAATTGAACTTTAATCTTTAGAGCAAAGAAAAGTACATCCTTCTCCCTAGGGAATTAAAAAAAAATGTGAGCAAATTGCAAGTGACTTTTAAAATATACAATAAGCCTGCCAGCCCTATTCAGGGGGAAAAAATAATTGGCACTTTATGTCAGCATTTTGTATGAATTATTTGAAAAACAGACAAAATGTGTCATTTATATGGAACCATGTCCCACTGTTCTTCAAAGCTCCTTCTCCTGAATAAGTAATCACCTTTCATTGGTGACTGGCACATGTGTATAAGGCCAACTTGGGCAAAATATGTCGGAAAAGCCATAGGTTGGTGTTATATGTAATGCATCCAGAGTCCTTGGGGGAAAGAAAGAAACTGAAAAAAAAGAAAAGAAGATGCTCAACTCTGTCACCCTGGGGTGACAAACCCAGGTGTCTATTCCTCCTCTGGGTGCTGAATTTTAGGGACTGGGAGGGAGTTCTGTGCAGATAAAAGCCCCATGCCCACAGGGGTTACAAACCACATCTCTTTTTTTTTTTTTTTTTTGGCCTTTGTTTGAAATTTCAGCTCTTAGTGAAACACTTCTATGACATTTACTCTTAAATTAGATGAAAAATCATCTCAAGATATGCTAATTTGTTGGAGAATGGTTTTCCTGGTGTTTCTCATCTTTGTGAGAAAAGCTGAAAACCTAAGCAAAAAGATTTCCACCTTCTATAGGAGAGGGGTGTTGCAGAAAGCTTGCCAGTGCAATGTGCTGTCGATTGTATATGGAAGGGAGGTTAGCTATCTCAGAGACAAATATTTTGCTATTTCTCGGCAGAAGCACTGGGAGTGGGTGTTTGAAGTTAAAACCCCAAGTCCTGCTGCTAAACGTTTCCATGTCCTTCTTCTAGCAGCCACATGACATTGAAATCTCCAGCAAATTAACCTGATGAGTAAAACATGTAGCACAGTGAGATGTAGGCAAGCTTAATGTATGAGTACTTCTATGCATGAAAACTATCATGAGGTAACATACATACAAGCCACTCCAGAAGTTATTTCATGAAATCTGTCTTTAGAAATCTTCATAAACACCTGAAGCCTACATCTATCCCAAGCATTAGGTTACAAGATATACACCACTTGTGTTTGTTCGTTTTCTGAGAACACACATTTTCGACACACCTCTCTTTACTTTGGCTCAGACATTATGTGTGACCTGGAGCTGTTGCAGCGCTCTCAGGGATCACTCACCTTGTCGGGGGGGTTAAGAGAGAGACCACCCCTGAGCAGGGAGCATGGGCTGTCCCCTACCCACAAATACCATTCAGAGCAAGTGGAATTCCTGATGACCACCTCCTGCTGTCCCAGCGGAGGCTATGTCCTCAGGAACCCCATCTTTTGCAGGTTCCCCTGTGTCTCCACTTCAGAAAACTACTGTGAACTGGTCAGCACAGTCTGGACCCTGGATCAACAGCCCAGGGACAATCCCCTCCCCTGACCTTGAGCTCTAGGCTAAGAACTGGGCTTCTGTCTTGTCCAATTCATGTTTATTCCAAGGCTGCTTCCTGGCTCCCACTTCTAAGATAGTGTGGAAGCGAAAGTGTTAGCCACTTGGTCATGTCCAACTCTTTGCGACCCTGCGGACTGTAGCCAGCCAGGTGCCTCTGTCCATAAGATTTCCCAGGCAAGAATACTGGAGTGGGTTGCTAATCCCTTCTCCAGGGGATCTTCCCAACCTAGGGAATGAACCAGGGTCTCCTGCATTGCAAGCAGGTTCTTTACCGTCGGAGGCACCAGGGAAGCCCTTCTAAGGGAGGAGGGCTTTAGGCTTGTGCCACAGGACCTGGAGCTCAGCTGGAAGTGAGGGTTTAGGAACATGCTTCCAAAGCTCTGCCCGCTTCCTCATGGTGCCTGGGTTCCTCTGACCTGCTTGCTTGGGGTCTTACATGCTCCCTAGTCCCGTGGACTCCTTGGGTGGTGATCAACAGTGCCTTTGCTGCTGGCACTGATAGTCCTGGGCCACAGAACTGTGCTCAGGTGCCCAGTCTGGTGGCCTGTGTTTCTATTTTCTGTAACTCACTTGGTCCCCAAACTCCTGTCTCATTCCAGTTTGTGTGTGTTTCCACCTCTGGCGTGTTATTTTCAAACTACTTGGTGACTGGACCAGCTTCTCTTCTCTGGGACCTGCCACCAGACCCACAGCAGCCAGAGGTCTACTCCACGACACTGTGCCTCCCTTCCTGCCTGCACACCACTGCCCACCTCCCTCCCAACTGGCGACCCCACCCAAACCATACCCATCCCACTCTGTCCATGGGATTTGGAAGGGAGAGACAGAGACAGATCTGCTGACTGACCACACCAATTCTCGATCCTCCCTCACACTCAGCTGTGGGAGTGACTTCTCTGGGTCTATGAGGTCATTATTATCATCATCATTGCTTCACTTGATCTCATCCTTATCCAGGTGGAGTGCTTTCCTTTGCAACTAGGACAGCCCTAAGTCACACAGTTCCCGCGAGATCTAAGGGTCCTATAATTTTTCATAGGAAAACTGCGTGGGGCTGGGGAGCAGAGCCTGGTGGGTGGGGGCAGGCTGTCCTCTACCCCCTCTGACTTCAATCCAGCACCTCTGTTTTATATGTTTCATATATCATATGTCATACATTATTTTACTCAAAATGTGGTCTGTTGACTTACCATTGCTAAAAAATGAAAACCACTCCCTAAGGACCTGGGGTGACGAGGTTCCTCAGCTTCACATCTCACCTCATCTCTGACTGGGAGAATGGCCTGGTCTAAGTAATTCCCAAGGTTACAGAAGACACTGAGATGCTGTGACTGATGGAGCCCAAATGCACATTTTCTCATTTTTAATCTCCCTCTTCTGCCTCAGTTCTGCATAAACCTATGCCATTTCAAGAGTCTGGCCCCAAGTGTTTTATCTAGGTAATACCATCTCTTCTTACAATTGCTCAGACTCCCTACAGGAAATATCATGTGACTACCATCACCAATTATCTTATAATTCTGCAGTTTGACAACCCCAGTGATAAAGGCAACACACATGATAAATCCTCTCATAATAACCTATAAAGTTTTGTTAGAATGGTTTTTATAATGATATTTTTTGTTCTACCCCTTGAGATTTTAAAAACAAATTATCTATTGCCTGTTTTAGAAAGTAATTTCATATACATGTATATATATATATATGTATATATATATAAAGGTTTCTGTAATGGAAATTGTTTTGCTTTTTTTTAAATTATTGGGCAAGTAAGAAATAGCCTCCAATATTGTTCTGGAAGATGAGAAAGAGCCCTGATTTTGTTTACCTGCTATTATCCTTGCAAAAGTCTAGGACTAAATTGACATTCATAGAGTGCCGCCCAAATCCTACAATCTCATTTACTGCTTTTGGAGCTTTCCCATTAGCCTCAGAATTTGGAAAAGTTCATTATAATTGGGGTTGGAGGGTTAGTTCATGCACTTCATTAACTCCTGTGCCAAAAAATCTCTTCACATTAATGATATCTCCACCCAAGTTATTACATTTTTCTCTGAAAATTATTGGGCAATAAATGTTTGAACATAACTCACGTGATACAATAATGGAATTAATGTAAGTAGAGATGTAATGGCTTCTTTGATTAATGGATTCTTGGACAACACGGCTGACTGAGAATATAATACCTTTTAATTAGAAGTGAGAACAATTTTCTCTTTCAAATATTAGTACTGCTTACATGGTTTATACCTAACCACAGGTGAGAATTATTTACAATCTAAATGAAAGTACTTATCTGGCAAACTGAAAAGTGGGTTGTGATCCATTCCCCTGATTCACAGCATAATTTGCCTGCTTTTTCTTGTCTATTCAAAAAAAACACTCCCGCACTCATCCCTAGGCCCTAAGTCCTCTGCTCTCTGTACCCAAAACAGAAAACTCCATCGCTGACATTTTAGATGCCCCAACCCCACCTTTTCTAATCTTGTTTTCACATTTTTGTCAATACTAGACCACAATTCTTATCCTGATAAAGTTTTTACACTCCTCATGGAATCTGGCTAATTTTAAAGTCACTTGTTTCCTTTTCTCAAACTTAACAAGAGATATTTGTAAATGCTTTCAGATTTTTATCTTTCTTATTTTCCAGACCATTTCATTGAAGAAAATTGGCATTTTGATCTTGGTTTTCTGGAAGTTGAATCAGAGGAACACAGAATTAATAATCTTATCCAAGGAACATAGGGCTCAATGGCAAAGAATTAATTAAAACTATCATGTCTTTTCCTTAGTCATTCAGCTGCGAATATGTTTAACGACCTAGTATCTGCTGTTGGCCACCGTCCTGGAAATGCATTCAGATAACAGGAATACTCAATGTCAGGCTGTGAGCCAGAGTGTGTAGAGAGACCACAAGGTAGTACTGGGTGGCAATGAACCGGGAATTCGTAAGGTTTTCCTGCATGGATGTTGTTTCTGGGCAAAAAGTATGGGTGAATCTTAACTAACTGAACCCTGCAGCAAAGGCAGACAAGACCTCTGGTTGGGAACTCAGTAGCCAATGCACATACATGGATGATAGAGAGACCACTTGGGCTCATTTCTCCAAGTCTAACACTGACTTGGTATGATCACCCTCATATGTGCCATAGACCCTCTTTTCTGCCCTGGGACTGAAGGACAGGGAAGAGCCTAGTCTACTGTACCCAAGAGATCCAGCAAGCTCCCACGAGGACATTCCAAAGTCTAATGGCCTTTTTCACTGATTACCCTGGAATTAAAATTCCATAGGTCTTAGGAATAGCAGTGATAACAGTCATTGCAGATTCCCTGTTACAACCTTGAATAATTTAACTGGTGGTGGCGGTGTAGCATCTCAGGGAAAGTGACTCCTTGGCATGGAGGTCATTCCAAGGACAGTAGCCTTGAATCATTCTCTATCCTGCCTTTTAGGTAAGTTGTGGAAATCCAGTAATCAAATAAGAGCCAGCTGAAAAAAATTTTTAAAGTCATTTTTCATGCTATTTGAGGTCTTTTTGTGGGCGTGAGAAAAAAATTAGGAAAGCAGAAACAGGGAGATGATAAGTATCCAACTTAAGTAAACTGGAATATAAGAACTCAGCTTCATTCTGCTCATTTTTCTCTGAACCAGGTCACCTTTTCCTAATTATGACTGAAAGCTACTCAAGCATAGAATTATTACAGCATTTAAAGACTGCTGTGTTTAGAGGCTGCCATTGTCCTATAAAATTCTGCATAGAGAATTGAGCACAAAGCCAGGCATATTTGACCTCTGCTGTACCAAGGGTTCCATTTGTGACCTCCCAGTAGCCCAATGGCTGTGCCTTATTTGCATGGATATTTACATAAATCTACATATGCATGGCTTGCAGGTTTGGGCCTCGAGTTGATTATGTCTTGTTTGCTCTAAAAGTTTAGAATTGAAAGCAAAGGTGAAGGGGATAGCTATCCAAGAGAAAAACATCTGTTGTCCAGGAAATCTTTTTTAGGAGTCTTCCTGAATATCTAAATATGCCTTTTGCAAATGAGGACATAACTAAAACTCAAGTTCTTTGGGATCTGAAAAGCCTTTTAAATGGAATTGTGGTCAATCCTCTGACTTTCATTTCCATGGAGCCATAATGAACCTTCTATCAATTAAATGTTAAGTATTCTTCAATAAATATTATGAGAGACTGTGTTCTCATCTTGAAAGTGATGCAGGCCACATGTTAAATGATTAAAGGAACCTTTGGATTACAGGCCACCTCTTATTGGGAAATCCAAGGTTGGGCCATACTAACTGAGGTCACCCCTCCAGATTCTTATATCTCAACCCCAACTGTTTCGCATCCGACCCCACCTCACCTAACTATCAGGTGGCCAGTTTTAAGCCTCCATGTATGAGGGAGATTTACATAGACTTTGTTATTTGATACAAGAGCATTCCTCTGCCTTATACCATTGTGTAGAACATAGGGCTTAAGAATAGGAGCTCTGAAATCACATAAGTATAGACTTGAATGCTGACACTGTCAATTATGACCTGTGTGATTCTTGGTAAATTGCTTCAATTTTCTATGTCTCAGTTTCCTGCTCTGTAAAATAACTTAATGATATCTACCTCAAACAGGAGTTCTCAGAATTAGATGAGATAATGTACATAGTGTTGATCCATAAAGAGAACTCACTCAATCAAGGATGAGTATTATCATTATTTATCTTTACTATTCATATTTTGTCTTTTAGGCAATTCAGTACTTTTGCAGAATTGTATGAAAATTCTGGGGGAAAATGTTGTTGTTCAGTATGCAATGTTTGAGTACAGTAACTCGATAAAAACTACATTGGAATGTAAGACAGATAGCTGGTAAGAAGTTGCTGTGTAGAACTGGGAGCCCAGTCTGATACTCTGTGATGACCTGGAGGGGTGGATGGGGAGGAGGGGAGAAGGCTAGGGAGGGAGGGGGTGCATGTGTAATTATGGCTGATTTGCATTTCCCAATTCTGAGACTGCCATCTCCCACTACTCATCATATCTCTTACCAATTGCAACAGCTTGATTGGCCTCTGAACAATACTCTTAATATATTAGAGATCATTCCTAAAGGATTTAGGCAAAACATTCATTGAGCTGGACCAAGAAAATTCCTATGGCATGATCTCACTTTTCCTGCACTAACACCACTTCCTCCCTGCCATTTCTCCATGACTTAAGGTGGAACCCATTCCAACTGGCTGTCTCTGGGATCAGAGCTCAGACCCTTCATCATACTGTAGTACAAGGGCAAGTTCAACGTAGGTTTTTTTTTTTTTTCTATTTTTTGAAGTAAAAAAACTTTTTTTTTACAATGTTGTGCAGATTTCTGCCATACAACAAAATATTTCTGTCATTCAACAAGATATGCCATACAAAAAGAATACTAGAGTGGGTTGCCATTCCCTTTTATAGGGGATCTTCCCAACCCAGGGATTGAACCCAGGTCTCCTTCATTGCAGGCAGATTCTTTACCATCAGAGCCACCAAGGAAACTCTACAAAAATGCAAATCAGCCATAATTACACATGCACCCCCTCCCTCCCTAGCCTTCTCCCCTCCTCCCCATCCACCCCTCCAGGTCATCACAGAGTATCAGACTGGGCTCCCAGTTCTACACAGCAACTTCTCACCAGCTATCTGTCTTACATTCCAATGTAGTTTTTATCGAGTTACTGTACTCAAACATTGCATACTGAACGACACATTTTCCCCCAGAATTTTCATACAACTTTATCAGGAACTGTGGGAAAATAAAGTTTAAACTCATTTTTCACTGGCCAAAATGATTTTATATGTAAATTGAAGGAAAAAAAGGTGTGCCATGATATTGTAGAATTCCTAGGGTGAGTGTATTCAAATTAGACCCTGTCGGGATCCCTAGTTACCTTCTATGAAACAGGCTTTAAGTACAGAAGATCATTGGGATTTGCCAGAGATAAAAGCCGAGACACTTGAGGATTCCAAATTTCGTGTTCTGAAGTTCCTGCATGACCAAGTCAGGCAAAGAACAACAGAAGTTCATTAACCTGAAGATGCCCAATGACAGATTACTTTCCCACACTGGTCAGTGATTTATTCCTATATGTCATGATTCCAATGCCCAGTGGAAGTATTAATAAGAATTGGAATCTCTTGCAAGAGTTGAAAGTACAAATGGTATAGTATCTGTAAATTGCAAAAGTCTGGTTTATGGGAGAAGTTTATAAAAGGTGAAAATCAACAGCGGTGTTTGAACTACAGCATTGAAATAAGTTAGGGCGAAAATGGAAGAAAAGGGAAGAGTACATGGGATAGTATATCCAGGGATAGAAAGAAATAAGGGACTGGGGGAGAGAAGAGGCTGAAATGGACCTCAGAGGAGTAGAGTTTACTTTTTAAAGCTCTAATTAGTGTCAATAGTTGTTTTATTCCTCAGAACTTTTAGCTATAACTAGCCAGAAATTCTCATCATGAATGTTTGATTCACTCTTTTTTTAGAAAAGATTTTTTTTTTGATGTGGACCCTTTTTAAAATCTTTACTGAATTTGTTACAATATTGCTTCTGTTTTAGTTTTTGGCCCCAAGGCATGTGGGATCTTAGCTCACTGACCAGGGATCAAACCCACACCCCCTGCATTGAAAGGTGAAGTCTTAACCACTGGACTGCCCGAGAAGTCCCTTGATCCATTCTTGTGTTCATTGTGAAGCTAGGTCAGCATCCTTGCAGCAAAGATAAGAAGACATTCAATTGTACCAATACTGATACATATCGCTCAGCATCCTCTGTGTAAATTGTTATGTTGGTAAATTGCTATGGAATTGTCTTTTGGCTTCTGTCCCTAAAATTAAGCTCTTCAATTGTTTTTGACCTTTTCTCCCTTGGGTTTCATTTTCTACTTCTTAAATTATTTGACTCCACAAACAGTAAATCTTCACATGACTAGAAGTAGAAAGAATACGATAATATAATGCTTCTAAAGGATGAGTGATGTGTGTGTGTGCGTGTGTATATGTGACATAGATGCTGCTTTACAACTTCTTTTTCTTTTGGCAAATAAGCATTTTTTTCCTTTTGTTCTGCTTTCCCTGCCAGGGAAACTCATTCCTCTGCTAAGTGGAACAACATGAAAGAAAAGAAAGGATGCAGTGACTTACAGACCCTTGTTAAGTGACCAGACTAGAGAAGCCTGAGAAGTGGATGAGGAGGTGGATGTGGTTCTAGGCTTGATCTGGTCTTCATGGCATTGAGAGCAATACTTCTTGCCTCTCTGTGTTCCATTTTCCTACTTAGAGAAAGGAGACGAAACGCCAACGAGATTATATCTGATGGACTGAGGGTTAGTTGCTCAGTGGTGTCCGACACTTTGCAATCCCATGGACTGTAGCCTGCCAGTGTCCTCTGTCCAAGCAAGAATACTGGAGTACGTTGCTATTTCCTTCTCCAGGGGATTTTTTCCGACCCAGGGATCAAACCTGGGTGTCCTGTATTGCAGGCAGACTCTTAACCATCTGAGCCACCAGGGACCATGGGGACTGAACTCTGCCTTTAAAGAAGAGCACTCTATAGATCATATGTCTGTCTATCCCCAATTTCCTTCAAAGGTCTCAAATGAAACAAAACTGTTCCTTTGTCTACATAAAGCCAAGAACATTTCCTGGCAATTCCAACATTTGAATATTCAAGATATATTTCCTGCACTGCCAAACATGCGCAGAAATCCTGCAAAAATCCTTTTCTTTGGCCATACTCTTTAAATTTTGGGTGTCAAAATGTAATAAATCAGTATCCAGTTCAACAGAGCATTTTATTTTGTGTGTGTTTCTTGTGCTCAAACATTACCATCTTTACTGGAAGCGTTGAGGATTGGATGGTGTGTCCAAATCACCACATCACTGATTTCCTCCTGGCGCACAGTTAGCTTTCTTTGCTGAAACAGCAATCCCCCTTGCTAGCATGTGTCTTCATTTGTCTCACCTCATTTGCCTCTTTTTCTTCATTTTGGGAGCTTCCATAAATGTCCTTCCAATTTAACTAGGCTTGTTGTTGTTTTGTTCAGTCGCCAATCCATGTCTGACACTTTGTGACCCCATAGACTGCAACATGCCAGGTTCCCCTGTCCTTCACTATTTCCTAGAGTTTGCTCAAACTCATGTCCATTGGTTGACTTGATGATGCCATCCAACTATCTCTCCTCTGTCGCTCCCTTCTCCTTCTGCCCTCAATCTTTCCCACCATCAGGGTCTTTTCCAATGAGTCAGCTGTTTGCATCAGGTGGCCAAAGTATTGGAGCTTCAGCTTCCCTAACTAGGCTTAGCGAGAAGGGAAAATGAGTTTGACACCCAACTGTAGGAGACATGGTTGCAGAATGTTTTTGTCCAAAATTCTTATTTCTGAGATGGAGAAGGTATAACTCTGAGGCAGAGCTCATGAAAAAATACCCATGCCAAAGAAACCCACAGGAAGATTTCTTTCTCTTTTTTTTAAAGATTTCTAATGACATTACTCATTGGCATTTTGATATTGTCACCATCATTTCTCGCTTGCCTGGATTACCAAAAAGGCCTCCTAGCCAGCTCCCAGATTCCTCTTTTCCTCCATGAAATAGCCAAAGTGATCTTCTGAAGTAAAAAAAAATCAGATTGCATCACTCACCATTAAAGTCTTGCTATTACATTTAGGATGAAGTTCAGACTTCAACTTGGCTTCACTGGGGCCCTGTCCTTTTCAGCTCCCAGCTCCACACCCACCTCCTCCCTTGCTTTTCAGCACCTTCTAATCCTACGCCTCCACTGGTCTTTTATGCCTGACATTTCTCTGAATGTTATTCAGGTCTGCACATGGATGTTATCACTCAGACAAACGCACCTCTATACCCTCTGCTTTCCCCTGCTTTTCTTTTCTTCATAGAATCACCTGAAATTACTTTAAACTCTTAATTTGTTTTCTTAATGTCTCTCTTTTGAGAACAGGGGGTTTTTTGGAATTATTCACTATTATCTCCCCAGAAACTAGAACCACATCAGGCACATAATAAGTGCTTAATAAACATTTGCCCAATAAATAAATGTATTATTATATACACATTATTCAAGCTTCTTATATACCAGTGTTATTATTCTTCAGAGGGGAAAAGTAAATGTTAATATGATTTGTATGATTGAACTCTTTTTGGAAGATAAATTTTGTTATTGGTTTGTATGAAACCTGTTCATTCACTTCACAGGAAGCCTCTACATTATCTTCTGCCCAGTGAAGCTGAGGATCCTCAAAACTGGAAATGCAAGAGTTCATCATTCACCTGGCAATTCTTCACTAACTTTTGACTCAACAAGAGGAACTAAGATAAGGATGACGACTGCTTGGGTACATGGGAACAAGAGAGAAAAGGAGCAAAGGCAGTAGTAGCATATAAATAGATCACCTTTGTCCCTCCTCCATCTGGCCCTAGAAGAAATACCAAGATGCTGGCAGAACTCCTAGTAACTGAACCTTAGACTGCAGAAGCTATGACTGGACATAGCTGAGGGGGAAAGAGGTAGCTTTCCCCCTTTGATCCCATGTTTATTTATTACAAAATAGATGTGGCCACGGTAATATTTTTCACTTGGGAGAGCTCATTGAAAGATAATGAGAGAAACATCTAAACTCGAACTTCCTTAGCAATGACCTTTAAGAGGAGGGGGCTGCTCTATAGCTATACAAAGTATTCTAAAAAGAATCAAAGGGGAAATAATGCTGTTCTCATTTTCAGTGAACTTAGAGAATATTTTTCTCCAGACATGGTTTTGCTGGCATTTGATAAGAATTTACCATACTAAGAATTCACAGAACTTCAGGTCTACAGGACCAATCTGAATTGCTAAAGAGAATGGTCTTGACTTTTTATGGAATGTATAATTATCCAATAGAATTATGCTATGGAACTACTCACTGAATGGAACCAACCAATCTAACTCACAGCATTTTTACAAAGGATCAAAATCCACCACAAAGATATTTGCAAGCTCCATATACTCACGTTTTGTTGGGACCCTAGATTTTTATTTTCCCAGTACTTCATTAATTGGTAACTTTATTCAATAAACATTTAGAAAACACCTACCAGCACCAGGGACCCCATCAGGTGAGGAGATGCCAACATAAATTCCTTCTCTTATGTAGTTTAGAATCTAATTTATTTTGAACTTTCCTATCATACAGCATAAAACTTGTCTGGGGAAAAAAAATAAGAATTTTCCTCATGGAGAGAAAACAAAACATTTAGAATTCTTGGTGGAAATCAAATGGAAAATGGCAGCTGAGAGACAGAATGAGATATCTTAGATTTCATTTTGATCTCATTGTAGTATGGTTCAATCAAGACTAAACAGTGGACCCAAGCTTTAAGTTCATCAGTTAGCTGTTTTCTTCCAAAGTTGCATATTTCACCTCTGAATTCAAGCCAGCAGTTTTCCAAATGTTTTGTACTCAGGATGGAGGCAATGCACAAAAAAGAAAAGTGGTATCCAAATATTGCATTATTATTAAAAATCACACACAACAAAGGCACCAAAAGCCCTTCTTGTAATTTGGTAAATTGTTAATTCCATAATATTATAAGTGTTGAGTATATTTATTAGACTTCTTGAGTGTCAGCCTTTCCCTGTGTTGGGAAGCCATATTTACTTCTTCCTACTGCAAAGTAAAAGGGCACAGCATCCTCTGGTCAGGAGTGGACAGGGTCTGGGAGTGCCAGACATCAGAGGTGCAGAATTTCTGATCTGCAAACTCCTGAGGGTAATCGCTAACTCTCACCAAGGGGACCAGAGTGTATGGATTTTTGTCTCTTTATAGAATAGAGTTGAGAGATTGTTGCTATGCACACTGCTTGAACTTTTTAATACAATCATATAATATGCTAATGTAACTCCCATGAATTAGTCTATTTTTGCATGTACCCTCTAATCACTGAGAGTCCAGAGGAAAAACTGTCTTTGTCCTATAAAGATGTATGCATTGCATTCTGAAATACATACACACAAAGCTGAGTTTTCCCTTAATGCTGGTATTTCGTTCTGTCCACTTAAACCCAGAACATTTGAACTGGAAGTATCCTTAAAAAGTAAAAGAAAATGAGTCTGTTTATTTATTTCTGGCTGTGCTGGGTCTTGGTTGCTGTCTGGGATTTTCTCTAGTAGCCGGGAGTAGGGGCTACTCTTCACTGGGGTGCACAGGCTTCTCATTGAGGTGGCTTCTCCTGTAGTGGAGCAGGGGCTCTAGGGTGTGAGGGCTTCACTAGTTGCAGCTCCCAGGCTCTAGAGCACAGGCTCAGCAGTCATGGCACAACGGCTTAGTTGCTCCGAGGCATGTGGGATCTTCCCTGATCAGGGATTGAACCCATGTCTCCCGCGTTGGCAGACAGATTCTTTACCACTGAGCCACCAGGGAAGCCCTGGAGGGAATCTTTAAAAGAGACAGTTTAACCCAACTCCTCCAAGTGCTCCAAGGCCACACAGCGAATGAGCAGCAGGGCTGAGGCTAGAACTCAGAGCACTTGGCTTCCAAACCAACACTTACCTTAGGATGGGGCCTGGTTAACATGATCTTGGCGCCCCCTCTAAATACCCATTAACAGACCATCGTAGACCTAAAAAATTCACCTACAGTCTTTATTTTCTGCAGCTCATCTGAAGTTTTGGAGAAAGGTTTTCATTACCTTGAGTCATGGTGGAATCTAGTACTTTAATTTGCTTAAGTCCCATGAAGTTCAAAGGTTACAAGTGGAAGAGGGATGAAAGGTTAGAGGGGCCTCTTTTCTCAATCCTTTTAAGTCCACAAAGTTTACACAGGGAAGACACACAGTGATGATCAATGGCACCAAGCCGCCACTCACCAGCTCTGACACTTTGTTAGGAATCTGTGCCCAGGAGAAGCCAAAAAGAAGTGTTGGGAACCAAGATTGAAGATTTCCTTTCAAGATGAGATAAATCTTTACATTTGGAGTATTTAATGTATTGATCTAGAAGATGTAAGCTTCCAACACCAATTGAGATCTTCTAAGAGCAAATGGGTTATTTTGCATTTGACAGGATCCTTGACAATAAGATGAGGGAACTCTGCCCCCATAGGTACCCAAGAAGCCAGGGAGAATGGTTTTCAGTTATTTGGGATTCTGGAATATATTTTATGTCTACTTTTTCAGCTTAAAAAAATAAAAAGGAGGACATGTCTGGGGTCTCTGAGTTTCTGAGATGGATACTGGTACTTGATCTGATAAGGAAGATGTAATAGTTCATGGCAAAACTTGTGTCCATCTGGGTCCAGGCTCACACTGAGTAACAAGGGCGGGTCAAGTTCAAACATGTGGGTCTGGGCAGGAGTGAACATTAGGTGTCCTCCCCAGGTCTTTATATGAGAAAGGAATGAGTCTATAAGGCTTTTTTCTCCTGACACTTCTGATCTGTCTCCTCTTTCATCCATATCTTTTTTATTCCTGTATCAGAGAAAGAGATATCCAATATTTTTTTTTTTTTGCCAAGGTCAACTCACTTAGCCTCCTGGCAAACTTGATATGATCCTACCTATGAAACCCAGTTCTATCAATTAATTCTCTTCTCCCAGCGTCATTTCCCCAGCTCATTAATCCCTTCTTTTCTGACTACATTCACATTTAAGCCTGGTCTGAAATGTCGGGGGTAGGGGGGCTAGACTTATATAAACCGCATCTGAATCCTCTGTCATTTGGCAGCTGTGTGTGTTTGAACAAATCATTCTCAGTTTCCTCACTGTAAAAAGAGAATCATAATAGAATCTATGCTTTCAGAGTTTTTTAAAAAGATAAATGAAAATGTATACTTAGTATACCTGCCACAATATCCAGGGGCTCCCCAGGTGTCGCAGTGGTAAAGACTGCATCTGCCAGTGCAGTAGACAAGAGAGATGTGGATTTGATTCCTGGGTCGGGAAGATCCCCTGAAGAAGGAAATGTCAACCCACTCCAGTATTCTTGCCTGGAAAATGCCATGGACAGAGGAGCCTGACCGGCTACAGTCCACAAGATCTCACAGAGTTGGACACGATTGAGTGACTGAGCACATGGCACATAATATAGACTTAATAAACAGCAGTAATTGGAGGTTTTGCTATTTTATATAACGAATATAATAGTACACTAATATTATTAAATCTCATCTCCTGCTACACAAAAATTCTCCTTCAATATATGGGAGCAGTTCTTCACTACTTGAGAGAATCTGTCATAATGTTGTGATGTAACATATCCTCATTTGCATTGAATGAATGTAACCAACAATTTGCTACCATGATTTGAAAAGTGCAATTTGGTTTGGATGTCCCAAGACTAGAGCCATTTGTCCTTTTTGTGGTTTTTAAAATTTGTTTCTTAATTGAATAAGGCTTAAACTACTGAAGGCAACTTGCCTGTGTCTCAGAAGTCTCAGTGGCATAAAAAACTGTGATCCAGGGCATTTATAAAATGTATAACTTTTGGTGCTCATGGAAACTAAAAAAGTGGGACTAGTAAGGTATCCTCAGGAAGAACAATAGGAGTTCAACACATACAGATTCCAATTTTTGCTCTTGAAAGGAGAGTGAGGCTCAGCTTTTCATCGTCTTGACTCGAATTACATTAGATAGCACCATGTGGGATCTGGAGCGCACCCTGTAGATCATCTGGCCAGGGTTTCTCAAAGTGCTTCCAAGTATGCTAATTGTTATGTAAGGAAAACAGAGGAAGAAGTCTGTGGCCAAAGCATTTAGGGGAATTTTGGTAAAAACCAAAATAAGTAAGTTCCATTACCACCGGATTGTGAACATCCTACAGGAGGCACAATGTATAGTGATTTCCAAATTCATTTGCCCAGGGAACATAGTTTTTCAGAATATATCTTGGGATTATTGTCAGGAGTGATCTGCTTCTGGCCTCTTTATTTAATAGATGTGAAAATCAATTTCCAGAAAATTAATTTGCCAATGATTGCTCAGCAGTAGTGCACAAAGAATCTAGATATCCTTATTCTTATCTGAAATTAGTTTTACTGTTTATTTTTGGTTTCTTGGGGAAACAGTAAAGTTCACATATGAATTATATCATTCTGCCTGTATTTTCTAAACAAGCTTACACTAAAAATATCACAACTAACTTTTGAGAATTAAACACGTTAATAATAATGAACTGATCTTCCCATGAAATTAAGAATACAATTACTTCCAAAGTCCTATTAGGGAAATCGGTGGCTTTTTAAAATTTTTTTAACTAGACTTCCCCAAACAAATTTCTTTGATATTTTACTCATTATTTTTATAATTAGGCATAAAACAATTCATGCTTTATCCATAATTTAGCAAATCGTTTTGGTTCTTTCCAAATAAGATTAGTCTTTCTGCATATTATAGATAAGCAGTCAGTCATTTGTGACATAAAGCTCTTCCTAAAAATAATTAAGTTTACAATGTGAAACTTAGAATTCCTCAAACTGATAGAAAGAAATAATCAAAAAGTCATAAGAAATGTAAAAATCTGCTGTCAGTGTGATGAAACTAAGGGAGTGAAAATCAAGTCATAGTATTTGATTCACTGCAAGACTAATTCTCTAGCTGCATGATTTCAGTCTTTTAACCAAGAATTGCTAATGTCCACTAATTTTTCACTAGGTTAAAAAAAACACAGTTTAGATTTCTTTTAGAAAAGACAGTTTAGAATCTTTAAAGAAAATACTTGCTCATTGTCAACATTGATTTTCTAAGTGTGTTGATCACAGGCCACTGGAGCAGGTGATGAGTATATTCACATGTATTGGTTTCCCCACACATAAAAACCAATGACTAGAAAATCATCAATGGAACTGGCAAATTATAAAGGCTACTTGGGCCTTTGTTACTGCAACAGGAAGTAGACTTTCATTACCTTTTCCTCTTTTGATTATGAAAGACAATCTTCATCCATTGTTGGAAGTACATGGGTCACCTTTCCAAGCACCGATGCTAATGACCACAGCCTAGGGGGGGCCAGTGGTTCCTTCAAACACGGTGAAGGGAATGGACACTCAGTTACCCAGGAAAGCTTTTATTTTTGCCTGGAAAGCTGTACCATTACTTGTAAATGAGTGATACCCAGCTACCTAAGCTAAAAAGTGTCTCTTAAATTTTCAAACAAACATTTGACAGCCAGAGGAAAGCTGTTACATCTGCACTGTTGGCCAGGGAAAATGACTTAGACATTCTTGGGTCTCTGGGAGTATTTAGAATTCGTATTTGTTTAGAGATTTTTTTGAAGTAAATGTGCCAGAAAAAATGTGTGTCGAAGAACAGAACTTGAGATCTGAGGTATGAGAAGGTTATGAGCCTTATGACTTAATACACTGGCCACTGACCAACATATTACTTCATCTATCTTTAAGTCATCTTCTGAATGTGCACCCGAGTGGGCCAGGTGGATGTCTTTTGATGTGGTAGCCCTGGTTAGGCTGTTCCTGAATCTCCAAATGAGCTAGAGGCAGCGCTCCATCCAGGTCCTGCACTTCTCAGCATCTCTATTTGCTATGGTATTGGGTGCCTTGTACAGTCTCAATAAACGCTTGTTAATTGGTTGATTGATTAGCTTCTGGATTCACCCTTTAGCCTCAGCAGCTAAGCTGCTCTCTAAAGTCTCAGAACTCTCTCTCAACTCTATATTTTCCTTGTATTTAATATTCATCTAGTGTCCCTTCAAACCATTCTGTTATTTCAGATACTGCCGTAGCAGAATTTCTAAGTGCCAAAGACTTTTTTTTTTTTTTTAACAACTTAGAAGGGAGATGTAGAATCATAAGTAAGCTGCCAGCCCTGGAACGTTTGCCTAGTGACCTAATTTCATGGGAATTTGCCAGGCCAGCTCCGTGGAAGAAATCCAGTCCTATTCCTCCAGTCTCCATGGGTTATTCGGCTGACACACTCTACAGCCAACTTCTTCACATTGTTGTGACCTTCAAGATACTCTCCCCTGTGACTACTGCTCTATTTTAATTTTGCTACATTAAAAAAATGATAAGAAATGAAAGTGTATTCATTTCTGTGGCTTAGACAAATCCACACAACGTAAGGAGCTTAATCCAAATGATATTTCTTATACTGAATTATGGCAGGCACTTGTTTCCTATTACCCTAGACTTCTGTCACATGTAATTTGGATAATTCCAGAGGTTTATCAGTGTAATTTATCTGGTATGTTATCTAGACCTGTTCCATACGTGTTAAGTTACTGATAGCCCAACACAGAACTCCATGCCCCTCGTTTTCTCTGTTTTGCTCACTAGCTCCTTCTAAAGCCAGATGCAAAGCTATTTTAGACATCATAGTCCATTTGACATGGTAGTGTATTGATCTGACATTCTCTTCAGAAAACTAATACCAAAGTACTGTGTGTTAGCACACTAAGAAGTGTACGCTAATTCTGTCTACAAGTTTACAACCTTTTCTGAAGAACACTCTGTACCTGTTTTGCTCTCCATCTGGAAGTACTGCAATGGCCTTTGGCCAAAAGCAATGAAGCTGTGACTTTCTTCTCCATAGTCTGCCCAGGGACATTAATGAAAGAAAAGTAAACCGACTCCATTATCCCAAATGGCTTTTTAAACAATTAGGAGATTTTAATAATAGCGTCCCACTGATGCTCTCAGCTTCCCCACAGTCAATGCAGCCTTTCTGAGGTGAATAAGATGCTTCAGGAAAGAAGACCTCGCTTCTCACTACCCGTGACCTTCAATTCATACAAATGCTGAAAACAGCACAGGGCATCTCATTACTGAAATGGATTATCTGGCATCAGTGCTTGCAGTTTTGGAGCCCAATACCATTTTGTGGTGATATCTTTCAGAAAAGAAGTGATTCAAATTTTTAAAGAGGCAGAGAATTTTGAGAAGGTTGGATCTTTGACATTTTGATTTTTTCCAAGCTGGTCTCCAAAATCAGCATCCTTAAAAAGTACAAACTCATAACCAGCAACTCCACTACTAAAAGTTTATCCTCAGTAATTAGAATCAATAATACATGCATATATTTAAATACAAGGAGAATCACTGCAGTGTTCTTTATAATACTGACATTTTGGAAGGAAATATACAGCAATACAATAATAGTTAAACAATGGAACACACTATAGTTATTATACATACATATATATATATATATGTATAAATGTATACATATATAAGTGATATATATACACTTAGTTCCCTGACCAGGGATCTGACCGGGACCCTTAGCAGTGAAAGTCCAGAGTTGTAACCACTAGCCTGCCAGGAAATTTCCTCCTTTTTTTAAAATTTCCTCTCCTCTTTCTTTTAAAGAAGACTTTGAAGGGGAGTGAAATGCAGTTGTCATAAAAGTGGATAAACAAATCCTGATCAGCCCCTAGCACTCTAACATGAAGGAAAAGGGAAAGAGGGGTTGTTTTGAGGAGGAAAGGGGTCAAGTCAGCAATCTCTCAGTTTGAACGAAGAAGTACAGCACTTCAGTGCATCTGTTCATACCCAACCACATGGAGGGTGATTTTTGGAGATACTAGAGAATGAGAAAGAGCCAACAGGTTCTAAATACTATAGCAGAGAACATTTTCAAGATGTTGGCTTCGAGAAGGAATATCACACCCTACCTTCTTTCCAGTAGTCATGTATGAATGTAAGAGTTGGACCATAAAGAAATCTGAGCACTGAAGAACTGATGCTTTTGAACTGTGGTGTTCGAGAAGACTCTTGAGAGTCCCTTGGACTGCAAGGAGATCCAACCAGTCAATCCTGAAGGAAGTCAGTCCTGAATATTCAGTGGAAGGACTGATGCTGAAGCTGAAGCTCTAATACTTTGGCCACCTGATGCGAAGAACTGACTCACTGGAAAAGACCCCAATGCTGGGAAAGATTGAAGGCAGGAGGAGAAGGGGATGACAGAGGATGAGATGGTTGGATGGCATCACTGGCTCGATGGACATGATTTTGAGCAAGATCTGGTAGTTGGTGATGGACAGAGAAGCCTGACGTGCTGCAATCCATGCGGTTGCAAAGAGTTGGACATGATTGAGCAGCTGAACTGTCTTCTCAAGAAGACACACATACACAGGTGACAACATTTCAATTTCTCCTTCCTAGAGGTGGGAATTTTACCCATCTACTTCTTCACCTGCTCTTTTGCCCCTTTGTACAAAAGAATGAGTTTCGTTTTCAAGAAAAATCTGCTCCTCTCTAGCCTCTACTCTGACACCTTTCACCTCCTCAAAACCTTATTCTTTAGACCATTTCAGTCCTTAAGCAATAAACTGTTTGGGACTTGTGGACATTCTAGTACCTACAGACATGTTCATCTCCAGAAAAAAAAATCTGAATTCAAAATACAAATAATTAAAATCAAATGTAATAAAGAACAGAATGTACATAAAATGTAACACTATGTCACCATTGTAAACTTAATATTCATGACCATTTCACTCCACTTGAAAACAATTTGTGAGTTGGATGTTCTCCATTTTCCAAAATCCTGACAATGCACATTGAGTGTTGATCAAGGAGACTGAATTATAAATTAGGCTGTCAACAGCCAACTCATTTTTGAAAGCAAAATTATAAACATCCTTTAATTATTTCTTTGTGAAAAATGTACTTAACGTAAGCAGCAGGTACATTTTATTATGTTATATGTGAATTGGGAAGGACCTCCACATTTAGATGCTGGCAGGATAGGAATCAGCCTGCCAGTGCAGGGAACACCGATTTCA
Source organism: Antilocapra americana (assembly GCA_007570785.1). Classification (NCBI taxonomy): domain Eukaryota; kingdom Metazoa; phylum Chordata; class Mammalia; order Artiodactyla; family Antilocapridae; genus Antilocapra; species Antilocapra americana. The sequence continues at coordinate 1,345,185 of ML663471.1, read as the reverse complement.
GTCCCTGGTCTGGGAAGATCCCACGTGCCATGGAGCAGCTAAGCCCATGTGTGGCAGCTACTGAAGCTGGAAGCCTAGAGCCTGTGCTCCACAAAAGGAGAAGCCACCGCAATGAGAAGCCCAGGCGCCACACCCAAGAGTGGCCCCTGCCTGCCATAACTAGAGGAAGACTGCGCATAGCAATGAAGACCCAGCCTCAAAAAAACCGATACCGGGGCTCCTAGCCCCACTGCTCCATGAGCCACGAGCTCACCATTCTGTGCCTTTGTTCTCACTTTCTCCTGCCTCCTTTCCTGAAGCGGTTAGATGCACTTCCACGTTGTAAAGTCGCCATCTATGTAACCGTCTCACCTTTCCGCCATTACCCTATGCCTCTATTCTTTCCCGTTTCTCCAATGTGGTCTACACAGATGGTCTATATCTTCTCCCTTCCCATTCACTTTTTAGCTTACAGAAACATTGTTTCTATCATAACCATTTAACGGAAATGGAACGTCCTCACCAAAGACCCCAACTTTGTTCTTCAATACAACTCATACATTTCAGTTCCTTGTTTACCCACTTTCTCTTCCTTTTTCTCCAAGGAAACATAGGTGCCTTGGCTTCTGTGGTATTTTTTTCCCTTGGTTTTCTTCTTACTTCTCCGGATGCTGCTTGATCTTTCTTAAGGATTCTTCTTTGTCCCTTGGACGATGGTGCTCCAGGCTTTTATCAAAGGCGTTTCCCCCCTCAACATACTCTCTCTGGGCAAGTCCTCTGGTTCATCTACCATCTACATGGCAATGATCCCAAAACTTGTACCCCCCAGTCTATATCTCTCTTCTGGAGTTCAGACCACTACAGCTGCTGTTTACCAGTCATCACCAATATAATTTAGACCACAGCACAAAATGAAATGTATATTCCTCACCCCCTAGTCCTATCTCTTCTCCCTTGTGCTCCTGATATCAACAAATGGCACCAACATCAAACCCATCAGAAACTGGGTGCCAGTTTTGAACCCTCAGCTTTGAACCTTCAGCTTCATATTCAACAATCTAGAATCCCCAATGCTTGTATGTTCTGTAAATTCACTCCCTCTTCTTCATTCTCGGTGCTGATTTCTTATCTAGGCCACCACTATCATTATGTGCCTGAATTACTACAGCAGCCTCTGCTATCAATCATTTTCCCACTCTGCTCCACAAGTGATATTTTTTAAACTATGAAACCAGTTATGACATGTCATGGCCTAAATCCCTCAATGTTTTCTTCAGTGCTCCTGGGGAAAAGGTCCCAAGTCCTTAACATGGTTTACAAAATTAGCAAAAGCTGATTCTAATATAGCCACAGCCACATATCCTTTCCCTTTTCCTACCCTTTCCTGTGAGAATAAAAATCTTGTCCTCCCAAGCAGTCCACATTCTTGCTTCCAGGCTTTCATGCACACCGTTGCCTTGGCTTGCAACACTCTGACCCCACATGCTGAACCCAACCTGCTTTTCAGATTTCAGTTTAGAAGTTTTACTTCCCTATGCCACTCCTGATGCACCAAACCAAAAACAGATGACTCTCCAAAGTGTCACCAGAATATTCTTTATTTCAATAGGGCTTTTGCAGTGTTTACAATGGCTTAGCTACTTGGCTATCTCAGATTCTCACCAGGCTGTAAACTCTAGAAGGGCAAAGTTCAAGTCTGTACTGTCTAATACAATAGTATAATAAATTTTTGATTAAAACTGGTTGAATTCGTACAGACATGAGCAGGCACCAGGCACACATCTGATCAGCTACCGATTATTCTGACTTCAGTAGGACATTTCCTGAATTAGCTTTCTCATTTTAGCAACTTTGTTCTTAATCTTTGTTATCATGTTTTCCAAACTATTCAGAAAGTGCTCTGATTTTTACCATGCACTTTAAAATAGCGAGATAAATGCTCCTGGTGAAGGTGGCCTCTTTAAAGTAAGACCCGGGTCTGGCTGCACAGCACAAAGTGGGTTACCTTTACTGCAGTGATGTCACTCAGGGTTATTGGTTGGAAGCATCGAAGTTGACTGCTGGTGGGAAGGAAGCCACCGAGTACATCCAGAGCCAAATTCAGACAAGTGCTTGCTGTGTTCACAGCAATCAGGGAAGCCTCTGTTCCACAGGCTTTATTCTCAGTAATGTGGGGCCCAGTTGTTGCCACATTTAGGAAAGTAAACAAAGAGATTACCTGATTTTCTTCCTACTTATAACATACAGTCATGACTGAATGGGTTAGCAAATATTCTTTGCTGATAATTAAGCAGTATTATTTGTGAAATTTTGCACCACGGCTGCAGCAATATTATCTTTTCACCTGTGATTGCTAGAGGCAGTAAAAATGACAGACACTCAAGATTATTGTGTGCTTAGTCGCTCAGTTGTGTCCAACTCTTTGCAACCCCATGGACTGTAGCCTGCCAGGCTCTTCTGTCCATGGGGATTCTCCAGGTAAGAATATTGGAGTGGGTTGCCATGCCTTCCTCCAGAGCATCTTCCCAACCCAGGGGTCAAATCCAGGTCTCCTGCACTGCAGGAGGCTTCTTTACTGTCTGCGCCACCAGAGAAGCCCAAGGATACTGGCGTGGGTAGCCTATCCCTTCTCCATGGGAAATTCCCAACCCAGGAGCTGAACCAGGGTCTCCTGCATTACAGGCAGATTCTTTACCAGCTGAGCTACCCGGGAAGCCCTCTAGATTCTTAGGGTGAGTAATTTGAAGGCAAGGGATATGAAATTTAGGCGTCACCAATAAAGGGACTTTGGGTAGAGTTTGATCAGGCATGCAGATAGTCTCCATTTCTTATTGGGAAAATGGTCTGAGTCCAAAGGATCAAAGGGCCTGCAGATAGACATTCCTGTACTGACATAACTGTGACCGGGCATCCGTACTCTTATATTGGCATGAGCACCAGGAGAAGTTTCTTTAAAATATGAGGTTACTACTATCTAGGCGTTACTCAAGATTTGTAGGTTAATTCTTTAGATAGATGGAATATCAGTGCCTAAAAAGAAATCCCAGCCCTTTAAAGTAACAGCATTTATAATACACATCCTTGCAAAAGAAGATAGCTAGAATTTATGATCTTGCTGAAGTCCTCTGGTGTATGTATGACCTCAAATACCTACGTAACTGGACGCATAACTGGAACTGGTTCTAGGTTTAATTCCTACACTTTTGCTTCAAGCTAATGAACTATAAACTTTAATTTTTTTTCTTTACATCTCATTTTAAAAATGGTGCAGTGATATTTTCTTGAGGACTGGAGGGCTCATTAATTAATGTTTGCCAAGCACTTTGAAGATGAAAGGGTCTACATTAAATCCAGGATTATAACTATTATCATCACAAAGCTCAGATTAGCTCAGAAACTTAGGGATGATGACTCAGGAGCCCATATTCCAGATTTGAATGACATTATGTCTGAAAATAGTGAAATCAATTCCTGTAATGATTCAGATGTGAAAGGATTTATGGGGTTCAGCAAGACTGTATTCCAAATCATGCATGGCAACAAAAATTAGACCGCATTCCGACTGAAAATTTAGGAAACAATTTATTAAAGGAATCCCAAGGAGATTTGTGTCTGTGCTGTCTTTGAGGCCAAATCCATGCACCATTAGCCAGAAGAGACAGCAGTCAGCCAGCCAAGTGAAGGGTGGTACAGGCTGAAGGCAGTGAATGGAGACTGGAGGCAGAAATTGCCAACCGCCCAAGACAAAGCATTTCATAAGTCACAGTGCTAGAAAATAGGGACAGATCCATGTCAGGCAACAATCCTCAGCCCTCCTTTCTCAAAGACCCTTCCCTGGGCACCATTGCTCAAACTGATCTCTCATTAATTTTTAAAACATTTTTGGAAGAAAATGTTATCTGCAGGTAAATTTCCCTTAATTTGGTTGAGGAAGTCCCGTTTTGCTCCTAGTCGGCTGAAAAGTGTTTTTGTTTGTTTTCTAACCAAGGATAGATGCTGGATTTTTGTCAAGTGCTTTTCTGTGTCCATTGAGATGATTATATGTTTTATTTTTATATTAACATTATGTTATAATTATTGTATTATTATAATATAAACATATTAACATTAGCTTGTTAATATAATGAATCACATTTTTTTTAAATGTTAAACCAGTTTTCCTGAGATAAGCCCAGTTTGGGGGGCTTGATTTGCTAAAATTCTGCTTGAGATTTTGCATGTATGTTTTTAAGGATATCATGCTTATACTTACCTTGTTCCGGTAATGTCTTTGTTTCTGATGTTAGCACAATGCTGGCTTCATATAAGGTGAGGAAGTATTCACTCTATCCCTGAAAGATGTTGTGTAGACTTGGTATTACTTCTTCCTTAAATATTTGGTAGAATTCACAAATGAAACAGTCTGAGCATGGAGTTTTCTTTATGGGAAGAAAAGAATTTGTTTTTAACAACAAATCCAATTTATTCAATAGATATATTATATATTTTTATTTCCAATGATTAAATTTCCAAGCATCTTTTTCTTCAGTTCAGTTCAGTCGCTCAGTCATGTCCAACTCTTTGCAACCCCATGAACTTTAGCACACCAGGCCTCCCTGTCCATCACCAACTCCCAGAGTCCACCCAAACCCATGTCCATTGAGTTGGTGATGCCATGCAGCCATCTCATCCTCTGTCTTCCCCTTCTCCTCCTGCCCCCAATCCTTCCCAGCATTAGGGTCTTTTCCAATGAGTCAACTCTTTGCATCAGGTGGCCAAAGTATCGGAGTTTCAGCTTCAACATCAGTCCTTCCAATGAACACCCAGGACTGATTTCCTTTAGGATGGACTTGTTGAATCTCCTTGCAGTCCAAGGGACTCTAAAGAGTCTTCTCCAACACCACAGTTCAAAAGCATCAATTCTTCGGCACTCAGCCTTTTTCACTGACCAACTCTCACAGCCATACATGGCTACTGGAAGAACCATAGCCTTGACTAGACAAACCTTTGTTGGCAAAGTAATGTCTCTGCTTTTCAATATGCTATCCAGGTTGGCCATAACTTTCCTTCCAAGGAATAGGCGTCTTTTGATTTCATGGCTGCAGTCACCATCTGCAGTGATTTTTGGAGCCCAAAAAAATAAAGTCTGATACTGTTTCCACTGCTTCCCCATCTATTTCCCATGAAGTGATGGGACCAGATGCCATGATCTTAGTTTTCTTAACGTTGAGCCTTAAGCCAACTTTGTCACTCTCCTCTTTCACTTTCAGCAAGAAGCTTTTTAGTTCCTCTTCACTTTCTGCCATAAGGGTGGTGGTGTCTGCATATCTGAGGTTGTTGATATTTCTCCTGGTTATTGATATTTTTCTTACTGTTTCTTAATTTCTTCGACTGGTGGTCAGAGAGCATACATAATGTTACTTGGATCCTTTTGAATATTGAGGCTTTATAATGATAGAATATATCTTGGTAAATACCATGGATACTTGAAAAGATGGTTTATGCAAAGTTGTTAGCTTAAGCTTCTTGTAGATGTCAGTTAGATCCAGGGGTTGTAGTACTGTTCAAATCTTCTATAGCCTAACTGATTTCCTGTCTGCTTATTCTAGCAATTATTAACAGAAGAGTATAAAAATCTCTTATTATAAATGTAGACTTATCTATTTCTCCTTGAATGTCTGTCAGTTTTTGCTTCATGAATTTTAAAGCTCTTTTATTACATGCATAAATGTTTAAAATTATTGTGTCCTCTTGATTAATTGACCCCTTAATCATTATGACCTTTTTCTATCCTTATTAATATTCTGTTCCTTGAGATCTACTTTGTCTAATGCTAATATAGCCACTCTAACTTTTAAAAATTAGTTTTTGCATTGTATATTTTTGTGATTCTTTCACTTTTAAACTATTTTTGCCTTTATATTTAAAATGTGCTTCTTGCAGATAGTGTCTAGTTGGGTCTTACATTTTTTTGCAATTTAAGGACCTCTGCCTTGCAGAATATCTAAACCATTTACATTTAATATAATTATCATTGTAGATAAACATAAATTTATTATCTTTCTGTTTGTTTTCTATTTGTCTTACTATTCCTTATTCCTTTTTCTCTCTTTATCTGCTATGTTTTTAATCAGCTGCATATTTGTTTATGGTTCCATTACACATCTTTTAATCATTTCAAATGTTATTTTTCTGCATGTCTTCAAGTTGTCTCCTCACATGTACCACATGTACAAAATGGCCCAAATTCAGGTAGAAACCAGAGGAGACCCTCTGCACACCTACAGAGTTTGCTGTCTCTCTTCTTCTCTCTGTCTCCTTCTCTTTCTCTCTCTTTCTGCAGATATCTCCTAATTGGATGGTATCCTGTGAATTCTAGCTGCATTGGTCCCCTTGATTCTTAGCTCCTTTGCCACAAGGCAGTGAGACCACCAGACTCTGCCTGGGTTCCCCTTCTCTACACAGTAGCTTGTAGGTGGCTGAGGCCACAGCTGGGACAATAGCTGAGCTCACCTCATTAAGTCTGCCCTCCCTCAGGGATCACTGTCCTTTGTTGTCTAATATCCAGTGTTTTGAAAACTGTTATTTCACATGTTTTTGTCTATTTGGGGTTTTTGTTTTTGTTTTCTGTTGTTTCAGGCAAAAGGGTAGATCCAGTTCCTTTTACTTTACCTTTTAGCCTGAAGTGCTTCTGAATGGAAGGTGAGATACTGTTGATGCAAGTTGGACATATTTTGAAACATAAGTCTGATTTGCTGAAACTTTTCATTGGATGTCTGAGAATATTTAAGAAAACTGGTTGGAACTATTTCTTACCTTAATTAGCTCCAAAATTTATAGTGTCGTTAAAATATTAAAGCAAAGTAACCCAGAAACAAATAGCTAATTCTTGCTCCAGTTTAACAATCTCTGCAAACACTAATGTAACCACTTTCTCAAGGGCTTAGTTAAAAGGAATGCCTGTTAGATTTATTTCATTTTCAGGAAAGAGAGAGGTCATTACGGCTTAACAATTACCCAGATCCCTCCTTGATTTAATCTTAATCTATAAACACAGGCCTACATTTTGAAGACTATTATGTTGAGTGAAAAAAACTTATTATTGATATTGGTGGTTAAATGTTTACCCCAATGCCCAGAAGATACATACACAAAGCTAATCTACCACCAAGTGTGACTATTTGAAAATATATGTTTTCCATGTGGTGTAGTCTAAAAATATTTCCTCAGTACTCTGAAAAAAAAAATAGTTTTTAAGAAAAAAATGAATAAAACCATACAAATACTTGTACATTTTCCATGTGTTAATTTTTTAAAGGACAGCTTTTTTTTCTTCGTTGTGTTTTTCCCTGATTCTACGGTATCTTTATCATGTATCAGCTATTTTCCCTTATTCTTTTCCAAACACTTCAGTTTTCAAGAGCACTTAATATGAACAATACCAATGCCCTAGATTTCTTGAATTTCTGTGTTAAGAATGCTTCATCTAATATATAGTATATCAAATATTTCAAAAAGATATATATATATATATTCAGTTTTAAGAATATATATACACATATATTAGTTTATGTATTATATATGTATTTTATATTTATTTTCATTTTGCCCAGAGTTAATTTCCTTGATCTCAAGAAGAGTTTAAGAAAAGGAAAAACAACAATATCCTTAAGTTTGGAGGAATAAAGAACTATCCTGGGAGGAAGGGAAACACAGGTCTTTGACAGGTTGAATTCTTTCTGTGTTCCACCTCTTTGAGCTGAAACAGGTGATGTTATGTTATTTGACATAACACTGACCCTCGGTCCTCTCTTTCCTGCAAACCTGAACAGAATACAGTCCTCCACTTTAGACCCAAATGCTTCAATTCACAAAACCCTAACTGACCTCAGGACTCCTACAATGCCTCTCTGATCCTGGACCATTCCAAGTTTGGCTGCCCTAGTCTCTGAACCAGCTTCCACTGTGCTTCACATCCTTTACATCCCTCTTCTGCGATTGGCTCTGTGGATTCTGTGTTCACGTTCAGCTTCTGAGGATTTGAGTCTGACCTTCCCATGTGCGTTGATGCTGGGAGGGGCAAATCACCCTCGTGACAATTTGTCCTCCAGTTTTTTTAATTCCTTCACCTTATTTATTTTCAGCTTGCCATTTCCTATTCATACTGGGCATCACTGGCACGCCAAGTGTGTCTTTTCTTCTATGCAAATCCCCCACCCCTTCTTAAAAGACGCATCATTAAATGAACCCAAGCCACAGCCAAGGTGGTGGGGAGGCTTAGAGGTGAGAAAACCCGGACCACTTCCAGGTAGAAGCTGCTCCGTCACCTGTCTGGCCTCTACAGTGACTTTCTGCCATTAAATGGGATGAGAGAGGGCCGTGAGGAGACCGAAACAGGTGTGGAAATTGGATTGGAGTAGTAATTAGGAGAAGCAAAAGAAGAGATTCTTAAATTTAGTGGAGTCATGGTAGAAGACTGAAAGTTGAGTCAGCTGAAGGGTAGGAAGGAGACATGTGAGGAAGGTGAGGAAGGAGATGGCCACATCATGCAGGGAGCTTGATGTGACTGGATTTTTTTTTCAAGTAAAGAATTATGTTTGGCTGGAACTAGATTTTGTCCATGTTAGGGATATTTCCACACTGCATTCTGTGAAACGCTGGGAGGTACTTTCCTTTTTCTTTTTTGGTACAAATGTTTCTGTAGATGTATAGGTTTGCTATAAACTGATTTCACCATGCAAAAGATATTTCCTGTAAAACTTTCCAAGGTACCACATTTCCAAACTCTCCATTTGAGAAAAATGGTCCATATGAGGACATTGTTAGAGGATATTTTAACTGAGCAGAGAGAAGAAGCTGAGACAGGTGCCGGAAGTCAGGCATAGATGATGCCCACATTTGATGTCAGGCAGAGTCTAAATGTAACATCTTTCACAGTGTCGGGTGCCAGCAAAAGGCAGATTCATATACTGATGATTGTAAGAAATCACACATATCAGGCTTGATCTAACAGTCCATATGTATGCAAAACACCAATCAAAATGATGGGAATTTACTTGTGTAGACTTGGCAATACTGTAGACGATTGGTATTTATTTACCTCTGTAGCTGCCTCACAAATAGGACACATTATAAAGTCAGTTGTGGATTCCTAGAGCATTTTATCTGACTTTCTACATTTAAATCTTCCACTGTCTCCTCTACTTTGCCAGCCCATCTATGAGAAAATGGGTGAGCTCTGTTTATGTCATTTTAAGGTACCTTTGTTATTTACGTGTAGCCTTTATTTAGGAATCAGTCAGCTAAACTGTCAAGTATTTCTGAATTCACACCATCCATCTATATTAAGTTCAAGTTCCTTTGTAAAAAAAAAGACACATCTTCCATTTCTCTGTCTCTACCAGGACAGTAATAGAGCTGCTCACCATTATTTTTTTTTTTCCCTCAGAAATAATGAACTAATTCTCTTCTGCTAGGACGAAGAGGGTCAAAGAGAAAGAGGGGAGTTTCCTGGCCATTAGCAAAGTCACACATCAGGTAGTTAAATCCTAAAGAAAGTTCCATAGCCCTTTAACTATTTCTCTGTTGTAGACTAGCAGTTCCCAACCTTTTCGGCATCAGGGACTGGCTTTGTGGAAGACACATGTCCACGGACCAGGGATAGTTTGGGATAATTCAACTGCATTACATTTATTGTGTTCTTTATTTCCATTATTATTACATCAGCTCCACCTCAGATCTTCACGCATTAGATCCAAGAGGTTAAGGACCTGTGTAGATACAATAGGGGCAAAGGCAAATATAGTTAGTGATAATTCCCTCTTTTCATGCCATCTACCATCACTGACTCAGCCCACCTCAAATGTGTAGGAGGCAAGATTCAGAGACAGAAGGACTGGGTGGGAAGGGAATCAGAGAAAAGAGCTAAGTCTTCCTGGTTTTAAAAGGCCAAATCTGAGGACACGATGTGTATACACTGTTAGCTGTACTAAGTGATTACAACTTTTGAGCATATTTTAAATAAAGGTCTCTGAAACATTCGCTCCTCTGTACACACATATCTTTCACAAGTATTTAAAGCAGAGATGAAGACTTTCTGTACCGTTTACAGCATATCCAAAGCTCATTGAAAGCTAGTTGAAATTTTTTCTGAAGTTGGTCCAATTAATTAGATAGTTTATAAGACACGTGGGTTTCCCCAGTGGCTCAGAGGTAAAGAACCCAGCTGCCAATGTGGGAGATGCAGGTTCAATCCCTGGTTTGGAAAGATCCTCTGGAGAAGGAAATGGTAACCCATTCCGTCTTTCTTGCCTGTCCATGGTGTCATAAAAGAGTAGAACACACTTAGTGACTAAACAACAACAAACCAGACCTCTAGTTCCTAATTTCATAGATAGCTTTTTGGTGGCACGTCCGACAGCTCATCTGGTAAAGAACCAGCCTACAATACAAGAGACACAGGTTGATATCTGGGTCAGGAAAATCCCCTAAAGAAGGAAACAGCAACCCACTCCAGTATTCTGGCCAGAAAAGTCCCTTGGACTGAGGAGGCTGGGGGCTACAGTCCAAAGAGTCACAAAGAGTCAGACATGACTGATCACAGCACATGTAGTCATGCACAGACCTACACATTTTCCATTGGCAGAATAGTGAATTACAATAAATTTAAGTAAGTGTCAGGAAGCATGGACACGAGGCCAGGCCTTGACATCAGCATGTAGCCTTGAGCCATCACTGAATTTCTCTGGGCATCAGTCTCCTGGACTATACAACAGTGGTAGAGAGAAGCCTGGCAAGGAGCAGCAGTTAGTAATGTAGGGCCAAATGAGATCATTCCCTTCAAGATCCTTTACAGGAAACTTGTTTATAAACCCATCTAAGTTCTCTCACTTCATAGCATTCTGTGACAGGAGGGCTACCTCCAGGAGAATTATTTGGTTTTTATTTGTACCTATCATCCCATGAAATGTTTGCCCAGGTCCCAAACATAAATTGCCTCCAATCAGAATTAAAATAACACATTATTTGCTAAACAACAAGACCAGACCCTGCAGAAAAAAAAATAGTTTTTAAAAAAATATTTGTTTGGCTGTGTTAGGTCTTAGTTACAGCATGCTAGATCCTTATTTGTGGGGTGTGAGATTTTTTTTAAGTTGCAGCATACAAATCCTTAGTTGTGACATGTGGAATCTAATTCCCTGACCTGGGATTGAACCAGGGGCTCCTGAATTGGGAGTGCAGAGTCTTAGCCACTAAACCACCAGGAAAGTCTCAAAAAAAATTAATTTCTGAATTTCATAAAATTTTGTTTTCTGAGACATCTATCTTTCAAATGGAACATAATTTTTTTTCGGTGTTTGATGATTGACAAAAAGAATTCAAGTATATTTTGTTTTATTCTGTCTTGACCTCATTGCCTCTGTCTTAAGCCCAAATGCAAATTAATTTGCACACCAATTTCAAGTACTAAAACTAACCACGCACTTTAAAAAACCATATCTGGGGAACACTGACTGTTTACCTGAAATTGTGTTGTTGATACAGTGTCTCTCATTTTTCACTTTCTATAGTGTAGTGTCTTTAGTGGAGTTTGTATTTATCTCCGTATGAAGCTGGATTTCACTTTACTTTCTCTTTATGGTCTTATCACATCGTTTACAAACACTTTATCTCTGTTACAGAAAATAAATGGAATTCCAGGCTTTCGATGAAATGTCACGTTGAAATGGATGGTCCAAAAATCTATATTTAGATGACTGACTCCTGTTTGAGGAAGACATGATGAATGTTTCATGCACATACACTGAAGGATGATGGATTTAATGACCATCCCCTAACAGGGGAATGCTATTTTGGAATAATTAAATGTTCCATCATTTGCAAGTCTAAATAGTCCATTGTTAGTTCCTGTTTTTGTCTGTCAACAGATCCTTCCATTTTCTAAAGGAAATTTATCATTAAAACAATTGAACTGATAGCAACATCCCACCAGAGTGTGTTAGCAATAGCACATTTCATGGAACTCGGATTCATGGCTACAGTTTGGGAAGACTTAATTTATGTATAAGTCTGGTTCATAAATGACAAACATGACAAGCATTGTTTAAAGGCTACTGGTAGATATTTATCTTCAGGTATTGAAGTGATCTTCTGCTCGAAGAGGTGGCTAAGCCTTTTGTCAGATGAAAAAATCTCCTGGAATAAAAGAGCATTCATGAAGTATTTTGTAATTAAATAATAATAATTTTACAATCTATTTTCTTGCTGATACTTCTATTTTAGAGGCTTTTATGCTACATTCCTTTTTAACTCTTGACTATTATTGAGGCATTTGAAGTAATTGTATCTAATTATATAGGAGGGCATGGCAATCCACTCCAGTATTTTTGCCTGGAGAATCCCCATGGACAGAGGAGCCTGGTGGGCTACAGTCCATGGGGTTGCAAAGAGTAGGACACAACTGAGCAACTAAGCACAGCACAGCACAGCATATATACATATATGTTAATATAAATTTTGATATTTAATTCTTCTAGGTCTTGGTCTTTCAGGCTGCAAAAGGCAGTAGATAAAAGGAGTGGAGCTAGGGAAAATTTATTTATATCTGAATAATACATGATTTATTTATATTTATATCTGAATAAGCATAGGTCATTCTCATGAAAACCCTTTTTCTTATTTATAAAACAAAAATGTAGAAAAATGTCCCCCAACTCTATCAAAATGTCTGTATTTGTGTTCAAGATCTTTATATACCTCTCCAGGTAGATAGAATCATAGATAGATAGAACACCTATATAAGGGGAATGGCATAGTTAACACATTAGTGATACATATAAATAACAAAGTACCTAATTGTCAAGTTAATGCTCTTCACCCTTATTGCTGGTACAGTTACGCTTATATGAATTATGTCCACAAAGCTGCATTGTATGAATGTTTTTGAGAACCTAGTAAAGACTTCACTATTTCTGTGACTAGGTCCTAGAAATCAAAACAACTAGACCCATTTTGAGGAAAGCCTGGCCTCATTGCTAACCAACTTGGATCATGGAATTATTGATTCAGTTGCCACCCAATTAATTATTAAGATGGCTGAAAATATCAGACGGATCATCCCATGACTAACAGATTTTGATTGCCTTGTCTGTGCGCTGTGGTCCATATGTGGAAGCCAGAACATTTGTAGATAGTAGGCCTGGCTATAAGCATGGCCAGATGGGTTTTGCCCACATTGGGAAAATCATGGAACCCATTCAGAACTTACAATGTATCAATCCAATGGAGAGACATGTTGGTGAAATTGATGATGGAACTGATTCAAGCAGAAGCAGTCATGGAGCAACTAATTCATCAGACGCTATGGTCTGCTTTTAAGAACACTAAATTGAAGCTTTCCAAACTCTACTTGAACAAAGTGTATTGCAATCCTGGTTAATTATTTTACTTAATTCAAGCATAACTAGCTGCCTTACTGATTTAAAATGGCCTAAACAGTTCCCCTACACTTGAACAAAACTGTTGGAAGGTACAAAAGTTTCTGTGTCAAGACTATAATGAAACACAGTGATCCAAGCTCATCAAATCTGACTGTATCAATTTGGTATTTTCAGAGTCTCTAATAACCAAATATACAGCAGTCCTCAAAACTATTCTTGGAAATTTTAAGCCCACTTAATATGTGCCTTTTATCATTAAAGATATACTGATACTAAATCATTTGCAATTTAGAATTCATGAGAAGTACCAATGATTCAACACTGTGCCCTCCAAAAGGTAGTCTTATGCTGAAAATAAGTTTATGTCAGTGAACATACATGGATTTTTATGAGTTTCCATGAGAGAAAAAATCTTTTAAGGCATGTTTCAGTAAACATTTTGAAAATAATTTAAGTAAGAGGAAAGAAATGCTTAATCATTAGAAATAAGAAAGGAAGGGTTAAACTAAGGAAGGGTTGATTTTTGATTTGTTATGAATTCTCTTTTAAGTATTTTTCAATATATTTTATTAATTTAAGTGGTATTATAGACATTAAAAAGTTCAGTTCAACCACCACCAGTGGTGTAGTGGTTAAGAATCTGCTTTGCAACATAGAGGACACAGGTTTGATCCCTGGTCATGGAACAGGATTCCACATGCTGCAGAGCAAACAAGCCTGCGTGTGGCAACTACTGAGCTTGAGCGCCACAACCAGAGAGTCCGTTCACCATCAATGAAAGATCCCACATGGCACAACCAAGACCTGACACAGCCAAATTAAAACAAATACTTCAAAAAAAAAAGTTCAGTTCAGTTCAGTCACTCAGTCATGTCCAACTCTTTGCAACCCATGGACTGCAGCACACCAGGCTTCCCTGTCCATCACCAACTCCTGGAACCTACTCAAACTCATGTCCATCGAGTCAGTGATGCCATTCAACCATCTCATGCTCTGTCATCCCCTTCTCCTCTAGCCTTCAATCTTTTCCAGCATCAGGGTCTTTTCCAATGAGTCAGTCCTTCACATCAGGTGGCCAAAGTATCAGAGTTTCAGCTTCAGTATCAGTCCTTCCAATGAATATTTAAGACTGATTTCCTTTAGGATGGACTGGTTGGATCTCCTTGCAGTCCAAGAGACTCTCAAGAGTCTTCTCCAACACCACAGTTCAAAAGCATCAATTCTTTGTCGCTCAGCTTTCCTTATAGTCCAGCTCCCACATCCATACATGACTACTGGAAAAGCCATAGCTTTGACTAGACAGAGCTTTGTTGGCAAAGTAATGTCTCTGCTCTTTAATATGCTGTCTAGGTTGGTCATAGCTTTTCTTCCAAGGAGCAAGTATCTTTTAATTTCATGGCGGCAGTCACCATCTGTGAATCTTCCCTGTAGCTCAGACGGTAAAGAATCTGCCTGCAAGGCAGGAGACCTGGGTTCCATCCCTAGATTGGGACAATCCTCTGAAGAAGGGAATGGCAACCCACTCCAGTATTCTTGCCTGGAGAATCCCATGGCCAGAGGAGCCTGGCGGGCCACAGTCCATGGGGTCACAGAGTCGGACACAACTGTGTGACCAATACACTATAGTCACCATCTGCAGAGATTTTGGAGCCCAAGAAAATAAAGTCTGTCACTGTTTCCATTGTTTCCCCATCTGTTTGCCATGAAGTGATGGGACCAGATGCCATGATCTTAGTTTTCCAAATGTTGAGTTTTAAGCCAACTTTTTCACTTTTCACTTTCATCAAGAGGCTCTTTAGTTCTTCTTAGTTTTCTGTCGTATGGGTGGTGTCATCTGCATATCTGAGGTTATTGATATTTCTCTCAGCAATCTTGATTCCAGCTGTGCTTCATCCAGCCCAGAATTTCCATATGATGTACTCTGCATATAAGTTAAATAAGCATTAAAATGATAGTAAAGGTATACATACCAAAATCATGCTTTGACTCAAAATATTCTAAAGGAGTCAATCCAGTGTTATCAGTGACTCACATAGATTTATTGCAGAACTTGTTTGATTAACCAGAAGTTGGTTAGTAGAGAAGGAACAGAAGTAAAATATACCTTCAAAATGTTTGATTTAGTGAATCAGTATAGACGTGGCTTTTTCAGAGATTAATTTCACTTTGATCGTAATCCTAACAACAAATGAACATTAAACCATAATTCAGATTTACAGTAAACTCACAGAGAAAATTGATTTAAAGAGGAATGGAAAGCCATGGTTGCCTTCATGCAGCAAAGCTTTGGTTTAGATTGCAAGAAATATGGGGCAAGCTAATGTGAGTTCCTGGAGGAGAGAAAACATGCCTCATTCATCTTTTTATGCGCAAGAGGCAGTGTGGCAGTGAGAGGCAAACAGGAGATGTGTTTGGCATATCTTCCGGTAGCAGGGTTAACAGATCTTGTGATGGATTCAAAACAGGGAGTAGGGGAATAAAAACACCTAGTTTCTCAACTTGGGTGACTTATAGATACTGGAATATTTTGCCGGTAAGGGCAGACTGGGAATGTGTTTGTGATAAGAAATCAGGGATTTTGTTTTGAACATCAAATTGAGAGCCTATGAGTCTTTTAAGTGTAGAAGTTGAACATCCAGAGAAGATCAAGACAGAAGTAATAGATTTGGACTTCATTGTCATATAGATGATAGCTGTAGCAATGGGACTTGATAAGGTTACCTGGGAAAGAAGCAAAGATACAGCAGAGGAGGAGGCTGGGATTATAACTTTGATATTGAGCAGAGGAAGAGGAGCTCGGGGAGGAGACTAGATGTTTCACAGAAGGGACAGAGGACAATGGTAAGGAAATCAACAACGAGGACTTCCCTGCTCGGCCAGTGGTTAAGATTTCACCTTCCAATGCAGAGGACACAGGTTTCAGGGAGCTGAGATCCCACATCCCTCTCAGCCAAAAAACCAAAACATGAAACAGAAGCAATATTGTAACAGCTTCAATAAAGACTTTAAAAATGGTCCACATTAAGAAAAGAAAAAAAAATCTAAAAAGGAAACCAAGAACAGTGTTTTACCGAGTAGGAACTGTTCACGTGTTTTTGAAAGATCCTAAGAAGTCAAGTAAGAAAAGGAAAAGGAAATGACACCGGTGACTTTTTAAAGAGCCATTTCAGAGGATGATGGGGATGGAAGCCTGATTAGAGAGGGTCAAGTGCTGGAATGAGGTACGAAGTCGAGACACTACAGAAGACTCTCTCCAGGGAAGAAGGAGAGTGGGGGATTTAGACAGAAAGCCAGAATGCAGTCTTTGTTTCCTCCTTCTGTCACACAAGAAGTCAAGAGTGTGACTAAAGTGAAAAAAAATGAGGAAAAGGAAAAAAAAAAAACAGTACCAAGTGAAATTTTAACAAAATCAAATGGAAGTTATAAAATGGTTGGTTTTCTTAGATTAAGTTTTTTACATATGTATTAGTGATTTATTGAAGAATTTTTGTTTTGCAAAAGAGCTGGAAAACTGCAACCAATCAGATTTGAGAACATGTTCATTATTTTTTTATTGCTACTAAAATGACAACAGTGATTTTTAGTTGTGTATGTAAAGAACTAGTAATATGACTATATTCCTGTAATTTAAAAATGATCACATTCCAATAAAACTATTAAATTATCATTTTAAGCCATGAAAATGAATAATTTAAAGGCTATGAGGAAAGCTTTCATTTTAATAAGTTCATAAGGTTTCAAACTTCAAAATTTATTACAAATTCTTAGCTATTTTGCTATAATTAATGTGAATGAAAAATATTTCATTGCCTAAACATTCTGTTTATTTTTTCCTTTCTAATGATGAAACAAAAGAACTAATTTGTTAAAGATGTTCTTTAATTGATTCCAAGGGGAATACTTACAATATAATTTGCTGACTGGTTCTGTGCAATTCCTGATTCCTACCACACAATGACATCCATAATTTTATAATGACAAAACAGTATAATCATATAGGAATGGGATTACCAAGCACTAAAGCCCCCAATTAATTTTCACTATCAATTGTGTGACTTAACAGAAATAACACCGGTGTAAGACCTACGTACTCTAGGAGTTTCTCAACTATTAAGCAGTTGTGCAATCTTGGTGTTTTAGCTCAGTTGAAAACAATTTTTTTTTTTAAGGTGGAAATAAAAACAGGTTCATCTGGTGAGGTAGGACCTTTCAACCAAGAATAGAGACCTTAGAGTAAGTAGGCAGATAACTGGATGGACAGATGTACTGCCTTTTACTGCCAGACACTAGAAAGGCTGGGGAGAAAGGAAGGTCCTTTCTCAAGGCTTATAGGTCTGCTCACTCAACTCCAACTGTGGTGGGCGCCGTTAGGTATTAAAAGGACAGGATTTCACCACCTAAGAGGAAGGTGGTGGCTTTGTCTAATCAGAGAAAAAGTACCAGTTCTGCCCAGCACCTTCTTTTAGGGTCGTGGCTGAGCAGCATCTTGGTCTTAATGACAGCGGCAAGTGACCCACCAAATGAGCTGAACAGGCCCCCAGACAACTCACCAGTCCTCTCTGCCACACGCTAATCATTCGAATATTGAAGCTGGACCTAAATTCTAGCTACTACACTACAACTTCCTTCCATGTTCTTATTTGTGATTTAGGGTGTAAACGCTTTGACAAGTTAGGGGATAATCTAGAGGCAGAGTGTTTGCTTGAAGAGGCAGGTCTCATGAGGGTTTGTTTGATGTCAATTAGACTTTTAAGCATTCATCATCTAGGATTTACTTATGTAAATAAATTACCATGTTCTGCACCTCAGTTTGTTCAATGGCAAATCATGATAGAATTAAAAATGATTCAGCATGCACAGTAGGATGTCAATGAGACCCTCAAAGGTGCCTGTGAAAGTTCTTAGGTGAGTTTGTGCCTCTTACCCAACAGAACCCTGCTTCACTTTCCATGTTCTAACATTAAAATTGTAATCACGTTGGATATTTGTTACAGTATAGCCAGTGAGAAGGGTAATAACTCCTCAATTCTATGACCCCAAAGAAGAGTGTAGTAATCTATTCATACAGCCAAAACGTCTCTTAGCTCTAGAAGTCATGATGGGCAGAACAAATGTGGGCCCGTGACATGGTCCTGACATTAGAAAGTAAACATCACGTGATGTCATGTGCTTGGAATATGAAATATGAAAGCCAAGTCATTCTTTAACCCCATCTGTCATACGTAAGGCCCTTTATTAATGGGCTCTGCCAAGATGGGGTCTTTACTACTAAAGAGACATAGAGAATTTGGACTAGATCCAGAGGAGAACATGACAATTATTAATGACTTAGACAAAGGACCTATGAAGAAAGGTCAGAGAAACTCAGAACTTTTCAGAGAGGAGTTAAGTATCTTCACAGTTTGAAAGTGGGTAATTAACCATCAGGGAACACAAAATCAAGAAGAGTAGTCTGGTTGTTCAAGTTGTTGAATGTTATTAGAGGAAGCTTCTGAGAAACAATATGGAATCTTATCTAGAGGCGATTACAGGTTTTGTGGTCTTTGGCTTGGAGGGTTTCAATCTCCTGTTATCTCAAGTCATGGGCTTCAACTCGGAACTCTTGAGGCCACTTGGAAATGGGTGGTGAGGCTTATCTGAAGGGAGATGTCTGTTCTCTATGTCTGACTTAGAGCTGAAAGCAAATGGATAGAAACTGAGGCTGCATTTTAATTCTGGTAGCCAAATTGTCATGCCCATGATGTGAGTTGTTGAAATAAAAATCCACCCAGTCTTTCCCCTAAATATTTGATAGAAATAGCACAGAGAATTCTACTCAATGCACCTGATGAGAAGGGAGTCCGAAGGGAGGGGATGTTGGTATACGTGTGACTGATTCACTTTGCTGCCCAGTTGAAACTAACACAACATTGTAAAGCAACTATTAATATGTTGTTGTTGCTAAGCTGTGTTTGACTCTTTTGTGGCCCCATGGACTGAAGTCTGTCAGACTCCTCTGTCCATGGGATTTTCCAGGCAAGAATACTGGAGTGGGTTGCCATTTCCTTCTCGCAAGGATCTCCCAGACCCAGGGATCAAACCTGTGTCTCCTGCATTGGCAGGCAGATCCTTTATTGCTAAGCCACCAGGGAAGCCCAAAGCAACTATATTCCAATAAAAATTAATGTTTTAAAAATTAATAAATTCAGTCCATAATAAAAAAGTCCACCTAGTTCATAAAAAATCATTTGAACATTTTATTTGGTTTTAGTTCTTTTCAAGAGGCACTCTATTTAATGTCCCACATGTGCTTCCTGAAGACACCCTGAATTCACCCCATACTTTCTTATGTCTGAACACTTTCTTATACTTTCCTCCAGGAACGCTTTTGCTCACCCCTTCCATCTGTTAAAATACTACTATTTTATTTCCTATTTCTCAAGGCCAATTCAACTGGCATTTCCTCCAAGTAAATGTCTTAGTTCTCTTCTTCCACTCTGTTGGAACTAATCTCTCCCATATGTACATATGGAAGTATAGCTTCTATAGCATTTGGTACCTTTATTTTACTTGAGCTTTTGAAAATAGATGCTCAATTATTTATTCATTTCTCTTCTAGAGACAAAGTATCTTGAGGACAAGAAAAATTATTCATTCTGCTACTCTCCATTTTGCAGTGCATAAAATAAGGAAAAACATTTGTCAGGAAATAGTCTCTGCGATGATGGATGTTGTGAGTCCTTATATGTTCTTTTCTTCATGACAGGGATATGCTTTCTTATCCTAAGAAAAGTTGTTTGGTTTTCTCCTTCAAAACTCTGCATGCAACTTATATTCTCAATTATGAGTTTTAAAACTAATCCCACTGAGACACTGGTTCATATTATTCTAGACTCTAGACAAAAATCTGTATTAGTTACCTATTGCCACATAATAAATTACCCCAAGCTTTTAATGGCTTAAAATTTTATTATCTCACAATTTCTATGGGTCAGGAATGGAGATACAACCCAACTTGTCTTCTGCTTCTTGTCTCTTATTGCTGTCATTTTTGTTCAGTCACTCAGTCGTCCCAATTCTTTGTAACCCCATGAACTGCAGCACACCAGGCTTCCCTGTCCTTCACTGTCTCCCAGAGTTCACTCAAACTCATGTCCATTGAGTCAGTGATGCCATCCAACTATCTCATCCTCTGTCATCCCCTTCTCCTCCTACTCACAATCTTTCCCAGCATCAGGATCTTTTCCAATGAGTCAGCTCTTGACATCAGGTGGCCAAAATATTGGAGTTTCAGCTTCAGCATCAGTCTTTCCAGTGAATATTCAGGGTTGATTTAATTTAGGATGGACTGGTTTGATCTTCCTGTCTCTCCCAGGTTGCAGTGGGGGACCCAGGGTCTGCAGCATCATCTAAAGCATCGACTGGGGAAGGATCCCCTATGTAGTTATTGGTAGGATTCAGTCTCTAAAGGTCTGTGGGCTTGATGTTCTTCACTGGTTGTTGGGGAAAGTTGCTTTCAGTGTTTTGCTACACAGATCTCTCTAATATGGCTGCTTGCATCATCAAAACCAGCAAGAGAGAGTGTCTAGAATGTAGAGCTTTTGCCATCTCACTCCCATGCTATCTGTTTATTGGTTCTCTAGCCACCTTAGACCACACAAGCTAATCAAGGCTGAAAAGAAAAAAAAAAAAAAATCAGTCCTTCTCCCTATGTGACTCCTGCTGGTGGTGCATCACAGTACACAAGGCATGTTTGATAAAAGGGATTCTTTGACACAAGTGGAGTAAGTTTGAAAAATGCAACAAACAATATAGGGACTTCCCTGGCAGTCCAATGGTTTAAAACTTCACCATCCAATGCCGGGGTGTGGGTTTAATTCCTGGTTGGGAGGCCTCAGGGCCAAAAAACCAAAACATAAAACAGAAACAATATTGTAGCAAATTCAATACTTTTTAAATGGCCCACATCAGAAAAAAAAAAAACAAAAACAATATGACTCTCTAGACGTTTCACAAAACAAATAAATCTATTAAAAGCTCTATAGTATGTTAAATTTCCGTGGTAAACAAAATGGTTTAACTTTATTTTTTTCAGGGTTTCCCAAATTTGTTTGGCAAGGGATCCACTTAACAACCTACAAAACTAGTGCTCTGCTGAATGCACTTGTAAAATTATGGTGCTATTAATTAATATAATGAGAAGTAATCACTTGTGAGAATTTATCCAAAACATGGAGAAACTGAAAGCACTTAAGAGGCTTTTTATTTCCTGTAACTATCCAGGAGAGTGGGACAGAAAGCTGAGCGGTATGGTTAGAAGCAGGCAGGATTGGGCAAATTCAGTGAAGGACTTTGATAAGCAGTGGTTGGATGAGTTCAGCACACAGGTGTATACAGGCAGGCACACATCCAGTCCAGAAGCCAAATGCTGGGTCTTGCTCATGAAACCTACTTCAAATTGGTACATTATTAACTCATCCCTTGCAAACCTGGGACATAGCCTCATCACCCTCCTGCCCCTCCAACCCACCCTCCTCCATGTTTCCTGTCTTGAGAGGGCCACAGGCATTGAGGGAAAGGATTGGAAAGCTGGTGAGGTCACATGGTAGTTCATTACTATCCCTTGGGCTGTCATTTATAGACAATTGAAAACCAGGACTGTTTTCCTGATGTAAACAATGCCCAGATAAAATGGGGGTGCGCTGGAGGGAAATTGTACCGAGAGGATGGAAGCGTTTTCCAGACAGTGGGGAATCTGCTGAGCCGTGACCCACTGCTCAACCGCGGCTGATTTTATCCTCTAGTGAGACTTCACCCTTTATTCCTCCAAAGTACGGTATTAATAAACTGTTCTGGAAAACATCAAAGTTATTTGAAAACGTCCATTATGGCATATTATTTCTTTATGCAAAATGGCTGTTTAATAAGATTGCCTCCTTGAACTTTTCACATGAGTAGGAGAGCCAATCTCATTTGCTAATGGAGGCTTTACAGCAGATCTCTTTCCTGCCCTTGTCTCTCTTTACCATTATTTTATGGATAATAATTTACAATTTGCGTAAGCTGTGGAGGAAAATGCCAGGACCGTAGGGTGATGGTCTTGTGCTGCCATATGGCATGAACATCCCTGAGGTCCATTTTAAGGAAGTCAGCCTTGTCTTGGTTGGCAGCTTGATAAGAAGTGAGGAAGGGCAGGTAATACTGGCCACTAAGGTGAGATCAGGACTCACTTAAAAGATCCTAGTCTTTGCTCAGAAATTCTATGCCTAAGACGCTGTCTGCATCAGTAATCAAGAAGGTGATGAATTCCTAAGGAAGGGACTGTATCCCTCTTACCTGTGGTTCAGGCGCAGAGAGGATGATGTGGATTAATGAGGTTTCTGCTGCTGCTAGTGATTATTCAAGTGAATAAGGGGACAGACAGGAGTGAACATTGGGAATATCTTAGCAAAAAAAACATGTACTGGATGAAGGGCTTACGTAGCATCCAGATCCCTCAGTGTCCACCCACCTGAGTTTGGGCACTGGTCAAAAATTGGCTGCTCTTTCTTGAGCTTGTCATCTGCAGAAACTACTCCCTTGACATCACAGGAGATGTTTATGTTCTCCATTTGGGGGAATTCCTGAGTAATTTTATGTTAAATGGATGAATTCCCTCAGAGTAGCAAGCAAAGATGTTTGCAATTGCTTTTCAGCAAGGGAAAGACAGGAGGTTGTAGGAGGCAACAGAGGTTCCCTGGATGGGAGGGGGTGGGGAAAGAAGATTGAATTAACTGTGAGGAGTATAATAAGACAGAAAGAGTAGAAACAGGAATTCAAGGAGCTAATGGAGTTAAATTTTTTTCAGAGGTGATGTTAGGTGTATTTAAATAACCTCTGGGAGTAATTTGGGGGAAAGTATATAACACAAAAGTTAAGTAATTTAGGTTTTATTTTGTTTTTGGTTCTTCAAGTCATGAGTACAGAGTAACTGAAAACAACATTTTGAGAAGGAGGGAGGGAGGATTTGGAAAATTACTAGTATGTCAAGATTTTTCATTAGGATGAGAAAGAATGATTAATTCTGTTACAATATGATCTTTATTCATGGATGAGCAGAAACTACTGGAAAAAGCACTGGTAAGTTTATTTTATTTTGCTCATATTATGACCATTGTTATTAAACCTCTCTGGTAGTCAGTTTCTTTGACTCAATGTGAAATATACAATCCTAGTCAAGAGGCCACCTTGATAATGTAAGGAATAGCAGGCATTCTGAAACTGTGAGCCTTGGGAAGGTGCCAAAGAGAGGAGAAATGTTTCTTTACTGCAATTTATTTTGAAGGATTTGGTACTTCTTCAAGATTAGCATGATGTAAGGATGCCAAATTGAAAACTCAGAGAGCAAAATCTATCTTTCCTCCTATAATCAACCTTTATCCTGTGTAGAATTTCTTGAATTAAGAGTTAAAATTGAAAATGGGCAGCCTTGAGAAATTTTCAGTGGTGTGTGTGCATATGTTTAGCCAAAATATCTTTTCTAGCCAACATGGGATTGGGAAGTGCACCCTGAGAGGACTAGAGATGAAAAAAACCCAGTACCTAATGCTGATGCCAAACCTCCATCAAAATGCCCATGAATGTCAGGCACCACCAGGTAGATGATGAAGTCAATCATAAATCTACATAAAAAAAGGCCATGTGATTAATCAGACAGATGAATGCACAGCAAAATAGCAAAATCACAAGGTCATCATATAGTTTTTTATACTGGGTTTATATATCGCTATAATCAAAAAGCACCAATCACCCATCATATTGGTTAATGCCATGATTCAAGTTAATTCAAATACTTATTTGGTACCTCCTGTACCAATTAGGGCTTCTCTGGTGGCTCAGAGAGTAAAGAATCTGCCTGCAATGCAGGATACCCGGGTTTGATCCTTGGGTTGGGAAGATTCACTGGAGAAGGGAATGGCAACTCACTGTAGTATTCTTGCTTGGAGAACTCCATGGACAGAGGAGCCTGGTGGGCTACAGTCCATGGGGTGGCGAAGAGCTGAACACAACTGAAGCAACTCACACAATACACTCCTATGTGTAAGACTTTGTATTAATACTAACCACTGTGGAGAATTAAAAAAATTGAGTGAAACATAAATCTTGCTCCTAGTTAATAAAAATATATGGATATTCCTTTCATATGAGAACCTTGTAGTATTATTCCCATGGTGGGGGGTAGCACCTTGAATTATATAATAGGGGTAACCCTGAAGATTTAGTATGCAAATATTCACAAACAGGATTATATTGTAAATGCTCAAGGGAATTTGGCTAATTTCAGAAAATCATAAATTATCTTATATGAGGCAGAGAAAAGGAAAAGCAGAGAAAGAAGGAAAAAGAAGAAAAAATTTGTTAGTGCCAATAGTCTATGTTACTCATAATTTTCAAATTTGATACTTATTTTTATAAGGGCACATCTGTTGTCTTGCCATGAAATTCTATTTTTTAAACAAACAGCATAATATATCCAACCTTTTTTTTAAATTAATTTATTTATTTTTTAAAAATTTTCTTTACATTATTGTGTTGGTTTTGCCATACATTGACATGAATCAGCCATGGGTATACAAATTTTTTTTTTTTTAAAGCATGTAACATAAACATTGTCTTTTCAAAACTGGCAAAAATGCTTTCTTACAGAGTTTACTACAGACACCTCATAAGGAGTGAAAAGGTTCCTTTCACATGAAAGACAATTTGTAGTGTGTGGCATCATAAGGAATATTTCCACTACTTTGCCCATTTAAAGAAAGTGTCTTTTGTGCATCATTTCCCACGATACTTTTATCCTGTACTATTAACAAGATAAACGTATCAGCACATGTTTAGAATCCTGTCTTAAGACAGGATTCTTGTGTTTAAAATAATTTTTTTTTCTTTCTTAAATGAATGTGGAAACAGTAAAAATGTAATTTAAATGACCTCTCTTTGAAGTACTCTATTTCCTGACATGTTAATTTATACTACCACAGGTTAAAAAAAGAAAAAAACAAGCAAACCCTTGCTGGTTGCAGTTTGATATATATATTCAGTCTACATATCTGAAGGCTCCTGTAGAAGTTTTAATGTGAAAAAATATTAGAATGCTCTCTTTTCATTTATTCTGATGGGCTGTGAGGGTCAGGAAGGATCAATCCACAGAGGCCAGTAAAGTTAGGCGTAATTTAATTAGGGTTGTCTAGATCTGAAATATCATCTAATCCACTTATTGCTAGTGGGGAAATATGTGTATCTATATTTGTCAAAAGTGATTATGTACTTTTATAACCCGCAAAGAATTATACCACAAACTCCATGCAGAAGACAAACCTATAAAAAAAATGTAACTGGCAATATTTAATGTCATGCTCAATGTTTTTAAGTACATTGACATATTTTTCCTTTCTATATGAAAACTCTGCATCATAACAACAGTCAATGGTCAGTTAAGAAGTGTTTGTACCCAGTCCCTTGCCACCTAAAGGAAGCTAGCTTGTCACACTCATAAGGATGATATCACATGATCTCAGGAACCCTCCAACAGTTTATATTTCAATGTCATGTTGCTTGCTGATGTCATAGAACTCACCATGTTCGAGAGAGGCCAACAGGATCCATCAGCCTGCCCAGAGCAGCTCAAGAGATAACACTTTTCCATCACCAGACGAATGGATAAAGAAAACTGCCATATGACCCAGCAATCCCACTGCTGGGCATACACACCGAGGAAACCAGAATTGAAAGAGACATGTGTACCCCAGTGTTCATCGCTGTATTGTTTACAATAGCCAGGACATGGAAGCAACCTAGATGCCCATCAACTGACGAATGGATAAGAAAGCTGTGGTACATATACACAATGGAATATTACTCAGCATTAAAAAAAATTCATTTGAAGCAGTTCTACTCAGGTGGACAGAACTGGAGCCTATTATCCAGAGTGAAGTAAGCTAGAAGGAAAAACAACAATACAGTATACTAACGCATAAATATGGAATTTAGAAAGATGGTAACGAGAATCCTGCATGTGAGACAGCAAAAGAAACGCAGACGTATAGAACAGACTCGTGGACTCTGTGGAAGAGGGCAAGGGTGGGAGGATATGGGAGAATGGCATTGAAACATGTTAATTATCATATGTGAAATCAATTGCCAGCCCAGGGTTGATGCTCGGGGCTGGTGCATCGAGATTTCCCGGGGGGAGGGAATCGGGAGGGAGGAAGGAGGGGGGTTCTGGAGGGGGAGCATATGTATGCCCATGGCGGATTCATGTCAATGTATGGCAAAACCAACACAATAAAGAAAATTTAAAATAAAATACTTGAAGTTCTAAAATGGATAACCAACAAGGACCTTCTGTATAGCAAAATAATACTAATAATAATAAAATAAAATTCGTAAAAAAAAAAAAAAAGAAAGAAAACATGATACACCACACACAATGGAATACTGCTCAGCAATAAAGAAGAACAAAATTCTGCCATTTGTGGTAACATGGATGGACTTGGAGGGTGTTATGTTAAGTGAAATAAGTCAGACAGAGAAAGATAAGTGCTACATGATATCACATATACATGGAATTTTAAAAATACAAAAAAACTAGTGAATATATCAGAAAAGAAGCAAGCTCACAGATACAAAAAAATAAATCAGTAGTTACCCATAGAGAGGAGAGCAGGTTCAAGATAAGGGTAGGGGATTAAGAGGTACGAACTATTAGGTTTAAAATAAGATTGTTTACAGTTGTTTAGTCACTAACTTGTGTCTGATTCTTTGTGACCCCACGGACTGTAGCCTGTCAGACTCCTCTGTCCATGGGATTTTCCAGGCAAGATACTGGAGTGGTATGTCATTTCCTTCTCCAGGGGATCTTCCCAGCCCAGGGATCAAACTCGTGTCTCCTGCATTGCAGGTGAATTATTTACCACTGAGCCACCAGGGAAGCCCATAAAATAAGCTACAAGGATATGTTGTACAGCATGGGGAATATAACTGATATTTTATACTAACTGTAAGTGGAGAATAACATTTAAAGATTGCAAAGCACTACTTTGTATAATGTTATACATTGGTCATGAGTGTGTGTGTGTGTGTGTGTGTGTGTGTGTGTGTGTGTGTGCTTAGTCATTGAGTCATGTCTGACTCTGCAACCCCATGGACTGTAGCCTACCATTCTCCTCTGTCCCTGGGATTCTCCAGGCAAGCATACCAGAGTGGGTTGCCATTTCCTCCTCCAGGGCATCTTCCCAACCCAGGGCTCAAACCTGGGTCTCCTGCATTGGCAGGCGGATTCTTTACTGTCTGAGTCATCAGAGAAGCCCTGTACATTATACTGAAGTTAAAAACAAGAAAAAGCAAAGAAACCAAAAAAAGTGAGACAGGGCTTTTGGATGAGAAGTAATAGCCTGTGAGGCAGAATGAAGACCCTGGGGCTCCAGAAAAGCATTCAGCTGTCCTAGAGTCTTCCTTCACCATTTCCACAGGACCCACGCGTGGGTGGCAGCTCCAGAGCCCTCTGTGATTCACACGGTGGAGGGGCGTCCCACCAGGAGGTGCTCAGCAAGGATGAGGACAAAACACATCCGCTGTGTTTCTCCACCTGAATCTCCTGGATGCCACTGCAAACAGCACTGTTACCTGGTGGGACGTTTGCTCCCTTATAAACTTTTCCCCTCAGTCTGTCTTTGTAAACACCTAATCCACTGAGAAGCTGGTAAGAGAAATTACAATTAACAATTAATAAATAAAAATTCTCAGCAAGAAAAGTCCCTTATTCCCCAAGGCTTCTAGAGCCGTCCGGTGACTAATTGCATAAGCAATTCTGTCACCTGTGACCTTGCATTAAGACCTCTCATTATGAAGAAGGCTCCACAAAGTTGGTCCATCTGTTCCAGGAATATGTAGTTGATATAAAAGGTCAATCCTGCTGGTAAGAGTTGTCAAAGTTGCATGCGTATGTGTTGCCTAGGGGGCTTCCTTGATGGCTCAGGGGGTAAAGAATCCTTTTGCAATGCAGGAAACACAGGAGATGCAGGCTCAGTCTCTGAGTTGGGAAGATCCCCTGGAGGAGGAAATGGCAACCCACTCCAGTATTTTTGCCTGAAAAATCCCAAGGACAGAGGAGGCTGGCTGGCTACAGTCCATGGGATCACAAAGAGTCAGATACGAATAAGCACATATATGATCTTATGTTGCCTAGAATTCAGCTCCAAAGAGGCTTGAAGTTTTTATTAAATTATCCAAGTTTCATAGAGCATTTCCCTCAGCCCTGCATACCTCTAGGTGGATATAATGTTGGCCCAACCTTTTTTTACAGGCCTGTGTGGGGAGGGAGAATGAGTTTGGGTTTATTGGATCACAACACTGTGATACACTGCACCCCTAGCTCTATGGTGGGATGGTCTTATATCTTCAGATTTTCATCTCTCTTGTAGCCCTGAGACCTAAACAAGGTTCGTAAAGGCTTACAGCTTTTTCTTTTTTTTTTAATGAACCAAGACGACAGCATTTAAATGGCAAGGAATGAGGGAAGCTTTTTCCATGCTTGGCTTCCAGTGGAGCAATGGGAGGAGGACAGAACTTGAGGCGTTCCTATGAGTTCCAGACTGCCATATGGGTTCAGATGAAAGTGAAAGTCAATAAGTTGGCTTCTTTTCAAATCAGATACATGAAAATTTGGTAGGAACCCGGAGGTGGATTTAAAAATCAGACTTTAATTAAAGATCACATGTTTGTATAACTTTTTCTGAATTTAGGGTTGGCAAGTCCACAGTAATGACCCTGGGCAGAAAGAAAAATACTTGCTTCTCTTGTTGTAATAACACCTTTTATAGACTTCTCCCCATGGCACTTTTATATTGATGGTAAAAGATCTTGAGATGTGGCACCAAACAGACTTGGTTTTGAACCCCAGACCTGCTTACTTACTTACTAATAAGATGTTTAACGTCTAAGTGTCCCTAGTGTTCTGGTGACCAATGGCAACAAAAGAAACCACCCCAAAAGTTAGGGATAAGACGACGATTTTATTATGCCCACAGTCTGTACATCAGGATTTCAAGTCAAGATAAGAAGATTATCTCTGCTTCACAATCTGGGACCTCAGCCGGGAAGATGGAATCTACTACAGGAATCACCTGCAGTTTTGACCTCTCGTGTACCTAGCACCTAATTTCCTGGCATTGCTACCAGGAGCACCTGCACATGCCCTGAGCTTCCTCACAACATGGCAGCCCCAGGGCATCCAATCTCTAGCATGATGGCTCCGGGCTCAAAGGGCAGTTGTTCCAAAATCCAGGTCAGTAGGTGTGTCACCTTTTAAGACACCTTGGAAGTCACATAGTGTCATCTATGCTGTGTTCTGCTAGTCAATGCAGCCACAAGCCCGCCAAGGTTCAAAGGGAGCAGACACAGACCGCGCCTCTCAAAGAGAGTGTCAAAGAAAGTGGGGCCATGTTTTAACCAACTACATGACAGCCTTATAGGAATGCTGTGAGAATTCAGAAGGAAAGTGTATTTAATATGTTGTCATAGGCTAGGACATTAGCAGGTGATTAATAAACGGAGTTCTGTTTAGTATCCTACTATGGTTATTAAGGTAGGAATCTTACCTGCCCAGATGTGAGCTCCCATAAGATAAAACAGGTGGGACTCCCATGGGGTTACCCTGTGCTCAGGCAATGCCCTGGAACATTCTACATGCACTTAGCTAAGCATTCATGGGTCTGTTCTTGGTTACAGGCCTGAGATGATGAATTACTTAATGCACTTTTTGGAATCTTGTAGGAGGCAATAATACCCAAAGTAGTTTGTTAAGGAATATTGTTTATTCCCCAGAGCACTTAAAGAAGGTGCTTTGGAATTATCGACAAATTATAATTGATATTGATAAATTGTGCCAGAACAACAGTTTAATTTCATGAATGTAAACCGCATACTTCTTTTTGAAAGCACCAGGACCCCTTATTATCACAATTATTCACTTAGAGTCTTCAGAACACAACTTTTCCTTAAGTTTTTTTTTTTTTTAAATCCACACTCCTGAGATTGCACAAACCAAAACCAATGGAAGGAGAGGTTAGACAGGAGAATTTAGCTGGCCAAAATGAGTTTGCACAGCTGTGAGCAATAAAATACAGGAGCCATGGCAACCCTCTCCAGTGTCCTGATAACACATCTGAAATGAGGTTATTAGAATTATTAATTCACATTAGTGGCTATTAAAATTACTACCTGCAGGTCTGCTGCCTGAAAAATCCTTTTTGTGTGTGTGTCAGAAGAACGCTTTGTTTCCAAAGGGATCTGGATACTTAAATAGATGCAATCTATTGTGTGTGAGGCGTTAGAGGAAGACCTGTGGATAATAAAGCTCGCAGTGAGACAGGGAAAGCCTCCTTGCAAGGCAAGGAAAGCAGATGTAACACTTTGTTCTTCCGAGGACAGCAAAGGCCCAAGCAGGCAGGACTGATAACCAGAAGCTCGCCGATTCCCCCCTACAAGGTATTACTTACAATCCAACCCAGTATGGGCTGTTTCATGAACTTCTGCCTGGCATATAAAATATTGCACCTAGGTGAGGCATGAACAACATCAGAAGAAATCAGCTGAAAACGGAAGCCATTTGTGAAGGAGTTTGGGGGATTCTCAGAGAATCTGTGGAGACTGTGCCTGCTCCCTTCCATTCCCCATTAACTCAACCCAAAAAGCAGAAGCCTGCTGTTTTAAGTGAAAGAAGAAACACCATCACAGAAAGACCATGGAAGGAATTCATCAAGGGAAGCAGCTGTAGAGCTGAGAAAGAACATTTTATCTATGGAGATGAGCAGGAGAACACACACACGAGAGAAAGAAGACATACAGGTGGAGGGATGTCACTGTGATGGGGTGACCAGAGCCACCTTACCGCCCTTTGGCTCACATGGACCACACAGCTGGGGTTGCCTGAGCACCTTCAGGAGCATCTTCCTGGTGACGACAGCATCCCCAGTGCCTGGAGCACGAAGCAACCCCCTTCGGCCCTACGCAGGGTCAAAGGCATGAGAGGCACAAATAAGAGAATCTCCACCCCTTTCAAATTCCTTTTTGAAAAAGATTTATTGTTTCTTTGTTTGTTTGTTATTAACTTATTTATTTGGCTGTCTAGGTGTTGTAGCACGAGGGATCATCCATCTTCTTTACAGCATGTGGGAACTAACTCCCTGGCCAGGGATTGAACCCAGGGCCCCTGCAGTGACATCACAGAGTCTTAGGCACTGGACCACTGCAGAAGTCCCTCCCTTTAGAATTCTGTTCACAGAAATAAAAAGAAGGTGCTTTTAAACTTCTGACTTTTTGATCCAACCCCACTGAGTCCTCCACCCTCTCAAAGGGCACTAGGTCAGCCATAGAGGTCATTAGGCCTCCTCCCTCTGCTGAAAGAGGGGATTATATCACTCTGCATAAAGCACCCATGTCAAGGGCCGGGGCTCGGTGTAACCCTGTTCCGAGTCTCCGGAGGCAGGTGAGGGAGCTAGGAGACCAAGGCGGGGCATTGACATTCAATATGTGGCTCCAGCCGCCATGGTCTCCAACCAGAACTTCAATCACAGGACCCCACAGAGGTCTTCGTGGTGTTTCCAAATTCTCAGAGCCATCTGAGTCATACACAGTTCAGAAGTCAGAAATGCTGAAACTGCTGGGACATTCCTATGGTTTGTGGGATGGTTTGATGATAGGTTTCAAATCGAGTCTGGCCTGGAAAACCAGAAGATATGTTTGCTTGGAGGTCACACACAGAGAGTTTCGTGAAGAGGAGTCTGTCATGGAGACTGGCCTCAAAGAACCATTAACTTCCCCTAAACAGAAGAGCCTCCATGAGATTTTCTAGTATCAGAGATCAGACCTTAACTGCTGTGTAGAGTACATACCTGCAAAACTCAACTCTCTTCTAAGTTCCACTTCTATCCAATAAGTATCTATCGAGTACATTAAATATAAATGGTAATTGTTCTTCATGTTTTGAAAGCACATTGCCTTAAAGTTCTTACCTGCTGGCAAAAATGCCCTACCGCTTATGGAACAACATGAAAAAAAGATTTTTTCAAGGATTAACTGCTTGCATATTAGGGCATATTAACATGGTTTAATCCTTCATTTGGCTTGATTTTCAAAGTTAGCTGGTTTCCTTAATGATAAAAAAAAATTTTGGTTTTTCTGATTAACAACTAATTCAAATTTAAAATAATGCAAAAGCATGAAAGTAGAAAAATGGATACCATTCAAGACATCAGTACCTACAGGTACCCACCTTCTAGTATTTTTCCATGTGTGTGTGTGTATGTGTGTGTGTGTGTGTGTTATTCTTTAAAACTTACTTCTTTGTCTCTTGACTAGTATCCATGGCATCTAGTTGGATTCCAGGATTCCTAAGGCCTCATCATGAGTCCCA
This sequence comes from Antilocapra americana, assembly GCA_007570785.1. Taxonomy (NCBI): domain Eukaryota; kingdom Metazoa; phylum Chordata; class Mammalia; order Artiodactyla; family Antilocapridae; genus Antilocapra; species Antilocapra americana. The sequence goes on along the minus strand of ML663471.1, from coordinate 1,312,359 downwards.
TACGGTTCTTTTCTTCACTTTTTAAAATTTGGATGCAGCCTCAGTAATCGCTTGATACATCTGTGGCTCTTCAAGCCATATATTGCGTTCACTTCTAGGTTATTGATCACTTCATCTGTCAGTTCCCTGCCCATCTTAACCTCTAAACCTAGTTTACAAATTAACATTAGAAACTTGCCTTCTTGTGGATCTTCAAGCATTAATTCTGCCTTTAACTGCTGAAAAGAATAGGGTAGGAGTTGCCTCTGATTCTCTAGGAAAAGGACAGGTGGCCCTGGCCATCTGAGTGTCATTTATCCCAAGCATTTGCCTCTGATTCCCTAGGCATTCCTCCCAATTTCTTCCAGAACACTTTCCTTTTCCTCTGTCCCTTACCCCCTACTCGCCTTCCATTGCCTCACATCCTGTCCCCTGTCACACTGTTTCTGCTACTTTCTCTGCATTTTCAAAATCATCTTGTGTTCATCTTGTCAAAATCTTATCTACCCTCTCTTCTGCCTTCCTTCTGGTTATTTATAAAATTTCATTCACTGTGATTCATAAGAATTCTGACTTCTGTCATTTGCTTTACTCAAGAGCTCTCCCCATTTCCCCTCCCAAATCCTCTCTTTACCTTAATCACCAAAAGTTCATTCTTTCCATCTGTAAAAAAGTATATTCCACAAGCTTCATGATTCAGACAAAAGCACGGAAAGATATACAAGTGTAGATGCACAGGAAACAATGAAGTCAGGACCATCTCATAAACCCCCAGCAACCGTGCTCACATTCTGTGTTTTCGCCTCTTGCTGAATTCAGCCCTGAAGACGTTTCTTCTCCACGTGTGGAGTAAGTGGATTCGTCCCCTGGGTGTTTCCACCCCCTTTGCCCTCTGTTTCCTAGACACATCCTCCCTTAAGTCTTGACTTTTGAATGTTTCTCCTCATACATCAAACAACCAACCTAAAAATGAACTCTGTTTGTTTCCTTTTCAAGACGCGCTGCTCCCCTTCTTGACTGTCAATAACACCTCCTTGCCTCCCAAGCTCCGGGGTCTCGAATCATCTATTATTCCTCCATTTCCTCCTCGGCTACACTCACTCCCTGGGGACCCCGGCTCCACTTCCTGAGCAGAAATCTTACAAATTGAGTGCTTTCTTTCTCACTTCCACTCTGACTTTAGTTTAGACTGAAATAATTTCCTGCTCCACCTGTATACAACCCCGACTTCCTACCCTCCTTCTCTGCTTATCTCTTCTCATTCCTAGGAATCTAAAATCTTATTGTGAAAATATTTCCTCAGTCCCCTCCCTAACTCTTCCTCTCCCTCTGATGGACTCCATTCATGTTTTTTTCTTTCCCCTCTCTCTCTTAGATTTTTCTTAGATTGACTTTTCATTTTTCAGAACAAAAGTCAGTATTTCATGGTATTTGTATGTCCTTCCTTTTTATCTTTTCTTCTGCCATTCACTGCAGCACCTTTTAACATCCAGATTTATTTGTTTTAACACATTAGGCTTAACACTTAAGCACTGGGCTGTCCATAGTCTAAATACTGTTTCCCCTTCCAGAAACGTTGGGTTACAAACAGCAAGGAGGCATTCCATTTTGTTACTACATCGCAAAGCATTTCTAAATACTTCTTGTTTTGAATCACCACAAACAGTGCCACAAGGCGTCATTGTCACTGTTCCTTTAAGAACATGACCTTGTACAGGAAATGGGAAGTGGACAGCCCTAGAATAGCCTTGAGGAAGTGTGTTATGGAAACTGCTGTGAGGCTAACTGGGTACATTTCCTCAGACCCAGGTAAAAGCAAAAGCGGGAGAAAAGACTGTCTCAGCTGCTTCCCAGGGAGGTTTCATGCACTGAAAACCATGAGAGTGTCTGCAAGGTTCACTTCATGGAGAAGGTCCGTGGGGCCAGTTTGCCTGACTCTGGTGTGGTTGGATGGGCGCCTCATATAAGCGCAAGGACGGTGGCGCCAGCAGCCTGCTCTCTGCAGTCTTTTCACTGGGCCTAGACACCTCTTCTGTGCTGCTCGACTGGAAGATCCTTTTCAATGTTAAAGCTGTGAAGACCCATATTTGCTCCGGTCCAGTTTAAACCCATTCATCCATCATAACCAATACAATGCATCCACGTTCTTCCTTTGACTGGGAACTCTCACATATCACCTTCAGAGTCCTTCAATACAAAAGTGGACCGAAATGACCGAGGCTGTACAATGGCCACAAGTTAAAACTTGGTTTAAATAGTACTTCCAGGAAAACTTGGTTATTATTCTAATATTGCTTCAAACTGGTCCCTTCTGACCACTCCTGGAAAACTCTATCACAGTTGCTTGTGCTGTTTTACCTCTTCGATGTTAATACTTATCAGCAAAATCTAAATGAGATTTTTCATGGAGGTAATTTCAATTCCTTCCTGGAGATCAGCAGAGAAAGCAGCATGCCACTCTGGCAGCTGCAGCTTTAGCACTTTGATGGAAGGATGCAAGCTCACTCTTTATCTCTTTATGGATCACAAAGGCCTGAACTAATTAGTTCTTATTAGAAAGCCAACTAGAAATACATTTTATTTCTCCATGTGGTGTAAATAGAATACACCAAGGTGGATTGTGGCTGAGATACCCTCTACAGCACTGAAACTGAGATGCAAACACAGGGTCTGCAGACCTATGCACACAGAATTGGTGGGGGGTGGGGGGGCTTAGGGATGGAAATCCACAGATCTGGGAGCAAGACAGTCTCCTTCTCTTCCTCGGAAGTTGTGTGGATCCAGTGCAATGCAAATACTGGGTCTACTGCTAGGATCCATATGCTTTGGGTAATGGATAACCTTCCCCAGTTTTGGTCTGATGTCCTAGCATTCCAATGGGCCCCTCTTCTGTAGCATTTCCTTTTCTTCATGCTCAACCTTGCACATCCTGGATTTTGTTTAACTGACTTTAAACACCAACGGTTAAACATACAAGTCATCTGTTTTTGAGAACCTTCCATCTTCTTCTCTGATGATCCTCTTATTCAGTTATTGTACCCAAAGCTGCACAGTCAGGGTTGGTGTATCTCCCCTGCTCCCTTTAACCAGTCTATCCTGGACTGACCTACACATGCCTCCAATATTTCTCTAAGCGATCTTCACCAATTAGCCAGCTGATGAATCCAAAGGATTTAGAGTTATATTCTTCCACAGATTTCCCGTTCGGTCAGTTGCTATTAAAATGTTAATGACTATTTATTTTTTTCTCATATATACAAATTTTAATAGCAACTTATATGCCTTGGGCTTCCCTGGTGGCTCAGACAGTAAAGCGTCTGCCTGCAATGTGGGAGACCTAGGTTGCATCCCTGGGTCAGGAAGATCCCCTGGAGAAGGGAGTGGCAACCCACTCCAGTACTCTTGCCTGGAAAATTCCAGGGATGGAGGAGCCTGGTAGACTACAGTCCATGGGATCACAAAGAGTCAGACATGACTGAGCAACTTCACTCGTATGACTTAGGAGTTTGGAAGGAGGATGACTTTTCCTGTCATAGGCTTCTTTTTATTCAGATTCAGTAAGTAAGCCATTTCTGACCCTCCACTTGGACCTGGATCTGTATGCATTTAGGCTAAGCGTCACCTCATTAGACTAAACGTTTCTTACTGGCCAGCACGATATCCATCTAGAAATGGATGTCATAAGCTCAGGAACCTCGGTGCGGACAAAGGGTATTGGCTAGTCCTCAGAAGTACTTGCTTAGGACCTCGATTCTGTCCCACTGCCACTGCGGGGCTGACCAAGCCAGCGGCCAGCCTGCTTTCTTTGCCTGTACACTTTGGGGCCTCCTGTGTGTCATTCTGAAAGCTGCCACTGCTGCTCCCTAAATTGCTTTCCGAAGCTCATATTCTTTATTGCCTTTGTCTTATTTTAGAATCTTATATTATTTTCATTCTTCACCAGCCTTTGAACTTAAACAAAATTGGTCCAGTTGTATGGGTCACACTTTATGGTTATTCAGAATGAAATGAAAGCTTTAGAGGGACAGGAAAGACTGGCGTGCTGCAGTCCATGGGGTTACAAAGAATCAGACACAACTTAGTAACTGAACAACACCGACCTCGTAACTGAACAACAACAATCTATCTATCCAGTAATATAAATGCTTCCTGGGAGGCTGGGATGGTGGGGACAGATTTTCAAGGTTTGTTATTCTAAACAAAAATGCTCACAAATTGCCATTACCCATGAAGTACAAGACAAACAGAAATCCACAGAAAGGGCACTTCCTTCAGTTCAGTTCAGTTCAGTTCAGTTCAGTCGATCAGTCGAGCCCGACTCTTTGCGACCTCATGAATTGCAGCACGCCAGGCCTCCCTGTCCATCATCAACTTCCAGAGTTTACCCAGACTCGTGTCCATTGAGTCAGTGATGCCATCTAGCCAACTCATCCTCTGTCGTCCCCTTCTCCTCCCACTCCCAATCTTCCCAGCATCAGAGTCTTTTCCAATGAGCCAACTCTTCACATGAGGTGGCCAAAGTATTGGAGTTTCAGCTTCAACATCAGTCCTTCCAATGAACACCCAGGACTGATCTCCTTTAGGATGGACTGGTTGGATCTCCTTGCAGTCCAAGAGACTCTCAAGAGTCTTCTCCAACACCACAGTTCAAAAGCATCAAGTTTTCAGCACTCAGCTTTCTTTATAGTCCAACTCTCACATCCATATATGACCGCTGGGAAAACCATAGCCTTGACTAGACGGACCTTTGTTGACAAAGTAATGTCTCTGCTTTTTAATATGCTGTCTAGGTTGGTCCTAACTTTCCTTCCAAGGAGCAAGCATCTTTTAATTTCATGGCTGCAGTCACCATCTGCAGTGATTCTGGAGCCCAAAAAATAAAGTCAGCCACGGTTTCCACTGTTTCCCCATCCATTCCCATGAAGTGATGGGACCAGATGCCATGATCTTAGTTTTCTGAATGTTGAGCTTTAAGCCAACCTTTTCACTCTCACTTTCATCAAGAGGCTTTTTAGTTCCTCTTCACTTTCTGCCATAAGGGTGGTGTCATCTGCATATCTGAGGTTATTGATATTTCTCCTGGCAATCTTGAATCCAATTTCTGTTTCTTCCAGCCCAGCGTTTCTCATGATGTACTCTGCATTCAAGTTAAATAAGCAGGGTGACAATATACAGCCTTGACATACTCCTTTTCCTATTTGGAACCAGTCTGTTGTTTCATGTCCAGTTCTAACTGTTGCTTCCTGGCACTTCCTTATACCCCCAATATTGCCTTCAGGGCACTGGCTGTTTGGCTGAAAATACACTGGTATTTTCTTCTAGTTTTTCCATGAGATTTGCTTCCTCCCCTCTTATGAGCATTCCCCTTTTCATCAATTTGTTAAAAGGAGAAATAAGGCACATGTTTCCTCTTATGAAGTGAAAGTTGCTCAGTCATGTCCAACTCTTTTGAGACCCCATGGGCTATACAGTCCTTGGAATTCTCCAGGCCAGAATATTGAAGTGGGTAGCCATTCTCTTCTCCAGGGGATCTTCCCAACCCAGGGATCGAACCCAGGTCTCCCACATTGCAGGCAGAGTCTTTACCATTTGAGCCACCTAGGAAGCCCTGTTTCTTCTAATATCAAGTGCCAAATAATATATGGAACTTCATCTGTCCCTAAAATCAATCTTTCCTTTTCATTCTAGGGCATTCCAGTATGCTTGTTTATTCCCTCTCCTCTATCCTCATTTTAAAACAATCAAAGTTTTGCACCCATCTCATGTCAACTCAGGAGCACAGTTAATGATTTTTTAACAAAAAGCCTGGGACTAGATTTTAAGTCATTCCTGACCCAGGGATGTTTCCAGCATTCCCGGATCCTCAAAACCCTCTTGAATGTGAAGATGTTTTTAGTTTTCAGGGTTCACCTGCCACAAATTAGAAGTGTAATTCTTTCTGTCTTCAAAGACTTTTAGATGTTGGATCATTGGAATCTCAATGAGGTCCCCAACTCTACAAAAATTTTTCATATCATCTTTCTGTATTACATATTATTCATCCTTTTTGATTTTTTTCCCAGCCAAGTTCCTTGTTGTGGCATAGTTCACTGATGCTATATTTTCTACACATATCTCCAGCCCTAGCCCAGCTTCTCTCTGATTAATCCTTCAAGCTTCAAGAATGATCGGTAAGTGCAGTACCTTGTCCTTCCTCACTTTCCTCTGCTGGGTGATGGAAAGGGTATTCCTGGTTTGTCACACAGGGTTCCCTTATCCTCCTGGACCACTCAGATCCAAGCCACTTCTGCTATGGGAATCAGAGTTAGATCTTGAGATAAATATAACCCTTTGACTCAGTTTTTCTGAAAGCAGAGGCAGATTGTCAAAGTAAGGGTGGATTATCTGATCTCCTTGGAACGAGGACTGCTAGTGTCCTCTCATTTTCTGAGCAACTAAAGGTGCATTTGTGTTGTTTATTTGAACACAATTAAATTATAGCTGATCTTCAGTTATAGTTTTGATATCTAGAAATCATGCATATTCAGTCATACTTTTTTTGAGATTGAGTTGAGTTTATAAATTGACTTGGGAAAACATTACATTCTTATGATATTGAATCATGCATTCAACAAAGAGAGGAGTTAAAAAATACAGCAGAAACTAACACAACATTGTAAAGCAATTATACTCCAATAAAAACCAAATATATGATAATCCATATGGAAATAGAACCTGAAATAGAATGAATATGTGTACATGTATAGGCAGGAGAAACATCAACAACCTCAGATATGCGGATGATACCACTCTAATGGCAGAAAGCAAAGAGGAACTAAAGAGCCTCTTGATGAGGGTGAAGGAGGAGAGAGAAAGAGCTGGCTTAAAACTAAATATTAAAAAAAAACTAAGATCATGACATCTGGCCCCATTACTTCATGCCAAATAGAGGGGGCCAAGGTGGAAGTAGTGACAGATTTCTTCTTCTTGGGCTCTAAAATCACTGTGGATGGTGACTGCAGCCGTGAAATCAGAAGATGTTTGCTTCTTGACAGGAAAGCTAAGACAAACCTAGACAGTGTGTTGAAAAGCAGAGACATTACTCTGCCGACAAAGGTCCGTATAGTCCAGGCTATGGTCTTTCCAGTGGTCACATAAGGTTGTGAGGTAGCACGCAAAAGAATTGATGCCTTCAAACTGGTGCTGGAGAGGACCGCTGAGAGTCCCTTGGACAATAAAGAGATCAAACCAGTCAATCTGAAGGGAAATCAACCTTGATTATTCATTGGAAGGACTGATGCTGAAACTGAAATTCTAGCTTTCCCTGCTATGTGAGGTCACAAAGCACCACTTCCAAAGGGCCTGGGCTCATATGTGAGTCTGAGCAAATTCTAATTGTAATTATAAAATGGGCTCTGGAGCTACACAGCCCCTGGATTTATTCTTTCCAGAGAAGGGTTTCAGTGCAAAACACCACTCCCTCTTCCCTTTGGCTGCTCTCCTCCAATTCCACCTCACATCAGATAAGCCATCTATGACAGACCCTTGTTTCTGTCCATCCTAGTAAATGCCATCCAATAACACGTTAACAACTTTCCCCTTGGTCTATATGTCAGTGTGGCTGCCAAGTCAATGCTATCTTATCCTCCAGAATAAATCAGAAGCTGCTCCGTGTCTAAAACTTATTTTATATTCTAAACTCTCTCAACTCTGGAATTTGAATCACAACTGAAATGTAAGTGAGTCACAGCCAGAGTTTGAACAATGAAAGTTCCCAGGATGGATGCCCCAGGGTGGACAGTCACTGACTTCTCCTTCCAACCTCGTCCAGATGATGAATCAGCATTTGACTGTCTTGTGATTTGCCCTCTTCCTCCTGGTTGCCCCTTCACAGATCTGCTCTCCTCTCTGTCAGCCAGTTTTCTCCCTCTGAAGCTTTAGAGGAATTAACTGAGTAACTCTACCCACACTGGAAACATCTGCTTCTTAAACTGAGCATTTCCCATCCTCATTACTTCTCCTTCTTTTTCCTTCAAGCAGCAATTTCCCTCAAGAGGTCATACGTACGTCTCTTCCCCTGCTTTTCCTAGCTGCCCATTCTGTGGGTGTCTGCCACCTTCCAGGACATTCCTTTAAGCCTTGGTCTTCTCTGAGGCTCTCCAATCATCGTCTCCTTCCCCACGCCATCCCCCTCTGTGTTTTCTGTAGAAGCCGTCCCCCTCACCTTGCATCATCCAGGTTGAGCTCATGCATCTCTCAGAGTTTCAGGAATTTGCACAGAAGTATAAAACCTCAACCACATGACTGGCCTTTGGGGGGAAATATTTCTCATCCCTCCAAAATGATCACTTCCAGAATGGACAGAGAAACTAAAAAAAAAAAAAAAAAAAACACTAAATTTGGGTGACAAAAATACTCAAAACAAACCCCCTTAATCTTATAATCGTGTTCTAAATGACCATGAGAGGCAGAGTAGCAGTGAAGGGAAATGACCAGCTCTCTTCCTTCGGGCTGACTGGCCAGCAGGCAGTGTGGTTAGCTTCTTCCCTTCGCCCTTCCAGACACTAAGAATCTCTGCAGTAAAAAGCCATGGGCTAATGGAATCCCAGGCCTAACCTCCTTTCTTTCCTGATCCATTTTTGCCTCATTAATTCTTTAAGGGAAGGCGGGTGGGAATTCCTGCCTCTCCAGAGCATTAGGAAACACGCTACGGACATGAGGAGAAGGCAGCGAAGCAACAACCAGCCTGGCTTTCTGACTCCCTACGCCAACACAGTGGGCCAGTTTTCCAGGACAGATGAACATCAGTCTCATGCATATCACCCAAAACTCAGTAAATCAAAAACCATATCCCTTTCCCCGAAACCTGGCTAATTTGCTCACTTTCCCAACCCTCCACCCGCCGTGGTACCACCACTCTTTACTTTGCTAATAACTTTTTCTCCTTTCCTTAGCCTAATATCCAATCTGTCACTGCCTCTTAGATCCTTCTCGTCCTCTTTTTTTTTTTTTTAATCATTTCTCCTCTCGCTCTTCACTTCTTACATCAGAGTGTCATCAACTCACTCCCACATCCCTACACCTACCTGGTGGATGAGGACCTCTGCCCCTCACATTTCCTGACTGCAGTCTGTAGTATTTCCTGGGTCATCACATTAACCACTCCAAATCCTGCTCTCTCGCCGAAGGATGCAATATGGCTTTATTGTATCTATTACACCAAAATCAAACACTCTTTCTGAATTCCCAGTTGTACCATTATTTTGCCCCTGCCCACCCCCATCCCGCCTAATTTCCATCACTCTTTGCTTTTTATCTTTCAAGGCTCTTTTGTTAGGTGAACACAGGTGCATCATTGCTCTGACTTCTTTGTTCTTTTAAGTTTTATATAACCCTGTTCTTGCTTCTATTAATTTTTCTCCCTTAAATTCTGTCTGATTAATATTACCAAACCAAGTTTCTTTTGGCAAACATTTGTATAGTCTTTCTTTTTACTCTCTTGACCTTTAACCTTTTGGTTGTCTCTTTCAAGCAATATACACATAGATTTTTGTTATATTATCCAATCTAATAATCACTATTTTTCAGTAGAAGTCAGCATAAAATGAGACTAGGGAAACTCTGGCATTCACATAAGATGATACTTTATTATCAGGTGTTGAACTCTGAAATGAGATACTTTTGCCAGTTGAATCAGCTGTGTGGCAACCCCTTTTCCAACGTTAATATTAAATTCTCTATCTCTGGGTGCACCCCTCCACTTCCCTGGCCCCCTAGGTCTAATGGCTTGACAGTTTCAGATAATGCAAAACAGAGTAGTTCTCCATCTTTGCCTGATTTGTGATTAGTTTTTCTTGGCTATTTTTGTACTTTAACATTTCATCTGCCTCCAGAGACTTTGATGCTGGGCACATATTTTATTTATCTGAACTTTAAAATGCTACCATCCTTTGTGAGAAAAGATAAGAATTCTTTTTCTGGTTCTGCTGTGGAGCTGTTCTTTGTTTTATCAGTAAAGCATGTGCTGGAGAACAACTTTAATGGAATCTGTCCTGAGTGTCTGAAGGACATATTCGAATTGGAATTCTTTCCTTCAGGGACGATTTCACCATCCTCACTGTGTCCATGTGTTAACCTGTGCACACTGTACTAGGTTTGTATCTTTTTGAGAGCAGGGTTTTTTATTTGTGGATTGCAGATACTTAGAACAGAACTAGGCTATGGAAATTAAATGATGCTTGTGCCTTGGAAGGAAAGTTATGACAAAACAGAGACATCACTTTGCTGACAAAGGTCCGCATAGTCAAAGCTATGGTTTTTCCAATAGTCATGTGAGAGTTGAACCATAAAGAAGGCTGAGTGCTGAAGAATTGATGCTTTTGAACTGTGGTGTTGGAGAAGACTCTTGAGAGTCCCTTGGGCAGCAAGCAGATCAAATCAGTCAGTCCTAAAGGAAATCCACCCTGAATATTCACTGGAAGGACTGATGCTAAAGCTAAAGTTCCAATAATTTGGCCACCTGATGGGAAAAGTCGACTCATTAGAAAAGGCCCTGATGCTGGGAAAGATTGAAGACAAAAGGAGAAGGGGGTGGCAGAGAGTGAAATGTTTAGATAGCAACACCAACTCAATGGACTTGAATTTGAGTAAGCTCCAGGAGACAGTGGAGGACAGAAGATCCTGGTGTGCTGCAGTTCATGGGGTTGCAAACACTTGGACATGACTTAGCAGCTGAACAAAAACAACAATAAGACTATGGAAGGAGCTTGATGAAATCATGTCGGATGCAAAGACAGATGCTCCTGAGTTATCTGGTCCTAGGTGTGCACCACTTCCTAACCTTTCTCACCCTGATATTGTCATTATGCCACCAACAGGGCTTGCCACACATTTGCCCAACGTGGACAGACACCTTGTACAGCACCATCCTGCTCCAGATCCCTGGATCCGTTCCAGGGTGGCTTCTCCCAGGAACAAATGCTTGATAGAGCCAACAATCCCAGAACTTCCAAAATGGAAGTGATTTACCTGGAAAAACAACACAGAATAATTCCTTGGGCTCACTGAACCACTTGGCAAGTTGCAAGCTAGAATCTGGTCTCTGATTGATGTCAGATGCTTGAATTACTTAACCCTGTTTCCCCTTTAATCAATGAATCATTTACCCAAAAAAAAAGGCAGAATAACACAAATGATTATTTATTTATTGCTTCAAATCCCTTCTTCAAGCACTTTTTAGACTAGTCCATATTTTAGTGCATGTCACCTCTCTTCAATCATTTCTTCTTGACACAAGTTGATTTCTAAATTTGATACTTATTGCAGCCTACTGGATATATGGTTCTGTGGATTTTTTTTTCTTCCTGATAGCGTTAAAAACTCTTTTTATTCTTCAATGCACATTTATTATTTTTGTTTAATTAAATAGCAATGTCTTATAGAATTCTTTTGGTTATAATCCTGATGCTGGGAAAGACTGAGGGCAGGAGAAGAAGGGGACGACAGAGGATGAGACGGTTGGATGGCATCACTGACTCAGTGGACATGTGTTTGGGTGGACTCTGGGAGTTGGTGATGGACAGGGAGGCCTGGCGTGCTGTGGTTCATGGGGTCGCAAAGAGTCAGACACGACTGAGCGACTGAACTGAACTGAACTGATGCTAGAGATAAAATCTGTATAAATGCATTTCATTGTAAGTTTGTTGGAGAAGGCGGAGGAATTTTTCCCCTATGCTTTCCAGTAAGGGTCTTCAATAATTCTTCTCATTCCTCTAAATTAACTACTAACCTAAGCTTGATCTTATTTTCATTTAGAAAATTTGTATAAATATTGATCCAGAGACATAAAATATATGTCCACCGTCTTGAACTCATTGGATAAAAGATGCAAATAGGAAATATAAGACATAGTTTTCAGGAAACGACAGAGGAGATGAAGAGCGTCAGATGCTGAAAGGTGGTACTTTCTAAGTGAGAAACTTTTGCCAGTTTCTAGTCAAACACAGACAACTGTATGACAATCTTCTGCTCCTTACCTGCCATGCCACCTGAGTGTTTAGCCAACAGTTTCCTTCACAGATGCACAATTAACAAGCTTTGTTTGGGCCTCAAATTAGATTTTTTGCTTCAACACAAGTCCCATAATAGTGAATTGCCCTTCAGCAGCTGTATGCAACACAAGATACTAGGAAACATCCGGTGGCAGGATCAGTGCCATTTGTTTCAACAATAAAATAACATATTTTAAGTGATCTAAACAGAATGTTTGGTGGCTTAATAGGACTTTTGACTCTTTTCCATGGAAAATCTCTTTAGTGAAAACACAAGGTAAATTTTAGACTATTTTCTGGTTAAGCAAATGTACAAGAGGCTAGAAGCACAAAATTAAAAAAAAGCTAGAATATAAAGATCAAATTAGAAAATGGGCAAAAGACATAAACAGACACTTCACTGAAGAGGATATACAGATGGCAAATAAGCACATGAAAAAAACATATTTCACATTAGTAGCCATTAGGGAAAGGCAAATTACAACCACAGTAAGACATCACTACACAACTATTAAAATGTCTAAAATTAAAAATATCAAATGCTTGCAAGGATGCTGAGAAACTGGATTCTTCATGCTTTACTGCTAGGAAGATAAAATGGTAAAGCCACTCTAGAAAAGAGTATGGCTGTTTCTTATAAAACTAAACACATGCTTACCATAAGACCCAGAAATTGTACTACTAGAAGTTCATTACAGAGAAATCAAAACTTATGTTCCCATAAAACTCTATACATGAATATCTGTGGCAGCTTTATTCCAAATAGCCAAAACCTGAAAACAACCCAAATGTCTTTCTGTGGGTGAATGGGTATATAAACCATGGTACATCTGTACCATGGAATACCACTTGGCAATAAAAAGGAACTTGGAGCAAGTTACACACAGATCTCAAGGAAATTATGCAAATGTTAAAGTCCATGTCAAAAGGCTTTATACTATATGATTCCATTTATATAACATTCTTGAATAAAAAATTATAGAAATGAGGAACACATTAGTAGTTGCCAGAGACCAAGGAGCAGGAAAGAGAGGAAAGTAGCCAGGATATAAATGGTAACTGGGGTATTTCCCTGGTGGTGCAGTGGTAAAGAATATGCCTTGCAATGCAAGGGACTCCAGTTCAATCCCTGGTCAGGGAACTAAGATCCCAAAAGCCTGGGAGCAACTAAGCCCCTATGTTACAACTACAGAGTCTCTGCATCACATTGAAAGATTCCCTCATGGCACATCTGAGACCTGATGCAGCTGAATTAATTAATTAGTTAAGTAACTGGAGTAAACTTGTGATGGAACTATTCTGTATCTCGACTGTGGTCAAGATCACACAAATCTATACATTGGGATGTTGTTGTTGTTGTTTAATCACTCAGTTGTATCCAATTCTTTGTGACCCCATGGACTGTAGGCCCCCAGGCTCCTCCATCCATGGGATTTCCCAGGCAAGAATACTGGAGTAGGTTGCCATTTCCTTCTCCAGGGGATCTTCCCAACCCTGGGATCAAACACGCATCTCCTGCATTGATTGGCAGCCAAGTTGTTTACCACTGAGCCACCAAGGAAGCCCTAACATGAGATAAAGCAGTATAAAACTAAATGCATACACAGATAAGTAAGTGTGTGTAAAACAGTTGAAATCTGAACATGGTTAGTGGAGAGCATCAGTGTTTTACCATGAGGAGGACAGTGAATGAAAAGTACTCAGGAGCTCTGTGTTATTTCTTACAATTGCTGATGAATCTAAAATTATCCCACAATAAAAAGCTTTAAAATTGTTAACATTAGAAGAATATGTGTAGGCTATTGATTGATAGGATTGAGGTTTTAGGTTGATGAATTGCTCCTCTGAAAGGTGATCACCTTAGGGCAGTGTGGCAGATGAGTACAAAGTTGGAGTATGAACTCAGGTACTGAGCCAATGGATAACAGACCTGGACACCATTCCCACTTTTTCCTTTTCTTCATCTTCTTCCACAGTAAGTCATCAAGTCCTGCTTCTTACGCATGCCTTAAATCTTACCACCTCCTTTACTTCCACTACCATCATCTTGGCCATCAACCCTCCTTAAGTGGACTATTCCAATAACTCTTGGCTACCCTCTGCTCTTCCCCGAAGTCATTTGTTATCAAAAGTACCATAAGCTAGGCACCTTTCTTTTTCTGTGGAAAATTTTTACATAGAATTTATTTTAACATTTTCATTTTTTATTTCACCAAAGTTTTTATTTTATATTGGAGTAGAATCAGTTTACAATGTTGTGCTAGTTTCAGATGGACAGCAAAGGGACTCAGCCTTACATAGACATGTATCCATTCTCCCCCAAATTCCCCTCCGATCCAGGCTGCCACATAACATTGAGCAGAGTTCCCTGTGCTAATAAGAGCTTGCATTTTCATTGTGTACTGGATCCTGCATTTTATCCCTAAAACACCCCCTTCACTCTAGTATCTGCCTCTCCCTTAAGGTAACCTAGCAAAATGCAAATCTGTAAAAGCTCTGGTCTCACAAGGAAGGACACCTGACCACCTCCATCACCGTCCCTCCTTATCTCTCTCCTGCATCCTTCCTATGTGCCTTCGCTCAAGCTGAACCCTGATGAGAAACTCCAGGTCCTTTCCCAGCACCAGCCTACCTACCTGAATCCTGCTTGTCCCCCCAGGGCCCAGTTAAATGGTTAAATGCCCTCTGCGATGTCTCACGACTTCCCAGGGGATGAGCACTCCCTGAATTCCTACTTCATTCTCATGCATTGGGTTATTTTACTGCCTTCTGTTTCCAGTTATCTGTTATACATTTGTTTCTTTTCATTCTAAGGAGATTTTCAACCCCTTGAGGGAAGTGCCTGGGTCTTAAAATTCTGAATTCCATACATTTCAAGCTGAGCAGAGGCTCTCACACAGCCAGGCTACAGTAACTCTGTTATGAGGATGCACACAGAGGCATGTGGAACAGGCAATCTGGGCTGAGCAACTGCCCCTGCAAAGGCAGGGAGGTGGGAAGGAGAAGAAGGAACAGAAAGAGGGTGCTAGGAACGGTGTGGAAGCTTGAGGAGGTGACTTCCTGACATGAGCTGGGCTTCTGGGAGAGAAATGGCAGCCTTACAGAAAAGTCACATTTCACCGTATCTAACAACCGTGTCAGGAGGGTTCTTGAATCCTCAGCACAATTTTGCATTCCCACCGCAGTCACCCCAGGTGCTGTTTTCCTGCACTGATCTCCCTAATTGTATCTCACCGCTCATTTGATATGTGATTTGCAAATCCAGCCCACTGCTTCAGAGCCCAAGCCTGCCACCCATCCAGACGCTCTGCCCCTTCCTTGCCCAAATCTGCCGCAGGACCTGTCTCTCCGAAAGAGGCTTTGTGCCACTCTTTTTACGATCATATTTTGGGTAAAATGTTCAGTTTCCCCTTTGTGATTCCAGTCAGACAGAGAAGATCTGAGCTCAGTGCGCAAGAAAGGGCAGAAGATCTGTAATTTTCCTTAAAATGGTTCTTGGCCAGAGCCCTGGTCTAATTTGTATGATGCATCGCTCGACAATGTTACGAAACACCATGCTGGCCTGCAAGGCTAATTTATGGAAATTACAAACATGCATGGATTGGATTCCTTTTTTATGTTATAAAATGGTTTGACTGTTTGAATTTTTGTTGGCTTTTGAGTCTCCCAGGGATGAGTGAGCCCAGAACTTCCTAACGCTCTCCCTGTACATCAGAATCTTGCTGATCTAATGGTGGTCTGTGAGTCCAAAGGCAGAAAAGCTTTTGAAAATGCCTCCCGAATTCTCTTCGGTGTTGCATTTCAAAGTCTCTTTGAGATGATTTTATTTTTGTGAGACCTTCAGAATACTGTTTGTGAGCTGGCTGTTTTGTTCACCTTGCTTGATATTTCACTAACATTTCAACAGACAGAACTTCAGCCAAAAGAACTTCAGCTCATACATCAACAAAATCCTTAATGAAAGTACATTAAAATCAGCTTCAGGGTCTGAACTAAATCAGTAGGGACACACTTACATTGTAAAAAAATATTTTAATTGAAAGGATTTTCCTTTTTCCAAAAATATGTGTAGTCATCTGATCCTGAGTATATTCAACACTGTCAAATCCAAGGTTATCCTTGTATGTGTGTGTTTTCAGTCACTCAGTTGTGTCCTACTGTTTTTGACCACATGGACTGTAGCCTGCCAGGCGCCTCTGTCTATGGAATTTCCCAGGCAAGAATACTGTAGCGGGTTGCCCTTACCTCCTCCAGGGGATCTTCTTGACTCAGGGATCGAACCTGTGTCTCCTGCATTTCCTGCATTAGCAGGCGGATTCTTTACCACCGAGCCACCTGAGAATTCCAAAGCTTATCCTTATAATGTAGCAAATAGCTGCTGATTTGTTTGTTTAGCTTTGATGATGAATTCCATTTTTTCTAGGTACAATATAAACTATCAAGGATTTGTCTATTAGGAACTAAGGATGTTGCAGTGGGTTTTTCTCAATTTAATATGTAATTACTGTTTGAGATATTGTTTAAGTGGGTCCTTGATATTCCTTTTATCCCAAGAAAGGTAGCTTATCATCAGTTTTTGTCTAAATGAAGAAGGTTACTAAATAATAAAAATAGAATTTTTACCTCTTTAATCCCTCCTCAATCCTGTGGACTAAAACAAGAGCAAAACTGTTTCTTAAAGTCATAAATTGCTCTCTTATCTTCTTAAAAACTTCAGTCAATCTCTTTCCGAGAATCTGCCTATAGTTAAGGTGTGGAATATCTTACTTTTTATTCATTCACTCTTACAACAGACATTTTCCCTAAGAATTCTCATTTCTCCATTCTAATTTTGACTTTGCAAGCAAGCCTGCTATTTATTTCTGGGACTGATCAATGTCTCTCAGTTTAATCCTCAAATAATTATATTCAAACACCCAAAGAGCACAAGTGTGGCAGCCTAACTCCTTAACTCAAATTCTAAATCACTAGTTATTCATGTTAATGGTTATAATGAGTTTTTCAAGCATATATTACCATGATTTAACATGCCAGAAAAGGAATTTAGTATTTCTTTCCCTTGCTAAATTTCAAAAATCTCTAGGATTAAAATCATACCAAACCCTTTTGGTTGACCCGTGGGTATCACAGGGCAGCTGTCATCCCTCTCCACACATTTTTACCTCCTTTGGTGACCAAGTCCAAGCTCATACTGCTAGCCACACAACAGGTTGATGAATTAGTTGAGAGATTAGGTGTTGGGACAAGGAATAGTGACTTTATTCAGAAAGCCAGCATATTGAGAAGATGGTCGACTAGTGTCCCAAAGAACCATCTTATTCAAGCTAGAACTCAGGCCTCATTTATACTAAAAGGGGAGAGAAAGCCGCTGTTATTGCAAACGTCTTGTTGCCTGAATCTTTTGTTCTTGCAGCTGTCCACATAGGTCTGGTAACAATGTTCCTGTTCCAGCAAGACAAAGGATATTCTCTATTCTGCAATAAGCAACATTCTTTTACCAAAGGGCAGGGCCAGCATGACTAAGCTCAGGCAACAGAGCACACAGCTAGAGCTAAAGGAATAGATCAAATATGAAGTCAGGTTTGTTCTCTGTTAGACTTTCTCCTTCAATAAGTCGAGAGGGAACAGCAAACAGAGGAACAAATGAACTATACCTTTTCCATTTTTTTTCACATGTCATCCACACACAATAAACATGATGGTCATTTTCTGAGAGGAAAGCTTGTAACACCATAGATGACCTCCATGTTCTCTCTCTCTCTCTCTCTCTCACACACACACACACACACACACACACACACAGGCACTATTACTGCTCCCTAATCTCAAACCCTTGGGAAAATGCTGCAGCTGTTTGCACTGGAAAACTGGGCATAACTGTGAATTTACTCTGCATCAAGTCAACTCTTTCAGACAATGACAGCCTGCAAGTTAGGGCTTCACGTTTGGCTTTGTACTCCTCCCTGCTTAAGGCAAATGCCGGTGCTGTTACCCAGCTCGGTACCCTCCCCCACTGCTCTCTCCCACTTTCCCTGCTCCATCCAGGTCGCTGTCAAATCAAGCAGACAGGATGGAGTAGAAAGACCATGGACACTGGAGGATGGGCTCAGACCAGTAGGAGGGTGCAGGGGCAGAGAGCACAGGTCTCCATTCCAGAAGGACTCTATGCCTTGACACTGCTCTCTCCCTTCTCTCCTGTTTCCAGCCACACATAGCCTGCTGGGGCCAAACTCCTGATTTTCTTTAATCTCTGTTACTCAAGCCTTCCTCTCCCTGCCATCTATCCCCACTTACTACTCCACGAATCCCAGTCACTCCCTTCCCAGAAGAAAGCCTGGAATACTCTATCGAAGTCTACCCTGCAGATTCACCCCAGTTCAGCATCCTCTCCTGAACTGTTGGTCTTCAGGCGTAGTAACTATACCTGTGACTCTGGAAAGAATCTCGTCAAGGGGGCCGTCAACTCTTAGTTGTAAACAATAGTAGCAGAAGGTTTGATGATCCACAGATGGGCATTTGTAAGGATCATCTCACCATGATGCTTTATCTCAATTATTTGGCCTTATGGATGTCCCCTGCTATCTTACTGTAGTCCAACACTGGACATAATTCAGTCTTCTTGATACTGATTCTTCCATCAAAGCTGCCTGGGTCTTAATCAGACCAGGCTTCCCTTTTCACTTAGGTTGTCTTCCAAAGCTAAGCCAAACATGACAAATGCAATTTCTACTCCTTCAAAAGTAGCTACCCTGAGACTCCCGGGTGGAGCAGCAGATAAGAATCTGCCTGCCAGTGCAGGGGACATGGATTCCACCTCTGGTCTGGGAAGATCCTACAGCAACTAAGCCCATGTGTTCTGAGTGCTGCGACAGCTGAAGCCCGAGCACCTAGGGCCGATGCTCCATCCGCAACAAGAGAAGCCACTGCAAAGAGAAGCGTGTGCAGCACAACAAAGAGTAGTCCCCATCTGCCACAACTAGAGGAGAGCCATGAAGATCAAGGGCAGCCAAAAGTAAATAAATAAACAAATGAAAGTGGCTGCCCTGCCCACCTGCCTGACCACCAATGACACCATGGGACGTTCTCTCCATCCCATCAGAACATCTTCAGAATGTTCTTTCAGCTGTCTCCAATGTCATTCCAGAAAGCATTCTGCCATTGCTGTAATAGAGGTCTGCTTTGGTATTCAATAGCACAAAGACTTCTCTTCCCTTCCTGCCAACTTGAGGCAAAGGACAAGAAAATTCAGTAAGTGCCAAGACTAAATGAATCAGCCCCCCAAAGCCAAGAGAAGATTATGTAGGAAAAATCAGGCCAAGAACACCCAGTGCAAAACAATGGTCATTTTCAGTGTAAATTTCATGGCCTTTATGTCCCAGAAGAAACAAACAAATTAGTCAAGATCTTAGCCTCAAAGAAATTAGTTTGGAATTCATAAAGAAAGTGTGACAAATAAATTTAAGGATTTTACAAGATATTGGCATTTTTATCCAAAGCACAAGTCTTGTATTTCATCAAACTTCTCCTCAGGAGATCATAAAATGCTACACTATGAATGCACTGGAAACTTGATGAACTATTGTTTTTGGCTTGTTTGCAAGAAAGCAATAAAGTGGCCTTTTCTTGGCTGTTACTAGATTGTTGTCATTATCCACGACATCACATGAACCTATGTTATCTTTAATTTTGTTTTTGCAAACTTAACAACAGTCACAAGAAAATCTCCTCTTTCCTTCTTGATGAGTTTCTTTATTTTCAGTCTCCTTTGTTCTGATCTCAGCTAGGCAGGAAAAGGAGTGGAGAGACTCGTAGAAGATCTAGGTTGGCAGATAGAGGCATGATAAAGCCCTGGTGAATCTATACACATTTTGGTTAAGTATGTTAAGCACCACTGTCATGCACCATTGGTCCCGATATAATGCTAGTCATGAAAGATTTTCAAAATGTCAGACAGTTTAGTGGACATTTCCCTTCCTCTGGTTGCCTAGCAGTGCATGGCAGCCAGGCTTTGTGGGCTGAGTTATTTATCTGACTGATGGGTGAGCACAGGTCTGTCCTATAGAGAGAAAGCTTTGGGTAAGTGCTTAAATTTATCCTCATGAAGATGGAAACCTGGATTATGAGGCAACCTTCCAGTGTCAAATGTTGACCTTGGAGTCCCCAAGCCAGCCTCTCCACAGACTTGATTTACTGCTCAGGGGATGTCATTCACAGAACAACATGGTGAATCATGATGACAGCTGCAAGAAAAACATAATTATTAAAAACACTTCAAGGACACCCCTGGTGGTCCAGTGGATAACAGTCTGCCTGCCAGTGCAAGGGACACAAGTTCAATCCCTGGTTCGGGAAGATCCCACACATGGAGGAGCAACTAAGCCCTGGTGCCCATGCACTGAAACTACTGAGCCCACGCACCAGAGCCAGGAAACCACAACTGCTGAAGCCCGTGTGCGCCGTTCTCCACAAAAAGGGAAGCCACCACAATGAGAAGCCCGTGTACCGCAGCTAGAGAGTAGCTCCCCATCTCTACAACTAGAGAAAGTCCTCTCACAGCAACAAAGACCCAGTGCAACCAAAAAGTAAAATAAATAAATAAAAACATTTCAGGAGCTCTAATCCCTTGCAAGACTGGAATGTGAAGCAAGCAAAAGGAGAAAGCTTCAAGCTTTCTCTGTTTGTGTGTCAAAGGCATCCCAATCTAGAAGGATCATGGAACACCTAACAATGAGTTAAAGCAAAAAACAAGCAGGGCTGGTAATGTTTCCAGTCAAGGAAGGAGAGGGGGAAAAATGTGGGCAAACGCTAACAACATATAGAGAGTGACCTGAGGCACTCTCCAGACTTTCCAGGTCAAAGAGATGTACTCCCCACACCCCATCATCCCTCTGTCTGTTGGAAACCTCTTTCTTTAAACAGCTTATTTCATTGAAATGTTAAAACATCTACAAAGAACTGACCAACCAACCAATAGTGAGAAAGGCTATGGCAAACAAGACCCCAGGCCTTCAGGTCTGGGAGGATGTTCGGGGAAGGAATGGGAGGAAGCTGGTAAGAGATCCCAGTACTAGGGGAGACAGTAGAGCTTTCCAGAAATCATCGAGTTGGCTCTCACCTTACAAATAAGGAGGGACTGAGATTTGTCCAGGATCAAGGTCACCAGTGGGACCCATGTCTACTGACTTTCTCCATTACATAGCACTAACTCACCAGGACTCAGATTTCAGAGGAATAATGAGGTTAATGAAATTAGATAACTCCTAACCCAATTTCTCCCTTCTCAGTGAGACCAGGAAGGGAAATATGGGGTCAGGATGTGACAGCAAGATAGGGCAGCTCAGAGGAGAGCATGGGCAGGCACGGGGCTTGCACTGATATTATCAGGGAGGAGACTCCTGTCCAGGGTCTGGGACATGTGCAACAGTTGGCAGGAAGCGCTGAGGATCACAGTCCTTCTTAATACAGACAGACAGAATGCCCATCACCCTGTTTCTCCCAGGTGTGCAAGGGATAACCACAAAGGTCAACAGCAGGCAGAGACCAACCTGTTCAGAAGTGGTCCTGAGGGACTTCCCTGGTGGTCCGATGGTTAAGACTCCAATTAGGGGAGTATGGGTTCAATCCCTAGTATGGGAGCTAAGATCTCATATGCCTCATGGCCAAAAAGAAACCAAAACATAAAACAGAAACAATATTGTAACAAATTAAATTTAAAAAAAACTTTTAATATTGTCCACATCCAAAAAAAAAAAGCCCTCAAAAAAAATAAAGAAAGAAAGAAGTAGTGCTGAGGATAGATTATTTACTCCTGCCAGGTCAAGAGCTCTTCCTCTCCCAGGTGTATGGAGTCACATAAAAGATTATCCCAGAGATAGTCAGGGTTTCACAGGTTCTGATAAATGCTGCTAACAGCAGATACTCAGCACAGGCTTCTCTGAATGAGGATGTGACAAATCTAGCCGATGTCACCTGAATATCCAATTAAATGAACTTTCATTATTGAGAAGAATGTATGTGTATATTTAGCTGGGTAACAAAGCTAATTAGAGCTGCTTTTCACTCTAAAAAGGGAAAATTTACTATCAGTACATCAGCCACCCTGTGGCACACCCGTGGTCAGGAAAGCTGCAGGATTCAGTGAGAAACTGGGAATTACCAGAACTCTCCACTTGGCAAGCTTGCCCGGCTCTACAGACTGCTTCTCTCTTCTCTCCACATTCTGACTCCTCTGCCTATACCATCCAGGCTGGGAGCAGCCACCCAAAAGTTCCCAAATCCACAGACCACAGCACAGCCAAAAGCAGACTCTGGTTGGCAGGTGCCCAGCCTAAAGCCGAATATCTAGAGAAGAGAATCGGGTCATCAGAACTAGACCCCAGGTCTATCCCTGGACTGGTGGCTACAGCCGGGGAAGGAGATATAGCAGAGTGAGAAGTACTTAGTGGCTGAGCACAAGTTTCCCAAAGAAAGAAGTGGTGATAGGTGATTACCTAGTGGTCCCTGCAGCATCTACAATGGGTTCATTTATGGAACTTAGGGCTGGGGACCTTGGAGAACTTCCTGGCTGAACTAGTCACTTTATAAATAAAGAATCAGAGGCTCCAAGATATGAAAGTGAAAGAAACTGAAAGTCACTCAGTCGTGTCCAGCTCATTGTGACCCCATGGACTGTATAGTCCATGGAATTCTCCAGGCCAGAATACTGGAGTGAGTAGCCTTGCCCTTCTCCAGGGGATCTTCCCAACCCAGGGATCGAACCTAGGTCTCCCACATTGCAGGCGGATACTTTACCAGCTGAGCCACAAGGGAAGCCCTCCAAGATTTGAACGCTTGCTCACATTTACAACTTATCAACTGCAAGTCAGCATTAATCTGATTCCATCATTCATTTATTCAACCCATGTCAACTTACTACATGGCTGGCTCTTCTTGACCTAGGACTATTGATAAGACTGTGTACAAACCAGACAGAATCTCTAGCTTCCTGGAGAGTACAGACCTAGGGAGAAAAGATCACACAGATAAATAACATTAAAACCCTGATCAGTGCTAAGAAAGCTAGACAGTACCAGCTCCCATTTATTTTGCTGTGTGGGTCATCAGCCAGGTCAAAAGAGCAGGTCTCAGCATTGGAACTCAGAAGAGGAGTTGCATCTAAAATACACTTTGACAGGAGTGACATCACCAAGATGGTGACACAGGGGGCTCGTGACCTTTTGCTCCCAGCACAGAGTCACAGAATATACAGCTGCACATGGATTGCTCCTTCTGGAAGAGATCCAGAAGGAGTGACTCCTACACCCTGGATGACACAGAAATCATCAGCATCAAAATGAGTAGGAAAGGCTAAGACATGCCCTTGCCATGAACTACACCCCAGTCTCAATGACATACGATCCAAGGAAACCCCCAAATTCCAGCTTCTCCCTGAGGAGCAAGAGGGCTTGGACCACACATACAGCATTCCAGCTGTAAAGCAGCCAACCAAGGGGGCAATCCCCCAAATCAGCTACTTTGAGAGCCCACAGGGCTTGAATTCAACAAGTCCCACAGGACTATTCATAGCACTGAGGGAGCAGGCAAAAATGCCCATCTCAGTTTCTCCCTGGAAGAGATTTTATTCCAGACTTTTCCAGCTGCTGCCTGAGAGTCCAGCTGCTACTCAGCCTGCATGGAGGTGCTAACTGGGATCCTCCCATCAGCCCAAAAAGACCTGCCCTAGCTTCTCCTTATGGACTTCCCAGGTGATGCAAGTAGTAAAGAACCCACATGCAAATGCACGAGACGTAAGACACACAGGTTTGACCCCTGGGTCAGGAAGATCCCCTGAAGGAGGGCCTGGCAACCCACTCCAGTATTTGTGCCTGGAGAATCCCATGGACCAGGGGCCTGGTGGGCTACAGTTCATAGGGATGCAAAGAGTTGGACATGACTGAAGTGAATTAGCATGCACGCACCTTCCCTCTGCAGTTCACTTCAACAATAAAAGCAACTCTTCAGCTTCTCTCTGGAAGGAGCTTGTCCTCCTATCTAGTACTCCATCTTTTGTGGCCTCCACCTAAGGAATGGGTCCTCAAATCACTTAGTAATGATAACCAATAGGGGATGGCCTTTACAGGACTGTATTAAACAAACAAACAAAAAACAGTTTGCAAACAGCTATGGAAACACTTATCAAAGCTATGCCCCCCTGGGTTCAGTGAAAGTCCCAAACAGAAATAAAGAAAACAATCTCATTTACAATGGCATCAAAAGAATAAAAATTAAGAATAAATTTAACCAAGGAGATGAAAGATATGCACACTGAAAACTCTAAAACACGTTTCTCTACTGGGAGCAGGAAAATGGGGAGAGGTTGGTTAAATTGTACAAGCCTTTGGTTTTAAGATAAATAAGATCTGGGCATCTCACGTATAACATGGTAACTGTGGTTGATAATATGGTATTTTATAACTGAAATTTTCCAAGAGAGTAGAACTTAAGGGCCCTCACCAAAAATAAAAATGTAAATACATGAGGTGATAGATAAGTTAATTAATTCAATTGTTAGAATTCTTTTACAATGTATATGCATATTAATCATTAATTTTACACTTTAAATATCTTACAACTTTACTTGTCAATTATACTTCAATAAAACTAAAGAAATAAATACGATAAATTTTGACACTTTGCAATGTTGTCAATCACTATTGTGCATCTAGCTACCAGATGCCATTTTTGAATCTTGAGAAGTGGTTTGAAAGTCCCTTGTAACTGTGGCACAAACTGTACAATCACGTTTTCTCGAAAGATCTTTATTTTGCTTAATTGATACTTGCTGAACGTTTGAAGACAATGGAGATATTTTGTCAACTCAAAATATACTGCCTTTTTCAAAGATTCTACAATACAACCATCCTAAATATTTCTTTCTCAGACATTTGTGACTCCTTCACTAAGATGTTGCCATCAAAAATGTAAAAGCCTATGAAAAATTAAAATGACTTTGGCTTGGCTAAGGCCCTCAGCTGGAAAATTACCATCACATGCCTTTACTTCTCTTGTATGTATGAAATTGTACTTGCAGGGGTTGGCGGGGGCGGGGGGGCGCGATTCTTTTCTTTTCCTTTTTAACTAAAACCAAGTCAATTTCAAAGTCGCTAGCTGCCTTTCTTCTTAAGGAAGTACTCGTGATTTTCCTGTATCATTGTTCTATCCTATTGTAATGCAGCTGGTTCCATTCTCTAAACAAGCCACATGACATCCCTCATCTTTTCTTCCGTTCCATAAAACACAAACTGAGGAGGGAAAAAAGAACTCCAAAATAACATCCTTCTATATTTGCAGTTTTATATGATTATAGCATGCTAGAAATGTCACTATAATTATAGCAACAAATTATTTCAACAATCCTCACAAGTGATGCTATTTATAGACAATCA
Organism: Antilocapra americana; assembly: GCA_007570785.1. NCBI lineage: Eukaryota > Metazoa > Chordata > Mammalia > Artiodactyla > Antilocapridae > Antilocapra > Antilocapra americana. The sequence goes on along the minus strand of ML663471.1, from coordinate 1,286,927 downwards.
GAAGAGTATATAGAAGATGCAACCATCCTAGCTGGATAGCTGGTAATGGCTGTGCTTGAGCCTCAGGCTGGGCCCACCTGGCACCAGGTGACTGGAGGTATCCTATGAAAACAAGAGGTTCTATTCAAATGCAGAACATGAGCAATGGCATAAATAAAACAGCACATTTAAATGACTATGGCTTGGCACTTACTCTGCATTCCTAGTACCTTAGGTACTATTTTAAAAATTACAATCACTGCTGAACCTTCTTTCAAGATTTAAAACATTGCTTTATCAGAGAGACCTCAGATTCAGAAGGGGTGAATGACAAGAACTCAATGTAAAAACAGAAAACAAAAACAACTACCATGCCAAAAAAACCTTGGATATCAAGTCCATTATCTGTTCTCATTTATAGACTATTAAAGCTGGAAAAAAAAACAGTTATTATGTGCCATGCTTACTTTCTTCATTTCATCTTGAGCAGGGGGAAAGAGTTGGCTGGAATTGCTTGTTTGTTATTGGTTTTCCCTTTTTATTTTTATTCTCTTTCATTTTATGGTTTTTATATAGTTTTGCTTAACAAAGCTGTAAATTCAGGGATGAAATAAATTTCACAGCGGCTCTTTAACCTCCACTTCTAGGATGCATTTACAGAAGCCTCCCTCTACCTCAGAGATTCTGCTTGGGATGGGCTTTAGAGGTGGGAAGATCCTTTAACCTAAATTAATCCCTCAGTAAGTCACAATTTGCTCCAAATTATCTGTGGTTTTGCATATTGAGTGACACAGTTTTCTCCCTGGGGCACTGAGCAGAGCTGAGGGTGATGGGTAAGGAGCTTTCTATCAGTTCAGTTCAGTCGCTCAGTCATGTCCGACTCTTTGTGACCCCATGGACTGCAGCAGACCAGGCTTCCCTGTCCATCACCAACTCCCAGAATTTACTCAAACTCATGTCCATCGAGTCGGTGATGCCATCCAACCATCTCATCGTCTGTCATCCCCTTCTCCTCTTGCCTTCAGTCTTTCCCAGGATCAAGGTCTTTTCAAATGGGTCAGTTCTTCACATCAGGTGGCCAAAGTTTTGGAGTTTCAGCTTCAGCATCAGTTCTTCCAATGAATATTCAGGACTGATTTCCTTTAGGATGGGCTAGTTGGATCTCCTTGCTGTCCAAGGGACTCTCAAGAGTCTTTTCCAACACCACGGTTTAAAAGCATCAATTCTTCAGGGCTCAATTTTCTTTCTAGTCCAGCTCTCACATCCATACATGACTACTGAGCTTCCTATCTCTCCCCCTAAATCTGACCTTGGGTCTGGCGTGTCTCCTGCTAAAGTAAGTACCAGTAGCAGTAGCTGATAATGACCATCCTATGTTTGACATTTTTAGCTGACAAAAACAATGTCCTTAATTTTCCTAGCCTCTTTGTAAATGGTTGGTTTTGTGTCACTAAATGTTCACCTACTGTATTTCAGTCTCTATCAAAGGTTTCTTTTTCTCCATCTGTGCGTCTCTGCCGCTCATTATTGCCTAGAGACTGGGAGGGTAAATTTGCCATGAGTTGGCTATCATCTTGTTGTGGGAGCACATGTCCAGAGTGAACTTCAAGCAAGAATCTGAACCTCAGTGACTCCTGCGGGGCACCCAGAAGGTGATCTTGGAGTGCAACTTACAGTTAAGTAGCAAATGTAGAAGGTACCTCAAAGATAGAGGACAAAGATTTCCAGAATCAATTGCTGGTGGTTTCTTCTGATCCATGGGAGGAACCGACCCAGGGAGGAAAAATAATAACAACAAAACAAACCCAGTAATGTGTGTGCAAAAGGGACTATAGCCCTAGCTCCATTTGGAATGAATAAACATGTGTTAATCATTAGAGTTTGAAACTGATCCCAGAGTATGTTGCATTATAGCTACAGACGTGAAAAAGAATGAATTTTTGCCCTGACAATGGCCACGCAGGCTTAGATGGTGACCGAGCTGCCTGCCCCTCAGAGTGTGGAGCCCAGGATGGGGTGGAAGTTGATGTCTATGTGATGTCACTGAGTCACACTTAGGGAAGCAGGAGCTGAATCTTCCTCAGAAGCAGCAGGGTGTCCTCTGGCCTGCAACCTACCGGCTTTGTAACAGAGCTCCAGATGGATGCTGAGCGTAAGATACCAAACACAGTGGCACCATGCTAGTTGGACAGCTACCTGACAGCATTGGAAGGAGCCTGCAGAAAGGGTCCCTTCATTAAGCTAATAATATACTGGCTTATGTGGTTAACTGAAGCCAAGTGCTGGGGATAATTTTACAAAAAGGAAAAAAAAAATTAGCTGCCATGGTAACCTGGACAATGACAGATCTTCTGGATGTGAGAAGATTCCAGTCTGAGTTACACAAAGTCACCATAAGCCCAGAAAGCAAAATGGATTTAATTAGTTGGTTAAATATGCAGCACAGGAAGAATGGCAACACTTGTCCTTTATTTTCTTTCCAAACTAACAATGCGTCACTAGTGTCTATGTTCCTAGCAAAGGAGAATTTTTAGCTAAGCACATGATGGCAGAATGATGCTTCACATGGGAAATCCCCAAATTTAAATTCCCTCAAGCCTCCAGATCCAAATTAGCCATGACCACTTGAAGGATACTCAGAGAACAGGCTTCATTATATGTCATTTCTAAACACGGAGTCTTCAATGGCACAGATGCCAAGATTACCACTTTCTAATTTTAAGTCTATTAAGATTATTTTAGTACAGACACCTTCATTTTATTAATCAAAATATATTTGGTAAGTATATACGACATTGTACTGAGCATCAGATAAAGCAATTTTCAACAGAGGAGATTCCTAAGAACTCAGATTTTACTTTGCAAAATAACATCCGTGTTACCAAAGACAGATCTGTGGAGGGATATTAAAGGACACTGAAAACTCGTCTGAAATGGAATGATTTATGGGACTGTTTTGCATTTCTATAATCTGCATTTCCTTGCTGTCTTGGCTGTGTATCATAGAATGTTGCCATTACACTATTAATTACTGTTACTTCTATTAGTATTAACTACTACTTTTATTTGCTTTTTAAAAAATTCTCCTTTGGTTTCCATGACCCTCATCTCTGTCCACTCTTGGTCTCATCCAGAGCCTTCTTCTGCCCTCTCTCATGTTAATGAAGGACCTGATCTCCCCTTTCTCAGATGTATCATTTGATGTTAATATGTTTCCCAAAGTCTCCCTATGTATCTAAACCTGAAGTCTTTTTGTCATTGTTGTTCAGTCACTCAGTTGTGTCTGACTCTTTGTGACCCCATGGACTGCAGCATGCCAGGCTTCCCTGTCCTTCACTATCTCCCAGAGTTTACACAAATTCATGTCCATGGAGTTGGTGATGCCATCCAACCATCTTATCCTCTGTCACCCCCTTCATCTCCTGCCCTCAATCTTTCCCAACATCAGGGTCTTTTCCAATAAGTTGCCTCTTTGCATCAGGTGGCCAAAGTATTGGAGCTTCAGCTTCAGCATAAGTCTTTCCGTGAATATTCAGGGTTGATTTCCTTTAGGATTGACTGGTTTGATCTCCTTGCTTGGTCTTCAGGGATGCAAATCAACCAGGAGTTTGGGATTCGCAGATGTAAGCTCACGTATATGATGGATAAACAACAAGGGCCTACTGTGTAGCACAGAGGACTCTATTCAATATCCTGTGATAAAACAGAATGGGAAAGAATAGCTTTAAAATGTCTTTATGTGTTTAAGTTAGTCACTTTGCTGTATAGCAGAGATTGGCACATTATAAATCAACTATTCTTCATTATAAATCAACCATACTTCAGTAAAAATTAAATTAAAAGAATGAAAAACAATACTTTTGAAACATCTCATTAAAAGTAAAATAAAATTGAATTTTCTTCCCTTTTCTTTTATTTCTCTCGTTTTATATCAATATTGTTGTCATTCTTCCAGAACTTTGGAACTGGTAATCTGCATGTCCCATGTATTCACCAAGTCCTGCAGGTGCTTCCTCCAGATTTTCCTTCAACCCACATATCTTAGACTTAGAATAGCAAGTGAATTAGAGCTCTGTAAGCAGACCAGGCGATGCAGTGGTAAGAATCCGCCTGCCAACATAGGAGATGCATGTTCGATCCCTGGGTTGGGAAGATCCCCTAAAAAAGGAAATGGCAACCCCCTCTGGTGTTCCTGCCTGGGAAATCACATACATAGAGGAGCCGGGAAGACTATAGACCATAGGGTCTCAAAGAGTTGGACAAAACTGAGCAACTGAACACACATACATATATACACACACGTGTGCACACACAAGCACACCAGGGTGTCTCAAGTCTGCATGCCTTGCTTGGAGCACATGCTTTAAGCAAAGATCATTAGGCAGTTAAAATAGAAACAGATTTGTTCACCATGCAGGGATCTTGACTGTGAAGATTCAGAAGAAACTTCACTCCACTTGAGGTAGGAAGCAAGCTGGAACTTGCAGAGCTGGGGATGAGGACAGAAAGGTGCTGGGAACCAAGACAGCATTTCTCTCCACCTAAGAGGGGCTCCATTCCCTCATGGCTGAAGCCCACTCTCTATTTATTCACCTACATGCAAAATGACCACCAGGCAACAAGACCTACTAGCTCCCCTTTCTGTCACCACTTGGCAACATGCCTGGGTCTCTTAGGTCAAATGTCAAGGGAAATAATACATTGGACCAAATGAGCTGTTTAACCAAGACTACACATCTTTGGTTGCTGGGCCAAGAGGTTTCCTGTGTATCCAGTACCAGGTACACACGCCTTAAACAAGCAGTCCTGGCTCAGGGAGTGGGAGGAGTAAACACCTCCACTATTCTGAGAGCCAGAGGGTGGGGGTCAGTCTTTGGATGGGCCATGGGGAGAATAGGCAATGAAAGTACTCTTGTTAAAAGTGCTGGTTCCTGTAATATCCTTTTCCCACCCACTCATTCAGAACATTCCTCCTCATTCTTTGAAACCTAGGAAGGGTCACTCTTTTGTTCCACCTTTCACTCATTTTGTGCAGAGCTCCAAGCAGAAATAATCATGCCCTGATCTTTCTTGAGCTTATATCTATTTCTGCACATAATTCACTAAACTATAATTATCTATTTGCATGATGTGTCCCCTCCTGGACAGGGCATCTCTCAAGGATAATTTTAGAATTGTTTTTGTCTCAATATTCCCAATTTGAAGCATGGTATCTGGTAGTAAGTGCTCAACAAATGTTTTGTTGACGGAATTGCTTTTAATATGCTAATTAATTAATTAATATTTATGAATTAATGTTGTCTCTCAAGTCTGCCCTTGTTTTAGGGAATTAATTGTATGAAATTGAAAGGGCAGAAGTTGCAGTTAGCAGCAAAGAATTAGAAGTGTCCATAGAAATATGGGTGAATCTTAAAAATTAGTCTTTAGTTAAAGGAAGGAAGGAAGGGGAGCTATATAATTAATATCATTTCCATAAATTAAAAATATAGGCACACAAAATAACACTGCTCATTTTTCAAGAATACAAAAAAATGTACATCAGACACACTGAAATTTTTTATTATAGAAATAGAGTAACAGAAACAGGGCATAGGAATTTTTAAAAGGGACGAAAATAAAATAAGAATGAGGCCTTGCCCAGATTGAAGAGGATGATGTACTTTGAATTTAGGAAAAGTCTGCTTTGACTTCAAAATAACGAATAACAAATGGGATCAGCTTTAAAAAGGCTTAGGTTCCTATTCTAGCTCTTATTTTTTAGTGAATTGATATGGGGAAGTTACTTAAATCTCCCTGAACCTTAGTCTCCCTATTTATAAAATTGGAATATTATTATCGACTTTGAAAGGTTGCCTTAAAAATGTATATAGAACATTCGTCACAGAGCAATGCCAGAAATATTCATATAAATGGATTCCTACACAGTCTCCCTGCCTGCATTTGCCTATGAGTTTTTTCCAGTTCAAATCTACCTACTACCAAATCTGTCTTGCAAAGACATCATGCTCTTGTTCAAAACGTCTCTCTTATTCCCTACTTCCTGTATTACCTATGTCCCAATTTACTGAGGATAGATGGTGGTGGTAAAGTCGAGTTGTTAGAAATGACTTAACTCTTGTCATCTGGTGCCTGCAGTCACAAAATTAAAAGATGCTTGCTCCTTGGAAGAAAAGCTATGACAAACCTAGACAGAGTATTAAAAAGCAGAGACATCACTTTGATAATAAAAGTCTGTATAACCAAAGCCATGGTTTTTCCAGTAGTTATGTAAGGATGTGAGAGTTGGACCATAAAGAAGGCTGAGTGCTAAAGAATTAATGCTTTTGAACTGTGGTGCCAGAGAAGACTCTTGAGAATCCTTGGACAGCAAAAAGATCAAACCAGTCAATCCTAAAGGAAATCAGCCCTGAATAATCATTGAAAAGACTGATGCTGAAGCTGAAGCTCCAACACTTTGGCCACCCGATGGAAAGAGCTGACTGGGGAAAAATCCTGATACTGGGAGAGATTGAGGGCAAGAGGAGAAGTGGGTGACAGAGGATTAGACAGTTGGATGGCATCATCGATTCAATGGACATGAGTTTGAACAAGCTCTGAGAGATAGTGAAGGACGGGGAAGCCTGATGTGCTACAGTTCATGAGGTTGCGAAGAGTAAGACACGATTTAGCAACTGAAAAACAACAAAAACAACCCGGAAGTCTGATACAGCAAGTGATGAGGTGATTGGCAGAGATAATATGAGTGGAGAGTAGAGGACTGATCACCATCCACAGAGCTGCCGCTGGACACCCATCTCTATTCTCTAAGTTAATGGTGGCCTCAGCTGTCACCCACTGACCCACAACTCAATACTTAGCAACTCAAACCTGTTCTATCAATTTCCTTTCATGCCTTCAGCTCTTGACAAACTGATTTCATTCACCATCTTCACTGCAGGAACTATGAGATTTCCTAGATCTCTGACTTTTCTGAAGATATTCCACACTTGAACTGTCTTATCTTCTGTCCCTTACTTCAATATTATCCACTCCTTAAGGACAAGATAACACCCCAACTTCTGTAAAAATAAAAAAGCTTCCCTAAATGACCTCAATGTTTGAGTAACGTCTTCTTTCATGATTGTCACACTTGTTTGGCACTATCTTCTGCCTTTTCACAAGTTTGTCATCTACTCAATCTGAATTATAGCTATATTGATCATAAAGACATTTATTTTTATAGTATCTTTCATTGTGCCTAGTATATGGTAAACCATCAAAAACTACTGTTTAATGAAGAAGCCACTTCAATACTTGAAAATGATGTCATGTTCAGATGAGTTAACTAGGGATTAAAACTGCAACTTATTCAACCACTCAGGAGAGGGTTAGCAGAGAAAATAACCATCAAATTTATGAGTCAATGGGAAAATTTATGGGTTTTTTAAAAATTTTGAATTTCCCCCCTTTTTTTCCTCATCCATAGAGGTTTATGGTGATACTATCTCCAGATAAGTCACCACTACAAATGGGCCTTGGTTTGGCTGCTTGTAAAATGAAAATGTCTGATTAGAACTTTCTTCATTGAATTCTTACATAGAAACGCAATGAATAACACTGAAAAGACATAACTGCCATGACTGAAGTTGAGGAAGGGCTTGAACGCCCATTTTCTTGTCCTTGTTTCACTCTGCAGTCTCTTTGAAGATGAGTTTAAAAACCCCAGGATGAAACCATCCCAAAGAGGGTCAGACACCTACCAGTTGCTGACTTCATGAATGGGGAAACTGAAAACCTTCTTGCTTCTTTCTTGCCACTTTCCATGATGCTGGTTTTCAGGTGATATAAATTACTTAGATTGTTCATAGTGGTACCAACCTCATTGCCTTCCCAAGATCCTATGTAGATTGAAAGAAATAACACTGGTCAAGTGTTTGTCTTAGCATAAAGGTATAGTGACATTATTAATATTTAGGTGGCACTTGTTTTTACTGTCTTTACTATTTTGCAACATTACTTAGAAATAGTTGCATTAGTTTTACTTAAAGAAGAGGAAATGGAAACTTAAAGATGTTCAATAAGTACCACACATCAGGTTAATCATACATAATAGAACAGTGATTCTATTTGCAGGCTTTTCTTACACCAAAATCCATGATATTTTCACAGCACCATGTTGCCTTGAGCTGAATTAAGGAAGGCTTCCTGAAAGGACAGATGACTTTAGAAAAAAGTATTTAAAAATAACACAACCTATAGTGATCTCCCTAACAACAACCTTGACTAACATCTCTGAAAAGCTTGGGATCCATCTCGTTGGACCCTTGATACACCCTAGGACACAGTCAGTGTTGGGGGTGAGGGGCTACAAGTCTTCCATGAGCTTGGGATGTAATCAAAGATGTCAGAGGAGAGCAAAGACCAACAAGTGGAATCTACGAGGAGCTAGGAGGACTACAGCTCCTATGAGTACCACGACTCCTGGGCTATTTCTCTGGTTCCTTCAATATTGGTCACTTCTTGGTGCTCAGTTACTTAGTTGTGTCTGACTCTTTGCAACCTCACGGACTGGAGTCCATCAGGCTCCTCTGCCCATGGGATTCTTCAGGCAAGAAATACTGGAGTGGGTAGTATACAAGGGATCTTCCTGACCCAGGGGTTGAACTCGAGTCTCCTGCACTATAGGTGAATTCTTTACCACTGAGCCATGGGGGACCCCTAGGCCACCTCTTAGATTTCCACATAGTTTAGTAACTTTACTTCCAAGAATGAGAATTTACTTCCAGGAACTGGCATGAGAATTCAAACCCAGGACAGAAAGTTAGAAGCCTCTTCTGTCAATCTCTGCTCTACTGTGGCAGGGTCTATGTCTTCCACAGAAGGGTTCATTCTTGGCCTTAATACTTCAAAAACAGACATGTATCCAAATATAATTAACAAAAACCAGTTACATTTAGTAAACTATTAGTAAAAACCAAGTAGCTAAGCCAAAACAGTTCAACAAAATTTGCATCTAATATCAGGTGATTGCCACTGAAAGTGAAAGTCGCTTAGTTGTGTCCAGCTCTTTGGGACCTCCATAGACTGCAGTCCATGTAATTCTTCAGGCCAGGATACTGGAGTAAGTAGTCTTTCCCTTCTCCAAGGGATCTTCCCAATCCAGTGATCAAACCCAGGTCTCCCGCATTGCGGGCGGATTGTTTATCAACTGAGCCACAAGGGACGCCCAAGAATACTGGAGTGGGTAGCCTATTCCTTCTCCAGCGAATCTTCCCGACCCAGGAATCAAACTGAGGTCTCCTTCATTGCAGGCAACCGAGCTATCAGGGAAGCCCTAGAATTTCCATTAAATGTTCTGATTTAGTCTAAAATTAGTACAAAGCATACTTACAATTCACCAGGTCTTGAATCTTGTGTTTCAATGAAGTAGGAGAAACAGGGAATGAAGAAATAAAATTATTACAGTCCTAAATCTCTAAAAATTTTCAACACTGGTTTTTTTTTAAACTTGGTTTTCATCTCATTCAAATTAGGCTAGGCACTGCAAATAAAATTTTAGAATGTAGACAGAAGGTCTGTGAAGCATAAATTATAGGTGTTTTCCCAACTGGTTTGTGTGAAGGATTTGCTAAGAGCATAAAATTTTAATTCACTAAAACTCAATTCTTCTGAAAAATAAACTAACTTGGCTTAAAAAAACACATTCATTCACTTAAGGAATTTATACTGGGTGCCTAGTACATGCCAGCCATTGTGCTTAGCACCAGAGGAAACACAGAGTTATATGTAAGTGTGTGTATATATATATATATATATATATATATACACACACACATATATGGTGTGTGGTGAATGTGTATAAAATAACCTCTGACATTAATTGGTACACAATCTAGAAGTCTGGCTGGAGTGGTTTGAAAAAGAGGACAGAAAGTATATCTATTGTACTGGAAATGTCTGTAAACCCAGTTGTAAACATTGACTTCCCTCTGCCCCACATTGGTTGCATATATTTTGCTTACAAAACAAGTATCCAGTATTTAAGGACTAGAAAAGATACAGTGATGAGTAATCTGTAATCCTTGCCCTCAAGAAGTTGAAAGTCTTGTAATTATTTTGATAATCAGTTGGTTTTAAAGAAAAGGGGGAGATCTCTCTGTCTTCTTTGCAAAGCAAGAGTAGGAAGCTCTGAAGAGTGAAATTAGGGGACCAAAGAACCAGGCATCCTCTTTTTGCATCCTCTTGTATAAAGAGGATGATGTTTTGTTTTGATTTTTTTTTTAAATGGCCATTGACTTTTGAGAGACAAGCTCACGTAGAAGAAAAATGGACTTCAGGGAGCCAATTCCGTACCTGGTAAAGAACTGAATGTGTCTTGGACAGATGATCCGAGCCACGAGAATATGTAAGAATGGCTTCCTAATTTGGACAAAGCTAGATACTTATCTATATTATATCGCTACATGTTCTTATCAACTAGAAACTGGTACTCCTATCTGGTTAGAAAAACTGCTGAGTCCAGCCTCCCTCAAAAGAAGTTCAGAGATGGAAAACTGAACCTCAAAAGCATCCTGCCTCCCCAAGCCTGTTGTCCCCACCTCAAGCAGAGCCCAGCAGCCTTAGCCCCCTTCTCAGCAGCCAGAGGCAAAGCTAGGTCACTGAGAGGACTGTCATCATCGGCAGTAACCACAACAACCAATTTAGCCCCTTAACGACTGTCCTCCTGCACTTTTTCCCTCTGCAGAATAGAGATGGGAATAACAAGCACACTGGAGATGAGGTAAGTGAGAAATTGACGTTGTAAACTTGGACTTTAAGACTGTACTTTGTATAACATTTAAGCTTTGGCATTAGAGATTGTCTATCTATTCATAATGTAAAAATAGGACATCAGTAAACCTTTTAAAAATCTGGATCAGAAACTTTTTCGTGAATTGGCAGATTTTAAATAGAATTTATGAAAAAGGGCTTTTCTAAAAACCCATGAATCACATAGAAAAGAATCTCATAGAACCATACAAACTCAAGGTATGGATAATTCTTTAGGCTGTAATAGCCATAACTGATTATGGATTCTCCTGGAAATTCTCTGTTTGGGAAAACCCACAGTATTGGTGATTTTGCCCTGGGGCTAAGGGTTATTCATTCTTCAGTATTCCCCCAACATCATCCTTGACAATATCTGCTTGTGTAAGAAGTTTAATTTGCAAATGGGATTCTATGCTTGCCTCCAAGAGACAGGATAGGGTAATATTAACCAAGAAAAAAATTTTAATTTGAACAAGGAAACACATGAGAGAATCTAGCTATTCAAAACAGAAAAACAAATGATAGTAAAGGAAGCTTCTCTTCTTCCTCACTTTTCTCAAAACCTTGAACTTCTGGCATGATCATAGGCATTGTTTCAATTCTCAACCCCCACATTCTCTATTCCCAGCTTTTCCTTTTCCCCTTAATGTCCTATTCTCCTCATTTAAAGCCAAATGTAGAATGAGCCTCCAAAATCATATTTTTAAGAGAAATAAAATATGGAGGGTACATGCAAAAAAAAAACCCTACATTTTTAAAATTATGCATCTGAAATATAAGAAATTTAGTACTTGCTTGAAGTCATATAGTAAACAAATCAGAAAACCTAGGGACTTTCTAGGAAGATTATAATCAGGTAGACCTCGACTCTGGGGGCAGAATAATAATGAGATGAGGCTTCTCTAGTAAACACATAATAAAAATCATCATCACATTTCCATCCTCAGAGACCTCAGGGTGGTAAGTGCTATGGAGAAAATAAAATAAGATGAGGAAAGAGACTGCTGAGTCAAGGAGGGTGCCTCTTTTCATAGAGGGGGCGATCTTGATTAAGTCACAGTATATCTGCCTCCCAAACCTAGACACAGCGCCTTTACATCTTTGCTTTTTCTTTCTTCTGGATGCCCCATGCAGCATGTGGAATCTTAGTTTCCCAACCACAGATTGAACCCATGCCCCCTACAGTGGAAGCTCAGAGTCTTAACCACTGGATTGCTAGGGAAGTCCTGGCTCTCTGCCTTAAGACCATTTGTGGTCTTATATCTTTGACCTCCTCTGCTTCTCTGATCACCAAACTTTGAACATCCATCAACATCAAAAATAGCAGCTGTGCACTCAGTAAAGTATCCATGAATGCCGTGGGTACAAAAAAATTCCTTCAGCAGACTGTGCAGAATTTAGCTTCATTTTTTGTCAAATATAAAAAAGAATGTGTGCAGGCTTTATGCTTATACAAAAGTAGTAAGCACTGGCCTACTCATATTCTCTCAAGAGTCCATCACAGGTGATTCTCCAAAACTAATATGAAAAGAGAATTACAGCTGGGTATTCAGATAACTTACTGAGAATGTCTACAGTAATTGACATCTGTTAAACTAATTCACTTGTAGGATAAAACTAAACTGTTTCCTGGGCATCTATCATCTTTTAAAAAAAACCTTGATTTCCTTTTTTAAACTGCAGAGTAAACATTTTCTTTAGTACAGCCTGCAAAAGGCCTTTGTGATTTGGTCCTAGCTGTGCCACCAACTACTCTCACCCTCTCCCTTTGGTCACTCCTTCCAGCCATACCGACCCTTTTGTGGCTCCCACCCTGGGCTTTTGCACATGCTGCCTCTCTGGTTGGACCCCTCTCCCCTGGCACCCACCCAGGCTATAGCCTCCTGCACAGGTTCTCCTGTCAGCTCATCAGAGAAATTCATGCCGACTTTCACATCTGAAAGAACCACCCTATCACTCTCTATGGATCCCCCACCACCTGCCTTATTTTTCTTAGTCCCTTTTATCACCAATGCATTGGATTGTTTCCATAACGGTCCACAGTGAGTCACACTTCCCAGTACCCATCCCACATGGATCTGTCTCTCTGACCTTGGCTCTGAACCCATGGAACATGAGCATTTATGATGCACTGGATAAATGCTTGCTCCTGGGGCGCTTGTTCCTATGGAACGCTAAGACCACACGGATGGAGGGATCAGGCCAGCCCAGCTCTGCCAACGGAGCCCCAGCAGATCCTTCAATTCAAAGCAGTCCCACGAGCACACCCAGGGGAGGTCAGCGGGAGAATCCAAAGCTCACCCACAGAATTGTGGGGATAATAAACCATTGTGGTTTTTAAGTTCAGGGTGTTTTTAAAATTTTTTTATTTTATGTTGAAGCATAGTTGATTAACAATGTTGTGTTAGTTTCAGGCATACAGCAAAGCGATTCAGTTATACATATAGATGGATCTATTCTTTTTCAAATATTTTCCCCATTTAGATTATGACAGAATATTGAGCAGAGTTTCCTGTGCTATACAGTAGGTCCTTGTTGGTTACCTATTTTAAATATAACAAAGTGTACATGGCTAACTATCCCTCTCCACCCCACCCTTTCCCTTTGGTACCCAGAAGTTGGTTCTCTAAGTCTGTGAGTCTGTTTCTGTTTTGTAAATAAGTTCATTTGTGTCAGGTTTTTTTTAGAATCTAGTTTTTTATACATCAAAATATAACCAGTACAGCTCCGATGGCATATTCTTTTCCTACTGTGATCTTCCCACTGCGATGTACCCTCCCTGCAGAGGGAAGAGACAGAGCAAGCTGTGGTAGAGAAGCATCAGTGAGGACAGGAGCGGCATCTGAGAAGTTGGCCACACCAGAATGGGTGGGTCAGAAATGCCTTATGACGTTTCAGTTCGGTCACAAGTTCACAATCACGACCCAAAGCACCAGTGTCTACACGGCCTGTCTTCCCACTGGGTCAGAATCCCCTAGAGCCAAGAGCTTGGCTCACTGCACCACTGATTTCGAAACAGAGCCACTAACCAGCTTCTAGACCCAAGTACGAAGAACAGCACACCTTTTCAGAAGCATCTATCATCTGTGGGGTGTAATTACAGCTATAAACCCACCATTCCTCCCACTGCATTCAAAAGATGACTTCTCTGCACCTCGCAGCCTCAAGTTCAGTCTATTGAGAATGGGGGCACAGATTAAGAGGCTAGGACTACACCCTGTCCCTTTCGAGGAGACCACGATTGGGGGAACCAACAGGGTAGGCTGGTTTGAGGTTTTAAGTAGAGGGTTAAATTGAGCCTGCATGTGAGCAGAACGAGAGCAGACAGGGGATGGAGGACAGCACTTATTCTGGGCTGCTACCCACAGGGATAGCCTGATGTCAGATCTGAGCATGGGGCTGGCCTAGCTTGGGAGCTCCAAGGAGCCTGACCCATGGGTTGCATACCCTGGGGTAAGTTCATCCAGCTGTCTTGATGGCAGTTTCCTTATCTGCAACCTGAGGAAATTGTTCCAGATGAGCTCTTAGGCCTGTTTAAGCTTTGACTGCTGGGGGCATAAATCAGTAATACAGAAGTATGCCCTTCTACCTCGCCCAAAGAGATGACCCATGAAATCACTATTTTCACCAATTGTTATGCACAAATTAATAGTCCTATGTGGCAAAATTGTCTTTATGAAACTGCTTCCGAGAGGTTGTATTATGTTGATTCTAAAGCAAACATCATGCATTGATTCATCCTGCTCGTATGCACCAAACACTATGGGTGCCAGTGTATGCAGGCACCTGTGCTGGGTGGGAGGGAAGAAGAGTGGTCCATGAAACAGTGGTCCTGTAATAAAGGATGTTGAATTCCTGATGGCTTCAAGGTAGGAAGTTGCCCCTCAGTGTGGTTCAGAGGATCATTCCAGGGTCACGGCTACTGGAAGGGGAAGAAGCAGGTGGAGCAATGTCAGAAGAGGGTGACTACAATAATGCGAATGAAGGATGAGAAGATCACTGTAATGCAAGCTGATGGCTGTAACAAAGTGACCAGGTCACAGCTCGATGCTAGAAACATTGCTCCAGGGAGTGGGTCAGCTCCATATAGTCATTCAGAGACCCAGGTTCAGCACCTGTGGCTCCTCCATCCCATGGACCTCATCGTCAGCAGCATTCAGCCAGCAGACAATGAAGACCTCAAAGGGTCTTAGTGACCAAGCCTGGAAGGTATGTGCGCCATTTCTGTCCTCTGTCCATTTTTGTGGACACGCCTGGAGTGTAAGAAACCTATGTGTTTCCTGAAGTGCCCAAGAAGAAGAAAATAATGGATTTTGGAGAACTGTTGGAAGATTCTGCTAACAGAGCTGTGAAGGTAAGAAAGAAGACAAATACAGGGGGACGGGATTAGGAGACATTCTGGAAGAATCATCACTGAGTATGGTGTCCGTTTGGAAGGAAGCTAAGAAATGAAAGAAAGAAGTTGGATGGTGATCCTGATGTTCTAGCTTGGAACAGTGAAATTTAAAGTACTGGCAATAAATATATTGGCAATTTAAAAAGCGGGGGGGGGGGGGTTCTGGAGGGGGAGCATATGCAAACCCATGGTGATATCATGACATTGTATGGCAAAAACAAACAAACAAAAAAAAAAGATTACTGCAAAAAAAGAAAAAAAAATAAAAAGCTGGCAATCTTAGTGAAGAGAATGGTAGCTGCCAGGGTCTGGACGGAAGAGGAAGCTATGATTTTTCAATGAGGATAAGGTTTCCACTATGCCAGATAAGGATCTTGAGATCTGCAGGACAGTATCTGATGTACAACTGTGTATAAGTAACACAGAAACGATAGTTTGTGATGTGGAATTGTATTTTTAGTATATTTTATTTTTACTTGGCTGTGCCTTGAGGCTTGCAGGATCTCAGTTCCCCGACCAAGGATTGAATGTGGGACACGACAGTGGAAGCACAGAATCCTAACTGCTAGACCACCGGGGAATTCCCTGGAATTACAATATTTTTAAATGTTAAGAGGACAGATCACAAGAGTTCTTACCGAACACACACAAACATATACGAAAAAGAACACAAGGGAAAATGGAAGGTAATGGGTATATTTTGTTGTTGCTGTTCAATCACTACTTGCATCCGACTCTTTGAACTGCAGCATGCCAAATTTCTCTGTTCTTCACTATCTGAGTTTGCTTAAACCCTTGTCCACTGAGTTGGTGATGCTATCCAACCATCTCATCCTCTGTTATCCCCTTCTGCTCTTGCCGGCTATCTTTCCCAGCATTAGGGTTTTTTCCAATGAGTCAGCTCTTCACATCAGGTGGCCAAAGTATTGGAGCTCCAGCTTCAGCATCAGCCCTTCCAAAGAATACTCAGTGTTGATTTCCTTTAGGATTGACAAGTCTGATCTCCTTGCTGTCCAAGGGACTTGCAAGAATCTTCTCCAGCACCACAGTTTGAAAGTGTCAGTTCTTGAGAAAGAAGAATGGAACTGGAGGAATCAACCTACCTGACTTTAGGCTACACTACAAATCCACAGTCATCAAGACAGTATGGTACTGGCACAAAGACAGAAATATAGATCAATGGAACAAAATAGAAAGCCCAGAGATAAATCCACGCATCTATGGACACCTTATCTTTGACAAAGGAGGCAAGAATATACAATGGAGAAAAGACAATCTCTTTAACAAGTGGTGCTGGGAAAACCGGACAGCCACTTGTAAAAGAATGAAACTAGAACACTTTCTAACACCATACACAAAAATAAACTCAAAATGGATCAAAGATCTAATCATAAGACCAGAAACTATAAAACTCCTAGAGGAAAACATAGGCAAAACACTCTCCGACATAAACCAAAGCAGGATCCTCTATGACCCACCTCCCAGAATATCAGAAATAAAAGCACAAATAAACAAATGAGACCTAATTAAAATTAAAAGCTTCTGCACAACAAAGGAAACTATAAGCAAGGTGAAAAGGCAGCCTTCAGAATGGGAGAAAATAATAGCCAATGAAGCAACGGACAAACAATTAATCTCAAAAATATACAAGCAACTCCTGCAGCTCCATTCTAGGAAAATAAATGACCCAATCAAAAAGTGGGCCAAAGAACTTAACAGACATTTCTCCAAAGAAGACATAAAAATGGCTAACAAACACATGAAAAGATGCTCACCATCACTCATTATCAGAGAAATGCAAATCAAAACCACAATGAGGTACCACTTAACACCACTCAGAATGGCTGCCATCCAAAAATCTACAAGCAATAAATGCTGGAGAGGATGTGGAGAAAAGGGAACACTCTTACACTGTTGGTGGGAATGCAAACTAGTACAGCCACTATGGAAAACAGTGTGGAGATTCCTTAAAAAACTGCAAATAGTCCTGCCTTATGACCCAGCAATCCCACTGCTGGGCATACACACCGAGGAAACCAGAATTGAAAGAGACACGTGTACCCCAGTGTTCATCGCCGCATTGTTTACAATAGCCAGGACATGGAAGCAACCTAGATGCCCATCAACTGACGAATGGATAAGAAAGCTGTGGTACATATACACAATGGAATATTACTCAGCATTAAAAAAACATTCATTTGAAGCAGTTCTACTCAGGTGGACGGAACTGGAGCCTATTATCCAGAGTGAAGTAAGACAGAAAGAAAAACAACAATACCGTATACTAATGCATATATATGGAATTTAGAAAGATGGTAACGAGAACCCAGCATGCGAGACAGCAAAAGAAACGCAGATGTATAGAACAGACTCGTGGACTCTGTGGAAGAAGGCAAGGGTGGGATGATATGGGAGAATGGCATTGAAACATGTTAATTATCATATGTGAAATCAATCGCCAGCCCAGGGTTGATGCTCAGGGCTGGTGCACCGAGATGACCCAGGGGGAGGGAATCGGGGGGGAGGAGGGTTAGGTTCTGGAGGGGGAGCATATGTAAACCCATGGCGGATTCATGTCAATGTATGGCAAAACCAACACAATAAAGTAAATTTAAAAAAAAAAAAAAAAGAAAGTGTCAGTTCTGTGGCACTCAGCCTTCTTTATGTTTCAGCTCTCACATCCATACATGACTACTGGAAAAACCATAGCTTTCACTATACAGACCTTTGTCAGCAAAACTCTCTAGATGTCCATCCAGAAGATGCTCTATAATACATTATAACACAGCCCTGTAAGTGACAACTGTTAAAACGTGCAAGATTGACTTAGTATGTGGATTGACATGAAAAGGTGTCTGAATTGTATTGTCACCTTCAAGAAGCAAGTTGAAGAATGATATCTAAATCTGTGTTTTGGAGTAAAAATATATGTATGCATATTCATTGAAGAAAAAATCCAAAAGAATATAACAGTTTAAGACAGTAAGTGACTATTTTGAGAGTTACATATTATTTAAATTCCTTTCTACACAGTGTCTTGTCTTCACTTGGGTAATCAAAAAAATATATGATTTGAGAGGTTTTATTACTCATTTATGTATTTATTTCTTAGACTCTATAAACCATGCCTATTTAGGATTAGGGGAAGGGCAGGATGTGAGTGTGTGCATGTGTGGACATGTGTGTTATTTTTGTTGTTCCTCCACAACACTTTGTAACATCAGCAGTTTTCCCATTTTAGAAACAGAAAGCAGGCTCAGGGAAGCGCGTGTGCTTCCCCAAGGTCACAAGCATCTGAAGGATCTTTACTTGGGTTTCACTGAAACCACAGGGAGGCCTTCTGCCAACCTTCCTCTGGGCACAAGTGTCACAGATAGATGCTGGGGTCATGGTGGGACAGCAGGGGGCAGATTGAGCAGGGCAGAATGGCCAAGAGCAAATAAGGAAGGCCATGTCTTTCCCCAAGGCCATGTGAAGTGAAGTGGAAGTCACTCAGTCGTGTCTGATTCTTTGCAACCCCATGGACTATGCAGTCCATGGAATTCTCTAGCTCAGAATATTTCCAACCCAGGGATCAAACCCAGGTCTCCTGCATTGTGGGCAGACTCTACTGGCTGAACCACAAGGGAAGCCCAGGCCGTGTGGAGTGTCAGCTGAAACAACTCCCCTGTGTGTTTTCACTTTGCCCAGTTTCTCTAGTCTCCCTTCCAGCCCTTCTTGCTTCTTCCTTCTCTTTTTGATTCTCCTTTTTTTTTCTTCCTCTGCCTGCCAACAGAAGAAATAAGACTTATCATCAGATGACAGAGACAGCAGTCCTTCAGTTCAGTCACTCCAAAAAAAACAAAAAATAAACAGTCGTGTCCAAATCTTTGCAACTCCATGGACTGCAGCACATCAGGCTTCCCTGTTCATCACCAACTCCCAGAGTCCACCCAAACTCATGGCCATTGAGTCGGTGATGCCATCCAACCATCTCATCCTCTGTCATCTGCTTCTCCTCCCACCTTCAATCTTTCCCAGCATCAGGGTCTTTTCCAATGAATCGGTACTTAGCATTGGATAGCCAAAGTATTGGAGTTTCAGCTTCAGCCATCAGTCCTTCCAATGAATATTCAGGACTGATCTTCTTTAGGATGGACTGGTTGGATCTCCTTGCAGTCCAAGGGACTCTCAAGAGTCTTCTCCAACACCACAGCTCAAAAACATCAATTCTTTGGTGCTCAGCTTTCTTCATAGTCCAACTTTCACATCCATATATGACTACTGGAAAAACCATAGCTTTGACTAGAAGGACTTTTGTTGGTAAAGTAAGGACTCTGCTTTTTAATGTGCTGTCTAGATTGGTCATAGCTTTTCTTCTAAGGAGCAAGCACCTTTTAATTTCATGGCTCCAGTCACCATCTGCAGTGATTTTGGAACCCCCCCCAAAAAAATAGTCTCCCACTGTTTCCATTGTTTCCCCATCTATTTGCCATGAAGTGATGGGACTGGATGCCATGATCTTAGTTTTCTGAATGTTGAGTTTTAAGCCAACTTTTTCACTCTCCTCTTTCACTTTCATGAAGAGGCTCTTTAGTTCTTCTTCACTTTCTGCCATAAGGGTGGTGTCATCTGCATATCTGAGGTTATTGATATTTCTCTTGGCAATCTTGATTCCAGCTTGTGCTTCATCTAGCCCGGCATTTCACATGACGTACTCTGCATATAAGTTAAATAAGCAGGGTGACAATATATAGCCTTGACATAAAAATCAACAAAATTTTCCTCCATTTTGGTAATTTACAAATGTTGCTGTGGGATTTTGTTTTGTTTTGATTTGCTTTTGTTTCTAATTATAAGCCCTTGAGAGACACAAGTGATGCAATTTTGAGTATTTGGTACCCCATCTCCCATTGGGACACATTCATGCCCATCTAACTCTCCAATGAAGCGCTTGATCACAGGATATTTGAGAAATAAGTGGCAATTGTTGAGTTTTTTAATGATATGTTAGCACTACCAATTCATTTATGGTTTTCTGACCTTTTATATCAATCCAATCTTTCTCAAATGTGCTGAGTGAAATGAATAACAAGCATACGTGTTTGTTATAAATATTTGGTCTTGTTTTTGATGACTCATAAAAGGGTCTATATTCAAGAATATAAAAGGCATTTTATGTATTAAGATATTTCATACAGAGTGAACCTAAAACATAAAGTATCATATATATTTGTTTAAGCTCACAGAAGCCTGTTATTTGCATATAATAAGACATTCATGAGCTACCTCTGAAAGCTGTTTCTTAGCTTTATAGTTACTACAGAGAGAGAGAGAGGGAGAGATTTGGCTTAGCAAATAATCTGTAATGCTGCAACTTTGTCCCTGTTGCTTTATTTGTAAAAAATAAATTTAAATATATGTTTAAGTAAGTAAGAGGGTGCTTTTTTACATTTAATGAACAATAGTTTGTTATAAAGATAAACATTAGCATGCAGATAGTGAGACTTTGCTTCTAAGTAAAGTTGGCAGTAAGTACTGAAGACAGTTTATTGGGTTCTTTTTTAACCTAAGAAAAAAGGAAATGGCAACCCACTCCAGTACTCTTGCCTGGAAAATCCCATGGATGGAGGAGCCTGGTGGGCTACACTACTTCAGAGTTATTGCAGCGTGTTTGATAAGAAGAAAGAAGGTACATTTGAAAAGAAGAAAGAGGGTACAATAGTTTAATCTGTAATCCATATAATAGGCTTTGAGAAAAATATTATCTTGTGTGAATACCTTAAATGGCTATCATTTCTAAGAATCTTCAGCTTTCTCTGTCCTCAAGAAAATCAAATAAATTAGACTAGACCAACCATTAATTGGTTGCCAAGATTCATTTCTGTGAAAACCATTTTGAAGTTGTAGGCGTTCATGAAAAGACTAATTGCAACGTGGTTTAAATTCTTATTATTATGATTTAATTGTTCAAAAACACTTTTCCCTTAGGAGTATTTTTTCCAAGTCATTTATTTCACTTTACCAAATGACCTTTTAAGAAGCTCTATAATCAAGCCAAGATAAAGAATATACAGATACAGTGGCACTCCTGGCTCTTTTCTTCTCACTATCTTTTCCCCTCTTTGTGAAAATCATGCATCTCATTATTAAAATACTTCAAATAACATAGAAACCTATGAAGTTACAAACAAAAGCTCCCCTTTAATTCCATCAGGCTAGTTTAGAAAAACAAAAACAACATTTTAAAACAGCATAGTGAATATTTAATATGAAAAACAGCATGAAAAGATTTGTAAAATCTGTTATTTAATTTAAGGTACAATCTAAATAATATGCAATACACAACTATAATAAGAATATATATATATATATGTTTCTTTTGCACAACTCTTAACTTTCAATGAAGCATAGCATTTTGATTTTTAGTCTCCCTTATGGGGAATCTTTGAAAGGCCTGAAAGATGTTCCTTTCCACAGAGTACAATATAGTAACATTTCTTCTCTATGAGCTGACTGGTGATACCCAGGTTTTCAATCATCAAAATACACACAGAGAAAGAAATTCTGCTCAGTTATATTTGCATTTGCCTAGTGTGAACAGTTGTATTACTTGGCATCTGAGTCTCTAAGACAGAGATGAAGATAGAGACTGACAGTTGGTCTTGTAGCCCCCTCTTTATCTATCCACACTTCAGGAAAAGGATCTATGGAGTCCAGAGCATGATGTAGACCAGCTGACCTTCTAATCTCATGAAGAAGCTGAGACAAGTAATAAAGGCAGGAAACAATGTCATTCATCTACAAATGCTCAAACACCACATTCTTTAGTGGCTAAAAGCTGGGTGCATTTAAAATAAAATTTATTTTCAATAATAGTTTGAGAATTTATCCTACGTAATATTAAGCAAGAAAAACAGATTCTTCAGGATTGTCTTATAAATCAAGTCTTATCTTGATCTCTGGTCTTCACATGATGAAAGAAGAGGGTAGTATCCAGTGTCACATATATGACTTGGTAGAAGAAATCTTCTACCAAAGAAATAGAAATAAAGATATCAGCAGGTATAAGATGTATTAACTACTCTTTAAAAATATGTGGCCAGGGATGTGGAGGAAAAACAGAAGGTGAGATGTATACAGGGAATTCCCTGGTGGTCCAGTGGTTAGAATCCACCTTCCAATCAAATCCTCCCATGGTTTTGATCCCTGTTGGGTAACTAAGATCCCACATGCCACAGGGCATGCGAGCCACCACTAGAGAAGCATATCTGCTGTGACTAGCAAAAGCCTCACATTGCAACGAAGAACCAGCACAACCAGAAATCAAAAAAGAAAAAAAGAAACTATACAGATAAAGAGATTTTGAATAGAAGAAATTGTGTTCTCCATTGCTCCCCTCCTAAATTCATGTGTCAAAGCTTCCAGTGTGACTCTATTTGGAGAAAAGAACTTTAAAGAGGTAGTTAAGGTGATTCCAATATAATGATGTCCTTCTATGGAAAAGAAGAGACACCAGAGATCTCTCTCCCTCCCTGTCTCTGCTAGCACACAGAGGAAAGGCCATGTGAGATCACAGCAAGAAGAGAAGCCCAGAAGAGAAGTCTCACTGGAAACCAACCCCAATAGCCCCCTGATCTTGAACTTCCAGTTTCCAGAACCATGAGAAAATACATCTCTTATCGTTAAGCCACTCAGCCTGTGGTATTGTCATGGCAAGCCAGAATACACATTTAAAACATGTTTGTATTCCTAAGCTAATGGCAAGTGTATACATGTGTGTGTTAGTCGCTCAGTCATGTTCGACCCTCTGCTACCCTGTGGACTATGGCCTGCCAGGCTCCTCTTTCCTTGGTATTCACCTGGCAGGAATATGGGAGTGGGTTGCTACTCCTTTCTCTGGGGTATCTTCCCAATCCAGGGAATCGAACCCAGGTCTCCTGTATTGCAGGCAGATTCTTTACCATCTGAGCCACCAGGGAAGCCTAACGTTGGGTGAGTAGAAAGGAAAAGATGGTGTACATGGGAGAGGAGTAACCACTGATGGGACAGGTCTGAGAGGAGATCAGAAGTGACGAAATGCAGAACACAGATCACAGATTACAGGATACTTTCATCCCACAGATCAATTGTTCCAGACTCTTGAGATGGTACTAGGAACACTTAACGAGTGTTCTGACTTTTGATATGTACAGAAATGTTTTTAATGTTTAAAGTCATACCTTTCCCCCTTTTATCTCAGGAAAACAAACCTCTTCTCTTCCAAAACCACAGCTTCCATTTATGTGAAAGATTTTCAAACTTCCCACACCAAAGATCTACTCAACTTTCTCTTCAATACCTTCTTGGCTGTGCGTCTCTCTCTCCACTAGCATCTGGACCTACACACCCTGTGCCTAGTCTGAATTTTCCAACTTCTTGTATCTCTGAACCTTTTATATGATAATCTTGCAAATCATCTTCCTTAAAAGTTTTTCATGGTATAAAATGAATTAATTTTAAGTTTAAAAGTTTTCTCTTATTTTTAGATCAGTGTATTATTAGAAATCACATTACAAAATTCATTTAATATAGTCTTCTATAATATTAATTCCATGCATAAAATAATTTAGCTTTTTCTGATTTATTACATGACACATAGTATTTGATTTACTTTAATTATATACGAAAAAAGGATGGTTTAGTAACAAGTTTCAAAATGATCTTGTATGTGATTCTGGATTGATGTATATTAAAATGTAGATTAAAATTTAATTACATGTTACATCATCAAGATTCGACTACTTTAGAAGTTGATGTTTAGAATTGCTGAATCTCATAGCTTAAAAATCAAAACTGGCTTATTTTTATAATTGTTAAGTTCTAATGATGGTATGAAGGGAGTTTGTAGGCTGTTATTTGCAAGTACTTGCCAAATAACATATTTTTATTAGATAAAAAAACAAATTAGATATGATAACTGCTATTTTTTTCCTGTGTTCCTCTTTACTTTTTTAAGCATTATGAGCCTTATAAGAATGTTGATATTTGCCTTATGGATCTGGTGAAGGTCACCTTGGGGCAAATTTGCAGAAATATTATTATCATGTGCTTCTCAATAACATATATTCTAACATCAATATTTTTTACTTTATGCCTTAAGCTAAAGTCCCCTTTTTTCAGCCTAAATATATGGATGAAAAAAAATCAGTTAAGAGCTATATAATGGTGTTCAGTGGTAACAGTGTGTTCGGTCAAAGCACAATCATGTTTATTCTAATTGCTACTAACTGCTATGCTTACCTGTTGATTGTATACAGGACCCCTGAACTGTGCTATATTGCTTCCATATGAATCTCCTGAACACCTTTGTGAATCTCTGGTATTCACACATCACCAATTAGAACACAGTGCTCTAGACCCATGGGTTTCAAACTTTAAAGTTCTCAAACTTCAGTAAGCATCAGAATCTGCCAGAGACTGAATTATGAAAATGTAGACTTGGGTATCTCCCCTGCCCCCAGATTTTTTTGATTCAGTCAGTCTAGGAGGTCCAGGAACTTGCATCTCTAACAAGTTCTCTGGTGATACTGCGGCTACTCGTCCTAGCACAAGGACCACATGGGAGGAGCATCGTTGCATGGGGCTGGACCGTTTGTGGCCACTGGCTTCCCCAGCCCTGCGCCTTTCATTTTCTTTCCTGGAATGCCTCCCTCCTCTGCCTGCACTCCCCAGCCCAGCCTCTGAGCTCTCCCTGGTAAAACCCTACCTGTCAAGGCAGAATTCTCTGCCATTTCCTCAGGTCAGCTTTCTCCAGTTCTCCCCGAGCTCTTGTGTTTGCCCACTTAGCACACACACACACCCACACATGGAGCACCAAGTAGGCACTAGGCTTGGGGAAGATGCCCAGGACACCAAGATGTAAGAGCTGCAGTTCTTCCCTCCGAGGACACTCCATTCATGAATCTCACTCTCAGATGCTGAGTTGAAGACTCCTTGATTGTGAAAACTACGTCTTATTAATCTCTATATCCCCTAACGAGCCTAGTGCATGTTTAGACATTTACTAAGGTTATTTCTAACTTTAATTGACTCTTGAAAATATTATTTGCTTATTCAACAAATACTTATTGGATGTGTCGTGATGAATGAGGCAGCGCTCATAATAGTGATGACAATCATAGTGATTTATTGAGTGCTTATTATCTGCCAGACATGACACTCAGTGTTTTCTGTTTATTAACTCACTTAAGCCTCAAAACAAGTCTATATGGATGTGCTGTAATTACTTTAATTTAACTTTGAGAAAGTCTAAGTAATCTGCTCAAGGTCACACAGTCAGGAAGAAAAGGAACCAGAATTTAGAACCCAGGCCATCTGGCCTCAGAGCTCATGGCACTTTGGCTAATGAAACATATTCTAGCAAGGGAGGTGGCAATAAAGATGAATGATTAAATATAACCTTAATATGTACTGCAAACAGGAAGTACAGGATGCTATGTGTTACATGGTGGGTGGAGTAAATCCAGTCTTGAGGGGTGATCAGGAAAACTAACCCTGAGAAAATGGCTTCTAAGCTAAGACTTGAAGGATGAACAGGAGTTAAGAAGGCAAAGGGGAAATAGTAAAGTGGTGTCACACGTCAGGAAAAGGCATGTGCTTAATTGGAAAGGGTATGAAATGGTCAAGGAACTAAAGAATGTTCAAGTAGGGAAAGGTACAGCTGAAGAGAAACGTTGAAGCCAGATCATTCAGAGACTTAAGAGATCTTGTTAAGAATTCTGAAAGGCATCCTAAGAGCAATAGGAAACCAATGAAGTGTCTATGTAAGGCAGCTGTGTGATTGGATATGCACAGATTGTAAGAGAACAAGTACAAATGTGGATAATGGCTGGTGGGCTACTGCTATAGTCCAGGCAAGAGGGGAAGGTGGCTTATGTGAGGGTGATGGCAGTGGAAAAGGACAGAAATGAATGGGCTTTACCAGACGGCAGAGAGAAAATAAAACTCATTGATTAACTGGATATGAAGGCTAAGAGGAAAGGGCCAACAAGGACTAGGATTTCTGTCACACAGAAGGATACGACAGAGAGGGACTAGAGGGTGACTTTTAAATTGAGGCCTGAGCGATAAAGAAGAACCTGAAATGTGAAGATGTAGGAGGAGAAATTGCAAGCAGAGGTAAGGTGTGGACGGTTGGTTGAAACAAGGACGGAAGGGAGGTCAATGGATTTGAGATGCTGATAACACTGAAGAATCACTGGTGTGATTTCCCGGAGGGATAGGTTATAGTATCTCAAAAACAAGGTGTTCAAAATCAAGATAGTTTCTCTTGCATAGGTCTTAATCAGTAATTCAAAGCCCCTTTAGCCAGATGCATTCACTATTCAGTTTTCCAAATTTTACAAAGCTAATATGATACACATGTCACACCCCGATGGGGTCCATACAGTGGTGCCCTGGAATCAAACACAGTAATATTTATGTAGCAAAATGGTGAATAGTCACATGAAGTAGGACAAATAAAGCTCATTAAGAACCTGGCAACAAGTCAAATCAGGTAAGTTGTCCAAGTTGGTCAGTGTTGGCCTACAGATGAATAGCAACAAGTAAATAAATAAGTAAACAAAGGCAGAAGAGCTATTTGGTCAAATAACAGATTGTAAATATAACAGTCCTCTGTGCCACAAGTCCTTTGGATTTTTCTGTTTTTTTCTCTAAGAGATGTAACACACTCTTTGAAGAAGACAGCCATGATGCTCAAGCAATAGGGTAATACTGATGTTCTGTTTCTCTGAATGTTACACAAGTTTATACCATTGATCATCTAGAGGAGTAAAAATTTATACATGAAAAATATAACCTCCTATAAAAATATGTGAACAAAAGTAGACTCACTTTGGTGGGGTTGCAGAAGGTTGTGAGGAATTTATCCCAAGTATGCCAATTCTGAGGTCAGATTTATGGGGGGATCCACCCCACAGCTGTGCTTCAATCATCTTTAGAGACATGGTCTCCCACTCCCTTCCCTGAGTTGGCAAATCATAATCGAAAAACAGAATTGAAAGTGCTAGGAAATATACATTATGCTCCATTGTGTAGCTATGTAATTATTGTACTATACATGCTGGGCCAGAGATTGACTGAAAACTGGAGAATGAAATAAAGTTTGACCAATTCTGGACCAAATCCAGTGGGGGCCATCCTGATCTTCTGCCAAGGCCGGGGCTAGAGATAACTGTACTGGGCATGCGTTATATGAAAAAATAAGTTGAGGAAAGTTTAGATTAGGAGACTGACGGATGTGGTAAGTTTGTTCAGAATGGGTTGTTAAAAACTAACAACAAAACCGTATAACACAGGGAGTTCAGCTCTGTGATGACCTAGGTGGGTAAAACACAGGGGGCTGGAGGGAAGCTCAAGAGGAAGGGGATATATGTATACCTATAGCTGATCCACATCACTGTACGGTAGCAGCTAACACAACGTTATGAAGCAATTATCTTCCAATTAAAAAATAAATTAAAAAAACAACTTTCTATGTCCTTAAGTTTCAATCATCTTTCCCTGCTTCAAGCAATGTTTCTGCCAATGTTCCATCATGTTGATGGAGTACCAACCTTCTTAGTCTCTTTTGTCATTACCAAAGCAGGTCTGTTTTCCTTTTGAGTGGTTTTTTTTTCTAACAGGACATTCCTGAATTGCCACAGAGTGTGCGATGGCAGCCCATTAAGAACTCCTTTATTCCAAAAGCTTAGGAAAGCCATATATTTAATTAGGATAAGGCTAAGTAAGCTCTTTAGCTTTGTGTCTTTCTCACAAAGACAGGTGGAAAGAAGAGTGAGAGGAAGAATGAACAAAAGTTGGAAGGCTGAAGAATGCGTAAATCCATGGACTTCATTCCAACAGGACAGAGTGTGTAGGCAGAGTTCATGGCAGTGAAGACTGGAAATGATTGTCGCCACCCAGTTTCTTAGCTCCTAGCACTAGGCTGCAGAACTGGGATTTAGTGCGTTTGTCTGCAAAAACAATGCCATTGAAAGGGTTTGGAATAAGAAAATGTCATTATCATATTTATATAGCTTTTCCGCTAGAACTCAAACCACTTTGCCTTCTTCTGAGTCTTTTAATGTGTCTATGGCTTTAGGGGAACTCAAGTTAATTTGAGTCCTTGTCCTAGTTTTTACTGACTTCCAAGACCTGAAATCTATAAATTAGAGTCTGCCGGTGACTCAAACTCTCTGAACTTCATCTTACTTGTATGTAAGTGGGGATTGTAGTACTAATTTTATCACATCCCTGCGAGGATCAAATGAGCAAAGATGGAAACCACATTGTGTGGTGCATGGCACAAAATAGATGCTCATCACAAGCTGGTTCTCCTCCCAGGCCTCCCATGGATTCTAATAATTAGGATGCTAACATCAGAAAGAAAATATCCCCCATGTCAACCTTTGTATAATTTCTCTATTCAATTTAGCAGACTTTTATATGGCACATTGTGAGGCCCTGGGGAAAAAAGATGAATAAAATAGAATCCCTTTTCTTGAGGATCCTATAGTCTAAGAAAGGAGGTGAAGACCACATCAGTAACCAGCACACACCACATAAGGAGAATTAACAAAATACCAAAAACAGAGAATGTAGGGTATCTTGGAGCCAGTGGTTCTGGGAAGACTTCATAAGAGAGCTGATACTTTATGTCAGCCTTGAAGAATGAGGAGGTAGATAGATGAGCAAATCACCTCACAGTGGGATTTCTTAAAGCAAGAGGGTGAATAGGGTCAACCAGCAGAACATGATTCCAGAAAGAACATGAGATCAAGTTACAAAGGAATAGATTTATCCTACTATGAGTGTGAATTTTATCCTGTGCATACAAGAGACCATAAAAGGTGTTCAAGCAGATTCGATATTTTTGAGAGTGGTATAACAGGGTAGAATGGAATGCCAGAGCAGGGAGACCCCCAAGGACCACAGAGACTTCCAAGCTCCAAGCTTTGTTATCTTGATGGATGATATAACCAAGATGAAGAGTCTAAGAAGAAAAGTTCGGGGAAGTGGATTGAGGAGGGAAACAATATTATTTGAGACCCTTTGGATTTGAATTGAATCTGGCCCATCCATATGGAAATCTGGGTTTGAAGTACAGTAGAGAGATCACAATGGATTCGAGGAATCACAGATTGTATGTGAGAGTTAAAGCCAAGAATGGGCTTCCCAGGTGGCTCAGTGGTAAAAAAAAAAAAAAAATCCACCTGACAAGCAGGAGATGTGGGTTCCATCCCTGGGTCAGAAAAGTCTCCTGGAGAAGAAAATGGCAACCCACTCCAGTATTCTTGCCTGGAGCATCCCATGGACAGAGGAGCCTGGAAGGCTACAGTTCATGGGGTTGCAAATGATCAACATGACTTAAAGACTAAACAACAACAACAAAGTCATGAATGGAACCAGCTTCAACTAAAAACATTTTGAATATGAAGAAAAGAGGGCTAAGGGTGGAATGATAGGGATGACAGTGTGGGTCATAGTGTGAAAAAAAGAGAGAGAGAGAGAGAGGAGCAATATCAATGAAACATGTAAAAAGAGACAGGAAAAAGAACATATAGGAAGTCAATGAAGAAAGCCAAAAGAGGCTAATCATGCTTAAAGCAGAAAGAAGTCAAAACATATATTTAGGGATATATATGTATATAATATAAGTAAAACATATTTAAGGACATACATATATATTCCTGTATCAGTTCAGTTCAGTTGCTCAGCTGTGTCTGACTCTTTGCGACCCCATGAATTGCAGCATGCCAGAGTTCCCTGTCCATCACCAACTCCCAGAATCTACCCAATCCCATGTCCATCGAGTCGGTGATGCCATCCAACCATCTCATCCTCTGTCATCCCCTTCTCTTCCTGTCCT
The DNA here is from genome assembly GCA_007570785.1 of Antilocapra americana. NCBI lineage: Eukaryota > Metazoa > Chordata > Mammalia > Artiodactyla > Antilocapridae > Antilocapra > Antilocapra americana. The sequence continues at coordinate 1,256,892 of ML663471.1, read as the reverse complement.
CAATCCTTCCCAGCATCAGGGTCTTTTCCAATGAGTCAACTCTTCGCATGAGGTGGCCAAAGTATGGGAGTTTCAGCTTCAACATCAGTCCTTCCAATGAACAGCCAAGACCGATCTCCTTTAGGATGGACTGGTTGAATCTCCTTGCAGTCCAAGGGACTCTCAAGAGTCTTCTCCAATACCACAGTTCAAAAGCACCAAATCTTCAGTGCTCAGCTTTCTTCACCATCCAATTCTTACATCCATACATGACCATTGGAAAAACCATAGCCTTGACTAGATGGACCTTTGTTGGCAAAGTAATGTCTCTGCTTTTCAATATGCTATCTAGGTTGATCGTAACTTTCCTTCCAAGGAGTAAATGTCTTTTAATTTCATGGCTGCAATCACTATCTGCAGTGATTTTGGAGCCCCCAGAAATAAAGTCTGACACTGTTTCTGCTGTTTCCCCATCTATTTCCCATGAAGTGATGGGACCAGAGGCCATGATCTTAGTTTTCTGAATGCTGAGCTTTAAGCCAAGCCAACTTTTTCACTCTCCTCTTTCACTTTCATCAAGAGGCTCTTTAGTTTCTCTTCACTTTCTGCTATAAGGGTGGTGTCATCTACATATCTGAGGTTATTGATATTTCTCCCAGCAATCTTGATTCCAGCTTGTGCTTCTTCCAGCCCAGCGTTTCTCATGATGTACTCTGCATATAAGTTAAATAAGCAGGGTGACAATATACAGCCTTGACGTACTCCTTTTCCTGTTTGGAACCAGTCTGTTAAGAGTTTCTAAAACATAAGAGAACAAATCAAAACCACGATACTGGGTACGTGCATACCACATGTACACAAGGGTGCAGGTGCACACACGCATGCACACACACACCCACACACTCATCCAGCAAGGAATCAATATCTTCCATGCAGTGGGGCTCCCTGGTGGCTCAGCTGGTAAAGAATCTTCCTGCAGAGTGGGAGACCTGAGTTCGAGCCCTATGTTGGGAAAGTCCCCTGGAGAAGGGAATGGCTACCCACTCTGGTATTCTGGCCTGGAGAATCCCATCGACTGTATAGGGGGTCACAAAGAGTTGCACACAACTGAGCAACTTTCATTTTCCAAGCAATGCGTATACTAACACTAGGACTTTACCAATAAACTAGGTTTGGGGATAAAGCATATACATATAGAATGGAATGATGGTGACATAGTCATGGACTATGTCAAGCATGTCACAGAATTGGAAGCTAAGTCCAGAAGGAATGTCAGTTTTTGAAACATTATCAACAAAGTGGAGTGAAGACATTTATTACCTGACTTGGATGACTCACCTCATGTTCTCCTCTCATGAATATTGCTCCATCTTCTGAAAACCCTCCGAGTATACTAGTCATAATTTCTGAGTACTTTTTCAGTTCTTTTTCCCTCCCTGAATTATTACTCTTTCCTTTGGGATAGGTTTTCTTTTCAGGTGTTTTACTTTTGTGCTATAAATCCAATGCTTGTTGACCCATGGTTGGCCCTTCCAACTTAAGAATGAGAGAGTAATAAAGTTATTTATGTGTTTGCCTTTCTTACTGGACAGTAAAATCTTTGAGGGACAGCCTTCTGTTTTGTTCACCTTTTTTGCTACAGTTCTTTTGCAAACTTGGGATGCAATGTTACAAGGACAGTATTTAGAAAACAGTAATTGACCCTTTCTTGTCTATTCAAACTTATTTGGAGTAAGGGTGATATTAATAATCAACAAGAAAGACTGAGTCAGCTATGTAACTGTATTCTGTGATCAACAGTTGAATCGTTACACCATTAATCACACAAATGAAAAGTTTCATCTGGAAACAAGCAGGCAGAAGGAAGATGACATGAGGCATTAAAGGCACAGTGAAACATCTGAATGACTTTTGAATAAATACCATTTGATATGATGGGCACTTACCCATATCAGATACTATTCTGAAAATTCAACATGAAAATCTCTCAAGCCTATCTTTCCCCCATTTTACTGACATAAAATGAAAAGGCAAAAGCATAAAGTAATATTGCTAACGCCACATAGTTAATAAATGGCAAAGCCAAATTGTGTCTCCCAACCAACCATTTCTAAACTAGTCATTAAACCTCTAACTATCATAAATTAAAGGCTTTAGAATTTAGATGTGGGTGAAATTTATTAGCAGTTGGACTTTCCCAGTGATGAACTGATAGGATAAAAGGCAGGGAAGTCAAGAGGAGATATTTGCAGTGATCAGTAAGTCAGATTTTCAAGATCTACACCAAAGTCAGGAGGCTCTTATGGCAGTCTTATGGACATAAAAATGTCTGTTCTCCCCAAGTGAAATGCAAGGTTCTGTGGGGTATGGATAGCATCATGTTCTTCTCTCCATATTGTTCTATTAACATAGTAAGCACAAATATTTGTCAGTTAATTTTGAAATGCTTTCCACTGCCTTGCCTTTCAGGTCAGGCTCGGTTATCTCTTCTCTGTGATGTTTAGCAGGAAAGCAAAGCCACAGATAGATGACTTCTAAAGCTCCCTTCCAGAGCTATGCTATGGTAGGGGACAAAAATAGACAGGAAAAAGCACCAACATCCTTGTAGCCTTCTGTGGCACAGTTGGAGAGAGCTATGCCAGGGTTTCTGATTTTTAAAGATTGTTTTTTTAAAAAAAATTTTTTTTAAAGATAAAATGGAGTTCTGAGCAATTCTCAAAATGGCTTATTGATCATGTCACCCAGGTTATCTAAACTCCACCCTGGATATATGAGAAATAGGAAATTGGTGTTGGGGAAAGGAGCTAGTCTTTCTGATGGCCTTAAGGATATGTCATATATAAGAGCAAACTGTCTAAATATTTCTAGACTAAAACATTAACGGAAGAAGAGCAGTCTAAAGCTTTTAAAAAACAATCTTCAGTCATAAGAATACATCTGCAAACTTGTAACAGAATTGAAGATAATATTTCTTAAATGCCACTCTAGATTGTTGAAGCCATTTGAAGTCATGTTTTTTGCCTCAAACAATGGCAATTTGATATTAAAAATAGCAAAATACAGCAATTTTGAAGCAAAAGCTACCAGAGTCACTCTGTAATTGACTCTATCCTTGGATACATCATTCTATTTTTTAAAGGCTAAATGAAAGTGCAAAAAATATTATTGAGTCATGAAAGGAAGAATAAAGGATAATGATAAGAATGTTCCAAATCTACTCTTGAAAATTTAAAAACAGTGCATCATATATAACCATTTTCACTGAATAGCAAAAACATACAGGCATGATTCAAACAAAGATAGATGGCCTTGCTTTAAGATAAGAGTCCCTCAAATCCTTGAAAGTATCAACTGATCCTATTCATACAGTAAGTTCCCTATATATGAACCTTCAAGGTGCAAACTTTCAAAGATGCAAACATGCACTGAAGACCTGCTGGAATTGGAGGCCCAGAAAAAGGACAAAGACAAAAGGAAGAAGTAACTGAAGGACGGAAGAGATTCACGACACAGGAAACGGCAAAGGATTTTCTTTATTTGAGGAGACAGTGTTAGCTTTGGAGACACAGGACCTGAACATAGATCAGTACATGATGGTTGCAACAGCTGTTCAGAATGCAATCCAGTGCTCTGGAGTCATCTATGACCAGAAAGAAAGAGCTACTACCCAGACGTGAGGCGTTCCCAGATGGCTATTTCCCAGGGAAAGAGCCTACCAATTCAGGAGTCATAAGAGAGGAGGGTTCACTCCTTGGGTCAGGAGGATCCCACTGGAAATGGCAAACCGTTCCAGTACTCTTACTTGAAAGATCCCATGTACAGAGTAGCCTCGAGGGCTACAGTCCATGGGGTCACAAAGAGTTGGACATAACTGAGCAAATGAGCACATACACACATTCAGACATCACTGGATCCTTTTTTCCAAGAGAGCAGGTAGAATTGAATCCAGCAAGGAACCAGAACCTGGGCCATCGATCTCAGGTATGAGTGAAATTGCAGTTTGCCCTCCATCTCCTGTTACTGATGGTCCTTCAGCTCTACCATCTTCCATCACGTCTCTCTTCCCCAGTCAGTAACTCTTCTTGCCTGTTCACTGGATACCAGCCCCTGTAATGCCAGCTGCTGTACCGCATTTTTCAAGGTACCATATTTTTCAAGGTACTGTACTGTAAGATTAAAAATGTTCTCTTTATGGTTTGTGTTTGTTCATTTTTTTATGTATTATCTGTGTGAAAAGTATTATAAATCTATTCTAGCACAGTACTATGTAGCTGACTTTGCTAGTTGGGTACCAAGGCTAACTTTGTTGGATTTAAAAACAAATTGGACTTACAAATGTGTTCTTGGAACAGAATTTGTTCATATATAGGGGACTTACCGTCATGAATATGGTTGATTTTAAAGATAAAAACACATCGACTAAGACAGTTCCTAACTTCCAAATAAGCTATTTACCACTGGACACAACCTGCTCACCTGCTGCTCCACCTCAAGTGATGAAGCCATCTCTGACCTCACTGAGAACACCCGTTCCTCTGACCTTCTTCTTTAAGCTGATGTCCTCAGTTGTGAGGGCTCTCCTTCCTGGAGCTTTGAACCCAGTTAGGACCCCAAGCACCCACATTGGGAATCTGTGCATGCTCAGTCACTTTAGTCCTGTCCAACTCTTTGTGTCCCCATGGACTGTATCCCATTAGGCTCTTCTGTCCATGGGATTCTCCAGGCAAGAATGCTAGAGTGGATTGCCATGCCCTCCTCCAGATGATCTTCCCAACCCAGGGATCGAACCTGTGTCTCTTGCCTTGCAGGCAGATTCTTTACCCACTGAACCACCTGGGAAGCCCATTAAGAGCCTACTACCAAGAAATTCCCCTTGCAGTCCCAAGAAAGGAGCCCTGTTAGCTCTTGCTTGCCTATCCTGATTAGTACTCTATTGACTTAGTGCCCTGAACCCTCTTAAAAATAACCAGGCCTTATGTTATCAAGGGCTCCACAGCTCAGAGCCACCAAGAATGGAAGTTCAGCTATGTGTGAGTTTAAAATGTCTTGGTGGACTGGCCTGTGGTTATCTTTTATGACATTGTTTCCATAGGGAACCAAGTAGGAATCCAACCAACTAATTTTGAAACAAATATCTAGAGCAAAACCCATATCTAGGCTAGGGACCACACATAATAATAATAATGACCCAAGATAAGCATCAGGAGCTGAAATTACAGAATTGAAAATATTCCACCAGGGAAAGAAGAGGAACTGAGATATTGAGAATGTATATTTAATAGCTGTAGTCACAGAAAGAGAAAGCAAAATGGACAAAAAAAGAGAAGAAGGAAATTACAAAGGGGTTTTAGGTGAAACTGTTAGCTAATAATTCTGTCATGGGAATGCCTATAAAATGCTTATACTACAGTCTAACAGATCCCAGAATCCTTCAGGAGTTTAGGAAATCAAGTTGTTGAAAGTACAGTGGCTTTGTGTTTAGAATGTCCTCCCTGCTTTAGGCTAAGAAGTGTGTCAACCCTAGATGTTAACAATAACCAAAGAGAAAAGAAAGCAAGCAAACACCAAAATATCACTCTCTTGGTTCCTCTTTTAAAAGAAAGGTGCTAGAAGAAACAGAAAAATAACAAGGCCATGGCACTAATCTAGGCAAAACTGAAAGGTCACAGTTGTGTAGATGGAACAAGGACAATACCAACAGGGCGTGGAGTCATTCAGGTGTGATTTAAAATTGTGAAGGCATTTGTGTTTAATTATGAAGTCCTTGGGGGCTCTTCCTTTTCCCCTTCAAATGAAGGGAGTCATCAGGAATGGAAATCACTCGATTGTGAGATTAAGAAGACAATGTCCTAGATTCCAATCAGGGCCACCACGGTTCTGACAAATTGCAACTGGACCTCTCTTTCAGGGCGGCAGAACAACACTCTGGGGGATTTTTCCATCAGCCAGAGTACACCTACCTGGATCTTTGCAGGTGTGACCTTCAATTAAAGTAATGATTTCCTCATTACCCACAGATGATTTTACAGAGAAACTCCCAGGGAGCACAAAATGGGAAAACTTGAAGGAACAAGACAGAGGATTTTAAAGTTAGGATTGTCATTACAGCCTCAAGGGAGCAGGTGGAATCTTCTGGGGCTTTTATAAAACTTTATTGTATTTATATTGTTTTCCAAGGACAGCTTTTATGAATGGATATGGTTATTAAAACCACAGCCAAGGCAGGCTTTATTAGATGGATGGAGGAGTTCCTCTCTGATTCCCTCATGCTTTTTGGGCCAACACATTACTGAGGAATATTTTCATGTTAGCAACAGACCCGACATCCTGGATTTCATGATACTGAAAATATTTGCTGCAACTAGCTAGCCAGTAGGAGCCCACCCAAGATCTCTATAAAGACCCCCAATTTGGCCCAGAAACCTTCCTGGTCAAAAGCAGAGTATGTGGTTGGCAGAGTTTTCAATCTTAAAAGCAAATACATAATTAAGCTCGGTTGGTATGAAAAATACTTTAAAAATAATACATTCCTGGTATAGAAGCTGAAGGCAATATAAAAGGAGACCTACAATCAAAATGTGTTATCATTTGTCTTCATCTTGACCTGGCACTAGGGAAGCTCTATCACTACTCCCGACTGGAACTGGAAATAGAGAACAGAAACCCAATTTGACGAACTTCCCTGGTGGTCCAGTGGTTAAGAATCTGCCTTGCAATGCAGGGGATGTGAGTTTCATCAGGGAACTAAGATCCCACATGCCCCGGGGCAACAAAGCCTGGGCACCATAACTAGCACCATAACTGCGTGCTGCAAGGAAAGCCACCTGTTTCCACCAACAAGGGTGTCTAGAAGAGCAGACACTGTCCAGCAGCAAAACAGCACATGATCAGAGAAAGCTAAAGAAGAAAAGCCATGCTTTAACCTATATTTTCTCAATAAATCTTTTTCTTAATTTTTATATTTAGTTCCCACACAAATATCCTAATGAAATAAGCACTCCTGATCCCTGCAGAATAGAACTATTGACTTGCGCTATACTTATGGGAGATCAGGCAGAGAAATTTCAGTGAGGGATGTCTGGATCTGTGTGCTTTTTAGTTTCTTTGCTTGACTTCCTCATGGTTTTGATCATCCCCTACCAAGCCTCTGATAATATTTTATTATCAGATTTCTCATGCAAGCTGACAGTATAGACAGATAGACATAGAACACGCTCTCCATGTCACTGTCCATGTTAGGGACACAAACAATTCAGAAAGAAACTATACTGAGAAGGTTTCAAATACCATACGCGCAAAGCCCTGTAGATGTGAGTTACTCCTGTGATGTCCCGGTACAGCCCTCCCCCACATTCAAGGTCTCATGGGACCTTGGATGATGACCTGTCCACTCTAACATCTTTTAAATAACTGACCAAAAGACAGTAGAATCACTCAATTTCGCAATACCTGCCAATGCAGAAGATGCAGGTTCAATCCCTAGGTCAGGAAGATTGCCTGGAGACACAAATGTCAACCCACTCCAGTATTCTTGCCTGGGAAATCCCATGGACAGAAGAGTCTAGAGGGCTACAGTCCATGGGATTGCAAAGAGTCGGACATGACTTAGCAACTAAACAACAACAAGGTCCTAAAAGATGAGTTAATTCAGTTTCTGTCTTTTACAGATGTAAACCTTAGCAACCCAGCAGGATGAAACAGGGTATTCATAATTGCAAGGTCATGGTGGAGCTGGGAGTGTACTCCTAGTCTCTTAAACTAAGATGCGTTTCCTGTAGGGTGCTCTCATAGGTGAGGCTGTCCCTGCCATTGTTCTCATCCTATTTAAACCTGTATCTTTTAAGAAGTTTTAAAGGGTAACATTTTGTGAAAGAAAATAAACGGGCACTACAGGGGCTTGTTTCCAATACATCTCAATATAGTAACCTGTTTTTTTTGGTTTAGTTTGGTTCCAGTTTGATTTTGGCCACGACCCCAAATCTGTAGAAACTTAGTTCCTCAAGCAGGGATCCAACAGGTGTCCTCTGCAGTGAAAGTGCAGACTCCTAACCACAGAAATGCCAAGGAATTCCCCATACAATCACCAGGCTTTGATGCTTCATTTTGCTACTGGTTGGTGTATCACAGTGATCAATTTGCAGATATTGAAAAATACTTGCATCTCCTGGCTAAATTGCACTTGATAATGGTGCATGATTCTTCTGATGTATTGTTGGGTTCAGTTAGGTAATATTTTGTTGAGAATTTTTACACCTGTGGTCATCAGTGATACTGGTCTGTCATTTTCTTATTTTGTGGTAACTTCATCTGATTTTAGTAACAGGGTGATGCTGGCCTTGTAGAATGAAGGCAATTTGGGAGATAGTTTCAGAAGGACTAGTGTAAACTCTTCCCTAAATGTCTGATCGAATTCATCTGTGAAGCCATCTGATTCTGGACTTTTGTTTGCTGGGAGTTTTTCTTTTATTATGGATTCATTATTGGTAATTGGTTTATTCAAATTCTCTGTTTCTTCATTTCCAGTGGAGCTTAACATCCCTCAAGAAAACGTATCACATAAGAAAAATATACAGTCCCAAGCCTTTCATTTTATGATGCAACTGCTCTTTATTGCAAAATGTATATTAAGTCCACCAATCATGTTACTGTAAGAACTTTTCATTTATTGAAGAAAACATTATTTTGTCAGTAAGTCTTAAGACGTGTCTTCATGGCAGTCTCTTCACAGTAAATACGTCCTCATTTCCCCCTGAATGGCAACTTAGAAGTTCTGAACCTCGGCAGTATACACTGACACCAGCATGCATGGTGTCTTATTTAGTATCCTTACAACTGCATTCTGGAAGTTTCCTTACTTCTAAAATCTTCCCTGAAATCTCACCATTCTGTGGGTTATGATTGTGCTCTTAAAGTGATCTATTTCTTTCAAGGTCTTTGTGAGAGAACAGGGAAGAGAGAATAAAATACAGGAACTTCACTTCAAAAAGAAGATGGAGTTAAAGATGAACTCCTTCACCTGCTTTATAATTTTGACTGACAGTCAACCCTGAATGAACTACTATCTTTGGATTTTATAATAAAATCTATGGACTCATGCTATCTGTATGAGTATATATTAGGTGAAAAAACTAAAAACAAAGCAAAACACAACACAACACAATAGCAGCAACCCTAATCAAAACAAAGAACTACAAGTTTTCATACACTTTCACTCAAAACAACTAAGTAACAAAGAGAAGAGTCTCCTGAAGAGCAGACAACTGTTGACTTCTGTAGTCTAGTATTCCTTTCCCTTTTTTCAAAGAATCCAGAGATCCTCTTTTTCTCTAGGAGCATTCCTCTCTGCATTTTGTCTATCACATTGCCTCGAGGCCACAGGTAGGGCAGGCAAGTGATCCAGGCCAGTTAACAAGAGTAATCCATTTCCCTTGGGCATATCATCCAATGGAGCCAACCAGAATTTTATTAAAGATAATTACATCTTCTGGGGGAGAAAGCACCTGCCCCCACATCCCTCCTTTGTGATCACAACCTGGAAGGAAGGCTCACTTAAGTCTGGAACAACCATGACCAGCTGATAACTCTGCCTGGAAACCTCTCACCTGAGAAGGAAGCCAACTCAATGAAACACAGAAAATGTCCTGCTGATTGACACCAACTGAACCTTTGGCTCCACCTCTGCCTGAAGCCAGGTCCACTCCTTCACTTCCCAGATATGACAATTAAAAATCGCTCTTTCGTTTTATTAATCCAGGTTTGTTTGTGGCTGTGCAACAGCCCTGAGTACCACACACTCATACATCCTGTAATTGACAAGGAAGTTCCTCTTCCATGTAACAGGAAAAGTTGTGATCTTATATCTACATAATAAAAGACATTCACTTGACATGATCAAGACTAACATCAGCTTCATAGATAACAGAGTTGGTCTGTCTAGGATAGATAACTGTGTGAAAACTCAAGGCAGACATTTTCGAACCAAAGCCCAAAGAACCTTAAAAATCAATGAGACAGGCGTCCGCTTTGGCAGACAACATTAAATCTGAGTATGTTTGAGTCAATTTGCTTCTGCTGCTGCTAAGTCGCATCAGTCGTGTCCGACTCTGTGCAACCCCATAGATGGCAGCCCATCAGGCTCCCCTGTCCCTGGGATTCTCCAAAGAAGAACACTGGAGTGGGTTGCCATTTCCTTCTCCAGTGCATGAAAGTGAGAAGGGAAAGTGAAGTCGCTCAGTCATGTCCGACTCTTTGAGACCCCATGGACTTTAGCCTACCAGGCTCCTCCGTCCATGGGATTTTCCAGGCAAGAATACTGGAGTGGGTTGCCATTGCCTTATCAATTTGAATATGAGCTAAAATTTGAGTACTGTTTAAAACATCCAGTTTATCCTTAATTATAACCCCCAAAGTCTCTAAAATCACAAAGAGGTTTGAAAAAACTACTCTGTGCCTTTGTACACCTGACTAGAGCACAGTACGAATTTAAGAAGACATTTGATATCATAAAACACAAGCTATCGAATATACATTGAATTCTCAAAAGAATGAACCAACTGTGTTAATTATTTTACTATAAAGTCTTACTTCCAACTTCTGTAAGATAAAACCTAAGTTCATCATCAATTTCTCATATTTTATTCCATCACAGAATTGCTGCATAATCTTGTTAAATTTGAATACACCATCTATCCTGGCTTTTCCATCCATGGTATGAGAGAAAGAAGCAGTGCCATTAGAGGCTGGTAAGACCCAGGTCCATTCTGAACTCTGTTAATGCAAATATATGCAATATAATTTGACAGACCTAATGCCACTTTTGCCTTATATTTCAAAAGGCAAACATATTTTCTTATCCCGTCACTTAATAATTTTTCTGTCTAAAATCTTATGGTTCTATTATTTCCAGTTCCTACAACTAAAACTTACACTGAAAAAAATCAAGAAGAGAACGGGCAGGAGTGTCTCTTAACAAATATGTGTCCTTCCTGTCTATGCTGCTATTTATTGTCCCTGCTGGGGTGTTTACAACATTCCAGTAGGAGGAAAGTATGCCTGCAAAAGGTAACCTGCTGTACTAATTAGCTGAAAATTTTTTTAAATATAAAACTTACAAGAAAAACCGCCTTGTTCTGCACGGCTTTCTCACCTCATACAAGCTTTTATGTGGCATTAGGGCTAGTCTATCCAGGCAGTGAATTTTGTAGCTGAAAATCGCCAAGTATTAATGTATCACCTCCTACACAGGAGGCAAAGCACTAACAATTTGATGGTTTAACATAATACATTGAAGAAAGATGCCCATTGACATAACAGTCTACACATCATGCTTGTCTGAACTATCAAGGCAGGAAGTCTGAGGGAAAGTCACTCAGTTGCGTCCGACCCTTTGTGACCGCATAAGCTATGCAGTCCATGGAATTCTCCGGGCCAGAGTACTGAAGTGGGTAGCCTGTCCCTTCTCCAGAAGATTTTCCCCACCCAGGAATCAAACCAGGTCTCCTGCATTGCATGTGGATACTTTACCAGCAGAGCTACCAGGGAAACCCAAGGCAGAAATTATGTAACAATTCAAAGCAAGCAAAAGAATCACATAAGTATCTGTGAAAAACTTATGCAACACTGATGGTGACTCTGAAACTGAAAAAACTAAAGAAATGCTTTGGTTGTATTTCACATTAACTGTCTAAATAAGTCAGTCTCTGGATGTCTGGTAAAGGGTGTAAAACAGATTCTAAAACCTTCTTTAGCCATCTCTAGAAGATTAAAGGACAAAGATGAGCATGAGTAGGGGACAGACATTACTGAAAAAAGATATTTGGAGTAATACTTCCTGTACATCGATAGACATAGTTCTTAATTTGTTATAAATAATGCTTACAAAAATTCCTATTTCTTAAAGCATTTATTGAGCACTTACTATGAATCACTCAAGTTGAAATAATACTTTTCATATGCTATTATTATTTCAGTAGGAGTTAGCATATTTTAGTGAATTTTATGAAAGCCTAGCCAATTTTTCTAGGAAAATGTTTTCCTAGCTCAAATTCTCAAACTATTTTAATCAAAAATTATCAAAACCATAGCAATAGCAATAACAGCTTCTCTAGTCAGTCTGGTCTTCACTCCAATTTCACTGCTCTTTGTAGACTTTAAGTACCCCTCTGTGTCTTATTATAGGAGACAGGAGATAATGAAAGAGAAAATACTGTCCACTTACTCTACAGAATGACAAACCTGCTTGCAATTGTACTCATCAGCTCTTCTTTCCCTACAGTTTTAACAAAGGAGCTGTCCCTCATTCAGTCTAGAGTAAATTGTCTTTCTAAAATCCAAATTATATCCCCTCCTGCCTTATCAGGCAATTTATACTCTTATTATCTTTTCTGTGCCTTATTTTCAACATCTCCCCCAGTACTAGAGTCTACCCACCAACAAAATGTTTAAGAATGTTCAAAACCCAAACCAGACAAAGATGCCGCAGGGAAAGAAAATTACAGGCCAATATCTTTGATGAGCACAGATACAAAAATTCTCAACAAAATAGTATTAAAGAAAATTACAGGCCAATATCCTTGATGAGCACAGATACAAAAATTCTCAACAAAATAGTATTAAAACTGAAGTCAACAGTACATTAAAAGAACAAAGGGATTTACTTAGGATGCAAGGTTGGTTCAACATCTGCAAATTAGTCGGTGTGATACACTACATTAACAAAATGAAGGATAAAAATCATATGGTCATTTCAGTAGATCAGAAACAGCATCTGACAAAAATTCAACATCCATTTATGGTATATAAACACTCAACAAATTGGGTATAGAGGGTATGTACCTCAATATAACAAAGCCATATATGACAAATCTAGTGTTAAGATCATACTTAACAGGGAAAAGCTGAAAGGTTTTCCTCTAGAATCAGGAACAAGACAAGGATGCCCATCCCTTCCACTTTTATTCAATATCATATTGCAAGGCCTAGTCAGAACAATTAGCCAAGGAAACATAAATAAATAAAAGACATCCAAATAGAAAAGAAGTAAAACTGTCACTATTTGCTGATGACATGATAGAAAATCCTAAGGACTCCATCAGAAAACTGTTCAGTTCAGTTCGGTTGTGTCCAGCTCTTTGCAACCCCATGGACTGCAGCAAGCCAGGCCTCCCTGTCCATCACCAACTCCCCGAGTTTACTCAAACTCATGTCCATTGAGTCGGTGATGCCATCCAACCACCTCATCCTCTGTCGTCCCCTTCTCCTCTCGCCTTCAATCTTTCCAGCATCAGTGTTTTCTCAAATAAGTTGGTTCTTCACATCAGGTGGCCAAAGTATTGGAGTTTCAGCTTTAGAATTAAGCTGTAAACTACAAAATTAATACACAAAAATCTGTTGTTTGTGTACACGGATAATAAACTATCAGAAAGAGAAATTAAGAAAATAATTCCATTTACAACTGAATCATTCTCATGTAAATATCTAGAGCCATCTACTAAGAATACAAAATGAAATAATATTCCGTTAGGATAAATTCTATAGTTCTTAATGGTGAGATGTTTTTTGGAGGGCTTTTCTGACCTTTGGCTGATAGTTTTTAAATTATTTTTTTATTAATTTTCAAAATCCTCTAGAATTGTTTTTGGTGTTTAGTTGATAGTTTTAATTTAGTTTTTACTAATTTTTAAAATTCTTCAGAATTTTAGTTCACTATGATTAACTTTTAAGAGATAGCCTTCCCTTATTTGATGTTCAAATAATGCTTTATAGATTGTTCTACTTAAAAACAGTCCTTTTGAAATGTTGAGTATGTTCTCTCTAATGATGTTTTTAGTGATTTGATGAGTATTTCTATGGATTATTATCTAATTTTTATAATGAAAAAATAATTCAATGAAGGCAGAATAATGTAAGATTATCCTTTCAGACAAAAAATAGTTTTCAAATTCTAGCCCTAATATGAGACCAACAAATGCTTTGAATCTACTCAAGATTCAAAATTCAGTATTCTCTTCCTGCATTTGTACACACTGTATTACAGACACTTTATATTGTAACTTTGTTTTAAAACTTTGATGGTAGTCTTTTCTCCAATATTTGAAGAATTTTCAAGGTTTTTAAAAGGCTCAAAATGAAGGATCAGAAGGTAAAAGTTCATTAGTTTATTTTCTTCTTTCTTCTGTTAATCCAAATGGAGACAGCTCTACATGAGGTCCAAAAGGGCACCCTTTGAATGACAGTCATTTAACAACTGTGCCATTTTTAATGTAATTATTTTAAATAGTGGGCACTTAATCTAAATTTCAATTTTTAAGCTTTTCTGTTTCATGTCTTTCATTCTTACATTTCAAATGTAGGTTAGCTCCTACTAAAACTATGTTTCGTGGTTGCTTTTCTGAAATAAGTTGATGTGAATAATTTTAAAAACTTGACTAGACTGTGTACCTTTGTACTAAGTACCTTCAGGCATGTCTGACCCTAAGGACGGTAGCCCTCCAGGCTCCTTTGTGTATGGGGTTCTCCAAGCAAGAATACTGGAGTAGGTTGCCATGCCCTCCTGAAGCAACTAGATGTGATGCAGTTCTGAAATACCAATCTCCATTTGCACCAACCTGAAATTCTTTGAGGACATTAGTGGCTCAAATGGCCTTCTGGGAGCAATGGATCTCACCTACTTATGACAAATTGATGAGCACTTGATGAAAGAAACCATACATTTACCACCCAGTCTATTCTTGAATGATGGACCTCTGTTCCAGCCTGGCTCAGGAGGCAGACAGAAGTGAAGGGCTTCCTTCCTGCAGTAACCCCTTCATGGGAGTCCCTGAAGCTGAGTATTGTCCATCCAGGGCCTCTGCCTTGCACTCAGGGAGTGTGGTGGTGGATCTTCCCTTCAGTCGAATCGGGTCCTGCATAGTCTGAGGACTTGTGATGTCTGAAAGAGTGATGTGTGTTCTCAAGACAGAATAGAATCAGCCTAGGAATACTGCCAAATTCTTCCTGTCTATCACGTACCTCACGTAAAGGTCGGTTTGCCTCCTTGCAGAGGGAACAGCAGAAGCCTAAAACTGACCCTCTCTGACACTTCGTGGACTCCACCAGCAGAGGAAAGAGGTTGTTAGCAAGGACAGTTTGCTCCGTACCTGCCCACTGGTAGCCAGTTACCGATCAGTGAGGTAGGGCTCCCATTACCCAGGACTGCACGTGTAAACTCCGGAGTTAGAGAAAAGTCTCAGATCAGCTGAGACCAGAAAAATCAAAGGCAGAACTTAAATATGATATTTCCCCCAGAGTACCTACTGCGTGTCTTATTAGTTGCTTGGAGAAAGGCTGATAAAATGCTCAGCTGGAGAGCAAGAAAGGCGTTTTCTGCGCGCCGACCCTTCCAGGGAAAGGCGCGTGGGAGGAAGGGGGCGAGGTGGCGAGGCGGGGGCAGTGCCTCTCGGAGCGCAGGATCTGGTGGCTTTGTTCGCTTGGTGGGTTCAGACTGGGAAATGCACACTCAGCAGGGAAAAGGGAAGAGAGATTGGCGGCAGTTTTCTAAAAACAACACGGCTCAAGTCTCCGCGAGTGCCCCCTTGCTCACCCCGCGGAGCCACAGACGGGTCAACCCTGTCCCGGGAGCGAGCGGGGCCGCGCGGTTCCCACTAGGAAGGAGGCAGGCAGCAGTGACTCCGGGACTCCCCGGCGCTGCGCCGCGCGGTTCCACTTCTCTGTCAACCTGCCAGTTTCGGAGAGGCGCCTCTCCCTCCGAACCTCGGGCTGAGGTCGCCCGGGGTCACCCCAAATCTGACGATGCCGCTCGCCCCGAGCAGCCGGGGATTGCCACTGCCGGGGGTGCGCCGGGGGCTGAGAGGAAGGCGGGGAGGAGGCGTCGCGCGCCCGCGGTAGCCAAGCGCCCGGGCTTCCCTCCGCGGCGATGGCTCCCCGGGGTCTGCGCGGGCGCGCCTGGCGCCCGGTCTCGCCCAGCCGCTGCCTCTTCCGCCCCACCCAGGCGTTTGACTCTCGGCCTCACAGTGCCACCTTCCCACCCAGAGTTCCGGGGTGGGATAGCGGAGAAGTAGGAAACCAGCGAGCGGGAAGAGGCGCTCGGGCCGGGGAGGAATCGGGGGTGGGGGGCGGTGGGGATGACGACTCGTGCGCCCAGGAGGCAGGTCTCCAGCTTGGAGGCGGGGACTCCCCGGGCGCGGGCCCGCACGCCCGAGGGGCACCTTTGCACCGCGCGCGGGGCTCGCCTGTACCCCAGCCGGCACGCGTCACCGCGCCCAGCCGCCACCCGCTAGCGCGGAGCCCTTGCCGGGGCCCGCGCGCGCTGGGCCGCCTCTCTCGCGTCCCGCCCCTAGTTCTTCCGCCAAAACCTTTGACCAGAGTCTTCCTGCCAACATTCCTAAATCTCTTTTGCCAGCTCTTTGCGCCAGGTAGGAATAAGGCTCTGCTTTCGGGTGTGTGCAGAAACGCTGTTCCCAGAAGGCGGCTGACCTTTTCACCTTCCCCACGAACTCCTTCGGAGGGGGCCCTCGGGCATTTACCTCTCTCAAGGACCTGATTCGCAGCCAAAACCTGTTTGCTCCCTGAAATGTCCTTGCCATTCCTATCCGCAGAGGCTTTCTGCAGCAGTTCCCGGAAAACCCTCGGGGAGCGAACTGGGGGGCATCCAGCGCCCACTGAGGACGCGCCGCTGTGGGAGGCGGGGGTGGGCCGGCGTGACAATGGCCTGTAGTCGGAGCGGGCACCATGAGAGCCCGGCCAAGAGCAACACCCCGCCCCCGCCACTGTTCCTGCTCCCTGGTGAGGCGCGGGAGCCCCGACCGCTGGACCCCTCATTTCCATCCCCGAGCACCTGGGCTCCGAATCAGCCGGCTGGGCGGGGTCGGGCGACGACTGCCCCCTAGCTGGAAGGCTCACCACCTCCCACCCTCCGGCGTCCCCTCTGGCCGGGAGGAGAGGACACCGGATCTCCGGCAACAATGGGGCCCGCGGCGCGCGGCGGACACCGGGGCTCGCCGGGCGCCCAGCCGCGCGCCCCGATACCGTGCAGGGAGGCCGGGCGCGGCTGCAGCACAGCCTCGTCCGCTTGAGTCTTCTGACTCGGCTATACGTGGCAGCGACACTGCCGACCCTCACCCGGCTCCGGGGTGCGTCCCCAACCCCAGCCCCTTTTCCTCGGCCCCTTCGGGCCTGACCCGCAACGTCCAGGGGCGCCCTGCTGCTCCTGTCCCAGGTCACGACCCGGGCGCCTCGGGCCTCTCCTGGGGGTTTCGGAGTTGAGAGAAGCAGCCGCCACCTCCCGGGCGCGCCGCCTGTCTCCGGCGGCCGACCCCCCAAAATGAGCTGCCCGCTCTCCCCCTGGGGCCCGAGCGAGCACGCCGAGGTGGGCTAGTACGATCCTGGCGCTGCTACCGACCTCGACGCCCGGTACCCCCAAATACATCCGCCAGCCCGCCCTGGGCACGGAGTCCCGGCGCCTCCCTGCCGGGGAAGATCCCAGCAGGGCCTGCGGGAGAGACGGACAGACGGACGGGGAGCGTTCAAGGAGAGAAACTTGTTCCTCCCCGTCCCTTGTCAGGCAGTCGCTGGCGAGCCTGTGCGGGGAGAGGGGCGGGGGAAGCGAGGGAAGGGCTCCAGAAGGGGAGGGGAGGAGGCGATGGGGGAGGCGGGGGTGCAGTTGGTGAAACTCCTCCGTCTCCCGCTCATCTTTTCATTGCTTGCTCCTCTTCTTTGCGCAGACACCCCGACCTCCCTTGGGCGCCAGCTCCCCGGCTCCAACGGGTCCAGAATCAAGCCGGATTTTTTTTTTTTTTTTTCCTTTCTGGAAATTGGCGTTGGTGTGTGTTTCTCTACGTCCCTCCTCCCCCTCCCACACTCCCCCCCCAACCTTTTTTTGAGACATGGCCCGGGCAGCGGCTCCTGGAAGAGGAACAAGTGTGGGAAAAGAGAGAGGAAACCGGAGCTAAATGACAGGATGCAGGCGACTTGAGACACAAAAAGAGGAGCGTTTCTCTCCGATCAAGGCATTGCCTCGCCGCTTTTCTTTCTCCAAGACGGTCTGAGGATTTTACAGCTCCGGGAGGAGTGGAAGCGCTCCGGATCGTGGAGATCGCCCCGGTGCTCTGTTTTCCCCGCACGTTCAGTTCTCCCGCGTTCGCCCCGGGGACCCGGCGAAGGGAGAATGGAGAAGGGGCTGCAGCTCCTGTGCGCCGCGCTAGCCCTGGTCCTCGGCGCTGCAGGCGCTTTTCGCAACGGTAAGTGACAGGCGGAGGCGCGCGGCCGCGGGGGTGAACCCGGTTCCCGGCTGCCCGCGCCCAACTGCCGGGACCCACGGGGGAGAGCCGCCTCCCGGGTGAAGGAAACTTTTAGCCAGACGGAGAAATAAAGAAATCAGATCAGTCGTTGTAGGTAGGGCAGGGAGATTTCATGTCCTCTGACTCCCTCCTGAAGTTGGTTGTTTGGCCATGGGGTTTTTCCCACCTCTGCTACAAGGCAGAGCGCCCTACCTTCCTAGATCAGCGCACCAATTATCTTAATAATGTTTCCTCCCCAAGGCAATTAGAGGAGACTCCCTTTCAAAAATATGATGGCTGTTGAAAGTTAATGAACACTTTACCGGGAGCACTTCCTGATTCTCCAACAGCTCCCCTGAACTGATTCCTCTGGTGGGTGCCCGCAGGAGATAGCGGTTTGCGGGTGGGTGCTAGTCCCTCCTCCGCTTTTTCAAACCAGCCCTGCTCCGTCTGGAGTATGAATGAAAGTTACATCGTGTCAATAAAGGAATCTGATACACACGCTGTAAGGCACCAGGATATGTGAAAATCCCCTAACCTAGTTGCAGCTTCCACTTAGCTTTTAAAACCACTCAGTGTTAAGTAAATGGAAGACCGTGCTGGGTTAGAAGCAGTATCCGGTAACGTAAATAATGTCTTTTAAAATGGGATCTGGTTGTAGGCATGTTCGACTTACACTGTAAAGTAGGTGGAAGCAAGAGGGCGGGTGGCATTATCTTTACAGTAAGTCTTCAGCAATTATTATTAACTAATTATCAAATATTTACTTTAGCCTGCCTTAGATTTCAATCAGAGTAATTAGAACTAGAGCCCATCTGCTACTTACTGGTGGTATATTGTTTTAATAAGAGACCACAAGTGGAGGGTTCATACGGAGAGGAATTTAAATCACATCTTTATGATGGGAGTTAATCTCTCTAATATCCTTTTTAGAGGTTTCATGATTGAAGCAATAGATTTCCCCAGCAGCTACCAAGCAGTGTTCAAAAAGATATGCTTGGAAGCAAAACACACACAATTGTGAATGTAGAGTTCAATTTATTAATGAACCTCAGATGATGGCATCCTTCTCTAGTCTGGCAGGGAATGAAATAACACTCACCTCCAATGGAAAGCGCTCCAATGGTTAGACTTGAGAAATTACAGTAACCCAACATCTGCTTCCACGGTGGCGAATGTTCATAGGATGGATTTGAAATCCAATGCCAATAGCTTTCAGACTTTAGGTTGTGAACTCCATATGTGTGTGTGTGTGTGTGTGTGTGTGTACATACATACATGAGAGATATACATGCTTCCCAATTTTAGCATAAATTTGGGGAATGCTGAGACCCTGAGCTGCAGTGACTTGACTGGTTAAACCTATGTTGCTATACTTAACAGTGACCAAAGCCAGTTAATGCCTCTAGCTCAGCAGACCTTTTCCAGCCATGTCCACCTCCTCAGAGTACCAGTGTCTGCTAAATTAATTCATTAACCTTATTTAGGACTAATGGTCCAGAATCATTAGAAACTGCTCGTTCTTAATCAAGTGTTAGAGAGATTTAACAGAGCCAGGGAGTCTAGGAGTCCACATTATCTTATTACACTGTCACTTTCTCAGAAGTCACAGATTAAAGAGCTCTGGTGTGGTACCGAGTCCACCTAAATGTCTTCTGAAGTGACTCTGTCGAGTGGCTACAAGCAGTGCTGTTTTATTTCACTCCTTAACAGATGCCAGACACTGCCATGATGTTTGTACAGAGCTGGAGGAGACTTAATGAGATGGGGTTGCTTTCCAAGTTTTCTGCACATTTAAAATAATGCAAGAGCCTCCGCAGAATAACATAACAGAGTCCAGTATGATCATTAGCTGAGATTCTAAACTCTAGTTACAACACCATTTCTTCTTGGCAAACCTTAAGCTTCTAAAAGCTAAGGCAAAGGAAACCCGTATAAGGCTACCCCCCCACCCCCCGCCACACACACAGTCTAAGAAACAAAGTCAAAAACATCTAGCAACTGAGAAAAACAAAGTAATTTATATTGTCTTCTCTTTTAATTTATGGGAAATGATTTCTGTAATGCATGTAGCTTTATGCATTTTTGATGTGCACTTCATCTTTCATTTCCATTTGACCTGGTTTTCCTGTAATAAAATTCTGTAGATTTATAAATTCATGCTGAGAGCAAAGAATGCCATTCTTTTTCCACAGGGAATCTATTAGATGCAATATTAAAATCTATATATACCATTACTGAAAATTTGTGATTGATAGGCTTATATGTTTCACTGCTTTCATACCTGTTCCTCTTACATAGCTTATGCACCGAATTTTTATTGCTCAAAATTAAGCGTCAGTAAATGTGGCAGCCTTTCAGGCTGAGACTCTCTAATATGAAATCCATCATAAAAAGCGACAGTGAAGGTCCATACTGAACAATAAAGCTGCCCAAAGACTGGTTTCTTTGGCTCTCAGTGAATCACTTCAGGTTTGGGGGTTTTTTTGAAAGGAAGGTCAAAAGTAGTTAGCTCACCTTTTCTAAAATGTGAGGGTGTAGCTCACCATCTGTGATTCCCAGACCTCCATGTGGGGGAGTTTTTTCCAACATGTAGGTAATTAGAATTAATCTGTGTAGCTATTTATTTTTCTTTCTGCCCAGGTACTTTGATCTGGTCTCCAAAACTGAGCAACTTTCCTCTGAGCAGTAGAGCTGAATTATTTCTGCTTCACCACATCTACTTTGTTCCCTGATGCTCTGAATCTCAAAGACCAGAGATAACTCAAAATCACTTAGATTTACAGGCAGATAAGACAACAACAAAAAGGGTTTGGCTTTAAGCCAGTTGAAGTCCTGTATGACAATCCCCACTGATCAATGACACAGACCAGGCTTATCATCAAACAGCAACACAAGGGGTCGAATAGCATCTTTTAGTGCCTTCACTTAGAACTTGCTACTTAATGTGATTACACTTCTGGGTGTATAATTAAGTCCAGCAGAAGCTCCCTGGGGACGATGTTAACATCCATTGAGGACTTAATGTTTTTAATGCTGGAAGACCTTTTTCTTGGGAGGGAACTTTGTGGGAGGTGGGGATGGAGCCCTTTCAGCTCTAAGTCCTTCTGAACCAACTTCCTGAGATCAAAGAGCCTTCTTTGGAAGTGTGTTGCTATCAGCGCCACCTGAAGGACCTGCAGGCATCTCTTGGAGCTCCCCTTAAAAACTTATGGAATGTTTAATAACCTGTCATTGGTAAAACTAGAATACCTAACGGGTTGTACTGGGAACCATCTAGTACTAAAATGTTAATTTTATTGCAGATAAGTGTGGCGATACTATAAAAATTGAAAGCCCTGGGTACCTTACATCTCCTGGTTATCCTCACTCTTATCACCCAAGTGAAAAATGTGAATGGCTGATTCAGGCTCCGGACCCATACCAGAGAATTATGATTAACTTCAACCCTCACTTCGATTTGGAAGACAGAGACTGCAAGTAAGTGAAAATGTTTGAACAGGGCGCCGCAGCACCATCTAGTGGGCACAGCTGTTATGGGGGAAAGTCCGTGAACCGTCTAAGACGTAAATGGATCCAGGAGGAATTCCGATCTAGGCCAGATCTTGTGTCAATGGTATGGAAATTGAATTATGTTAAGTGATTTCTGAGTTCCCTAAACCAGAGAGATTATATTTAAATGTGTAATCTCTCATAGTCTTTTTCTTGTTAGCACTTTTGGTTGGGGAACTTGTGTTAAGAAAAGTGTATTTAGGTTTCTTTCTTTCCTGGAAAGGCGAAGAATTAGAAACCCAGCCTCTTGCTTTGTATTAAATATTGTGGGTCTCTAACATGCGGTGCATTGGCAGACGGTGAGGTTGGGGTTTTTTGGAACAAATCTGGGGCATATTTTGAGATCAAAGAACTGGGTTTATCTTATTGAGTTTGACATCACCAAAGCAAATTGTCATTAGGGGGGAAAAAGGCATATAGGGTAAGTCTAATGAAGGACTTTTATAGTACATTAATGATCGAAAGTCTGTTATGAAAAATGCTAAAAAAATTGTTAATTCACAATAATATAATGTTTGTTCATGTGCTTTAGCCTTCCTATCTTTTACAATGGTTACGTTACTAATAATCAATTTATGCCAGGTTTCATTATTATAAAAACATTCTCAGTGGAGAGACTGACTAAATTATAAATCCTCACTTTGTATGAAAGAATTGTGTGTAAGTTTTGCTTTCCACAGTTGGAAAGTATGCTTTAACAATGCAGGCAGCAGTCCACTTGGGTCCAAATTTGCTTTTCTCACTGGACATCCAGCAGGCCACCTGGCTCTGTCTTGTCCACCTCATCCAGTTCTACCATGCTGTGTATTCTCCAGAGACCTGAGCCTGAATATCAACCTCTAATGACGTTTAGACATTTTAATCTCACTTCTAAAGTGTTTCTCAAGGACTAATAGGTTTTCCCAAGTTTTAAGATGAATCTGTTTGATATAACTATAGTTATAGTTATAGTGTAGGCTACTATAGTGTAGGCTACTGTTTCCATTGGATAACGTTATTATGTAGGCAGATTGATTATTTAAAATATTTTCTTTGCAAACACATAATAACCCTTGTAGAGAAGAACAGAATAGTCTGAAAATATTCCCACCTGTGGGAAGTCCTCCAGAACCTGTTGGATTCTGGGGGTAAACTAGTTTTTCATGGCCAAGGAAATGACCTTATCTGGTTAATTCAACATCTGGTGCCTGGAGAATTAGCATACGTTCATGTGCTATTGATCAATTTCCAAATAATCAGCAGACACTACAGTAAAATTATGCCGATTTCAATTTAATCTTTGTTCTGTGATTCAGAAGTGCTTCAGGGCATTATATTGACTTTTTAATCTTGTGTGAAAGCTGCCATTAATAACGTGTTCCAGTAACTTCTTGGAAACGGGAAATTCATTCTCTCTCTTTTTTTAAGCCAGTATTCTGTATGGTGGTTTTTACAATGTCCATCACTGAGACAACCTGAAGACTTATTTTCCATTTCATTTATTTTGTGTTATGTTTTTGCATCTTGACAATACTTAAACTGCTATAGGGGGCTTCCCTGGTGGTTCAGTGTTAAAGAATCCATCTGCCAATACAGGAGAGTTGGGTTTGATCCCTGGGTTGGGATGATCCCCTGGAGAAGGAAATAGTAAGCCATTCCAGTATTCTTGGCCCGGGAAATCCCATGGACAGAGTAGCCTTGTGAGCTATAGTCTATGGTGTCACAGAAGAATCAGAAATGACTTAGTGAGTAAGCAACAACAAGGAGCTTCTATAGGAGATATTTTTAAGAAACTCTGGTAAAACCCAGTCAAGTAATAGCATTAGTCCTCAAACTAAGGTGCCATTAGATTCCAGTAAACTCATGTTTGCTAATTTCTGATCTGAGAGTCTTGACCATGTATGTCATATAATAAAAAATTAAGAATAGTTATTCAAAGTTGTGTGCTGGTCAACGTTAGCAACTAGAATTGAGGAAGGGATGAGTCGAGTCTGGATCTGTGGTATTTGCCAATTTCTGTAGTGGAAATTTTCTCTCCACGGCCAATTTTAAACCACCCAGTGATGTAACTATGCATAGACTTGCAAAGAGATGTGCACATTTGATTCTCATGAGCTGGTGTGAGCTGGCTCCAACACCCAACTGCACAGGAGTGTAAGAAGGGGAAGCCAGTTGCGTGCATTAATGTATGGAAAGTGTTTATAAGCATCTGGCACATGTGTGCATGTTAAGTCGCTTCAGACATATCTGACTCTGTGTGACCCCATGGACTATGGCCCTCCAGGCTCCTCTGTCCATGGGATTCTCCAGGCAAGAACACTGGAGTGGGCTGCCATGCCCTCGAGGGGAATCTTCCCCTCCAGGGAATCTGGCGCATAGCAGACCTTAAATAATTATCTGCCATATCATGATGTGAGGTTGAGCATGGTGGGAGCAGGGGGCAGCTTTTTTGTTAGTTTTGTTTTTTGAAAGGTAATAAGAAAAGGGGATCACTGTAACTCAGAGTAAAGGACAATTTTAATGATATCAGCAAGAAACTGGCCAAGAGGACTGTTTCTGTAATTATGATGGTGACTTTTGTGTTTTAATGCTTCAGAGTAAAGTGTTTTCTTAATTGTAGTAAGTGAGGATTTGTTCTCTATGAAGGAGCCATCTCCTGGCCAGTCTTGAAGGCTGATGTATTTAGCCTGCTGTAGTCAGTGGAGGTTGTGGTCCTGGAGAATGTATTTGTGCCCTGTTTTCAAGTGTTGCTGCCTGATGTTTTATCAATAGAAATTCCCAAAATGATATAGGAAGACCAGCTTAGGATATTTGCCATCACTATCTTCCCTGACTGGTCCACATGACTCCTGGTTACTGTTGAAGTTTGCAGTTGAAATTTCAACAAATTCTTTTCTCCTTTGGTAAAGATTGTGAGAAGAATCCACAGCTTAAAAATCTATAGGGGATTATAATTCTCTAGAGGAATGGAAAGTACCAGAAACTCCTGTCAGAAGAAATTCATAGACTTCCAAAGTTTTATGTGGGATATGCAAAAATATAGATTTGGGGGTTTTGGTGGATTGTGGGCTTGTTTTATTTATAGTAAGTGATGGAGTTTTGGTGGATTGTGGAATTCTTTTGTTTACAATAAGCAACTTCCAAAAATGTATTTGAGATGACACATCATGTTCAGAGAACTGGTAAGCTCTTAGTGATCATGTCTGTTAAGAACAAGTTGTTTGTATTATTTGAGATGCTTAACATCTTTTTTTCCCTGTTCAGCTGTATCTAACAGCAGTCAGGAGGACTTGCTGTACCATGTTCTCGTAAGATAAAATAGGGTAGTGGATATGAAAGCCCTTTGAAAAGTGAAACTTTCACTTTAGAAACTCCCCTCGGAAGCAATTATTATATTATTAGGATATCTTAAGAAAGTGGTGATTATTAGAACATTCAGATTTAGGACACTAGGCAAACTAAATATACTGATCCAGTAGTGGGATCATCTGCATATAATACACTCTGCATTTCCCTTGAAACTGTCAATATTTGAATAGTCAACTTTCACAATGGGAAAGCTCGAGAAATCAATTCCTTCACATGTCTGCTTGTGGCCAAAACATCCTGGCGACCCAGGTAGACAGTTGTTTCTTGGAGCATAGGGATAAATAAGTAATTAAATAGACAAGTTCTGGTAAGAAAAATATTTTTATTTTGCTTTTTTTGGGGTTTTCTTTATCATGAAATGAAAATATCCTCTCATAATTTTAACCATGCAGTGAAATGCACACAACTTTCCTTGTGAAAAATGCCGAGTCTGGCCCAGTACATAATTAACTTGTGCTAACTTTGCAAAAAGGTTTTTTTACAGTGGATTTCAAGGGGGGATAGTTCTTTTAAGAAAATCAATGTCCAAGTTGTGTTGGTAGATTTAAAAAATCAACCATCTGTGTGTAGGCCACCCCTGAATCAGGTTTCATTGCAAATAAGCATCAAAAATATAATATCAGAATTCCTTGAATTCTTTCACTGAACAAGGTGTGATATCAGTCCATCCATGGAGCCGGAGAGCATCTGTCTTGGGGCTAACCTTGTGCTGGGATTTCTAGCCAAATAGATTGCCTGGTTTTACTGTACTGTTGATACCAGAGGAGGCTAGAGAATGTTCTGAGTGGGGAAGAAGACGTTGAGGGAAGAGAGGAATCTGATTTCTCTCTTTTGCACCAGCAAACTCCTCCATGCTTGTAAAGTGTCAAAGTGGAGCTAAAAGCAGAGAAGGAAAAAGTCACCTGCTGAGTGTTTGTCAGAAAGCAGTGCTCACTGGGCACTGAAGTGGTGTCCAGGATTCACACTGAGCTGGTTGGGTCTTACTCCACCGGGGTTCCCTTCAATGGTAAAGCGGACATCTTGACTCTCATAAAACTTTATATCTGCATAATAAACAAGAATGTCATTGATACAGTAGTTAGAATTTATGGCGTTTTTCCGGTTTCCCAGCAATGCAAACTATCAGCCTGATAATTTATAATGGTTTGTGACAAATACTGCTGAGCAAAGAGGTGTGTGGTTACATTCAGATCAGATGTCCTCATCTGGGGAGCAATAAAAATTTCGCAGACATTGGTTTAAAAACATTAAGAAAATGAATGTGAAGCTCCAGAAAGAGAGCCTGAAAAAGTGGCAGTGATGAGCGAGAAGTGAGGTCTTCTGAGTGACAAGTTCCTGACTTCACTGCCTGATTTGTCAAGGCCGTTTTGTAGGGTTGCATCCAGACACCAGACTAATTACGCATAGAAGCTTTTCTATCTACAATTTAGGTTTGTGGTCTCTCTCTTCTGTAGTCAATAATTCAGTGTCTTTTTCTTAATTCAACACAGTCAAAGGAAGATTCCACTCTAGTAACTTCATATGAAATTTAGAAACAATAGAACTTTAATTAAATAGTGATAATATTCAAGTTTGGGGATTTGTTGGAGTAAATCACACATTGTATCTTTGACACTACTTTTAAAATTTCCTATGTTGTTATAAACTTGGAAACACCATTTATTTTCATAGAATATAAACTCACTGAAGGAAAATTAATCTGCCCTTAGTTCCTCAAATCTGATTATTCCTGAAAATGTAATTATACAATGGTTGCTTTGTCATTTATAGTTCCATTTTTGGTTTCCCTAAATAATATATTTTTGCTTGATATTTGCTTTTGGCATAGATTTTTGCATTAGTTTTCCTTTTTTAGAATTGCGTTAAAGTATTATTTATCCTGATTAGGGAGTTTTTTGTATCTGAGGCATGGGTGTTCCCCCTGGTCCTAGTCTTGGGCTTTTGAGCATCACTTAGCCCAAATCAAACAAAGACCTTATTTTTATGGAAAACAGTGGGTATTTTCTGCCAAGTACTTCTCTTTTTTCCTATGTGAAATATAAAAGTCTATTAAATTATAATCTCTATCTAGAAAAATATACAAAGTAACATTTGATGCAGTTTTACAACGGGAGCACATTCATATAAACCGAATCAGAGCAAACATTTCCAGCTTCTTAGTAAGAGGCAGCCTTCTGTCCACGTTCAGTCTCTGACCTTTGACCTCAAGGGCAACTGCTGTCCTGACTTGTGTGATTCCATTTTTACAAATTTCAAAATCAGACAAAACTCAACAATAGTCTTGAAGTCTGTATGTACCATCCTTTGAAAATAGTCAAATTCTTTGGAATGGGGGTAGAGAAAAAAAATGTGTACTGTTCTAATCAGAAAGTACAACTGAAGCATTTTTCTTATATTTTTTTAATGACAATTGTAGAAATACATTTTTTTAATGACAAATGTAGAAATATATTTACGACAGTTATGTTAAAAGAAGCACAAAACTGTTGGTCTGGAGCCTGATTTTTATGCAAGGGAAATTCAGAATGATCTTTCTTTGCTTTATTTTTCCTCATCTTTTCATTGTCGATTTTGGTCTCAAGTAACTTCCCAATATGGGCAATATGAGAGGCACCACCACCAAACTAAATTCAATTAAAATACTATCGAATGGGTAAAAATGAACTCTTCTTAGAACAGTGGAGGTCAGTGTTGTTGCAACCACCCACAGCATCCTTGTTTGCTGCACAGACAGATAATTATCTACTTTCTGCCTTTTGATTTCTTTCTCCGTTAGCACTGATTTAATTTGAACAGAGCCCCACGTGTTTAATAAAATTAATTTTCTTTATTATTTCTTCCTATGAGCAATTGCATTGGATCATAATGGATTTTGAGTATTACTAGGTTGTTGGGGGGGGGGCGCATATTTGTAATTTGAAAGAAGCAACCTTTATGATAAGCTAAAAGAGAAGATTAGTTGAGATCTTATCAAACCGAATCAACATGTGCAAAGTGGCATTTCCAACCAGATCTCACTTTGGGGAGGAGGCACTTCAGAATCCATCCAAGGGAGACATATGCCTTCAACCGGCATGCGTATTCTCAGCTCCTTCCCTTCCAGCGTAAAACTTGATACTTGCATGCATGCTGACATCCTTCGGCAGAGGCACACACAAACATATGCGTGTGTGCTCGAGAGGAAGGCTATAAAATGAACTTAACTAATGGCAGTTGTAGGGTTCATCAAGGCTGATCATTAAGCCTAAAGAAAAATAAGAGACAAGATTAGTGTTCAGATCAGGTTCCAAACGCATCTTAATTGGCTGTTTGTAATCAATCCTGATTGTAGGAGTCAGGAAGTTGGCAGAACATAGCACCTCCAAAGAAAATTTTCCCTGGTCTTCTCTGGTTAATTGAACTGTGTCCAGTATCCAGGTCAGTTAGGATGACGAGAGGTCGAGGTAACTCTCAGACTGGCTGTGAAGCACGCCAAACACATTATGATGACTTATGGTTGAAATCATTTAGTATTTACAGATAGCTTAGAAAATGAACGGCTTTCATTCAGAATTCTACTCAATTTTGCAGCAGCACAGAGAGAAAACAAACAAACAAACAAAAAAAACTGGCTTCTGGCCATTCCATTGCTTCTAAAATAGTTTTTCTCCTCATCAAGCCCAGGTCTGTATTGTACACATCTTGTATCATATTTATGTGCAACATGTTTTTTTCTCCTCTGATTTAAATAATCAGTAGAGTGTTTACAAAGAAGTCATCATGTTCTTGTTGTTGGGTCTTCTGTGGCTGCCATAAACTTTCTAAACACCCTAGGCTTCACCTCACTTAATCGTTTTTTAAAAACTTTTTTTTTTTTTTGATGTGTACCATGTTTAAAGTCTTTACTGAATTCGTTACAATATTATTTCTGTTCTGGTTTTTTGTCTAGGAGGCATGTGGGAGCTTAGCTCCCCTACCAGGGATCAAACCCACACCCCATGCATTGGAAAGTAAAGTCTTAACTGTTGGACCACTAGGGAAGTCCCTATCTCAATCTTTGCATGCCTCTTTCACAGATGATAATCCTGGCACTTAGAGAAGTTAGATTAACTGAGCCCAAATGCTCAACTGCTGCCCCAAATACCTTTCCATCTTTGTGATCAGAGGAGCTTGGGATATACTTTTAGAATGAGAAAATTCACGTGAAAATTACTAGATTATTTTTTACTTAGCTGCCATTTTCTTCCATGAAACACCCAAAAGTTTAAATACAAACCCAGTTAATTCTGAAGAAGGACTTAATTTTTAAACTCTTAGTTCAGATTAAGTGAAGCCTTGTGCACAGAAACTTCCAACCAATTGATGATTTTTCCACTGAGTCAAAACTTATCTTAACTTAGCAATAAAATTCTCAGTGGAGTGGGGAAGGGGGAATATCTAAATTCTGGGTCCTTTGGTTGATGGAATTCGAAAACACAAAACACACATAAATATAACATTTACTTGAATCCTGGAAACCAGGCAGCACAAAGTTTCCATTTATACAATTGGTTCAAGGGACAAATGATATACCAGCTGTATACCAGATCCTTAGAAGCCCAGGAGGAAGAAGACTGGGTTCTCTTCCAAACTCCCCTCATTTGCTTCATCTCAAGCGAATAGTGGGAAAGTTTTGCTTTCCCAAAGCTTCCTTATTTTCAGATTTCAATACTTGTGTTGGCCACACTGATACTGAAAGGGTTAAAAAGACAATGTTTGCTCAAGGCGTTGGGTTCCTCTGAGGAACAGAAGAGTGTTTTTGAGAAGAAACAGACACTCTAGAGTATTTTGTTTTTATCTGTTCAGATACTTGTACAAGCAGCCGGCCAGGTTAGAGGTGATGGCTTGTTGCTTCTGTGATAGATTGACATGTCATGGAGAGCTCGACCTGCCCCGTCTGAAAGAGGATGCTAAATGTCTCTCCATTCAAGTTCTTACGTTTCTTTAGAACAGCCAGAGCAGGCAAAGGCAAGTCAGTGTAGTCACAATTCCAGCTCCCCATCTGACTCTCCAGCCATTAGATGCTGTGAGCTGGTCAGCTATCGTGTATGATACCCTTGGTCAGTGAAATGGCACGATAAAATCTAAGATGTGGTCAAAATCTTAGTCTTGGCTAGACAGCTTTAGAAAATTAGAAGTACTAAATTCCAAATTTAAAGACAAAAGAACACACTCTTTACTCAAAGAAAATGAAGGACACAGAACCCCAGAAAAATTTGGTGGCCACCAGGTTGACTTGGTCTGATTCAGGATTATGTTGTGTTTTAGATGTAGTGACACCTACAAGGGGTAGCCCATAATTTGATTTTTCAGTGAAGGTTGTTGACACTAAGCTACAGGAAGTGGGAGATGGAGTCAGCACTGATTAGAATTTTCCCTTTGTTCCCCCCAAGGAAAAAAATCTTCATTTTCCTTACTTTTTATTCCAGTGCCAGTTTCTTTGTCCCTAGCTAGTGTCACTGCTGAGTAACCGTTAAGCTATATTGGGTCAGTCCTGCAAGACACCTCCTCACCTCCCTCTGTAGCTGTGTTAGCATCATACCTTGTGTGTGTTCGTTCATTAACACGAGCTGGGGATTTCTGATTGTCAGGGGACCATGTTAGCAGCTCCCTGTGAAAAACTGTTCTGGTGAAAATTAGAGACATGGGTTATAATTGCCCCTCTGCCATGCATTCCCATCTGTGAGACAGGACATAGGTCCTATGGGCTGGGTTGCAATCTATTAATGGCTTGGTTATACCACCATTAATATGATGGTTTTGACAGTGTTAATCACTATGGCTCAGGAAGACAGAACGACATCATTGTCTGTGTGGACCTAGACACAGCTTCAACTAATCTTTTTCCTTCTCTTTCTGAAGAAAACAAAATGCTTTCCTTCCTCTACCAAACTCAGTAACACAGCATGGATGAGATAATGTAGGTGGAAATATCTTAGGAATAAGAGAGATATGTTAAATAAAGCCTAGGTATTACTCTAACGGGAAGTGCATCCGCAGGTTTTGTTCCTTAAAATAAGTTCAGACTGTAAACAATAAAGTCTGCATCCTTGGGAGGAGACACTTATAAATATTTCAAGAGCACGGCACATCTCCACAATAGAGATGGTATCTCACGCTCAGCGTGTATTCAGCCAACAAGAATTTCTGAATGTTCTTACAGTGAGTTGGCTGGTTAAATGTGTCATAATTGCGGTCTTCTAAAAATCTATACTACTATGGATAAAATAGATAGTAAGGACTTACTGTTTAGCACAGGATATTCTTCTCAATACTCTGTACGGATCTATGTTGGAAAATTTTTTTATAGATATCCATACATATATAAATGATCACTTTGCAGCAGAAACTAACATTTTAAATCAACTGTACTACAGTAAAAAATGTTTTAAAAATTAAAAGTGAAAATAAAAATCTACATGGGTTTCTGAGGAATTCAAGGAAGATGCCCATTGTCATAAACTAGATAAAAGCATTCATAGCCTTGAAAAAGTCATTATTTGCCCAGGTGTGCCTTTGGAAAACTTATAAACATTGGGTTGGCCAAAACGTTCATTTGAGGTTTTCCCATAAGCTGCTATTCAAATGAACTTTTTAGCAACCCCAATATATTCAGTATGATCTGATGAGAAATCAGCCCATCCTTTAAGACAAGAGCCAGTGTCATAGTGATTGTTACAACAGGGCTGTCCCTTCTTCCCAATCAGACTAAACAAATAGTGCCTTTATGGTTGGGTCCAAGAATAGGAAACTACATGCATTTTGTATTATAAATTCATACAGAAAAACAGCAGGGAAAATCATGCTTTAAGATTGACGGCCTCTCCCACCATCCCCACTTTCCCTCAGTTTCTAGCAGCCTCTGCCCTTTGCATCTTGCTGTCTCCTCCCGCCATGTCGGATTAGGACAGAGTTCTCAAAAGTGAGGGAGTTCTCAGTAGCCTCGAGAAAAAGCCCGTCCACAGGAAGGCCCTTAGGATAGCAGCTGAGAAGAGACGGCTGTGTTGGTCTCTTCTGCCCACTCTGCCCTCAAGAATGCTCCTATGTGTTAAAATGATGTCTGCAGCCTCTCTGAGTCCCCCAGCACTGTTTTCCTTTGAAATGACCATAGCTGGGTTTGGCTGGGAGTCCAACAGAAGGGCTTTGCTTCCCTTCTTGTGGGACCATGTAGACCACCCGGGTCCAATAGATTCTGTAGGACTTTCTACTCATGAGTAAAAGAAACCCTTCTTGAACTAGTTACCCTTCAAACAAAACTGTCCCCTCTCTTTCCTATGACTGCCAAGGGCTTTGAACGTGGTGTCTACACCCCAGAACTCCACTTTCTCCTTTAACCCTGTCCAACCTAATTCCTCTCCCCTCCATTTGACTGAATTTTTTGCTCAAATCTTAGATCCCAATGACTAGTCTCATGCTGCAAACCACTGACCTTTTCTTGGCCCAGATTTCTTCACCTTTTGCACAACATGATCCAGAACCTTGGAGCTTTCTTCTCTCCTGAGTCTCATGGCCCTGCGCCGTCTTGGTTTCATCTCCACTTCTCTGGCCACTTCCCTTTGTGGCTAGTTTCTCTTTCTCCTCCAACATCTGAATACAGGCCTTTGCCAAGGTTTGGACTTGACCCCGAATATCATCTCCCCGAGTTGCCTTTTTGAGCCACTCAGCTCAGATTATACCAAGATTTCTGTCCAACTCTATTTGGCCTAAAGTATTATGTGTGTGCTGTGTGCTCATTCGTGTCCCACTCTTTTCAAGTCCATGAACTGTAGTCTGCCAGGCTCCTCTGTCCATGGAATTTTCCAGGCAAGAATATTGGAGTGGGTTGCCATTTCCTATTCCAGGGGAACTTCCCAACCCAGGGATAGAACCTGCATCTCCTGCGATTCCTGCCTTGGCAAGAGGGTTCTTTACCACTGTACCACCTGGGAAGCCCCCAAGCATTAGACTTAGACTTTCAAACTGTTTTTGGGTGATGCTGACTGCCTGGATGATAGACTTTTGCCCCAAATGAACCATCAAAGTGGACCCCTTCCCTGAGGAATAACTCTTTGCTGCCTTTTCCTACTTACATCCTTGAGACTCTGGGACATCTCCTAATTTCTAGTTGTTCCTCAAATCAGTTTAAAGCCTCTGAATCACATATCTACAATATCCATCACATCTGTGTTTTCTGTTGTGTTCCTCTGGTTAGCTCTCAAATCCTAACATTGGTTAACCTCTCCCTGGTGCCAAGGGGTTAGCCTCAGGAGTGAGCTTCCCTTTTTCTCCCCCCTGTTTAGAAACATCAAGAGTTTCCCATTCTCTTCTGTGCTTCTCAGCCTTAAATTGAGAGTTCAGTTCAACTAGAAATGAAACCCTGTCACTTTCAATCACCCCTCGGGCCTTTCTCCTCTGGTTACCTTTTATCTTCCACCCAAATGGCCACCTTGGAGTTCTTCAGACTCACCCATGCCTTCCTACCCCAAGCATCTTCATGGGCTATTTCCTTCCCAGATGGGCAAGAGGTTAATGCCCTACACAGACCTCCATCTCCCCATCAATATGTGGCTCATCCTCCGGCTCCATCACAGTGAGGCTTCCTTCTGAAAGCCACTTCTGATTAAACATGGTCTCTTTCTCTGTCCTCGACACCCCAAGAGCTATGTCTATGCATCATTCATGTTCCTTCCATATTTCTATATTTAGTCATAATCACTGGTATTCCGCTTCCCTGGTAGCTCAGTCGGTAAAGAATCTGCCTGCAGAGCAGGAGACCTACGTTTGATCCCTGGGTTGGGAATCCCTGCGTTTGATCACCTGGAGAAAGAAATGGCAAACCACTCCAGTATTCTTGCCTGGAGAATCCCATGGACGGAGAAGCCTGGTGGGCTGTAGTCCATGGGGTCACAAAGAGTCAAGCATGACTGAGCAACTAACACTTCATCGGTATTCTGCTTCTATTCACCCAGCTAGTTGGGAAGATGTTCCAGAGGGGAGACTGAGAGTGGTTCCCAGCCCTGGCAGCACCTTGCATGGTGCTTTGCCTGTAGCAGCTGCTCAATTAATATTTGTCGAATTGAATTGAATGGACATCCTTCTCTGCGTGTTCACCTAGCGCCGAAGAACTGAGTCGGCTACCTGGGAAAAGCTCTAACTTAATCAGATATATGCACACTTATACTTTTCCTTGAGACAGCAAACACTTTATTTTCCTGGGTAGTGGTTTCAAACTTACATTTTTCCTCTAAAACCCACTACTTTGAAAAGCCTAGAATTTCTACACACGAGTAGTTTTAGCTACATCTCAAAAAATACGCAGAGGTGCTCTTCTTTCTGTTTCACAGCCATCTCCACCATCTGCTTTAGAGTTAGAGGCATCCAGCGTCTGAACTTTGTAGGCATAGTCCAGGTTGCTAGTATGTTCTGACATCCCCACAACTCTTGGAATGTTGTGTCATAACTCTGTAAACTTTGTCTATTGTATATTCATATGTGGGCTCACATCCAAACCACCTTTACATAAGTTTCACACAAATAATTTAGAGCCTTCTTTCGTTCCAGCTGGCAACCCCAGTAAATGCACATGCTAACTTCACAGCAGGCTTGCTGGGGGAGATGTAGAACTTGAACTTCTCCATGAGCGGGGGCAGCACCGGATGTGTCCCGTGCAGAGTGGTGTAGATATGTTTGTCCACGTCACCAGGTGAAAACCAAGCGCTGGGCCTTTGAGCAGCCACATAAAGATGTGATCCTGGAGAGAAGACAGACTGAGGCAGCCCAACATGTTTCCTGAAGCAGACAGGGAGGGGTTTTAGCAGCTCCCCTGACTCTCACCATAACAGTGCTTCCTAAACATTTCTTAAAGCTGTGTGTCACCCAGAGTGAGTGTCAGAGGGAAGGACAGAGAGGTAGCAGATGCATGAACACTCCTAGGACAGCAGACACGCCAGCCACCGTGGCTAGTTTCACACTGCTTCTAGCTCCTGATGCCCTGAACTTCCATGAGTTCTCTCAGGGAGTGTTTCTGGATGTTTCTGTTACGCCTCTGGTCAGGAAAACCATAGCACCCCCTCACTCTCACATCTCTGGATCCTCTGCATCCAGAGACTAGAATTTCCCGGCGTGGGTGGGGGAATGATGAGCTTGGGCCACAGGAGAAGGGTCAGCTGATCATGCCCTCAGCTTGTTCTCTTTTGGGCCCATCCTGTGTTATCACACTCACAATTCCTATGATGGTGACTCAGTGGATGGCATGTCTTCTGCATGGGGTACCTCTGGGAACCCACAGTGATCCTGAGTTCTAGAAGTGACAGCCTCCAAGTACCTGTGGGCTGGTATGTGTCATCTTTCTGCACTCACGATTCCTCATCTGTGAGGTGGGGAGGGTGGGCCTTGGGCTCTGAGCTCCTATTGCCTCCAATATAAGGTTGGCCCAAAAGTCCATCAGCTTCCCCATATGCTATTATGGGAATAACAGACCCACCCAATATCACAGGACTCAGCTTGTGCTGGGGAATTCTGGTGCCACAAGAGTCAATTCCAGAGGTTTTTTCTGACCACTCAGCCTGAGCCTTTCTTTGGCTTTTGACACAAGCCCCCACCACCCACCAACATCTTTCTTCTTTCTTAGATCTAAGCTACCCCAACTCAGCCCAACATTTTTTCCAAGGAGTCATTCATTTTTTCACCTAGACTTTAATCTTACCTATGAACAGGCCTATTTTAGCAAATGAGTTTTTACTTTTTTTCTTTTAAAAAAATTTTTTTTTTGATGTGGACCATTTTTAATGACATTATTGAGTTATTTGTTACAACATTGCTTTTGTCTTCTGCTTTGGTTTTTGGCCACAAGACATGTTGGATCTTAGCTTCCTGACCAGGGGTCAAACCCTCACCCACTACATTGGAAGGCAGTCTTAACCACTGGACTACTTCCACAGGGAAGTCTCACGAACAAGTTATTTAAAAGAACTAGGAATGTGGTCTCAGAAATATTCACGTATTGTTCTGCCATTGCTGAATATAACATTTGCAGGCTGTGGAAATTCTGTGTAGGAATGAGTTGTTTGTTCTCGAAACTAGATGAGCCACAGGCCAAGTTTGAAGTGTAATTTAACTGCTGTTGATAGCTTGAGTATTAACCTAAGCTCAGGTTTGATCACTAACACAGAAGTAGCTTTTACCTTACCTTTGCATTCAGCATAGCTTGTTAAAATTAGATTGTAAAGAATAGAAATTACATTGGCAAAAGTACAAAAGAATGACAACAGTGATTTTGTTCATGAATCCTACCTCACTCTTTATGTCTCCATGGCAGTGTAAGCTATGCAGTGAACTATGAGTCTGTTTGTAAAACAGTCTTGAATTAAGGTGCTTACTCAAACACCACTGTAAAAATAATTTTCTGAAATTGTGGTCTATCAACAGGAGATAAGATGGCACTTTGTTGTCGCCTGCTGAGGCCCATTATAAATATTTTATTTCAGAAGCAAATCACATTGTAAATACAATGTTCAGATTCATTTATTCCCACAATAGCATTTTTGCAAAGGTGTAATTTCATAAGTTGACTTAGCATTGATAGCACATCATTATTTTGAAGCTCTTTGTAACCACTGGTTAATTCACACATCCTTGGGAAATTGTTTATTTGTAGTTTATTTGTACCAGACCCATTTTAGAATGAAATCACCCAAATGTATAAAGACTAAGCAGCTTGCCAAAGACTGAACAGGGAGAGAGACGTGCTTGAAACTTGCTGTCCTGTGTGTGTCCTTTCCTTAGCATATTGGACCAGATACTTCCCAAGACTTTAAACACAGATGTGCTACCAATAAAGATGAATGTTAATGATTCTATTACAGGAGGAAATTTGGTTTAAAAAAATAAGCCCAAGCCGTTCAACATGCAAATGTAAACAGAGCCTAAAATGAATGAACATGTTAATTGTACTCTTCTCCTCTATTTGTTCATCCTGAGCCAAAGTTTTGTTCAAGCAAAATGATCAATGGTGGACTGACGTCTAGAGTTATTCAGCTAATTCCCAGCATTAATTGAAAAATGTCTACTATTTCTAAACACCATCCTAAAAAAAGAACTTGAACTGTCAACCCCCATTACTTTTGTCATTTTTGTCACTACATCTTTCCTAGGCCTGACCTTGAGATTTTTAAACTATTCATGTTTCCTACCAATGTTGTTTGAGGGTTTGGTTTCTGCATTGATTGCACCATCAGGCCCTGAGACTGATGGTGAACATGAGTTCACTGTTACACATTCATCATGACATAGACCTAGAAAAAAAATACACATGGTAATAGATTCAGAACTCACAAACTTGAAACTTGGGATAGATTCAGGCACTTTGTATAACATTGTTTATTTGGACACCAAAATTCTTCCTCTGATACCTCAGCTGTGGTCTGCTGCCTCAGTCATTCATCATTCATTCATTCACTACGTATTTATTGACTACCTAGTATATGCCAATCACTGTTTGGGCATAGAGCGTGGTGCCTTGCCTTCATGGTACTTGCGTTCCAGGAAGACGGTGATAAACAAGGAGAGCTGCTATGGCAGGAGTATCTTCTGTGTGCTCTGCACCCTTCCAGCCTCATTATCTTCACCTGCAGTTCTAAGGAGAGCCCCCTGGGGACCTGGCTCTGGCTCCAGCAAGAGGCATATAGAAAATGTCTGGCTGAGGCAACTGTTGGCTGAGCATCAAGTTCATTGCCAGCTGTGATGCTGTTGACTTGAACCCTCTGCCGGGGCTCTAGACCCTCTGTGATTCAGCCCTTGGCTGGGCTACCCTTGTTTCCCAAGTTCACATCATCTCCAGCCCCGAATACTTGACCAGTGATGCCTATTCTCCATGCCTGGCATTGACTGGCTATTCTGACTTTAGGTGGTATCTTGAGTGACAGGCTTCAGGAAACACTGGGTGTGGATGGAGTGAGCCCGTGACCTCCAGAGCTTCCCCAGATGGTTTGGGGTGGTTTCAGTGTATGAAAGCCAGCTCAGAGGGGATGCTGGGGGATATGGACTCTGGGTGATTCTTATACAGAAATCTCAGCAGGGACTGGAGATAGTCAGCTAGGACTTTTTGGAGTTGGTTTATAGCCCAAGCAGCCATTTTGCTGGCTCTTCAAGTGGAATAAATTCAATAGAAAGGGAAGAAAGAAACTGTAGGAGATCTTTTCTTCCTTATATCCCTAGGCAAGGTATAAAAATAATAATTCTTCAATAAAAACATTAGTGCTAAGTAAACGGGTAGATGCTTCATCTTACCATTCCATCTTCATCTCTTCCCAAGAAAGGTCCCCATCACTCCCTCAACGTAAGTACTGGCAGTGGAAATAGAAAGAAAAAGGTATCATCAAGGAGATGTGGACAGAACTTAACCAGCAATAGGATCTGAAGGGAGTTGAAGACTGCGACATTACAGATTAAATGTCTCCATCCTCAGGTCTGAAAATACTGTAGTTCCAGTAATGTCAATAGTCAAAGAAATGAGACAGTAGGTCCCATTTCAGACATTTTGAGCTGCTTTTGAAATAGACACACAGCATTCTATTGCTTTTGAAGTAAGATGGTCAAGTTCAATGCTGATAAACATGAGTTTGACCCTTTAGTCTTAAGGGAAGGAGGACGCTAAGAATTAACTTGCCAGACCTGTTATGTCACCATGTGGGGGGTGGCAGGTATGTTTGCTATCAGAGGATACCTCTGGTTGATTAGTAGTTGCCATTTGGAGCGCATCTGAGAAAAAAGTGGCAGAATGGACTGCAGTGCCTGCTGTGAGCATGAGGAAGCAGTGTACCCAAATGTTACCAGTCTGCTATTTTTAATTCATATGCAGAAGCAGCCTCTTTGGCCAATAGGCTAAGCACAGAATGGCAGAGAAGAGTTCTGTTTGGAACAAACATTTTTGCTAATTGAATAAAAAGGCATGCATATTTATTTTTCTTGAGCACAGAGTTATCAGAAGTAAATTTTAAACTCTATTTGTTAAATAAGCCCACTGACAATTTTTGGATTAATTTCTCTGTTTCAAATGAAGTCTAATGTATGTGTTCTATAGAATCACTTTTTAAAACTCAAGGTTTGCAGTTTCTCTTTTTTTAAAAAAAAAAATACCATATTTATAGTTCTAAGTAGAACTGTTCTGTGTGGCTTGGCAAACCCCATATTCTGTTTTGCACAATAGGCCTTTTCTGGAGACATGTACACACACTGAGTTTGCATATGTATGAGGAAGCCATGCTGCATATTTTTCCCTTAAATAAATATTTGAAAAACAGAAGAAAATAAGTCACCCGTAATCCTAACACTCAAAGACAACACTGTCTATATTTTCATATGTCTTTTTTCAGCCTTTTTTCTTTGCATTTGGAAATACACATATGTTAAAAAAAAGAGAGATGATTCTTTATAGATACCTTTTATACTATCGTTTTCTCTAAAAATTACATTTTAAGCATTTTATGTTAGGCCCTTAACTAGTTTCTAAAACATCTTTTATAAATCACATGGTCTTTGCAAAATAATAATTTTAATTCAAACTGCTTAGGGTATTTAGAGTGCTTTCAATTAGTCAGAATTATAAGCAAATGTGAATGATGCTGAGATATACATCTATATTCATGTTTTTATGTATCTTTGAGAATTTCTGTAGAAGAAATTTCTAGAAGTATGATTCCCGAACTGAGCAGTAAAGGCAGTAATAAAACTCTTAATACAAATTACCAGGGCTATTCTCAGGGATAAAGGAGATTAATAATGTTTATTTTTAAGTTACATCTATGTTTTTAAAGAAATTGATATTTTTATGACATAAATTGATATTTAAACTCAGGAATTGGCACATTTTCTGCCAAGAACCAGGTAGTAAATATTTTAGGCTTCTCTGGCAAGACAACATCAATGTCCATGACTTAACTACACCATCATAAAGAGAAAGCGGCCACAGACTGTAGGTAAATGAATGGGATTGTCTGTGTTCCAATAAAGCTTTATTTATAAAAACAGGCAGGGTTGGTCAGACAGATTGGCAGGTCATAGTTTGCCAACCCCTGTCTTAATTAAAAATTCGGCAGTTCTGTGAAAACATCTGAATTTGTAGCTCTCAAAGACTGGAAGCCATGTTTGCAGAGTTCCCTTTCTGAAGATTTGAGCTTGTAGGATTGTGAATCCTTCCAGTTACAGACTAAAGAGGAGAGTCAGTCTGCTTTCACTGCAAGGCAATTTGGAATCTAAGCAAGGAAGCTATGAATCAGCCTGTTGTTTCAACATATGTGAAGAATGGCGCAGTCTACGAAGTTAAGCTTCTGTTTGCCTCTGTCAGGCAGCTGTGGTTCTTTCTGCCCTACATCTTCTCTTAGTGCTCTTTCTTGAGAAATTCACTGACTCCCAGCCTAAGACTCATATCTATGTATACCAATGAATTGCACTCAATATTGATTCAATCAAGGCCCCCATCAATCGTTAATTCTAGCATTACTGCACAGTTCTTAGGAAAACAAAGCTGAAGCCGGAAGGGAAAAATCTTCTGAGAAATAACTTTGTTCTCATGGAACCTACCCAACAGGCAATATTTTTCCCAGATGTTAAGCATACAATTGCTTTTCCTTAGGTGACCCTTTGTAGAGCAGCTAAAAGACCTCATTGACTACCTTTAGAAAGGTGTAAAGCAAATATAAAAGGAAATAAACCAAGTGTAACCTCCTAAGTAATGCTACTATGACAGAGATAATTAGCAATTATCTGTCAAAGAAACTTGTGAATTGACCAGGATGATAAGATGGTTTATCATGTTATTTCAGCAGTTGTCTACCTCCCTTCTGAAGGTGCTTTGAATTCGGAATCTTTCTGGAACAATGAGGATAAAGGGAGCTGCTTTTGGAGGCTGTTGGTTTTTACATAGATGCACACACTCGCACGCACACACACACCCTTCTGACCCCAAGAATGCAAAAGCAGCTGCCTGCATAAACACCACATCTGAGTCCAGCAGTGGTTATATGCTCATTGTTTCTGTCTCTTTTATTTATCCTAGAGAAACAATGTGAGCTTGATGTACACAGCCCTCTGCCAGTAATAGAAATGTGTGCCCAGTCAGCCCAAGCAAGTCACAAAGAGATGGGAAATAAATGGATTTGACCTAGCAGATTAGTGTAAACAATAACTTTCCTGCACACGCAAACACACAAATACACAACATATATGTATAACAGCTGCAAGTTAAAATTTTGATTAAAGACTTTTTCACTAAAAAACCCCAAATGTTGCCATCATAAGCATCTAGTCATGGTGCACATATTTTTAAATGTGTAGAAAGTTTATAAACACACATCTACTGCTTGGCAGCTAGCCAGGAAGATAACCCTGGATTTACATTCTGATCCTTCTTTTTGATGGATGAAAAAACAGGCCCTTCAACAGTGGGTGACTTGCCCAGTGGGTGGGTCCCTGGTGCCAGCTTGGTTCTCCTGATCCCCAGGAAAGTGGTCCCCTCACCTGTCCACCCTTCCTCTTCAGCTCTGGTGCTTTTCGTCTCCATGGTTTGTTGCAGGCTGTGCATAATCATGATTTGGTGCTTTGAGATGCATGAGTTTAGATTTTATTTTTTGTCATCTTGAAGGATAGAATAGGGACCAATGGGTAGAAGGGCTTTCCAGGTGGCACTAGTGGTAAAGAATCCACCTGTCAATACAGGACATGCAAGAAATGTGGGTTCTATCCCTGGGTTGGGAAGATTCCCTGGAGAAGGAAATGGCTATACCACAACAAACTTCCTAACTCGTAAAATAGAACTTCTCAGGGATGTCCAAGTTTCAGTTCACTTCAGTCACTCAGTCATGTCTGACTCTTTGCAACTCCATGGACTGCAGAACACCAGGCTTCCCTGTCCATCACCAACCCCCAGAACTTGCTCAAACTCGTCTATTGAGTCAGTGATGCCATCCAACCATCTCATCCTCTGTCATCCCCTTCTCCTGTTTAATCCAAGTTTAATCTTGAGTTATTTTAGCTTAAGAGTCTCATGCATTTAAAAAAAAATGGTCTTAGTACATTACACGTTTGTACAAATGCAGCTCAGCACTTTAGAACGGTTGTTATCCACCTGAATATGTGACAGCGTACCTTAGGAGGGAGTTGCCAGTGATGTCACCCAAACCATTGATTTCTGCTACTGTCCCCCCTGAGCTGCATACCGGGCCATTGTAATTGTCACAGGGGCTCATTTGTGGCCTGACACACACCATCATGGTGCCCATGGTTTTATAGCAGATCGCACTGCAGTTACAAAGAGCTGATTCTGTTGTTGACATTTCCTCAAAGCAGTCTGCTTGCATGAATGCTTCTGCTTTGGGGGGTTTCATTGCTTCGACTTAAGACATGGTTTTCTACCCTCTTTCTACCCTGGTGAGGGACCATTTCATAAAGCAGTGAGCTTCTCTCTCCCTAGAAGCTTTCAAGCAGTGGCCCGTTGCCATCTTCCAGGGGGAGTGCCATGCATTTTTGTAAAGATTCAGACCTAGACCAAGTGAGTTCACAAGTGAAAGGGGATGAGCAGATTGAATGCCAATCACATAGCCACTGGTTGAGATGGAGTCATTTTATTTTGCTTCCCAGAGCACATAATGAAAGACACAGCTTATCTGGAAACTAAGTTTGAATTGGATACTGTCACTGGAATGGTTGCTAGGGGACAGTCATCTGTACTAGCCTTCTGGTGCCCTGGGTGCTGAGGAGCAAAGGGACCAGTGAGGCAATAATTTGGGCCAAAATTGGAGTTTTGAATTAACATATACATACTGCTTTATATAAAACAGGTAAATAAGGACCTACTGTAGAGCACAAAGAACTATACTCAATATCTTATAATAACCTATAATGGAAAAGAATC
Source organism: Antilocapra americana (assembly GCA_007570785.1). Lineage (NCBI taxonomy): Eukaryota > Metazoa > Chordata > Mammalia > Artiodactyla > Antilocapridae > Antilocapra > Antilocapra americana. The sequence continues at coordinate 1,213,833 of ML663471.1, read as the reverse complement.
TGAAAAAGAATATATATGTGTACAAACGAATCACTTTGCAGTATACCTGAAAGAAACACAGCCTTGTGAATTAACTATTCACTAAAAAATAAAATTAAAATAATTGGGGGCTTGTGGAGCAGGACAGGGATATCTGACTAGAACCTCTGAGGAAAAAAAATGCTACTGAGGTCTCTTATACAGCGCTTGTGTTCTTCCCCTTTCTCTTAGCTTTCTCAGGTTTTTGAAGGGGTGATACAGTACTTCTAGGGGTAGGGATTCCATGCTAATAAGGGAAAGGAAATCAGTGAAAGAAGAGGGAATGGAAGCCAAAAATGGAAAATATTTTACTGAAAATGTCTTGGGTCACCTCCTAAACTAATTATTATAATGTGTTTCAGTTCTTTTCAACTGTTTGGCCTTTGTTTATGTGTTACCCAAATTTCATCTAGCTATTTCCCAAGAACAGTATTGAACAGGAAATGCTTGTTGCCTCATGTGATTTGGTTAAATTCCCCCATTTATATCTTGACAGGAAAATAGGGTGTCAAAATTTGGAAAAAAACAGAATCTTCATTTCTTCTTTCTCATTACTATGCCAGTATTATCTGACCTCATTCAGTTAAAAAAAAAATGGGTGGTATATATGTCATATGCTAGTAGCATTAGTGGGTACGGGACACAGAAAGATCAAGAATGCTTTGTTTGTTGTTCTTGAAGGGTTTACAGTAAATGGGGGAGACAGGACTTATAAATAGATATTTTATAGCTTAGGATGTAAGTGCTGTGGCTGAAGAGACAGTGAAATGTTTTCTAAGTTGCTACCCAGTTTGGTTGGTTTCACTTACTACTTGTCACCTCCATCACATTTAGCATTTACTTTCTTCTTATGAACCATCAAACCTCTGACATAGAGATTAAAACTAAAATCTGACTTAGAGATTGTGAAACCCTTCCACACTGACAAAATTTGACCTTATCACATCATTTCCATATTAATTGGAAAGAAATTAGGTAGAGTTTAATCGTGAATCTGTTCCTGATCTGTTAGTACCAATGGAACATGGAAGGGAGAGACAAACAATTGTGCTACTCACCATAGGGTCACAAAGTGTGGTCACAACTTAGCAACTGAACAACAACAACAATTTATTTCAGAAGGTGGAGATTATCCAAATAAGGATTAACCGGGCAGTGTGTAAGTGCCAGCCAGAGTCACAGAGAAGTACGTGATAAGAATTCAAAGCATTCCTTTTGCTTGTCAGATAATTAAAAAGAACGGGTTCTAATAGACCCATACAGGAAAGCATGTTTTTTAAGAATGTTTGTTTGTTTGGGTTCAGACTTTGATCTGTTTACCCATCTTAGAAAGAAGATAACCAATGATTTCATAGCTTCCTCTCTCACTTCACTCTTACATACTGAGGTCCACAACCAAATGTGATCAACTAGAAAGGAATGCAAAGTATGGTGACTGATGAGGGACAGATTTTGCCTGAATTTAATAGATTCTTTTGAGATGATGGGGTTGGTAGGGGAGGGGAGATGAGCTGCCTTGGATAAAGATGTTCTCAGCTTTGAAAGGAGAAGGCAATGGCACCCCACTCCAGTACTCTTGCCTGGAAATTCCCATGGATGGAGAAGCCTGGTAGGCTGCAGTCCTTGGGGTCGCAAAGAGTCGGACACGACTGAGTGACTTCACTTTCACTTTTCATTCTCATGCATCGGAGAAGGAAATGGCAACCCACTCCAGTGCTCTTGCCTGGAGAATCCCAGGGGCGATGAGCCTGGTGGGCTGCCGTCTATGGGGTCGCACAGAGTCGGACACAACTGAAGTGACTTAGCAGCAACAGCAGCAGCTTTGAAAAGCGGAACTGTGGCTATAAAGTAATAAAGTCAACTTTAAAACAAACATGGTGGTTTAGTCACTAAGTCGTGTCCAATTCCTGCAGCCCCATGGCCTGTAGCCCGCCAGGCTCCTCTGTCCATGGGATTTTCCAGGCAAGAATACTGGAGTGGTTTGCCAGTTTCCTTCTCCAGGGGATCTTCCTGGCCTAGGGATCGAACATGGGTCTCTTGCACTGTAGGCAGATTCTTTACTGACTGAGCTACCAGGGAAGCCCCTAAAACAAACATACCCAGAGTTTTTACTGATACATGGAAAGATGTCTCCAACCAATGTCATCAGCCATGCTTCTATTTCTCAAACACAGTTTGGGGGATAAGAGTAGCCTTTCTGTGTAGAGTCATTATTTCCAAACTCTGGGGTCCCCAAGGTTGCCAGAGCACCTCCTGCAGCTCCCCTGTCCACCTTTCCTGCTCTGAAGTCTGGTCAGCTTGTCCTCGCTGGATGTTCATCAGGCATGGCCACGGCTCGGAGGAATCTTTATATTTCTCTAGCCCCTGTGTCCTCATTAACAGACAAAGCAGCTGCAGCTGATTCCTCCTGCAATTTCTCTGTGGCCCCTGGACTCCTGACTGCCTCGGCTGGCTACTCATGTGCCCTTCAAGAGAACATCTGATCTCAGAGTGCTAATGGCTGAAGATTTGGGGGAAGTCCTTATCCAAGGGCCATCTTTTGATCAAGGAGGGGCTCTCCGCCTCAGAGGAAATCTTTTCCTGTTTACAGACTGCTGCAGCTTTGAAAGCCCTGGCAAGCTGTGGGCCAGGCTCCTTAGCTTTTATGCAAAGGGGCCAAACAGGATGAGACCAGGATGGAAACTGAATATCATAGGAACCCAGAAGGGCAGGAAGTAACAACATAAGAAGGAATTCTTGACTAAAAGTATAATTGGAAAGGTTTGTGCTGGGAGGGTCAGAGATAATGACATTAAAATATGTCAGACTGTGTACGTGTTTATAGTTAAGAAAGCCATTAGCCCACCTTTTCTTCAGTTCTGTTTCCCTTGTCATGTTATTCTCCACTTTGGAGCAACCTGAAATATCTTTTCTATCTGAGGACTCTGCTAAGTGTGTTTGGGAAGGAAAAAACAACCAAACTTCATTCTTTTTGATATTATTTTCTATGTGGAATAGAACCTGGGAAAGACCATATTATTCTTTGTAGGATTAATTATTCTAGAACTAATCATTAAGAGATTGAAAACAGTGTGTAAAGGTTAACTTTGCTATTCACAAAGATTTTTCCACACTCTGACATAGATGTTTGTGAACCTTTAAGAAAGTGCCTCAAAAATCAAGCATTACCATGCAGTGCTTCCAAAACTGTGTGTGTGGTGGTGGCCGGTGACATCCCCCTTGTGGAATCAAGACCCCCACCAAACGCCCAGCTCATTTTCCAATCCGGCTCTTGGCACCAGCCAGTCCCCAACTGACCCCTGAGCCCCACCCACCAGCTCCATCTCCACAACTTGGATGAGCCGCCCACAATCCCACATTCCAGACAGAAGTCTTAGGAACAGGTTTTTATCGTCGTCCTGTGCCAACCGGAGAATAAACCGTCCTTACCAGATGCTCCGCGTTACAGAAAATGTGCTTGTGCAGAATTCCACCTCGGTCTCCTTGCCTCGCACCCAGCAGGTGATATTTATGGACTGTTTACAAGTCCCTCGCATATGGCATTCTAAGGAGATTTGTAACTTTTATATGCTGTCATCCAGTATATTTATTTTATGTAAACCTCCCAAAGGTCAGCCCTCTTCTGCCTGCCTCTGAAACTTCAGGTTGAAGGAAAGCTCCTCAATGTAACCTCAAGACAGGAAACTAAGCAAACCTAAGTAAGCAAACCGGCTCTCCACGTGCGGGGCTCCCGCCCATGCGTTCTTGAGTCCCTCGACAGGACAGGACGCTGCAGGAGGAACGCGGCTGGACCCGGGTAGCTGCTCTTCCTCCGCCAGTGATGCTGCAGCCGTGCTCCTTTCAGGGGAAACGTCTACCTGCTTTGGACTTGGCTCAGCTCACATGGAGGAGAGAGGGGCCAGCAGCCCTGGGGAAGACGTGTGGCCAACACTGGAGGTGAAGCCAGGGCACCTCCCTGCCTGAAACCGCTCGCAGCATCCCTGCCCCGACCTCCGTGGGTCTAGGCCGGCAGGTAGCAGCGCTTCCGACAGCCTCTCCCCGCCGCCGTCCGGAGTGGGACGCCGGCGCTCTGGCACCCGGAGGCCGTGGCAGACCTGTCCCCGAGAACAGTTCGGACTTCACAGTCCGCCTGCCAGGTGGACTCGCAAAATGTGTAGAGATTTTATCGCTGTCAGAGGCCAATGAAAACAGGAGGCAGGTGTCTTCTTGTCCTTTTGAAAACCAAGATAAAAGAGTGACGTGGCTGGGTCCCTGGAAATATTTCACTACTACTGGGTGTGTGTGTGTGTTTGATTCTTGATTTTGGCTGCTCCATGTCTTAGTTGCCATATGTGGGATCTAATTTCCTGACCAGGGATGGAACCTGGGCCCCCTGCGTTGGAAGCGTGGAGTCTTAGCCACTGGACCGCCAGGGCAGTCCCATCACTAGCTGCTAGTTTGAACAGAAGTCTAGGCCGATTCCTTTGGTTGTGAAGAGGGTGTGGGCACGCAGGCCCCTGGGTACTGTGACCACGGCAGTTTGCCTGGAAGGAGAAGGGGGCAAGCTCAGAGAGAGAATTTCTTTCAAAAGTGACTTTTCCAGGTCACACAGGTCATCTTTTTCAGTTTCCACAGATGCTCTTTATGTAAATAGAGAGCAATTAGCAACCCGGAGTTCAGGTAGGAAACTGACAGGAGGCCCAGGGATCCCCTCAAAGTTCTGCAGCTGCTCTCAAGGCAGTCAGGCCGGTTCTCAATCAAGCACATCCCTCAGAATCAACTACCTGTAGCAAGTTTTACAAAATACCTGAAACTGGTCCCTGCCTCAGACATCCCGAACTAAGATCCTAGGGATGGCGCTCTGCAAGGACCAGTGACAATTCTGTGAACAGAACAGACTGAGGCCCCGGTCTCAGCATCCAGGCCCCTGATCCAAAGGCTGCCATGTCGAGCAAGTCTGCAGGCCTGGTGGACTTCTGCTCAGAGAGCTAGTGACTGCAAGAAAGGGTGGTCCCAGTGGGGAAAGGCATGGCTTCTGTTGAGGGGCTGAGACAGAGTTGACATCCTGGTAGAAGGAATGAGGTGTGGCTTCCATAGCACTATCCTGGGATCACCGCTTACTCTATGACCTTGGGTTTACCCAGTGGAACTTCATTAAGCCTCCTTGCTCTCAACTATAAAGTGGACCTACGAATAGTACCTTGTGGTGTTATTGGTTATAAAATGAGATTGTGGAGGAAAAGTACATAGTTAATTTCCTGGTACAAGTCTGTGTTCATGAGGAGTAAGCAGTGGAAGTTATAGTGGTGGTAGTGGTGGTGGAGTATTTAGATTAGTGGGAAGACTGTGGAGCGTACATTCTAGCATCATGCCAGCCTAACTTTGAATGGTAACAGCTACGATTCATATTGTGTCTCTGTGTGCCTGGTGGTGGGTGTATATGATGTTTAATCCTCACAAGCACCCTGAAAGACATTCTCATACTCATTTTACCAAAGAGGAAGCCAAGTATAAAAAGGTTATAAGATCCAGTCCAGTGGTAAGACTTTGCTTTCCAACACAGGGAATGTGAGTTCCATCTCTGGTTGGGGGACTAAGATCCCACGTGCCTCATGACCAAAAAACCAAAACATAAAACAGAAGCAATCTTGTAACAAATTTAATAAAGTCTCTTAAAAAAAAAAAAGTACAGAACTTTTTTTTTTTTTCTGTTCTAAGACTACAGAACTCAAGGTGGCAGATGAGTTTGAAGCCAGATCCTTCTAATGCCAAAACCACAGCCCGTATGAAGCCCGACCAGATGCTTGGTTAGGGGGCGTCGTGTTCCCCGGCCAGCCAATAGGAGGATATACAGTCCCTGTCGGCATGACTAGTTATGAGTGTGGTTATTTCCTGAGCGGTAGCTGAAAAGCACTTGGGATCTCGGGAATTCTGATTAGATCGTGAAACGGTCCCTTCTACTGTGAGGCTGAAAATTCACGAGGTGTTTGTCAGGGTCAAGAGTGGCTGTGAACACACAGAAGCAGCTCGTTCAGATCCTTTAGGCTGTCAGCCTGAGTGCCCAGAAGGTGAGTTCTGGCCACCTGGAGTGGAGGTAAACTGACCGTGACTTTCACAAGCCACTCCTGGGACAGTGCTGCAAATCAGCTCTCTTGCAAGTTCCCTTTTCACCAACTGAAAAAAAATCTCTTCGGGGATCCCAAGATCTTGATAGTCCTCGCTTGGCTCCATAAAAACATGTGTATTTTATGCCTGCCAAAATGAGTGTGATTAACAGAAAAAGGAATTTCAACTGTGAACTGAAGTTGATAAGTATATTATTAACAGGGAAATATTGTACTTATTTTCAAGAATAATGTAACACTTAGACATTTTTTCTTAGAGTAGCATCCGATAGTCTGATTTTCTAGCACCACAAGGCCTCTGTACTGTATGTAGGATCTCAGTGAGTCAGCACCAGGGTGGATCTCTGTTTTCCCCTCCCCTCCCAGTACCCTCATAGTCTGTCTAATTTAGGACAGATAATCCTGTTTAAGCCCCAAGTGTCTGAAGGCAGAGGAGTTTCCTGAGGACAAGATTTACTTTGACTCCATGAGATGTAAGGGAGGAAGTAAAATTTGCAAAAGCCCCAGCAATATGGCAGAATCCTTATTTATATTCGATCTAAACCTAAAGAAACTGAGAAATTCATAGCAAATGGCTCCTAAAAACAGCCTTGGGAAGAAACTTGTTTAACTTAGATTTACAGATGCACCAGTCTCCCCTTAAAAGTGTGCTGCTGATTATAATAAGACACATAGCCAGCTCATGGCCTTAAGTAAATTTGCCATAAATTAATTATATGGCATCACTAGAGATGACAATGTTTAGTGTTTGTTTTTGTGTTACAGTTTGTGTCAACCTTAAATTTGTCATTTGTAATTAGTTTGTAGAGTATCTGCAGTTGTGCTGCAAATATAGAAGTTGTGCTGAAGAAAAGACTTTATTTAAATAGGATTATTAGGTATGAAAGTGAAAGTAAAAGTTGCTCAGTCGTGTCCAACTCTTTGGGACCCCATGGACTATACAGTCCATGGAATTCTCCAGGCCAGAATACTGGAGTGGGTAGCCTTTCCCTTCTCCAGTGGATCTTCCCAACCCAAGGATCGAACCCAGATCTCCCACATTGCTGGCGGATTCTTTACCAGCTGAGCCACAAGGGATTATTAGAACTGAGATGCTAATCCCATCTGTGCTCTGGTAATGCCATCCCTTTCAGGGAGCCCACTGCGTGGCCTGAACCAGCATTGGCTGGACAGCCTTGAGCCTGTTCCCATTCCACCCCACCGTCCCTCCCCTGGGTCAGGCGGCAATAACTGCTGGAGATCAACCCTCCCCGGCTGTCTCATTCCCACCCAGGCCTTCTCTGGGGGTCCAAAGACAGCCTCCAAGGACAAGGCAGTTTGGAGATTTCCAGCTGGCTAGGGGCTGGCTTAGGTATAAGGAGTAAGATGAAAAGAGCCTTTTTTCATGAGTCCACTTAGAGCTACTAAGAGGAAAAGGAGACTGAGAGTTCCAGAACAATCGAACTTAGTAGAGAGGTCAGTGGGCCAGGAAGGCAGCCTGGCTTCAAACAGACCTTCCTGTCTGACTGTGGGTTCCTGCCTGAGGATACAACTGAAAGAAAAGAAAAGTGTTTCCAAAATTTAAGAACCTACTGATCTCTTTTACAGAAAAGCATGTCTATAGACCTTCTGCATTGAAAACTATTATATTATAATCTTACTTATTCTACATATCCTTCAAATTTATCCATCTTTTATTTACGTTTAACGTCCCCATAGAATAGAGCCATGAAAGTTTACACATTTGTCCCAACAAAACTGCAAAACGTGAACACTCGGATAACAACCTCAATTTGATGTAATGAATGATGGCATTAGGTAGAAACAAAATCCCTTTTATTGGGTAATATAATAATGGTAGGATGTGTTTGCAATTTTATGCTTTACTTGTGATTAACTTAATTTCCGCGAGTTTCAGCTTGATGGAAAACCCTTTTAGCCATTTTCGTAGTCTTTGCTGGTTTTTAAATTTTTTTATTGTTTTATTTATTTTACCCACTGATAGCTTAAATTAATGGTCTATTAATCATGAATTAATTTAATGGTATACCCCCAGAATATCATGTTGGAAAAAACTCTTTTAATGAAAAGTTCTACACTGCCTATTTAAGTCCAGAGTCACTGTGGATTAACTATGGCTTATTGATTTCCCAGTGAGAGGCACCCTCAGTCCTGTCTGCCTCTTTGCGACCCCATGGGCTTTAGCCCACCTGGCTCTTCTGTCCATGGGATTCTCCAGGCAAGAATACTGGAGTGGGTTGCCATTTCCTTCTCCAGGGGATCTTCCCGACCCGGGGATTGAGCCTGTATCTCCTGCATTGCAGGAAGATGTTTTTACTGAGTCACCAGGGAAACCCAGAGGCACTGTGGATCCTCAGTTTTTTAGAGTTCAGCTCTGTGTTACTCCTGAGTTTTCATGAGATGAGTCCCTCTCCCTCCACTGTGTCTTTGTCCACACAGGGAGCTTTCCTGTGGCTGCACTTGGCACGCACTGAATCATAAACACAAATACTCATGTGCCTGCAAAAGCACATGGCAGTATTCCTTATATGGTGGTGACTGAGGGTGTGTTTGGCTTGTGCTTTTTTAAAAGATAATCATCAAAATGAAAACCTACCATTTCTGAATTCTTTTATAACTCTCTTGACACTTGAAGAATGACCAGTCTGAGATCCACTGCCCACATCTGACATATTCGAGATGGTATCAGAGCAAGTCAGAGGCTCTGGGCCATGACTGGTGGCTATGATGGAACCAGAGCACAGCATGAGTGTTTTGAATCCTGGTGTGTTGGTGATGGAAAGGGCCTTGGAGATCTTCCAGGGCAAAGCCCTTTGGATGCAGATGAGAAAACAAAGGCCCAGAGAGGTCAGGTGACTCACCCAGCATTACCCAGCTGTTCAGCAGCAGAGTTGGACTTAAAACTCTGCCCTCCTGTTTTCCTGGTCAAAGCCATACCCATCACAGTTGCCTGCTCTGGGCAGCTTAGTGGATGAATAGCTGTGACACTGAGGAAATAGTCCTTATTTAATGTTATTATTTATTATTGCTTAGATATGAAACAGATGTTGGTTTACTCCCAGGTTCATGTATATAGTGTGAACCCATTAGGATTTTATCAATCCAAGAGGGGCATATTACTTCTTTTCTTCCTCATTAACTTTCAACTACTTACTCTTCTGGCCCATTGTATCTCTTGGCATAATTACTAGAAATGGGTTTTACTGAAGCAGCATTGAGTGTGTGCGTGTGTGTGTGTGTGAGCGCTGTTAGTAGATGTCAAGCATTCTTCTTTCAAAGATAATGGATGTGTTTTCTGTTTTCTCCCCTTTGCTGAATGCTGACAGAATGTGTTTTAATAGAAGGACTGGATTTGCAAGAGAGAATCCAGAATTAAGCACAAACCGCTGCAACTGCTGGTCGTGTGACCTGTGGTCCACATCACTTACTAGGGTCTCTGCTTTCTTAATTGAAACATTTAGGGGTCAGAGAAGATGCCCTCCAAATTCCCTTCTGTAATTCTGGTTCATGATCGTTGTCTTTGTTTCTAACACAGTGAAATGAATTATGTGTGGTTAAACATACCGTCACTATTGGAAAGACGTAACAGTGCAAACAGGTTGTAGAATTCTAAGGAAGCGCTTTGTTTCTGTTTTCCTCTCCACTGGATGCCAAGATATCAACTAAAGATGTTACAATGGAAGTTTACTGGACCAAAAACATAACCAGGAAAGGAAAAGGCTGGAGACAGTCCCTGTCCTGATGACTGTGTTAAAGCTAGCATTTTATAAGCATTTCTTATCTTGTCTGAAAAGAAATAGAGAACTTAAGTATTCTGGAATAAAAATAGCTTATGTTATTTAAGTATATGTGCATATGTGCATTTAAATAAATTGGAAAAACATGAGAAGAAATGGTATGAAAATAAAATAAGACAGATTGGAATTGTCTCATAAAATTTGCTTTAAAAAAGTCAGGGTTATGGAATATAGGACTGGGTTATGAAAAACAGAATCCTACCGACTCTTGCTTGTTGACCTTTTGGTTTCTCTAGCATATTCCTGAACAATAAGCAAAGTGATTTTAAGAATCTTCACTCAAACAATATGCATTTTCAAGGACTTTGGTGGACTGGATTAATCCTTAATTACAAATAAGATCAAGCAGAAAGTAAGTTCTATGTCTGTACCAGGGAAGCTGTGGACTTTCTTCCTTCAAACAGAGACAAATCTGCTCACCTGCCTAAACTGGATTAGGCTGTAAATGAACCTCAAACCTTTCCAAGCCCTTCGATGTTTTGATTCTCACCAAAATGTTCAGACACCTGCCTCTGGAGGTTCCGTGTGAATGTCAGCAGAGTGTAACAGTCATAGAGAATTTGCTTTCTGCTTGACCTTATTTGTGGTTAAGAATTAACCCAGCCCATCAGAGCCCTTGAAAAATGTATATTGTTTGAGTGAAGATTCTTAAAATCACTTTGTTTATTGTTCAGGACTATGCTAGAGAAACCAAAAGGTTGACTACCAAGAGTTGATAGGATTTTGTTTTTCATTAAAAATTCGGAAAGACAAAAATCCATAGAGAAGGTTTACATTCTTAATCAAGGGAAGTGGGAAAACATGTTTGTTACGTCTGTGGGGAAAAGTACTTTAGATAAGGTGTCAGAAGACTTGAGGTTTTTTTTTAAACTTTTAATTTTATATTGGAGTCTAGTTGAGTGACAATGTTGTGACAGCTTCAGGTGGACAGCAAAGAGACTCAGCCATTCATATACATGTATCCATTTTCCCCCCAAACTCTTCTCCCATACAGGCTGCAGCATAACATCTGACAGAGTTCCCTGTGCTATACAGTTAGGTCCTTGTTGGTTATCCTTTTTAAAGACAGAACACTTGAGTCCTTGGACACTGACACTAATGCTGTGATCTTGGAAATTCAGCTTCTCTGTATCTCCGTTCCTGTGCTTAACATAAAGACATGTATCCAGTTTATTTCATTTCAACTTCAGACTTGCTGTATATAACTGTCTTTATTAAAATGTACAAACCTTCTCAGTTGTGTATCCCCATTTCATTAATTCTCTGCTTCCAGGAAACATTTTGTAACCATGTTTTAAATGTTCATGGTCAACGAATTGCAGACTCTTGGAGTTTTTTCTAGCATCCTTGCTGACATTATGTCTTTTGGAAACTGTGTATTTGGTCCACTCTCTGTGTTCCCACTAATCTCTCACTGCTCTCCAGGTCTCCACAACACACTTCTTTCTGTTCGGTGACCCGCTGTGGTTGCTGTTGTTCGCAGTTGTCTGGAAAAGTCTTGTCTCCAAATCACAGTGGCTTTCTTTTTTTCTTGCCCTGAAGCAACCGTTGATGGGAGAATATGTGTATGTTTCTGTTCTCCAAGGTCAGAACTGGCTGGGGCGTAAAATTCTTAACCATCCAGTTTAATCCAAATGCATTGAATCACAAAAGTAAATGCAAACCGTGGGCTGCATATCAGGGAGATTATGTAAGTGAAATTAATTTTTAGAACCAGATTGCATTCGTTAAGCCTGGGATCTTAATGTGGGCCGACAAAAGTGTCCCATCAGCTTACCAAGGAGCCTGAGACTTTATTATTGCCCAGATAATAACTGAAAATTTGAACTTTGCGATTTTACACATCAGTTTGTATGTAAAAAGCAGGCGGTTTTTAAGAGCACTGAATAAAGGTTGCTTTCTGCAGACACCTGCAGCGTGACTATAAAAGTACCCAATCATTTGTCCTCTCCTAAAAGTGCTATTGGCATAAGAGGACTGGGTATTTAATCCATAACCCACCATACACTGCACCCCATGGTGGCAAAGCACACACAGAGCCAGAAGAAAGAGATCAAGAAAGCATTAAAAATGTCAGGCCACAAGACTATGTTTAAATGATTAGGTGAGATGCCGTCTTGGTTTAACAATGGCCGGGCACACCTCAGGGGCCTGACCTCCCCCACTTGCCCTGTTTTGATGGGTTATTGCAATCTGTTCTGAAATTGAATTTCAGTTTGTTTCAATAGCATTTTGCAGTAAATAGGAGTGACTGTAGTATCTCATTTGTGAATCTTGATGTAATAATCAGAGGTAATTGAAGCATGCACAAGCCACAGAGACTTATGACATGTTTTTAAACAAGTATTGACTGATATGAAACTAATTTAACAAAAACTGGAAATCGGACTCCTCCGAAAATGCGTGCACAGAATTCAGAGTCTGTTGCAACTGCACCAACTTTGGTTTAAAAAAATGGCATGTTCAAGATCCCTTACCTTTTCTGAAGGAGTTTGAGTGCAAGTTACTGACAGGCAAGGTTGTGACTCTGGGACTCTGGCTAATCACCTGCCCACTAGAATTAATCATTTGCCAGTCCTGGGGTTTGGGGTAACCCGTCCATCTCCTGTCATCTCCGCCTGCCTCAGTGGCTCCCATGAATAAGAAAACCTTTTGGAACAGGAAGCAAGCACACAAAATTAACTCCAAATGGCAATGTTCTTTGTAAACTAGCACAGATTTGGAATCTTTTTATTTGTAAACTAATCTTAGATAAGATTGTTCTGTATTTGTACATACACTACTATATGTACATATAGACATATTCCATTTGGCATTACATATATGCTTACTTACAAAGTGCCTGCTGGCCTTATATTCCATTTTAATGCAAGTCTGAGTCTAAAAAGGAGAAATGCAAGAACAAAACCTGTAATTTACATCTCTAAGTGGAATAACAGAGATAACCAGTGCAGGGTGCACAATTCCCCTTAGTCTCTTGATTTCAAGAGGGGTGAAACGCATTTGAGGACATGAATTTGAAATTCAAATGATGGAAAAAATAGTGAAAAATACTTCCGCAGATACTGACTTTAAATACAAATGGGTAAATTTTTGTGTTTAGGCGCTACAGAAAGTAGAATGAATTGTGTATCATGCGCTCCGAAGATCAGTATAAAAATAAACCCTATGAAACCTTGCGATGCTTGTCCCTTGACTGAAGGAAGCAGAAGACAGTGGTGATACAGGAGGGAATATAACTGAGAGAAAATAATGAATAGCCTCATTAGGCAAAACTCAGCATTTGTATGCATCTCTAACACAAACTAATGTCCACTGGATTGGAGACTTTACGTGGAGCAAATTTCTTTAAAAAGGAGTGAATTACAGCCTCTTAACATACAGTTCAAAGTGCATAAATGTCACCATTATCTGTAACATGACCAGGGATGGCAGAAAAGATGAAGTCTAAACACTGTATTTTTCTAAGTAGAAATCTTGAGGACCTGGACCTCATTAGAACCATCATTCCACCTGTGGAAACTGAAACGAGGAGACTTGACATAAGCATCTAGGGATTTACAGACGTAAGACTTATTATCACTAATAGGAGTTGGGCTTCCAAGTCCCAGAACGCCTAGCTGAGGCTCTGCCCCTAAGTATTTGGTGCTTTCTTCCAAAGAGAGGCGGTTGGCATGATGGCTGTTTTAATAAGGTTTAATGTGATTGGGACAAAAGCAGACCATAGTTCCTTGAGTTTTCCCCAAAGCGATTGACGTGGTTTGTCGAAAAAATTTTCAAAAGTATAAGCTGTTTCCTTTTAAAACTATTTACTAAACAGTGTGGAAGATTGTGTTTATTATCAATGATGTCAATGTATGAGTACAAAATAGAGGTCCTGCCATGTTCGTTGTAATTTTTTCTTGTTTGTTCAGTTTCTCAATGTGTTAACTTATTTCCAAGGAATCTGTTTTAGTTTCTGACTCTCAGAAAACTCCAAGATAAATAGAGCAACATATTTTCTACCTACAAGAAATATAATCTTATCAGAGAAATGAATAAGGCATGGTAACACCTAAAAAAAAAATGATTCTAGCTCAACATTGGGCAAATCTATAATTACTCTGTCTGTACTAACTCAGGGCTCCATAAATTCAAGGGGAGGAAACATTTACGGGCAATTGAGGGTAAGAAAAACTTCACAGAATGAGTGAAGCTGGAGTTGGGCTTTGAAAGAATGGAGTTTGGATTGGCAGAAAAAGGAAAAGGGAAACTCCTAAGGAAGAGATGCCAGAATAATTCTGGGCCGTTATCCTTAGATGGGGGGCATCAGGGCAGTTATCCCTGACTTTCAAAGAGCTAACACTTGGAATTCCCCCTGGCAGTACAGTGGTCAAGAATACACCTTCCAAGGCAGGGATCATGGGTTCCATCCCTGATCAGGCTAAAATCCCACATGCCTCAGGGCCAAAAATCCCAAACATTTAAAAAACAGAAGCAATATTGTTAACAAATTCAGTAAAGACTTTAAAAATATTCCACATCTTTAAAAAAAAAAAAAAAAAAGCTAACACTAAGAGACATAGTAGAGACCCTGGAACTAGCCAGAGCAAAGATCCTTCAGTTTGTACCTTAAAATGAAAACTTTGCACTACTACTTGGACTTGCATTTGACCTCCAAGTCACCTTTTACTAATTTCATTTTTACTCTGCCATTTATCTACTAGGATTCATATCATATCTTTTAACTTTTTAAAGACCATTATCAAAAGTCATATTAACCAGGTTTTGTTGTTACTCAGTCGCTAAATCGTGTCCGACTCTTTGCAACCCCATGGACTACAGCAGACCAGGCTTCCCTGTTCTTCACTATCTCCCAGAGTTTGCTCAAACTCATGTCCATTGAGTCGATGATGCCATCCAACCATCTCTTCCTCTGTTGGCCCCTTCTCCTCCTGCCCTCCATCTTTTCCAACATCAGGGTCTTTCCAATGAGTTGGCTCTTTGCATCAGGTGGCCAAAGTATTGAAGCTTTAACTTCAGCATCACTCCTTCCAGTGAATACTCAGGATTAATTTCCTTTAGGATTGACTGGTTTGATCTCTTTTCTATCCAAGGGACTCTCAAGAGTCTTCTCCAGCACAAGAGTTCAAAAGCATCAATTCTTCACTGCTCAGCCTTCTTTATGGTCCAACTCTCACATCCTTACATGACTACTGGAAAAACCATGGCTTTGACTATATGGACCTTTGTCAGCAAAGTGATATCTAAACCAGGTTTAGATACTGTTTTTTTAAAAGTCCAGTTTAGAGCAAGAAGGAAATTCAGTGTTTTGTTTGTAGCCCCAGCAAAGTCTGGGCTTGCCCTCTCCCTGAGATAACCTTGCAGCTGTGAAATAGGAGAGCATGGTCTGGAGGCTGAAGTAGACACACTGCTGTAGAGATGTCCTCAGATTATCTTCCTCTGGTACACCTTCTGTTTCTTTTAGCTCCCCTACATCATCATGCTATTGGTTCCCCTCTTGTCCCTGAACTTGCTGCCTGGACCCCTACTTAGACTCTGGACTCCATTCTGGGTGCTCAGTGTGACTCTGCGTGAACCACTCAGGAGTTATTTCAGTCAATTCACTAGTCATTGGTGACAATTAATCTCCCGTGAAACCAGTGGTTTGACAAAATCAACCAGCTGGTCTAGGAGTGATGTAGACGCGTTGGCAGTAAGGACATGCTAGATGTCACAGGATTCTACTGGCTCACTTTTCAAGCATGTACCACAAGGACAAGCATTTTCAAAGTCTTTCGAGCCTTTCAGAAAAGAGCGCTACACATATATAAGCTATTACTACTTTTTTCACCCAAAATTTTATATACATAATTATAAGCTATTGCTACTTTTTTTTCACCAAAACTTTTGTATATATAATTATAAGCTACTATAAGCTCATATATAAATGTAAGCTATTACTACTTTTTCCACCAAAATTATATATATATATAAAATATATGTAAATATATATATTTCATGCATGTTAAGAATACTTTTCTTCTTAATTTTAAAGCCTAATGGGAGTAAAAATAAAAGCTTTTGCTAATGGTATCCTACTATTTGTATGGAAAATTTCCATTGAGAGATCAATATTGTTACTTATCAGATATTTACCCAGCCTGTGTTTGACATATCTGTCACGCATTGAGGGGAAAGTATATTTGAAGACACTGGATTTTAAAGAAGAAAAATTAGAGAAACTTCAAAATGAAGTTATTGTATTTCAAGACTGCCAAACCCAACGTTACTCCTGCTTCAGTAGCATCTGAACTGTTGTTAACCTGTGTTTCTGAGTGTGCATTCGTCAGTGAATAATTAGCGAGAAACTCAGTAGTAAGTCAGTGATAGAAAGGACATTTGACTTCCAAATTCACAAAAGCCTACTTTAAGGTTTAAAATATTGTGAAGGCTGTGTGTGTGCTCAATTAGTGAAAATGGGTATTTTGTTTCTGTCAGGGAAGGAGAATAATCTGAGTCATTAAGGGGAATGTCTTGGGTTAGCGACATTTTTACAATGCAGTAATAGTCTTACTATATCACACACACAAAGATGTTAAAGGGACTATAGGTTGGCATGAAATTACATACTATTTTGAAGAGCGAGGCAGTAAGAGAAAATTCAGCCTAGAAAGTTAACAGTCACAGAAATAGGAATGTTCTCTGTCCAGGATGTGGAGTTTGGGGCTGGCATACTTACTTTGTAAGAGAAAACTCAGGAGAATACATCAAATGTTTTATTTAGCATCAGAAAGCCAACCCTCAAAGTCGATGTGGGAAATACTTGTGTTAAATTGACATCCAGGCATCCCTTTGACCTCTGATTCCCTCCACAAGGGGTTCCTGGGTCAGCCCTTCCTTGTCCTCCGTACCTTCCTGGATTCTTGCTCCCCAGGGCTGGTTTTTTATTTACAGGACAAGACCCCCTAACTCTCAATAGCCTAGTCCAAAACCATTAAGAAGGGCAGAGGCTGGAGCATGTGGAGTAGAGGGAGTAGGAAGGCAGAGAAGGTTCTGGAAAGAGAGGACAATAGACATCTAGCCTTTCCCCATCCTTCCCTTCATGACACAGACACCTCCCCAGGTCCCCAAAATTCAGTTATAGAGCCTTTCAGATGGATACATGCTTTCAAAGTGCTCAGCATGCCTGGTTTGCTAAAATAATATCTCGGCAGCCTTCAAGCAACTAGAGAAGTGATTGCCACACTTATCTGTGTTTTGTTTGTTTGGTGTGTCAACCTAATAAATGAAGTCTTTAAATTTTTCTTTTCTTACAATACCAACAGAGTTAGAGTTAAGGGGTGCGACGGTTATGCTCAGAGAGCTGCAAGGCTGCCACGTGAAAGAGGAACTAAATGTGGTCTTTAGGATCAATGAGTGGAGACCGCGTTAAGTACTGAAGAAACATTTATTGAGGGAACGGATCTGAGGCAAAGTCAGGAAGACTGGGGAGCCTCACCAGGCACTAAAGATGAATGAGCACCCTGCTTGGACTCTGCGTGTTTCCTTTTCCTGTTGGTTTTTGAACAAAGCTGAGCAATCCCTTCATGGAAATCTCAAATTAGAGGTAGACCTTGATGATCACAGTAATCTTTTTCATCATCTCTTAAAAAGTGAGATGCTAGGATTTGTCTTTCACCATAACACAGTAGAAAGTTCTGGTTCTTCTACTAACTAGATTTGAAATATCCCGCTCCTTCAGTGTTCTGGGCTTCAATTTTCTCATCTGTAAAATATGATATTGGTTTGTTATCCCTTAGATCTCTTGCCATGGTAAACTTTTGGTAGTCCCCTTCATATGTGTGTTAGCTGCTCAGCCATGTCTAACTCTTTGCAACCCCATGGACTGTAGCCCACTGGGCTGCTCTGTCTGTGGGATTCTCCAGGCAAGGATACTGGAGTGGGTGACCATTCCTTTCTCCAGGGGATCTTCCCGACCCAGGGATCAAACCCAGGTCTCCTACATTGCAGGCAGATTGTTTACCGTCTGAGCCATCAGAGAAACCAATCCTGTCCATGGTATTCACCTTAACATCAGCTAGGTAGTAAAACCAGTGTGTTCCTGATTCCTGACCTCAGAGACAGACACTGCAGTCAGCCATGCCCTGTGATTCAGCCCCTTTTTTACCAAGTATAGACACAGTCTTACATCTCAGCACCATATTTCTTTAGCCTGAAACAGTTGCTAAAACAGTTTCTCAAATCACTGAGAATTAAATTAAACTTCAAGTCAAACTGCTAACATGTAAGGCAGAAAAGGAGAAGGAATTAAGCTGCCAAATTTATCTCCATCTTCTCAAATTTATGTCATCATTTACAAAGCTGACTCCCTCCCTGGATTCTTTTCTTTTAATATCTGACTTGTGGTTAGTGCAAGGTAAGTGACTTTTCAAAATAATGTGTAGAAAATACTTTCTTTTCAACACGAGTTCCACCTGTATTATATAATAAAAGGGTCTTATGATCAATGAGATTAGTATATGTTGGGTTAAACCAAGTTAAATCAACATTTCATGCTCATGGGACTTCTCAGAGCCTTTATACTGACACAAATTATGGATATTCACAAAAGGAACATTGTGACGCGCAGCATTCCCAGATGATTTGGTGGGAAAACAACCTTCTTTTTCATGAAGCATTTCATAAGACTGGTATTCAAAGCGACACATTTGGGACCAGTTGGCTATGATTTCTGCTTTCTACTTTTTTTTTAAAAAAGAGGAAACAACAGATTGCAAAATGATGAGAACGATAATGATATGATCTGAGTTCAGTTCAGTTCAGGCGCTCAGTCGTGTCCGACTCTTTGCGATCCTATGAACTGCAGCACGCCTGGCCTCCCTGTCCATCACTGACTCTCAGAGTCCACCCAAACTCATGTCCATTGAGTCGGTGATGCCATCCAGCCATCTCATCCTCTGTCGTCCCCTTCTCCTCCTGCCCCCAATCCCTCCCAGCATCAGGGTCTTTTCCAGTGAGTCAACTCTTTGCTTGAGGTGGCCAAAGTATTGGAGTTTCAGCTTCAACACCAGTCCTTCTGAATGAACACCCAGGACTGATCTCCTTTAGGATGGACTGGTTGAATCTCCTGAAAAGCAATCAGAATTAATGAAATATGTGAAATATGAGGTATTTTTCTTAACTTTTATTTTTATTGTGGATTTTTGTTGTTGTTGTTCAGTCTCTATTTTTATTTATCTCTTTGGCCCACTTTGTGTAATGTGGGCTATTAGCTACCCAATCAGGGATTGAACCCCTGCCCCTGCAGTGGAAGTAGGGATTCTTAAGTACTGGACTTCTAGGGAAGTCCCTGAAATATGGGGTATTTTTAAAGTAATATAACAGCTTCAAGAACTGCCATGTTTTGAGTGTTTTCCCTAAAAAGATTCTCAAAGGATCTGTTTTATTGTGTATTTGTAAGTGAGCACTTATTTGCCCCAAAATCAGGAACTAAAATGCTGGAAAACTGCCTTATTCCTATTTCTCCCTGTAACTGTATGCTACCAGTTCCCTTAATAAACTTTTATTCATAGATAGAGTTGTGAATTTTAGCCCTTTACATTAAGAGCATTCAAAGAAATTAGGCTGTTTACGGAATAAAGTTAAATCATTTTATGTATTCTGGTTTCAGTGGGAAAAAAAAAATCTCTTTTCCTTTTGAAACAAGTAGTCAGAGGAAGAAAGGTGGAGGACAGGCTTCTTTCTTCTTGGCTTACCTGTCTTGTTTTTACAGCTGAGTCTTTAGTATTATCAAGGGGAACATTGTATACCATTCTCTAGCTTGTGCTGTGCTTAAGAGAAGCTTGTGTTTGGAAATGCTCCCTTTATGCGACGTTTTATTTTACCTAGCTTGACCATATTCCCTTTTCCTTTCTGTTAAGCTTACCATAAGGATATTTGGGGCTGGGGAGTATTTGATATGGTAGGATGAGGGCCATATGATCTCCTGCTTGGGTTAAATCCATGCTCCAGCCACAGAGCCGTTTCTGTGAGCTGACCCTTTATGTGGTCATATGGTTAAACTTAGCAAGACGGTGCTTCTGCTCTTCGGCTACCCGTAAAGTTTATGGCGACTGCTTGCCTTTCTTCTAAACACACAATTACTCCTCAAGGTCTGTATAAATCATGAGGCCACCTAGGTCATTAAAATCCTCTCCTGTCTCTGTATACTTGTTCATAACTCAGAGATAGTTAAAAGCTTGCTTTACACCAATTAATCATTCAGTCTGTAAAGCAAATCAGTGATAAGAAAAAAATTGTGTAAACTAATGTTTAGGCCAATAACCAGCGTTCTCTGCATATTTTAGTTTATAGCCAGTTTGTGTGTTTTAACACAGACAGAAACCCTCAGTGACATTTGAAGTATTTTATGTCCACAATAGATTTCTCTTATAAAAATTATTCCCTGTATCACAAATTGACCTGTGGTTATAGAACATATCCGAGGTTTGTTAGTAAGACTACTAGTAACCCAGTCATCTGCAGTTAAAACACCTGATTTTGACTTGATAGAATTTTTAATAATGAAAAATTTGAAAAAGAGCCAACACGCTAAGCACAAAAGCTTCAGATGCTCAGAATGACTTACAGCAAACAGAATGCTGCTTTCAATAAACATGAGGGATTAAGGAAACTCTGTCTACGATATGATCTATTTTTCTGCTGTGCATTTCATTCTAGCAAAATAAATGCATTGGGCCTGTATCTAAAAGTTTCATGTTTCTTGGCTGTGGTTAGCTCAGGGGTTTGTACTCTTAAGTAAACCTTAAGGGTCTACTGAACAGAATAGCACCATTTTTACTTAGGTCAGTGCCAACTTCCCATGCTAAAACTCAGCTCAACCTTTCTTTTACCACCAGTATATCTAAAAGGAAAAAACATCTATCTTTCACCGAACCCATTTTTTATTTCTGCATCTTTTGGTTTCCACTCTTTTAGAAAAAAATGAGCAATCGTTACAGAGTCAGGGTCTTCCCCACTCCAGAAAAATCTCACCTACCTGATGCTGAAAATGTTCTACTGTGATTACTACAAAGAAAGAGAAAAAAAAAGCCTTTAAAAAAGGAATATTTGCCAACTTTAGTTCCTGCAGCTCTGATTAGCAATCTACCTGGATCCCCACTGAATAATTACTAGTGAATCAGGAGGATTTTTTTTTAAACTCTTAAAATTAACACATTAGATCCTATCTTCTGTAACAGAATTATGGCTTTATTTCTTTTTCCAAAGAATTAAAAAGGAAACTTGCAGATTATGATCTTGCTAGATCTTAAGGCAGAGTCGCTGCTTTTCTGAAACTGGAAGTTGCCCCCTGGTGTGTCTCCACCATACCAATTAAGGGGGCTTTTTGAGCAAATTCAGCACTGCATGCTGGCAGCACTAATCCAATTGCAGATCATTAAATCAGTTGGGTACATCAATGGAAACACTTAATGGATTTAGTGATTTCTTTTTTTAAAAAAAATATTGTAGTATATATAAATTAGCTTCTTTAACTCCATTATTGACTATGGCTTTAATTGGGGCGGCAGAGGATGTGGTGGTTATATGGCATCACTGACTCAATGGACACGAATTTGAGCAAATGCCAAGAGATAGTGAACAACAGAGGAGCCTGGCATGCTGCAGTCCATGGAGTCTCAAAGAATTGGTCACAACTTAGAGACTGAAAAATAATAAGAACAACTGGGGCAAGGCCTATTGTCATTCCAAATAGTAATTTTCAGAGTATTAGGTTATGTCATCTTCTGAGAGTTAGTCATCTTCTGACTGATAAGATTCCCCCAGGGATGTATTAATAGCAGTAGCCAAGCTTCTATACTACCTAGACTAGTCTGTCTTGAACAGCATACTGTATACGATTTGGAAAACAAAGCTGCGTGCCACTTGGTTTTCTGTGCATTTTTCTCTTTGCTCCTCCTGCATTCCAGCCCCATTTTTAAGAGGACATCAGCATGTATTATTTTTGCTGAGTCCTCCCTCTCATTGTTGCAAGTGAATTAATTTGTCCATTTTTGCAGGTGAGGAACTGAGGCTTACAGATGTCAGTAAGTGACGCTCAGCTAGTCAGTGACAGGAGTGTGAGGACTTGGGTCACAGTCACCCCAGTTTGGCTAATTTGGTGGATGGCCAGGCAGGTAGCACCTCCTGCCCCAGGGTTCCCTTTGAGACTTAGTGGGAGGTCAAAGATGGGGCACGCCTTAATAGATTAAAGGTGCAAGAGTGAGTTCTGAAGCTCAGAGCCCACACCAGAACCCAGTTTTGGTTTGTTTTGTGTTTTGGATTTTTTAAAAATATTTATTTATTTTTCGCTGCGCTAGGTCTTCGTTGCTGCGCATGGGCTTCCTCTAGCTTCGGTGGTCAGAGTCTACTCTGGTTGTGGTGCCCGGGTTTCTCATCGCAGTGGCTTCTCTTGTCGCAGCACACAGGCTCAGCAGTTGTGGCGCACGGCCTTAGTTGCCCGGCAGCAATGTGGAATCTTCCTGAACCAGGGATCGAACCTGTGTCCCCTGCATTGGCAGGCGGATTCTTCACCGCTGGACCACCAGAGAAGTCCCAGAACCCTGCTTTTTAACACCCCAACTCTCTCCACTTTATCCCCATGAGAAGGCTGAGAGAAGAGGAGCAGAGAGGAGAGAACAGGCTTTATTTAAAACAAACAAAACCCAAAACTTTAGGATTTACACTAAATAAGAAGGAAGTAAATGTGTCCAAGACGCCCCCTCTTGTCACTTTTTGATGACTTGACTAGCTATATAAACCCATCTTGAGACAATCCATGAAAGTTAATTCCTTTTTTTTTTTACCCTGAGAACAGTGGAAAGTTGGCAAGAAGTAAAAATTTTCTATGAAATAGGGAGGCAAACAAGTTGTAAATGATGTTAATATCTTCCAGATGGCACCATTTTACTTGGGAACCGAATTTATTGTAATGAAAGGCATGTGAATTTTTCTATAAATACTGAACTTTGCGAGTTTGACACTGGACGACTCCATTACCTCGGAGTTGTTTTAAGGGAGGCGTCCTTGATCTTCCATTTGAAATGCATCTTTGGA
Organism: Antilocapra americana; assembly: GCA_007570785.1. NCBI lineage: Eukaryota > Metazoa > Chordata > Mammalia > Artiodactyla > Antilocapridae > Antilocapra > Antilocapra americana. The sequence continues at coordinate 1,190,837 of ML663471.1, read as the reverse complement.
TTTCATAATCTGAGTTTAACCATAGAGATATTTTCCCATGTGAAGCCTTTTTTTTATCTGCCGTGCCAATAAATCTTAATTATAAAGTGAGATCCCACAGAATAGAGAAATTCAAACTCCAAACATTTTATGTTAAAATTATATATATTTTGACCATTCTTTTACACCATGTCTTGAGTTCTTTTATATATTTATTTTTGGATTAAGCTATTATCACTCTTCTGTCTCTAGACATATGTGTTGGACAATTTTGCAGTGTCTGTTTTTGCTTCAATCAGAAGCACATGGCTCACTCCAGAAACCTGCTTTCCTGTCTGCAGTTGAGGACCATGGGTTCAGGGCTTCCAAACCAACAGCCAGTGTGACCTGAGAACCAGCAGGTGGTACCTCTGCCCTATTGTCCCCTTTGAGACTTTAGCTTCCAGCCTTTCTGCAGTTCCCTATCCCTGAGCTTTGTCTTACCCTGGATCCTACTCGCCTTTACCCTTTCAGGGGATGTACATGAACCATCCCCACTGCTTGAGTTTATATTGCAGCTTCCAAGCTTTATGTGTCCATCCAGAGCTGGGTCTGGGTAGTAGGCAGAATCCTCAGGCCTGGTTACACAGTTTCTTCTAGTTACTCAATCTTCTGTTAATTTAGGTGCTGCTGTACAGGGACTCTGCAGATTTAATTATGTTGCCAGATCAGGTGACCCTAAGAAAGGGAGGTTATCCTGGTTGAGCCTGGCCTAATCAGGTAAATGCTCACTAAGGACCCAAATTTTCTTCAGGGGTTTTGAAGCATAGGAAGAATCCAGTGTGAAGGAACATCTCTGTTTCTGGCTTTGAAGCTGAAGAGAGCTGTGTGGCAAGGAAGGTAGGTAGCCCCTGGGATCTGAGAGCAGCCCCCAGCTGGCAGGGAGCAAGGAGATGGGGACTGTAGTCCCCTAACTGCAGGAAACTGCCACAGTAACATGAATTGTAATGAAGACACAGAACTCAGATGAGAATGTAGCCCTGTGGACACTTGACCTCTGTCTTATGATACAGAGTGGACATCCTAGCCAGGCCAGTGTGTGCCTGCATGCTAAGTAGCTTCAGTCATTTCTGACTCTTTGTGACTTCATGGACCACAGCCCGCCAGGCTCCTCTGTCCATGGGATTCTCCAGGCAAGAATAGTGGAGTGAGTTCCCATGCCTTCCTCTCAAGGATCTTCCCAACCCAGGGATGGAACCCTTGTCTCCAGCATCTCCTGCATTGGCAGGCAGGTTCTTTACCACTAGTACCCCCTCGGAAGCCTTTGACCTGAGCCAATAAATGTGTTCTGTTTTAAGCCGCTGTGTCTGGAGTGACTCATTACACAGCAGCAGGAAACTGTCTGCTACCTGTGGAATGTTTATTATCACCATTTCTCTCTTTTTCTAGTTGGTCTTAACCAGCCATGACCCACTCCCTTTGATTAGCCCTTTGTGTTACTGCAGTGAAAACCATTTAATATTTCTTTTTGCTCCAGTAAAAGTTTTTCCTTAAAGATTTTCCTTCTTCACTTTTATAATAACCTCATTTCCTGGGACCGTTCATTTTTATTCATATTATTATACTATTACCTAACCTATTAATCATCCATTTTCTATAGATGCAATAAAATTATTGATACTCATTATGATGGCCCTGAGGCATTACAAAAGCTTAAAAATGAAAATGTTAACATGTGAGATCAAGCTTTGTGAGTTTCACTGTAGTCGGATTATTTGAGAAGGGGCTATCTGACTACGATGCATATGGAAATCTTTATTGAGCTTTCATCAAAGGAGCCACACAGGAGAGGTGTCAGGTGGACTCTGTGGCATTGGAACTTCCTGGAGGAGAATGATCTGGAGACCTATGAACAAGTAACGAGAGGAACACTGTGTCAGCCTTTGAGGAGGACAACGACACTGAACAAAAGACAGTGTCTGTAGCAATTGTTTGATTTCAGAGGAGTGGGATGACTGATAACCCCATTTACCATCAGTGGAGTAGGTTACTAGAGAGAGATGGTTTGGCTGAAGCACATGCAGCGGCCACTGAGCAAAGCTGCAAGGTCTTTTAGCTCCTGGCTCTTCATGGCTCTGTGGCATAGACCAGGCCAGCCAGCGGTCACACCTGCACCCTGGCGCTTATGCTCATCTCAAAGTCCAGTAGACAATAGACCCTCAGTCTCCTCACAGCTGGAACCTGAGTTTGGGTGATAAGATCAGTGAAGGAACTTGATGGTGGGGCAATAGAAATGCCACTCAAAGCCTAACCTGCTACTCCAGTGTCTCACAGGCAGCCACCTCCGACTGGAAAAAAATGCAGACAATGTCAACAGTCTAAAACGTCATGCAAATCCACATAAACACACAACAGCAAAAAAGTATTACTGCCAGCATTTCAGAAAGTATGAAATCCAATCTGATTCATTTTAACTTTCTAGTACTGCCCCCCACCCCCACCCAGCCACATACAGGGAGTTTCATTGATCCTGTTGTTTTAAAAACAAAAGGCAAAGCCTTTATTTCCAAATAAAGCATCACTGAAGATACTGTTTTCTGACCAATAAACACAGAGTTGTTAGCTGCATCGCAAGGTGTTGATTTGAGACTTTATGCATAAATATTAATGCTTTTCAAAATAACTTTTGTCTGATGACAACGGAGCACTTGTTCATTATAAAAATTTTGAAAGATGCGAAATAATAAGAACAAGAGATAAACACTTGTTAACACCTTGCATATTACCTTCCTGTTCCTTTACTTCATACAAATAAAAATAGAGGGTATCTTGTGTATAGAGTTTTGTGTTCTGATTTTTCACTTATTTATCATAAGCATTTTTCCTTTGTTATAAGAAACTTTTGTTGAACATTCTTTTTAATAGCTGCATAGTATTCCTCCGTATGAATGTATGTAAATTCCTTATTACTCCATTTCTATCTGCCTTATTTCCATTTTCCCCATTATTATAAAGCTTCAGGCAATACTTTTTGCAAACATATTTGACATTATTCCAGTTTATTTCTTTTGAATAGATTTCTAAAGAGTCTTTTACAACAGAAGTGACTGTGAACCTTATAAGGCTTTTTGACTATTTCCCTTGATTAGAACATTGCAAGGAAGCCAGAACAGTTAGGATGTGGACCATGTATAATCGCTCAGAAACACAGATGCAAACTAATTGGCCCCTCCTAGCTCCATCACTGTATATTTTTATATCCCCATACTCTTTCTAATACTCTAAGAAAAAAAAAAATCTGTTCTCTTCTGGGGAATAGGGAAGGTAATTCTCGGGCAGCAGTACAGTAATCGTTTACAGCTTGCTCAGTTGGGATGGCTATTAATGCCTCGTGTAAAACAGACCAAAGATCCAAAGAAACACATTTTTGCAGGTGAAAATTATGTTAGCCAACATCATTTCTCACTCTGGTTTTATGATGGCAGATATCGAATTTCTCCATTATTAATGTAGGTAGGCCCGCGGGGGAAGATCCTTTTGGGAGGAGATTAAAAAGACACCATTACCTAAAATCCCCCTTCTCAACAACTCGAGAAGGTCCAGAAGCTGTGAGGGGGGTTGGTCCAGTAGCTCAGCACACAGACAACACCCTACAGAGGATTAATTGTTTTTTTTTTTTTTTAACCATTAACGAGCCCCGCCACAGAGTCAGGGGTCATTTGCACTCAGAGGAGAAAACCCAACTTAAGTAAAGTGTGCTATTTGTCTATTCAGCACCGCATACCTAGAAAGCCTCCCAAACCACTCTTTAGTGACTGAAGACATTTCTCATTTTCCCATCACTTTTCCCCTTCCTTGGCCATTTTCCTAAAACCATAATTTAAACTTTCCAGAAGAAAATAATAATAATAATCTCTGAGTAATCCTTTCAAGAATTCTTAGAAGGAAATCTTTATTCTTTTATCACTCTTATGGGAAACCTAACTCGTGATTACTATTAGGATTCAAAATGTTTTTACCACCCACATATACCCAGGTAAGGTGAGGGTTGGAGATGTGTCAACAAGATGCCTGGGACTTAAGAAGCCTGGGCTTAAAGCCAGGAGCACTCATGAGAAGAACCCCCGCCCTGGCCAAGCCTTCACACCTGAAGAAGGAAACCTTGGGGAAATGTCTTTAATTGTAAGAAGGTTAAGCAGAGAGAGCTTTGCTGTATTCCCAGTAAAGGTTGGCTGCTTTACCATTATTCGTGCAGGAAGTGAAAGCTTTGAGGTAGAAGGTTTAAGAAGAGAGATGGGGGAATTCCCTGACGATCCTGTGGTTAGGACTCTGCGAGTCCAGTGCAGGGGTTCTGGGTTCGATCCATGGTCAGGGAACTAAGATCCCACAAACCATGCAGCACAGCCGAAATTTTTTTTAAAGACAATTTTTTTTAAGAGATGGCCAAATCCACAAGATGCTGGCATTCGTATGACGAAACGTGGGGCGATGATGTCTAAGGAAGGGCTTTCCTGCACAGGTGGGTGGCACACTGTGGACCCAGATGCAGCCTCCTTGTCACCTGGAACGTTCTTTTTCCAGAGCAAGACTCCAAAGAAACAGATGGATTAACTTTGTGAACCCTCCTCCATGTGCTATGTCACTTCAGTCGTGTCCGACTCTTTGTAGTAGCCAGGCGCCTGTCCATGGGGGTTCTCCAGGCAAGAATACTGGAGTGGGTTGCCATGGCCTCCTCCAGGGCATCTTCCCGACCCAAGGATCGAACCTGAGTCTCTTATGTCGCCTGTATTGGCAGGCAAGTTCTTTACCACTAGCACCGCTTGGAAAGCCCATGAACCCTCCTCTAGCTTCTTGAATTAGAGTCCCAAGACACCATCCCCAGCTCTCCTCCTGAGCCCAGGCTCGTGGGTTTAGAATGTGAGTCAGACAGGTGCCTCCAGGCTCACCTGTGCAGGCCTCAGGTATCAGGGCCGAGGATGCTAGCATCTCAAGGAACGTGGTGCTTGCCACGCCGGCAGCAGTAACAGAGCAGTGCAGCCGGCTGGGGGACCGAAATTTGCAAACTCAGGATCCTGGGCCTCAGGCCAATGCAGGCTGGGTGCGTTGCTGTGGTGACACATCAAGTCTCTGGGGAGGAGATGCTGACACACCAGCTGCATTCCTGGCATCACATTTGCCAGCGAGAAACTTATGGAGTGGAACTGGTCTCAACTTCAGAGGGAGAGGCTGGCTGCTTTTTTAACTTCCTTGGCAGTATCACCCTTTGCAATTTGTACGTGCACACCCTCCTGAATATTTACATGAACTGCTATCTGTGATACATTTTGGGGCGCCTGTTGGATGGTACCGGGAAGGGAAGTGCTAAAATGATAGCAGCATCCTGGCATATAAATGTAATTATTGTGTCCCCGAGAAATCCCATTGCCTAAAATTGGCACTTAAGATGCAGTGACTTATCTCTTGCTGGGTAGAACGTCTAGTCCCTCTGCCCCTTTTAAAAATAGCTTTTACTGTTGCCAAGAGGAGAGCTTAGAATTTACCACTAGCAGATAATGTGGATTAAAAGACTAGCTTCCTAACGTTATACATCCCCAGCAGTCTAATAAGCTGAGTTCTCTCATACCTGGGAGAGAGGTCTCCTTGCAGAAATGCCCTTTAGTCCTCAGAATGCCTGACCCACCTCTCTGATTTGTGTCTGGAAGGCAAAATGCACTAGGATGTGGCCACTTAGTATTCAGACCATGTCGTGATGCAAGTAAAAAGCCTATAGAGCAGCGCTGGACGCACGGTCGCCAGGCCAAACACAGCCAGCCTCTCAAATCACAGTTAAATTATAAGCGAGCATGGGGTAAACTGCGCAGACCTGCCTAGTCAATGAAGCTGCAGAGATAAAAGGAATTACTGCATAAATGCTGTAATTCAGGAGTGAGGCTTGTGAGGCTTTCAGGAGTACAGAGGCAGGGTTCTATCCAGTGGCCCTCGGTTGACTATAAAAAGCCACTGAGGATTTTGAACATAACACCGTCTTCATCCTCTTCCTCCTCATCATCCTCCAGTTCTCCTCCTCCTCTGCCTCCTTTGTCTGAGCATGCAAAGCATCTCCCAATGTATAGATAGAGAAACAAACAGTTCCTCTGTGTGGCTCCATAGTTTTTCAAAGGACAGTGATGCTCACTGGCTAGTGATTGCTCTTGCAATCAGCAGATGCAGCAGGGGATGTGCAGTTAATACAATAATTCACATATGTTAATACTTCATTCCATCAATGTCAGCTTTATTTTCTTCTTGATATACACAAGGCTGGCACACAGTCTTAACTGATGAGGTAATGTCATTTTTAATTGAGAGAGCCTTAAGTTATCCACTTGGACTCGTGATAGCATCTTTGCAGTTGTCTCATGAGACTTTACATAAACCTAACTCATGTGTCCTGGACAGTTTGAAAAGGATTGCTAAGGATGACATTGGTCATCATGAAGATTTCCTGCACTTTGATCTCTTTTAAATTGCCAGCTGCAGTTTATGTTACTGCCATATTTTAGCCATTCCTGAAATGAATATATCCCAGGACTTTTGAATCAAGTTCAACAGAGAAATGCAGGTTTGAAATGAATGGATTGTAATGTCTTCATGTCAGTTCTAGAAGAAATACGGAATCCAAATGAGATTCTCTGGTTATCTGACTCCTAGGTGACCTGGCAAATAGATAATAAAAAGAAAAGGAAGATCAAGACACTAAGAAATAGATAGTGCCAAACAAACAAAAATATTCCAGTTTTCCTAGGAGATGCTACTTTACTGGAGATGGATTTCCATATTTTAGAGATGAAGAAGGTTCATCCAAGCGTATGCATTATCTCAGTGCATTCTTTAGGCTCGTATTTTATTGCTACTCCCTTTATCATTTATCTCAGTGTATTATCATTAAGCCTGAATTTTTATTTATTTATTTTTTTTTAAGCCTGAATTTTTAAAAATCATATCACTTTGATGATTCCAAATCTGCCCTATTTTCTTTTCCAATGACAGCATTCCTTTTAAAGATTCAGGCTGGTAGTAAACATTTACTTTCAAATTTTAAATAAACTTTTTCCTTTGTAGAGATTATGTTCTGCAGTTCAAGTTGTAGTTTGGGGGGAAGAAAATCTTTGTTTTGACCACAGTAGATACTGAGAGAGGTTTTTTTCCTGCAAAGCCTGGAGTTTGGTGGAATTGAGTTAAATAGTAAAGAATCTGTTTATTATTCTGTGGCCATATGTTTAGAGGGTCGCTCACAGAAATCAAAGTATTTTTCATGGAGAGCTCCAGCCAAGGAGACATTTTGAATTCATAAAAGAACTTCACAGTTTGAAAAGAATGCATAGCATTATGTATTGACACCCCCCCCAACCCCAGACAAAGGAACACAACTTAATAATAGAGAATTGTACTCATGAGATTTTCCTTTTTCTTGTTAATTGGTTACTTTAACTGACATTGTCTGTGAGTATAATGGACACCATTATTCTTAACAGTTCTGTGTTACCAGATGATGTGCGTGGACATGATGTAGTCCATTTTAATTATTTCATTTTGCTAGACTTTTTTTTTTCCTTCTCTGTGAAATCCAGCGGTGAATGCAGATAGCACTTTTTTTTGTTGTTTCTCTTGACAGACCTTGGTGGAGAATGCTGGCTTCTAAATGGTTGAAATTAAAAGGACTTTTCTCCCTAACCTGATGTTTTCTTCCACCTTTGTCTCAGGTATGACTATGTGGAGGTCATCGATGGAGAAAATGAAAATGGACGTGTATTGGGAAAGTTCTGTGGAAAGATCGCCCCTTCGTCTTTCGTGTCTTCAGGGCCATTTCTCTTTATCAAATTTGTCTCTGACTATGAGACACATGGGGCAGGATTTTCCATACGTTATGAAATTTTCAAGAAAGGTAAGTGACTTACAGGAGACCAAGTGTGACTGAGTGGTCATGAACCTCACTTGATCCCGTGAAAGACAAAGTGAAAAGAAAGACGGGGAGTAATGTTTTTAATCTTTTGGTAAAAAATAAGATATTCCCATCACAAAAAATGTTGAAAATACTTTGCACAACGGAAAGTTACCCACTGTATGGAGGAAATTTGTTTAAAAAACTGTTTAAATGTATTTTAAGAATCAGAATTTCATCATTCTAATATGCTGACCAGTGTTTTTAAAGTGTATCCTCTGTAAAGCTCCTTTAAGAGCATGTATTCTTTTCTTTCTTCTTCAAAAATAAGTTGGGTCTACTCTTGAAGTTTTATTTCTTTCGTTATAAAAGGCATGAGTCCCTCTTACCTGAAAATCATGTATTGGGCTGGCCAAAAAATTTCATCCAGGTTTTTCTGTAAGATGTTATGGGAAAACGTGAATGAACTTTTGGCCAGCTCAATACATCCTGTTCCCTTTATTTTATTGCAAAATTCAAAACTGGTCGCTCCCAGGAAAAGTCAAGCCAATAGTCCACTAGCCTTAGAGTTTCAAAAAACTTTTGGAGGAAGAAGCTTTCCATTAACGGAAACATGGTTGGGGCAAGAACTTCTTGGAGGAAACAAAATAATAATGCTTTAAATGACATTCCCCTTCAGAATTAATATCTACTTGCCCCCTCCAAAATAATCACCTACTAATCTTCTCTCAGGGCTTCCCTCGTGGCTCAGTGGTAAGATAATAGAGAATCTGTCTGCAATGCGAGAGACCTGGGTTCAACCCCCAGGTTGGGAAGATCTCCTGGAGAAGGAAATGGCAATCCACTCCAGTATTCTTGCCTGGAGAATCCCATGGATGGAGGAGCCTGGCGGGCTACAGTCAGTGGGGTCACAAGAGTCGGACATGACTCATTGACGATAGCATCACTATCTTCTGTCACAATGGTTTATATTGGGACAGGATAGAATCTGAGAATGTATAGTCTCCCAGGTTTGAGGGATGAAACTCACATATCAGCCAGTTAATAAAAATTGTATCTTTATCTGGATGTCACTGTTTTCTACAGCAGCCTGTAGATTCCTGCTGTGAATTCAGTCCTGCCTTCCCTTTTAAGTTGAATGTGTGTGAGACCCTCCAGGGACAGACGTGCCAGATTTAAATGTATTGTCCTGGAATATATGAAAACGAGCTTTATTTAATAGAAAAAAAATCTAGCCAAACACATCAAATGTATTTGTACACCAAATACAAAAGCTGAAGGTCTTGTGGGTCAGTGGCCACCGAGAATAACAAAAAAGGACTTTAAGCGTTTCTGGGAGCGTTGGCACAACTTCTTTAAATTTCAAAGAACTCTGGTACTGCCCCATATAAATATGGATAGATGGAGAGAACTTTCTTCAGAAATTCATCTGAGCACATACTTAGAAAGCCTTTAGTATAAATAACAGCAGACGTAGGATCTCAGTGGGCTCACATGACTTCGTATGTATTTCCTTGTGTTGAAAGCTGTTTGACCTATGTAAATCCACGTATGTGTAGGTACACACACGCACAAACATACACGTTTGCTTGCTTACCTGCATCTGACAGCATCAAAGAAAGAAAGTGTCAGAGAAGGAGGTAAGAACAGCTTTTCATTGTCAGTGCTTCTCAAATATCTGAAGGTGGTGGATAGAGAAATAGTGAGATCCTCCCTAAGTCATTAAGAATTCTGCTTCCTTCCACATGAACTCAGCCCCCAGACATCTGTTAGTCTCAGATGCACTGTGATTTCCCTCCTTTCCCCACCGAGACTTGAAGCCTTATTTTCTTCTTTCTCTTCTTGCCTCTCTACATCAAATATAGCTGCTGGTTCTTTTGGATTTTCGTTCAAAAGTCTCAGAGAGTCAAGGCTTCAGAAATTCCGAATCACCAGACTGTACACCTGAACCTTATATAATCTTATAAATAAACTATAGCTCAATTAAAAAGAGAGTGTCACAGGTTTCTTTCCACATCCACTGCCATTGAGCAAATCAAACTGTCTAATGGTTTCCCCATGCTCTCTAATCCTACACATAGCCTCTCAAACAGTCATCAAACTACTGTCCCCAGAATGCCTACCTGAATGTCAGGTGAAGCCTCAGTGTTCTCTAAGGTCATGCTCAGGTCTTGACATCAGCTGTTCCCAACCTTCCTGGCTTCACTTGCACGAACTCACGGCCTATATTCCTGCCCCAGGTTGGTGGGTGCAGGTAGGTGGGTGAGGCCTAGCAGATCTGCATGTGAATTTTGATTCAGCCACTGCCCATCTGTGTGAATGTTCAGAGCCTTGGATTCCTCATCTGAAAAATGGATAACAGTATCTAGCACTGGCTCTTTGTGAAGATCAGTTGAAATGAAAACATGTAGCAGAGCATGTTCCAGAAGTGGTATGCTGTACACACTAACTGTTACAATGAAGCCGGTCCCTCCAAATCATACAGCACTCTCTCTCTCTCTTCTGGCTTAAGCCTCTTAACCTCCATGGAAACCTGGCTCCAAGTTTATTATTCTTAATTAATGTACTTTTCATTTTCCTACACTTACCCAGCTTATATCCCCTCTTACACAACACAGATATACACTTGTAGATACTATATGTATATTTATACAAACACAACTGTATTTCACTAGCCAGTGTGTTTTTCCTAAATATTTTCAAGTTTTATTACGTATATATGTCTCATTTCCCAACTAAACTAGCACCACCTAAAAAAGAAAACATCTTTCTCCCTTGTTGCACATACTATAGTTCTTACAGATACTCCATTAAAAGTCATGGACTAGTAGAATACATTCACACACACATAGGTTCATGGACATGCTTTCCTTGAAAGCAATTTCATGATAAATATTATAGAACCTCTGTTCTTGGGAAATATAGCACTTCTTTCAGGCTGTAGCAATTTCAGATTTCTTCAAAACACATAAATTAGACTAATCATAATTAAACCAATGCATTATTCGTTCACCTGTAGGCCTTGAGGATTTCTGGCATCCCTAGGCTACATTGCTAGATGACCATTTTTGCCCAATGGGTGGAAGGGGGCAGTGCCCACCTTCTCCCCATGCCTCCTGGAGCCCCCAGGACACCCTAGTTCTCTCCTTGGGTACCCACACCCCTCCTCTTCACAGGTACTGAAACCTTGGGCCATCAGCCCTAAAATGATTCCCATTCAGCTAAAGAATTTCTTGAAGAAACCCCAGCCTTCCCACCTCCCACCCTTCCCCTGTCCTTCCCCTGTCCTTCCCCTGTCATCCAGGCCCAGATGCTGGAAGAAGCTGTACCATTTCCTAAGGGTCTCAGTCAGGGAAGAGATGGCATTTATTGAGAGCAAGATTGGTGACTTCATATGTTATTTGATTAAGAGTCTGTACATTTAAGTATAATTCCAAAGAGGATATCTTAGCTATCATCCTTATCCATCCTGATGGTCCTTAACAACAAAATGTGGGATGCCTGTGGCTGCACTGGATGCTCTCCTTCTTACAAATAATGGGAAAAGCGTGGTGTCACTGGGTGCCACTGGTGTGTGTGCATCCCTTAACCAGCAGCTCACACCCTCCTGGGCACCCTGGCTGCTTACCCTCAGTCCTGTCTGTGGCTTGTGTGTTTACTCGGGATCCCTCAACCCTCTCCTGCCATCATCCACTGGGGGAAGTGCTCCCTCAACTGTGGCAAGCTTGTACAATAAAGAATAAGGAACCCATTAAAACAAAATTTGATGTCTAATGGAGAAAGTAAGGAATTACAGAAACAGCTTTGAGTTTGAAAGTCTTTATTTTCAAATCCTAAAGCCCACCTCTCATGTGTGATGCACAGAAGCTGAGGACTAGGAAGTTTACGAGGTCACCAAGGCTACACAGCAGGTTAGCAAGGCGGTGGAACTCAAATCTCTTGGTGCTCCATCCAGCTTGCTTCCACTTCCTCGTGGCATGTCCCCATGCATGCGTGCCAAGTTGTGTCCAACTCTTTGCAACCTTATGAACTGTAGCCTGCCAGGCTCCTCTGTCCATGGGATTCTCCAGGCAAGAATACTGGAGTGGGTTGCCACTCCCTCCTCCAGGGGATCTTCCCAGCCCAGGGATCAAACTCATGTCTTTTACATCTCCTGCATTTGCAGGCAGGTTCTTTACCACTGGTGCCACATAGGAAGCCCAGAATGTCCCCAGCCTTTGTCAAAATACCTGAGAAAACCTGGGCCAGCTTCCAAAGGAATCTGACATGACAAAGATGTATGTGAAAGCATTGGAATTTATTTGATTTTGAAAGCGTGCCCTTAATTCAGGGTTTTTTTTTTCTCATTAAATCTTAACCTCAACTGTATAATTTTATCTTTTTAAGAAAGAGAAAATATTGGAAACTGCATTAAACGCTGCTGTTTGCTTTGCCAGCCGAAGCCCCAGGGAAGAGGTTGGAGGTCTCCAGTGTCCTTGTTCCTACATCTTGGAAACAAAATTCTAAAGGATTCCCAATTAACTATATTTGAATGAATGACTTTTGAATTAATGACAAATTGGCATAGTTACTGTTATCTCAGATGCCACCAAAAAGCTTAGAAACATGTTCAAAATTATACAGCACATTCCACAATCTCTTTACTTGAAATTGACGTGGCAAAATGCCACTTGGTAATAACTTTTTTAGCCAGAATCGAATAGATAAGCATTTGAGGCCATTGTGCTGAAGGGTAAGCCCCATCCTAGAAGGCTTTAGGAGGTATTTATTCAACTCAGACCAGGTTTATTATGCCATCTACTAAGTAGTCTTCTGCATCTCCAGGGCTATGGCTAATATATGCATGGGGAGAAAGAGATTGATTTGTTTTCTCAACATGCAGCCAGTGCACTGAGGTGGAGAGTCAACTTACTAGCCCTTGCCATTAAAAACAGAGATCTGTTAGTTGAATTTAATGTATATTGATGCCACACATGTTGCCTTTAGTACTTGGCATTTTGGAAGAATATTTAGTTAAGAACAAGCTCCACAAGCTTCCTTATTTGGACTTGAATCCTTATATGCCCTTACAGAGTCCCCATCAGTGGGTCAATAGCCCTGGAAAAGAATTATTGAACTGGGACTTCCCCGGTGGTCCAGTAGTTAAGAATTCACCTTGCAATGCAAGGGACCTGGGTGTGATCCATGGTCGGGGAACTAAGGTCCAACACGTTGCAGAGCAGCTAAGCCTGCACATCGCAACTCAATAGTCCATGGGCCACAGTGAAAGATCCCGCAGGACGCAATGAAAATGCCACATGCTGCATCTAAGACCCAACACGGTCAGTCAAATTAATAAGTAAATATTTTTTTTTAAAAAAAGAATAGTTTAACCAAACATTCCCAGATTGGATCCTGAGATTCAGAAAGGTCAAGTCATCTCTGTTTACCAGATCGCCTAAGAGTTCTTGGACAATCACGATGACTGTGGTAGCGATAAGGGGCAGAGCTGATAGTCTGATAGTCCGTGTGGATGGGCCATTTTCAGTTGTGTGGTGGATAGCACCCTATTCACTGCCGAGTCCATGAACTGAAATTGTAGTCCTTTATGTATTCATAAGGTTGACTTACAATAACTATGCATGCTCTGAACCAAACTAAATTATGAATCGCCGTAATTTGTAGTCTTGATAACACTGAACCGTCATTTAAATGACACATTATAAATATATGCGTTACACACACACACCCTCCTGCACTGTACGTTGGGGAAGGTTAGGGTGTCAACATTGGTATCAGGTAACTTGGAACCGCAGGACCTGCATCCCAGTTTATCATGCCCCTACTAACAGCCACACTTTCCTGGCACACCTGTGTCAACACCATTCCGAATGAGTCACTCACCCTGCGTACATGTACGAATTACCTTTCACATTTAGTTTGTCAAGGAGGCAAAGGTCACATCTGGCAGAATTACTGAGTCACTGGTGGAGGAATCTGAAACCCAAATTCCCTCCACTGGATTCTCTCCCTCGCCTTTGTAAATGTTCTATTTCACCAATAAAGAGCTGTCAGCCTCAAGATTTAAAGATTTAAGATTGAGGGGGCTATAATTATTTCTCGAGGGCTCTGTCGAGATTTCTGTAGCTTACTCATTCATTGTTCCCACATGATTTTGTATTTGTCATTTTTTTTCCCCTCTGCAACAGCAGAAGTTTTTAAATTGCTCCACACAGATGGAAAATGAAGGTGAATGCAATAAATCTGAACTCGACTTTCCATATATATCACCACTGTGAAAAGGCTGAGTAATGAGTGACTAGGACAATGATCATAATGGTGGGCTTTTATTGGAAAGATAAACTGTCTTTGCCCAGGTTATTTAAGTGGAATTTTCACTCTGCTCCTTTTTTTCTTTCACTCATAGGTCCTGAATGTTCCCAGAACTACACAACACCTAGTGGGGTAATAAAGTCCCCTGGATTCCCTGAAAAATATCCCAACAGCTTAGAATGCACCTATATTATCTTTGCACCAAAGATGTCGGAGATTATCCTGGAATTTGAAAACTTTGACCTGGAACCTGACTCGAATCCTCCGGGGGGAATGTTTTGTCGCTATGACCGGCTAGAAATCTGGGATGGATTCCCTGATGGTAAGCACGGCACAAAGCACCCCAAAGGGGAAGGATCTAGGGGAATGGCCCTGGGATCCTTTTACAAGCATCATATATATGCATCACTTTAAAAAGTAGCTCAAAAGGAGGGGAAAAAAAGAGGAATTTTCTTTATGCAGAGCATTGATGAAATATTTGAGCCTAAAAAGACTTAGTAATTTTCTAGTCTAATGCTTTCATTTTGTGGATAAGGAAACAGAGCCCATAAAATACTCTGCAAGGTCTCATAACCCTTTCTGTGGGAAAATTGGAAACAACCCATGGTTTTCCTGACTGAAGTATTTTTCTCATTTCATTGGCTTGCCTACTGGTTATTAATTCATAAACTCATCAGAAGATGAGGTCTTAAGACATCAGTTAAATCAAGTCAGTCATTTTGCAAATGCAGAGACTAAGAACCAAAGAGGTTAAGTCCCTGCTAAAATTTTCACAGTGAACTATACACCCACTATGCACCCACATTTAGAAATTTCAGAAAGGAAGGAGGAGAGCATTTGAATGTTCCTAATTTAGATGGATTCCTTGTCTGCTGTCTAGGGAATTTTTATCTTTGGGGAATCCCATCAGATAAGCACACCTCCTTGGTACACATTGTCTGAGTTCATTGTCCATTCAAAAACTATACTTAATGAGCGCCTGCCTCATACCAGGCACTGTAGTAATCTCTAAGCAAACAAAGCAAAGATGGATGCCCGATTTAGATTCTATCAGAGGGAATGAGGTAATTAACAGTGCACATTACAGACAATTGAATCACGTGCATGGGATGTTAGAAGGTGAGAAGTGCCTTAAACAAACAAAAAAAAAAGGAAAAGAATAAAAAATAGAATAAAGGCATGAAAAAAACCAAGGTAAAGAGAGAAAGATGGATGGAATTTTTTTAATAAGGTGGTCCGGTCAGGTCTTATTAAGAAAATAAACCAGACTTGAAGGAGGTGGGAGAAGTAGCTATGTGGCCAGCTAAATTAAAGTTTCTCATTTCAGTCCTTATGAATTAGAAGGTGAATGGCAAAAATACACACCCAAATTCTGAACAGAGGGAGATAATATCAAATAATTTGTTGCAGCTGCATTGCTAGTCTTGTGTTTAGTCTGGTTTAATGGTAAGATTTCTCTGGAGAACACACTCTACACAAATCAAAAAGGGCAGCTTGGAAGTTCTTACCAATCATGCAGTTAGAGATTTGGAGCTATCTATAAAATAATCAGATAATATTATCAGATGGAAGAAAGACTATGTAAGTAAATTGTGAACGAAAGCTAATATCACGTGAAAGAGATTGCCTTTGTCTTAGAAATGACATTAAATGATCAGTGTCATTCAGTTTAGCTATGTTCCTCAGTAGTAAACAGCACTAGAGAAAATTTAAGTTTAGAGAAAGCTCATGTCATTGGAGCAAATGGGTGATTTATCATTAGTTGAATCTCTTCTTTCCTTTATTTAACCGTATAAATAGGGTTATGATGATTTTATTGAAACTCCCTCATTAAGTAATGAGATTTGTCCAAACAGAGCTCTGATTGATTTCCAAGTATTCAATCCAATAATTAGGAAAACGATATTATAATAGTATTGCAATAATAGTTGGAACATTTAATAATGGGTTTATTTGTTCACAATACAAATTTGCAGCCTTCCTTTCTAGAACTTATATTTAAATTGACATCTGAAAAGAAGGTCCAATCAACCAACTTATGTAGAAAGGAGAGCATTGTTATTAGTGTCAAGGGTTTTCCAAAGTAGTAATTTCCTGGCTCTAGAAAATCACTGAGTTGAAGCGAAGAACAATTAACAATACGGGTTGTCAGCCTGCAATTCACCCATGTTTTGGATGAATTGACTTATTCCTAGAGAAAACTGGCTTTGGAATATGAAAAATGTGGTTGTATATTTGTTCGTATTCACCTGGCCTCATCCTGTCTATGCCAGCATCGGAGCTCACTCTTTTTTAGGCAAAATGAGAGAGTGTGTCCTCCTGGGTTTTTTTGTCAGTGGCACAAGGAACATGTTTGTCGTCGTAGTTCAACACACAGATCTCCTTGCCAGCAAAATCGCTTTTTTTTTTTGATATCCTTTCCAGAAACAACAACCAGAAGGCACTGAAGGCTTTTAACCATCAAGTGATTTTATGTGGCATTTTATCACAGACACTGAATTAGACAACTGAGTAATTGAAAGCGATTCAGCTTGACTTCGAAGAGAAGCAGTTTACTCCAAAATGTGAGATCCGAGACATGCACGTGGAGAACTCCACTTCTCCAGCTAGCAGTCTCTTTGAAGCTCCGTAGATTCAAAACTAACAGCTCTGGAGTCATTGGTGAAAGTTACACATAGGTTCAGAGCCATGAGCTAAGCACGCCTGCAGACGCTTGTGATGAATTATGGGGCCAAATCTAGCTCACAGCATCTGGATGCCCATGAAGCCACCCTCCATCCAGGCTGGGGAAAGAGCTGGAAATGCTCTGTGACCTACACTCCCCAAATTATTAGGAATTATTATTATGCTTTTAGGAATAAGCTTCATCAAAGCTGGATGGAATTTTATGTTAAAAATAACCTTCTAAAATATACAGTATCAATGATATAAATATAAAATATCAGTGATATAAACCTTCCAAAATATAAATGACATAAATGTGTCAATTCTTTTTTCTGGGGAAAAGTTGCAAAATCCAGATATTCTCTACCAAAAGGTTTACTTTAAGAAAAATAGACTTGGCTGATCTTGTACCTGTTTAAAATGATCCCCTTTTGTGTTTATTTATTCAGAAATACCTTATTTTAGTAGTACCTCTTTATAGTAGATGGTTGCCTATTTTTCCTCATGAAAAGGTGGCAGAAAGCCAAATTGTCTGATTCTAAGGTAGGGTTCTAATTAATGGAGGGATTAGTGGGAAAAATACAAAGAATGGGGTTTTGCCGTTTCCTATTTCAAGCAGCATAAATACGGTGTTGCCTTCACAGCTGAGAAGCAATGGTCATCGTAGGCCTGCTCTCCCCTCAGAGAGAGCTTGATGCCTGTTTTTTAAATTCTCCAGGCATTCCAGTTTTGAATTATACTTCTGTTTTGGGGACAGTTGGCATTCATCGCCTTGGTCTTTGGCTCCACCATAACGGAAGTAGGGAACCTAAGAGCTGCAATCATGTAAATCCACAAATGAGCACACACACAAGGCGGATCTGGGTCCTGCAGCCGCTCCAGCTCAGATCAATATTGCATTAGCTTGCTAGGCTAAGGTCTCACTGTTGTTCAGGAAAATTCAATACTTCTTTGTATTATAGTCGAAAAAGGCTTTCACTCTCCAGTCTTGAGGGTTCCTAAAGAGAGCTGCATGCTGGTGTCCGGGGGCAATGTTCAGAAGGACAGAAGGCAGATTTACCAGGCATGTCTTCAACATTATAAACCAGTGAGTCATGGAGACTCTCTAAATTATGAGTCTGCACTAGACAAGTTCTCTTCTGTTTGCTCTTTCAAAGAGACCCCCTTTCCCGCCCTCCCTAGGGGAATTGGATGATGGAGGGGAGGGGAGGCCACCAGAGCTGATGAGGGGGAGGGGAATGGGGATGACTGCAAGCTTCCCTTGTGTGCTTGTGTTCCTGGTAAGGTCAGTGGCTTTGGCGAGTCGAGAACGACCCCAAGGATTAAGGCTGTAAAAGTTTGCCTACAAACACAAGAGAAAGAAAGTTATAAAACCACAACAGTGGAATTTAAATGAGGGGAAAGAGTGAGGGAAGATGAATAGACTCTCAGTTCAGTTCAGTTCAGTGGCTCAGTCATGTCCAACTCTTTGCAACTCCATGGACTGCAGCACGCCAAGCTTCCCTGTCCATCACCAACTATCAGAGCTTGCTTAAACTCATGTCCATCCAGTCGATGATACCATCCAACCATCTCATCCTCTGTTGTCCCCTTCTCCTCCTGCCTTCAATCTTCCCCAACATCAGGGTCTTTTCCAAGGAGTGGATCAGGTGGCCTAAGTATTGGAGTTTCAGCATCAGTCCTTCCAATGAATATTCGGGACTGATTTCCTTTAGGATTGACTGGTTTGATCTCCTTGCAGTCCAAGGGACTCTCAAGAGTCTTCTCCAACACCACAGTTCAAAAGCATCAATTTGTTGGTGCCCAGCTTTCTTTATAGTCCAACTCTCACATCCATACATGACTACTGGAAAAACCATAGCCTTGACCAGATAGACCTTTGTTAGCAAAGGAATGTCTCTGCTTTTTAATATGCTGTTTAGGTTGGTCATAGCTTTTCTTCCAAGAAGCAAGCATCTTTTAATTTCCTGGCTGCAGTCACCATCTGCGGTGATTTTGGAGTCCCCCAAAATAAGGGTCTTTCACTGTTTCCATTGTTTCCCCATCTATTTGCCATGAAGTGATGGGATTGGTTGCCATGATCTTAGTTTTTTGAATGTTGAGTTTTAAGTTTTCACTCTCCTCTTTCACTTTCATCAAGAGGCTCTTCAGTTCCTCTTCACTTTCTGCCATAAGGGTGGTGTCATCTGCATATCTGAGGTTATTGATATTTCTCCCAGCAATCTTGATTCCAGCTTGTGCTTCATCCAGCCCAGCATTTCTCATGATGGTCTCTGCATATAAGTTAAATAAGCAGGGTGACAATATATAGCCTTGACGTACTCCTTTCCCAATTTGGAACCAGTTTGTTGTTCCATGTCCAGTTCTAACTGTTGCTTCTTGACCTGCATACAGATTTCTCAGGAGGCAGGTCAGGTGGTCTGGTATTCCCATCTCTTTAAGAATTTTCCGCAGTTTGTTGTGATCCATACAGTCAAAGGCTTTGGCATAGTCAATAAAGCAGAAGTAGATATTTAGACTCTTAAGCCTCCCATTAAGACTACAGACCAGAAATGGGATTCCTTTTGAGGAAAGCAAAGACTGTGTTTATGGCTCTAGTGAGATATTTTCATGTATATTTTTCTGGCAACTTTGCACCCCACAGGGGAAGGGGAAGGTGTTGAATTGGTGACAAGGCCACATTCAGAATGAAGAAAGCATGGCCAGGAGCCAGCACTTGGTGTAGGAGAATCTGAGGCCAGGATTAAAGCTGGAGAGAAACAAAAATCAGTGAGAGTTTCATCTGAGACACTGTCTTCTGCCAACTGGGAAACCTGATACCAGGGCTTTTCCCCGCCATTCTGCAGAGCCACTGTCCAGGACCCCATGATGCCCTTTGGATCATCTGTATCCATCCCCTAAATGAGCAGCCTCTTTGTCTTCTTCATAAAAGCGGTTAACACACACAAATATTTGGATGCTGGAGAGTGAGGGATGACAGAGAATTTGGCAGATCCATTACTTTGGGCGCATGGAGAAGTTATCAACTATTCAAACTTAGCATTTTGCACTAACTCAAATAGTCAACCACTTTGGTTTAGTTTGTTTGTTTGTTTGTTTTCTTTCCTTTCCTTTTATTTTTTAAAGATGGTTGGCCAAGAATTAAAAACCTGTTAGCCCAAGATTTGTTCATTCTATATAGCAGGGTGTTCAGACGGCCACTGGCCAGGAACTCAGCAGGCACTGGGGGCTCCACGGGGTTCGCTTTCTCAGTCACACATGAAGCTTCTCCCAGCCCTCACTGGCCACCTTCTGCATCTAAGTGGCACACACTGGCCTTGGAACCCCACACCCCTGCCCACGACACATTCCCCCAGAGAAAAGTCCACCTACTGTGCCTCCTTGAACAAAGCAATAATTCTTAGTTGAAATGCACAGAACCATGGATTTCTTGGAGGGGAAAATGGTCTATACCAGCTTGTCCTTCTAAGCCCAAACCATCTGGTATGTTTTTTACCATATGTGCGATGAAAAAATTTCTAGAGAAAAAGGAGGGGTTTTTTTGTTTTTTTGTTTTTTTTGGTCTTGCTGCTTATCTATACAGGGAAATGAAAAGATTCTCCAAGCCCAGAGGGCTTCCGCACTGTCCATAAGGCAACTTACAGTTGCTGAATTGCCACAGTTGGTGTGAAAGCACTTCAACAAAGAGCTGGCCAGTTTAAGTCAAATAACAATTTGACTCTATCACAAATTCGTCAGTGTCCCCAGTCTTTCTCTGCCTCCGTTACTGCCTGTTTCCCAGTGTGCAGTCAGATGGCTGATTTGGGTCTCTCTTGTCCACTGGACACAAGTGCCGTGCAGTCACCTCTGTAAGGTTTGGGACATGAAAAACTGAGACAGATATCAGAAAGATGCATTTTTCCTGTTTTGATTACAATTTGCTATTATGCATACTGATATCTGTAGTTTATAAATTTGCTAATTATTAGTCTTCAGATACACCACCCGCTAGTCACTTGTCTAAGTCTGTGATGTTTATCATAATGAGGCTCCAGGACTGAAAGATGAAAGAAGAAGAAAGTGGGGACCTATGGTGGGGTCAGACCTTGGTTCCGCTCTGTTCCAGGACTTTTCCCAGGATCCCCTCCTAAGTTGGGGGCAGGGAGGACAGGCAACTCCAAGAACCCTCGCTGGGTGATCACAGCCTGGTGGAGTTTCTGGGCACTGGACTGTGTGTACCATGTGGTCCTGGAGATAAATGCCAGGGTGCACTTGGCAGCCCAAATCTCCTTTGCAATTGAAGCCAGTAGTTCAATTTTGTTCCTGAAAACAGTCCTGCTCACTGGGGAATGTGGTTACGCCTGTCATTGCCCTTCTGAGCACACTTGAAAATCCTCTCCGCAAACCTGATCCAGTATGTTCACCGCAAACCAATTAACCAGGGAAGGCTTGCTTTGGGTAAGAAAACACTTCTGGGTTCCACTGGGACCTATGTCTGCAAATGGTTTTGCTGGCATGTGCTGAAGCAGAAAAGGTGTTTTCACGGTCTCTGCCTTTCTCCCTCTGCAGTTGGTCCTCACATTGGGCGATACTGCGGGCAGAAGACACCAGGTCGAATCCTCTCGTCGTCCGGCATCCTGTCCATGGTGTTCTACACGGACAGCGCCATAGCCAAAGAAGGCTTCTCGGCAAACTACAGTGTCCTGCAGAGCAGTATTTCAGAAGGTCAGTATTGATGCCTCTTGCAAAACCCTGCCTTAAATAGTCTCTGCTCTTCCTCCTCACACATCTGTGGCTCTATGAAACACTAAAGACGTGTTTTGTGAGTTGGAATGCCAAGTGATTCCTCTTTTAAATGGTTTATATGAATATCAACAGAAAGGACTATGTGGGGTGCTTTCTTAAGAAAATTATGTGTGAGAAGGCTGCTTGTAAACCTCTGAAGTTATGTGAGAAAAAATGGGAAATGGAAAAACTCCACCTAGAAACAATGAAATATGACCAGACCACCTACCTGGCACCCTCCAATGTGTATTGGTCTAGAGTCAGGAAGCACAGGCGTTGATCTCCAGTAATAAGGACCAGTCGGTATCAACATCGTTCACTGATGGGCAGGCAGGTAGAACGGATGGTGCGTGGTAGTTTGGTTTGGGGAGACCCTGGCAGAAGCTGTTTTTGTTTTTCTTACATGAATGAAAGTGAATGTTCTTGTAAAAGAAGCATGTTTCAATTTCTACGATTACTTTCCATAAAAGAAAAAAAAAGTAATATGGTTTTGTATCTTATTAAAATACTTGACTAACTCAGTCCTTGCTCATAGTTGGTGTGGTCTCCAGCTTTTTTAAAGGCCCAAGGGAGAAAACCTGAAAGAGCGATGAATTATTTGGGTTTCATCAGTTTTAGCTGCCAGGTTGTCATGTAGCACAGGGGAAGGCAGGGGAGTTTGGAGACCTGTTTTACAGATAGGCTCATGTCTTTTCTACCAGATCTTACTGGAGAAGAAAACAAGCCAATTTAACTTCAAAATCGTCTTTGTACTAAATTTATTTGGTTAATTCATTCATGTATTTTTGTGCCTCTTTTATATTCCAAATAGCAAATCTAATGCTTAAAAATGTGAAACCAGTGAAAGAAAATCTTTTATGCCATAAAACATTTTTAATTATGATGGAAAATACAGAAAATGTAGAAGTTTCGTTGGTTGAGGTTTTTTCTGAATGGCTGAGAGCCTTCTCCTTAATCTCCGAAGGTTTTTTTTGCACTTTGGTACTTTGAATTTACATTTTCCTGAACTTAATTATTCACCTCCCAATATTATAGTTCATATTTCATTTTTTTTTGAGTATGTGAGGCCTAATGGAATATATGTATTTATGATTCATGGACATTATTGTAAAAAAAACTGTGGTGGTCTTTGGGACCCTATGGTACTACAGCTTACCCCTGATGGATACTCTTGTATGTTAATAAGATAAACTAGTGGTGTTATTAACTATGGCCAGGTCAGGGCAGGGGAATAACATAAGGGAGTCTGATAGAGGAGGCCTGAGTGCCAGCGTTAAGGAATCTGAAAGACAGAGAATTGAGTTCTACTCAGCCCACCAAATGGGAGCTGTAAATGGACAAAGAGTCTTTTTCACTTTTATTAGATCTTAAAAGAAACAGTAAAATTTTAATTAAATATAACTCAATGTGTACGCATATGACATATCTGCATACATTAACTTTGAAAGTAAATCAGAATATCCATCATTTCCTAAAAAGTCTCTAGTAGTATTTATGTCACCCTAAGCCCAGTTGGAAAAATAATCAAGTATGAGATCTTTAGAGCCTTGATTTGAAGAATTCTTGCCATTAAAATGTGCATATCAGTGCTATAATCCAATAAGCCCCTTGCTGTCATCTTTTGTAAGATTTTGTGTGAACATCAAAGTGAAGTTTTTAGTTTTCCAGAGCGAAAAAGGAAATATGCATCTTAGGTTCCCCCGCATTTTGCTGACTTTGGACCATTGTTTTTTCCTCCAGACTTCAAATGTATGGAAGCTCTGGGCATGGAATCTGGAGAGATCCACTCTGACCAGATCACGGCTTCTTCCCAGTACAGCACCAACTGGTCTGCTGAACGCTCCCGCCTCCACTATCCTGAGAATGGGTGGACCCCGGGAGAGGATTCCTACAGAGAGTGGATCCAGGTATCTGGCTTCTACCTGACAATTCAGGGTAGAAAGTTTGGATTGTTTACAAAGGTTGTTGGAAAAAATGTGCCATCATGAGTACCTTTTAACCAGAAGGACAAGGGGACACCAAATGTAATTACTCTGCAGAATTCACACAATCAGAGAAAAGCCCAGGTGATTTCCCTGAAAAACCATTTAGCTTCTCAGATATTCGCATATGACTCAACAGAATCTGAGCACAGATGTCTCACTTGGGTAACAACTCAAAGATATGATTTTTTTTTTTTCCCCAACAGCTACACATTTTCTATTGATGTGCTTCCTACTTCAACAGATTTTTATTTCCTTAATGCAATATCTTAACTGTACTTGCAGGTGTGCATGAAGTCATTGTTTGATAAGGTGTTTTGTTTGTTTGTTTGCTCAGGGTAGAAGAAGAGAAGAAGGAGGCTGAGGTTTACTTTCTCACACTGGTGTCCACGTAGCATGTGCCCAGAAAGTGGTTTAACTGAGGGTGTTGGTGTCTGTGGATTTCGTACAGGAACATACATATGAAATGTACACATCTCTGTCCTTAGTAGTGATGTCGGTTCTGCTTCCCCACTTGGATACGCCCCGCCTGCCTTCACCCTTCCACCCTCCACAGGCTCCCCTCCTCTGCACCCCCACCTGGACTTGTCTCCCAGCTCATCCCTGGCATCACTCCCAAAATCTAAACTTGCCCAACCTTGATGTCTGGATACTCTCACCCAAGGCCTGATGTTCAGGTTCTTGACTTTTTCACCCACTGTCAAATCAAACATCATATCTGGTTGTGTGGGTTCAATTGTGGGCAAATTATTCAACATTTTTTTGCTAAAGGATCCAGACTTCCTTTTCAGGAGTGTAGGCAGAGCCTGTCTTGCACTCATTTCAAGATATATAAAAATGACTAATTCCCAGGGAGAGTTCCTAAGCAAGAAAAAATACCAGGATGATTAATCCTCTCCTTTCTACATCTACGGCTGTTTCAGTCTTTTGAGCACAAATACCAGATTTTGTTTTACTTTGGAAAGGTCAATATTAGTTTAACATACACTTAAAGTGAAATGGCCTATTTCAGGAGGCTGAACTCACACTAACCTCAAAATGATAACACTGAGAAATGTGTAGAGGGTGAGAAAAGAAGAGGCTGTTACCTTGGGATCACTGAATCCAGCTCTAGATGAAGTCAGAAATGAAATGAACTTGCCTACGTCAAGAGAGCTCTTGGAGACTTGCCTTTCCACATGCCCCCACCAGTCAGCAATTCAAAGTGATTGACCTGCCTCTAGAGGGGTGCTTACGTTTTGCAGAGCTAAGCAAGTTTGCATGGTAATATAGTTGTCTTCTTGGTGACATGGAGAAAACTCAATAATTTAGGGACGGTGGTCTTGCAAGAGTTTGGAAAATGCAACGGTAGCAGTTCTTCTGGGCAAGGAATTCTCTGTCAGTAGAAGCGCAGAGACAGAATGGACTCTCACAAAGTATTTGTCGGTAGGATAGAATTTACATCGCTCTTAGGAGTCAGGTGCCATTTAAGATGGCCCCCGAAGAAAAATCTCAAATGGTTCAGCTCTCTATCAAAGTATGGTTCAGATATACTAAGTCACCAAAACCCCTAGGCAAGGTTTGCCTCTTGCTAATAGTACCCCCCGCATCTCTGGTCAGTGTGCCTGCGTATGTGCTAAGTCAGTTCGGTCGTGTCCAACTCTTTGTGACCCTTTGGACTGTAGCCTGCAAGGCTCCTTTGTCCTTGGGATTCCCCAAGCAAGAATACTGGAGTGAATTGCCATTTCCTTCTCCAAGAGATCTTCCCCACCCAGGGATCAAACCTGAGTCTCCTGTGTCTCCTGCATTGACAGGTGAATTCTTTACCACTGAGCCGCCAGGGAAGTCCTCTCTGGTTGGTGTTGGGGGTGGGATCCCTCTGTCCCACAATTTCTCACACTGGAACTTAGTTGGAGGGACAAGTCATTATCCAGAGCCTGTCACCAAGACAGACGGAGGCAGGGAGCATAGCCAAGCACGCTGGCTTCTGACGCTCTGTCCAGGAGTGCTTCACCACGTTCACTGCCAAAGCACCTCCCAGGACCACACTTCTGAGGGGCAACAAGGGAGGGAGGGAGAACAGCTAGAAGTATTTGGTTCCAGCGCAAGTGACATGTGTCATTCACAGGGTAGTTGCCACGTACGAAGGGTTTGCTATGTGCCCTGACTTCAGCGGGGTGCTTGCCACATTTTTATTTAATCCTCATAGCAACCCTGTGACAGAGGCCTAGCTATCCTCATTTTTAAAATGAGGAGCCCGAGGTTCAAAGAGATGAGTAAATGCCCCAAGATAATGGTTAGGGATCAGGCTTGGAGGCGAGGCCTGCTGGACTCTGTATCCTGTGAGGCATCGGTCTCCTTTTATACTTTTCCTTGTGCTGAGAAGGCTCACGTGGGATGGTTTGTGGGTGTCCTGTTTCTAAACTGAGAATGTGGGGCCTTTGCTCCTCCATCCCTCTGGGAGGTGAATGTCAACGATGGTTCACCTGGAGGGAAAATGATCATTATCTCCTCGGTGGGTGGAGGGGTGGGTAGGTGGTGAGGAGCTTAGCGAGTTCATTACCATTCTAGTTGCATCTGTGTAGGTACTGGGAGCTCTTATCATCCACCCATCACCTAATTATGAATAGTTTCATGTGTTTCCAGCTTTTCTGAAACTCCTTAGAAGCAATGGACTGTTTGCTTTCATTGGGAGGATGCCTAATAAATTAAGCCACAAGCACGGTGTAAGGGAGAGGGAGAGCAGGAGGCACCAACCCCCCACCAGAGGACCCTCCATTCCCGACAGTCCCATTGGTATGCGCAGCGGACTGCGGATGGAATTTGTTTTCTTTTTCAGCTTTGTCACATTTTGCATGAAATGTACCCCACCAAACATGTTGCTGTAGCAACAAGGACCAACACTTGCATGTGTTAAATTAATAAGGCAGCCCTGGAAGCTGACTCTCCCTCAAGACAGGAACAGTCTTTGGTTCAATTGTTTTCTTTAGGAAATTACCGAGTGACATAAAAAAACAATGCGTCGTTAACCACAGCGTGGATGTCCTCTGTGGTGCTTCCTGTGGGATCTGTTGTCTGGCAGAAAGCTTAAGAACCTGGCAAGGGGCTGTGTAGTGAGGAGGAGCATGAAGGGAAGTCCCGACTTGGACATTTTCACGTGGTCACATCCTGGTCTGAAGGCCGTTTTGTATCCTGAGAGGCAAAAACCTCCTCTTGTTGATTGCAGAGTTAATCACCCTGTGAGCTTTGCCCTTTTTTTTTTTTTTCTTTTTGGCCAGAGTATTCCATTCTGGTCTGTATCCTAGAACTACTGATCTTACTATTCTATTCATTTCATATTTATCTTCTTTTCGTTTCTAGTTAAACAGTCAAGGATTCCAAGGTATCAGTGTATCAGTGGCGCTATAAAAATTTCTTAATTTTCAAGCTCATCCTTTGAGCCCAAGCCATTAACCTCATTGACACTGAGTTTATTTTCCTATAAAATAAAGGTAATGTAAGCTTCTCAGGTGGCTCAGCAGTCAAGTATGCACCTCCAGCGCAGGAGCCGTGGGAGACATGGGTTTGAGATCCCTGAGTTAGGAAGATCCTCCCTGGAGGACGGCATGGCAACCCAGTATTTTTGCCTGGAGAATTCCATGGACAGAGGAGCCTGGTGGGCTACATTCCATGGGTCACAAAGAGTCAGATACAACTGAAGTGACGTAGCACTCCTGCCCAAAGGTAACATAGCCTTCCTCATTCAAGCTCTGGCAGTCTTGCCAGAGGCAGTGGATCTCGGAGAAAGGCAGGCTCAGATTTTTCTTTTCACATCTGCAAACTAAGTGCATAGAATATGTGTCTGATCAGAAGACATGTTATCCTAAATCCTAGTATAGCCATTCACACACAAAGCAGAATTTAATTCGTTAATTATTTCGATGTTTTATTAATGATGGTGTTCACTGCGCTGTAAACAGATTTATCCTTCCAGCTTTAATTAAAGCTCCTGGGAGCACTTTCCTCAAAACAACTGTGACTTTTTCCTGATTAAAATGCCAGGAGACAAGAGAAGAAAAAAAAAAGCCAAGAGACATAATGCCTGGATGGAGTATGAACTTTGTTGATCCGAAGAAATAAAAATGGCACTAGGGACTAATCGATTACTTACTACACCCTCTGATGACTTTAGAAATAGAATTATTTCACACACCAACTCAAGCTGAAACTCTGCATGTCTCCAAATTTGGTAGCATTGTCTTTTGTGGGAGAAAAAAAAAAGATTGGTGCTAGATTATTCATGCTGTCACTTATTCCAGAGGAGCAGAAAGCAGCTGGCTTCTAAACCACATCCTGCTTGGTCTGGTCCCTCAGCCCTATTATGGATTAACCCCATAGGAGAGAGATATCTCTGAGAAGACCCTCTGTAGCTGTAAGAATCCATCAGCAAGCCATGTCTCTGTTCACTACATTTTCTGGTTCATTCCGAGGAATGAGGAGAAGGAAAGTTTCAGAAGAGAGGAGCTCATGCTAACTTTCTCCAGAAGCTTATTCCCATATTTTCCTTTTGCCTTATATGCATTTTCCTTGGATAATATTCCACGTTTTCTAACTGAAAGAACTTTGAATGGTGACACCAGTAACCAAAAACCTTGGTGTAAGGAGATTAGCTGAACTGAGTCAAAACACGACTACAACCACACACACACACACACACACACACATCCTTTCAGGGTTCACTCAGTCACAGCCATAGCCATGGGGTTGAAGAAAGTGGGTGCCCTCATTCAAGCTGGTCAAATCCAAGCAACCCTGAGGTTGCTTGGAGGATTTTAAAATTCATTTTAAGACACGTTCTAACAACAAAATCTTATTATGTTTCTATAGCATTTTCCCTGTTTAAAAGCCTCTTTTCAGACACTAAGACTAAGACATCCCATCTTAGTCTTAAAGTGTAAGTGAAGTGGACCAGAGGTTTTTTTATCTGCATTCTCTCATGAAAAAGCTCAAGCCCAGAGAGGTTAAATATTTCATCAAGTCCTGATTTGGGGAAAAGCTGCAACCTGTGGGGAGAGTCAGCCTTATACAACCTTATACAACCCAAGTCCTTCCTCAGACTTGGGACTTGGGTCTCTGAGCACCCAGAGAGCTGGAGGGCAGGTGGCTACTGGAGAGTCAAAGCTCAGGTTCAGATCTGAGCCAGGCCGGGTGTAGCTGGCGTTTGCAGAGCTCTTTGGCTCTTGGAATTACTACTTGGTGTCTTTTTCAAATTCATCTACTTATTTTTGGCTGTGCTGGGTCTTTGTTGCTGCAAGCAGGCTTTGTCTAGTTGCGGTAATCGGGGCTCACTCTCTTGTTGCAGTCCGCAGGCTCTAAGGTATGCGGGCTCAGTAGTTGTGGCACGTGGACTTAGTTGCTCTGCAGCACGGGAGATCTTCCTGGACCAGGGATCGAACCCGTGTCCTCTACATTGGCAGGCAGATTCTTCACCCTTCGACCAGCAGAGAAGTCAGGAATTATTTTTCACTTCCTGCTCTGTCCAGCACAGTAAGCTCTACAGATTCTGTCACGCCAGCTATACTGAACAAAGTGAAAAGCCTGGTGAGGTCTTAAGGCCTCATAAGTCACAGAGAAAACTGTCATGCCCTTTGCCAGGTTCTAGCTCCCAGCCTCAAGATCTTCCTTTTAGTCCAGGAGGTTCTTCAAGGTTTACTACCATCAGGCACCTCCATATCCACCCAGGAATGTGAATTGTTGCTACCAGCAACCTCCATGGTGGCTCCATCGTGATTCAGAAGCTGAATTATCCTCCTTTAACAAGAACAGGGGCTTCCCTGTGGCTCAGCTAGTAATGAATCTGCCTGCAATGCAGGAGACCTGGGTTCAGTCCCTGGGTTGGGAAGATCCGCTGGAGAAGGGAAAGGCTACCCACTGCAGTATTCTGGCCTGGAGAATCCCATGGACTATGTAGTCCATGGGGTCACAGAGAGTCAGACACAACTGAGCAACTTTAGCTTATAATTACTTAATGAGAATGGAGACAGAACATCATATAAAGGCATGGACCTGATGTCAAGAGCTGAGAAAGGGCTAGCTGGACATCCCTGACGTGCCAAATGGAATGAAATAATTTGTGAACTCTTGGAAGTGTTCCCTCTGACACACAACACTGCAAACACATTTTTATCGGATTTTAGGTGGGAGAAGTGAGTGTTGTTTATTCGATTAGAAGAATTTGTTATCTGAAACCCTTGTTTTAGTCTTCGAGGCTTTCCCCAGATTGAAAGTAGAAGCTGAAGAAATTTGTCTTAAGGCTCTTGAACATCATTTATTTTCACAAGTTGCATATCTCATTGTCTTTCCTTCACCACTTTTTTGGACGAATCTTTCTCTCATATGAATGTGCTGAGTGTGGAAAGGGATATTCCTATGAAATAGTTTGTGATATTTTCATACAACTGCTAGTTTCTTTTTTTTTTTTTTAATTAGTTTTGCCAAACAATGACATGATATCACCATGGGTTTACATATGCTCCCCCTCCAGAACCCCCCTCCCTCCTCCCTCCCCCCAGGAAATCTCGTTGCACCAGTCCCAAGCATCAATCCTGGGCCGGCTATTGCTTAGACATATGATAATTAACATGTTTCAATGCCATTCTCCCATATCATCCCACCCTTTCCCTCATCCACAGAGGCCACGAGTCTATTCTATACATCTGCGTTCCTTTTGCTGTCTCACATGCTGGGTTCTCGTTACCGTCTTTCTAAATTCCATATATATGCGTTAATATACTGTATTGTTGTTTTTGCTTCTGGCTTACTTCACTCTGGATAATGGGCTCCAGTTTCGTCCATCTGAGTAGAACTGATTCAAATGAATTTTTCCTTAATGCTGAGTAATATTCCATTGTGTATATGTACCACAGCTTTCTTATCCATTCGTCAGTTGATGGGCATCTAGGTTGCTTCCATGTCCTGGCTATTGTAAATAAAGCAGCGATGAACATTGGGGTACACGTGTCTCTTTCAATTCTGGTTTCCTCGGTGTATATGCCCAACAGTGGGATTGCTGGGTCATATGGCAGGACTATTTGCAGTTTTTTAAGGAACCTCCACACTGTTTTCCATAGTGGCTGTACTAGTTTGCAATCCCACCAACAGTGTAAGAGAGTTCCCTTTTCTCCACATCCTCTCCAGCATTTATTACTTGTGGATTTTTGGATGGCAGCCATTCTGAGTGGTGTAAAGTGATATCTCATTGTGGTTTTGATTTGCATTTCTCTGATAATGAGTGATGTTGAGCATCTTTTCATGTGTTTGTTAGCCATTTTTATGTCTTCTTTGGTGAAACATCTGTTAAGTTCTTTGGCCCACTTTTTGATTGGGTTGTTTATTTTCCTAGAATGGAGCTGCAGGAGTTGCTTGTATATTTTTGAGATTAATTGTTTGTCCGTTGCTTCATTGGCTATTATTTTCTCCCATTCTGAAGGCTGTCTTTTCACCTTGCTTATAGTTTCCTTTGCAGTGCAGAAGCTTTTAATTTTAATTAGGTCCC
Organism: Antilocapra americana; assembly: GCA_007570785.1. Taxonomy (NCBI): domain Eukaryota; kingdom Metazoa; phylum Chordata; class Mammalia; order Artiodactyla; family Antilocapridae; genus Antilocapra; species Antilocapra americana. Next base: position 1,159,723 of record ML663471.1, on the reverse strand, counting down.
ATTTGTTTATTCGTGTTTTTATTTCCAGTATTCTGGGAGGTGGGTCATGTAGGATCCTGCTTTGGTTTAGGTCAGAGAGTGTTTTGCCTATGTTATCCTCTAGGAGTTTTATAGTTTCTGGTCTTATGCTTAGATCTTTGATCCATTTTGAGTTTATCTTTGTGTATGGTGTTAGAAAGTGTTCTAGTTTCATTCTTTTACAAGTGGCTATCCAGTTTTCCCAGCACCACTTGTTAAAGAGGTTGTCTTTTCTCCATTGTATATTCTTGCCTCCTTTGTCAAAGATAAGGTGTCCATAGATGCGTGGATTTATCTCTGGGCTATCTATTTTGTTCCATTGATCTATATTTCTGTCTTTGTGCCAGTACCATACTGTCTTAATGACTGTGGATTTGTAGTATAGCTTAAAGTCAGGTAGGTTGATTCCTCCAGTTCCAATCTTCTTTCTCAAGATTGCTTTGGCTATACGAGGTTTTTTGTATTTCCATACAAATTGTGAAATTATTTGTTCTAATTCTCTGAAAAAGACCTCTGGTAGCTTGATAGGAATTGCATTGAATCTATAGATTGCTTTGGGTAGTATACTCATTTTCACTATATTGATTCTTCCAATCCACAAGCACGGCACATTTCTCCGTTTGTGTCCTCTTTGATTTCTTTCATCAGTGTTTTATAGTTTTCTATATACAAGTCTTTTGTTTCTTTAGGTAGAAATACTCCTAAGTATTTTATTCTTTTTGTTTCGATGGTGAATGGAATTGTTTCCATAATTTCTTTTTCTGTTTTCTCATTGTTAGTGTATAGGAATGCCAGGGATTTCTGTGTGTTGATTTTGTATCCCGAAACTTTGCTATATTCACTGATTAGCTCTAGTAATTTTCTAGTAGAATCTTTAGGGTTTTCAATATAGAGGATCATGTCATCTGCAAACAGAGAGAGTTTTACTTCGTCTTTTCCAATCTGGATTCCTTTGATTTCTTTATCTGCTCTGATTGCTGTGGCCAAGACTTCCAAAACTATGTTGAAAAGTAGTGGTGAGAGTGGGCACCCTTGTCTTGTTCCTGACTTCAGGGGGAATGATTTCAGTTTTTCACCATAGAGGATAATGTTTGCTGTGGGTTTGTCATATATAGCTTTTATTATGTTGAGGAATGTTCCTTCTATTCCTGCTTTTTGGAGGGTTTTTATCATAAATGGATGTTGAATTTTGTCAAAGGCTTTCTCTGCATCTATTGAGATAATCATGTGATTTTTATTTTTCAATTTGTTAATGTGGTGTATTACATTGATTGACTTGCGAATATTGAAGAATCCTTGCATCCCTGGGATAAAGCCTACTTGATCATGATGTATGATCTTTTTAATGTGTTGTTGGATTCTATTTGCTAGAATTTTGTTAAGGATTTTTGCATCTAAGTTCATCAGTGATATTGGCCTGTAGTTTTCTTTTTTTGTGGCATCTTTGTCGGGTTTTGGAATTAGGGTGATGGTGGCCTCATAGAATGATTTTGGAAGTTTACCTTCCTCTGCTAGTTTCTAATAGATCTATAATCTGTGTTCAAAACCTGCTTGAATGGGACTAATCTAGAATGAACATGTTATCCTGACTATAAAGTCTCTGTGCTTACAGACCAGACTCTTCAGAGGGGCGTTTTCTCATTCAGATCATTAATAAATTGCTGAAACTGCAATAAAATGCTTTATAAACGTGTTACTAGAGAACTGATGAAAATAGCTGACTGGGTTGCCTAAATGTAGAATGACGCATGTAAAATATAATGTTGGCAAATTGAGGGAAAATACAGCTGTTCAATTGAATGTTTATTCCCCAGGTGTGCTCTGTATGTGTGCAACTAATATTAAGTTGCTATTTTAATGGAAACATTGATCTGGAAGGGAGACAATTGTCTGCTTTTTAAAAAAGTCACCCAGAAAAAAAAAAAAAGTCACCCAGGTGAGCCTTTGGTTATCTTACCCTAGTTCTGCAGTGGCTTGAATTCCCTGCACAAAATAAATGCTTTACCTCCCACCTTTTATGTATCACAGATCTGTTATCTCTAACTAGGTTTCCAGCCAGGAAGCTTGTATTCCAAAAGTTACTGTCTCCAGAGGGACTTTTCCTAATGCTTTTTCTGATACCTTGGTGGTTTGTGTTATAGAAAGTCCTTTGAAAGAACTATATAATAGGAGATGTATATAGAAACAGAAGAAATTACCAGGTTTCTGTTGTTTTTGAAGGAGGATATGATTGGGTAAAAACAGAATGCACATGTGACATAATTATTATTTAGACATTTTTAACTGTCTTTTGTCACAGAGAAAAATATTGAGATGATTTTAACCATTTTGGTCAAGTTGACCACTTAATTTTAAAAATCAGTCAAAGGATTTAGTATTTCATGTCAATACACTTTAGAAAAAATGTATGACGTTTAAAGAAGCCTCTTTGATTTTTATGATGAAGCATCACTGGGAAGACAGTGTTGAAAGAACCACAACAGTTTAGGTAGAATTACACTTAAAATTGGGCTTCCCTAGTAGCTTAGACAGTAAAGAATCCACCTGCAATGTGAGAGACCTGGCTTCTATCCCTGGGTTGGGAAGATCCCCTGCAGGAGGACATGGCAACCCACTCCAGTATTCTTGCCTGGAGAATCCCCATGCACAGAGGAGCCTATAGTCCTTGGGGTCTCAGTCAGACACGACTGAGCGACTCAACACGAGCACACTTAAAATCAGTTAGTTTGTAGAGTATGAACCTTCCTTTTTGTCTGCTATTTTGGTTTCTTACTGTTTTATAACATTGTTATTTATCTGGAACTAACATTCATAGCTAAATTCTAGAGGAGAGGTTTCTGTATTTTTTTCCAGAATATCTTGCCTTTAAGAGTGTGATTAAACATAGGTGCAAGCATCCTTTTGTCTAAATTCTTTAATTTGCATGCATTCAGAGGGATTAAGTGATTTGCGAGACCACAGAGCAAGTTCCTCACTGAACCTGGGTTGGAATCTCAGTATTCCACGTCTTTGCCCCCACGTCTTTGCTCCCACTCTGTTGTAACAGTATGAGAAAATGAATTTGGATCCTTTCTGAACATGGCATCTGAAGACCAGGCAAGCAACATTTAAATGCCAGTGTATCCCTACTCAGCTACTGATTAGTGACTAATGTCTAGTAAGTCAAACAGTCACTGCAGAAGCTTTAATTTAAACAAAAGATTGGGCTTTGTCTAGAGCAGAGTTTCTGTGTCTGGACAATCCTGACCTTATGGACTGGATAATTCTTTGTTGTGGGGACTGTCCTGTGTGTTGTAAGGTATTTAGCAACATCCTCCACCCGCTAGAAGCCAGTAAGACACACAGATATGCACACACACCTCATGGCAACCAAAAACACCTCCAGGTGTTGCTAAATGTCCTATTTGGGTGCAAATTTATCCCCAGTTGAAAACCACTGGTGTAGAAGATACCACAAATCCTAACCAAGTCATTTTTTTAAATAATCAAACCGATCAGCATTTTAAAATAAAAAGTTGCTGGTTGCTTGGCTGGTTTTTGTCACTTTTCAAACTCTTATCGTGGTGAGGGTTTGAACAGAACCATAGTTCTTTTGTTTTCCAAAAATACAAATGCATCTGTTTATGTTATGCAGGAAAATAGCATCATAAACCTGCTTGCTTGTTTATCTTAAAACTTCACTATTTTTAGCTTTTAAAAGTGGACTGTTTTTAGCTAAATAAATACAGATGTTATTTCAGACATGACTGAGTCTCAAAATGCACTGATAAGGATGAGACTAAGGAAAGGAAACACAAGGATAAACTCAGCAGTCATCACTGACAAGATTTAGCTTAAATAAGAGTGAAATGAGCTCTTCTACACAAGGACGCTGTGTGTTCCTAACCTTGACTTACCTGTTTGAGTTTTCCTTTTTGCATATAAATCAACAGTTTGGGTTTTTTTTTTTAACTTCAAAAGTAATCAAGAGTAAGGAACTGTGTTTGAAAACCTGTCCATTGCTTATTAACTTATCTTTTCATGGGAAACATATTAAGTTTCCAATTCTGAAACCTAAACAACAACAAGTAAGAAGCCATCAATTACCAGCCAGTTTCATACCTGTGGACCAATAGGAAGGCAAGGTTGATGGTCTTACATCTGTTTTAGGTGAAAGACTGTTCCTGTCTGTGGTATTTAAAATTTAAAGAACTTCTGTTGTTATACAATTGGGAATCCTCAGGGAGTAAAATGTTAATGAAATCCATAACATCCACAGATTTTATGATACCAGTTTTAAGAAATTCCTTTGGTGGGGTTTGTTGATTTCTGCCCTGGCTTTAATAATTATACCTTTTACAGAGTGTGTTAATGTTCACATATTGGAGAAATGGCTACGTTTATGCAGCGTGTAAAGCGGCACACAAATTTCTAATCTTTAAATAACCTGCATATCAGAACTTGAAAGCCCCAGAGCAAAAAAATGTGTGTTCTTCAAAATCGGCAGAACCCACAGTTTGAAACTTTTCAAGCACATCCACGGCAACCTTCTCCAAAAAGGTGGAAAAGGTCCATGCTGGAAATTCCAAAGCCAGTATGTGCATGGGTATTCTGTATATTTCTCATTTAATGCACCATTTGAAAGCTCTACATCAAAAATTGCAATTCTTATCCACATCAAAATAGCAATTTTGGATCCTGACCTGAGCCAAAGACACACAAAAACACACACACTTCTTTCCTCTCCACAGCAAGCCCCCAGACTTCACGTTTCATTCAATTGTACGCTCAAATAAAGAAGAGTAGATTAAATTTAAAATGCTCTATAAATCCCAACAGTAATAAAATGCATTATGCTTTTATATTTCCAACTATCGAACAAAGTAAGCATTTGAGGCTAATTGCACATGTTACGACAGAATAATCACATATGTACTTGTACAAGTGACTTATACATTTTTTTCAGCTCTATTTGCCTCCAGGGGTTAAAAACATATTTATGACCTGCATCTAATTGCCTTCCTTCAGAAGTATGAAGTCTTAATTTTACCAAAGTTTTATTTTTCTTACAACCCCAGTGCTTTAAAAGTGTAACTACATTTTTTTTTTTGGATTTAGCAGAAAAATAAATAAGCTCCTTTATTCTTTTAGCAAGCCTGAGAGGGCAAAAGATAGAATTCTTCAAGAGATGGCTGATTGGATGCGACAGCTTCTGAAATCCTTTCAAGCATTTAAGATTCTGTGATTCTATTAAAAATAAATTTACTCCATCAGCTGGTGCCCTGGGCTTGCTTAAATGAGAATATAAATATATGAAGCATAGCTGGAATTCATTTTAAATACTACTGATAATCATATCAGGCAACACATAGCAAAAAAATTTTTTTTCTTAATTAGAAAGGTTTTTTTTCCTTAGATCAAGTCATTGTTTAGGTTGTTTCATCCTGAAGCTTATTTGAGGATTTCACGTAGAAACCTCACTAGTAGGGCTGTTTCACTTGATCCTTTTGAGTAAGTTCAGGGGGAAGTGCGGCCCACTAGGGGAGATAAGATGAAGCCTGGACAGTTCATCTTTCATGTCTCCCCAGTCTTTGACAGAAGTATCTGTAAAGCATAAGCTCAACCACCATTCCAGCCTATTCACACCTTAAAGTCTGGCCAACATTCAATCTTTCTTCTTTCCTTAAGAAGAAAAATGCCATGTGCAATTCGAAGCATGTTATATGCCACCATACTAATGCAGAAATGTGGAAGCAAAAAAAGCAAGGCGGGAGATCCAGCTGTCTGGAGAATCATCACAGAGGTCTCAATGCTTCTAAGACTTGATGTGTTTACTTACGGCTAAAACTGATGGAGCATAGACCCGGTCTCCAAAGAGAAAAACTGAGACCCTAGTAAAGACACAGGCTGATGCCTACAGGTGCAAGAAATGCAACAGAGCCTTAAGTTTGAAGATCTGGAAATTAAATATAAAACTTCCAGTGGGAAATACTCATGATAATAAACAGAGGTTAGCAAATCATATGAACTGTGAAATACTAAACAGACTGTTTTTGATATTTCAGGAGGTACACAGAGTTCACAGGGAAAAGAGAAAAGAACTTTTAAGTTCCCAGTCTTACAAAACGAAGATAAAGTATGCACAATTTTCCTGGCCTAGTGTTTTTTTTTTCCTAGTGGAGTATAATTGGCTTACAATGTTATGTTAGTTTCCACTGTACAGCAAAATGAATCAGCCATACATGTACGTGTATCTCCTCCCTTTTGGATTTCCTTTCCATTCAGATCACCACAGAGACTTAAGAAGAGTTCTCTGGTGGCTCAGTCAGTAAAGAATTGTCCTGCAATGTGGGAGACCTGGATTCGATCCCTGGGTTGGGAGTGGGCATGGCAACCCACTCTAGTATTCTTGCCTTGAGAATCCCCATGGACAGAGGAGCCTGGCTGGCTACAGTCCATGGGGTTGCAAAGAATCGGACACAATTGAGCGCTCAGGCATGTCCAACTCTCTGCAACCCCATGGACTGCAGCACACCAGGCTTCCCTGTCCTTCACCCTCTCCTGGAGTTTGCTCAAACTCATGTCCATTGAGTAGGTGATGCCATCCAACCATCTCATCCTCTGTTGTCCCCTTCTCTTCCCATCTTCAGTCTTTCCCAGCATCAGAGTCTTTTCCAATCAGTCAGTTCTTCACATCAGTTGGCCCAAGAATTGGAGTTTCAGCTTCAGCATCAGTCCTTCCGATGAATATTCAGGACTGATTTCCTTTAGGGTTGACTGGTTTGATCTCCTTGCAGTCCAAGGGACTCTCAGGAGTCTTCTCCAACACCACAGTTCAAAGGCATCAATTCTTCGGCACTCAGCCTTCTTTATGGTCCAATTCTCACATCCATACACAACTAATGAAGAAAACATAGCTTTGACAATGGTTGGTAAAGTACCATCTCTGCTTTTTAATATGCTGTCTCAATTTGTCATAGCTTTTCTTCCAAGGAACAAGCGTCTTTTAATTTCATGACTGTAGTCACCATCTGCAGTGATTTTGGTGCCCCAAAACATAAAGTCTCTTACTGTTTCCATTGTTTTTCCATCTATTTGCCATGAAGTGATGGGACTGGATGCCATGATCTTAGTTTTCTGAATGGTGAGTTTCAAGCCAGCTTTTTCACTCTCTCTCACTTTCGTCAAGAGCCTCTTTAGTTCTTCTTCACTTTCTGCCATAAGGGTGTTATCATTTGTGTATCTGAGGTTATTGATATTTCTCTTGGAAATCTTGATTCCAGCTTGTGCTTCATCCAGCCCAGCATTTTGCATGATGTGTACTCTGCATATAAGTTAAATAGGCAGGGTGACAATATACAGCCTTGACGTACTCCTTTCCTGATTTGGAACCAGTCTGTTGTTCCATGTCCAGTTCTATCTGTTGCTTCTTGACCTGCATACAGATTTCTCAGGAGGCAGGTAAGGTGGTCTGTTATTCCCATCTCTTTGAGAATTTTCCAGTTTGTTGTGATCCACACAGTCAAAGGCTTTGGCACAGTCAATAATGCAAAAGTAGATGTTTTTCTGGAACTCTTGCTTTTTTGATGATCCAGCAGGTGTTGGCAATTTGATCTCTGGTTCCTCTGCCTTTTCTAAAATGAGCTTGAACATCTGGAAGTTCACAGTTCACATACTGTTGAAGCCTGGCTTGGAGAATTTTGAGCATTACTTTGCTACCTTGTGAGATGAGTGCAATTGTATGGTAGTTCGAGCATTCTTTGGCATTACCTTTCTTTGGGATTGAAGTGAAAACTGACCTTTTCCAGTCCTGTGGCCACTGCTGAGTTTTCCAGATTCGCTGGCATATTGAGTGCAGCACTCTCATACACCTGTGTTCTCATTAGCTGTCTGTTTTATACATATATACAATGGAGTATTACTCAGTCATAAAAAGGAATGAAATTGGGTCATTTGTAGAGACATAGATGGGCCTAGAGAGTATCCTGGCCTAGTTTTTTGAACATTATTCTGAAAATCCATACTAGTTACTGCTGTTGTCAATCACTAACATTTACAGCACACACATTATCCTATTTCTGTAGTTTTAACTCACATTTCCAAATACTGCATTATTTTATAAGGATGTTGTTATTCATTTACAAAGCTCTGATACCAAGATGGCAAGAATTCGTTTACTTAACAGTCATTTACCATGTAAAGAAAAATCAGTCAATACATTTGTTCACTTAACATATTTTGTCCAAATAGGTAAATCAGTGAATCTCATTTATTAAGACAAATGTAGAAGGCATCTCATATGATCACCATCTGGGCAATCCTATATCTTCTAGAGGATAGGACAAAAAGGAAAAGGAGGCAGGAATAATTAATTTGGGGTCCAATCTGTAAATGCTGAAATTGAATTCTAATTATCAACTTCTATAATGTAATGTTAATTCCCTTAGTCTAAGAACTTTGCTGTTTTCCAGAAGAGTTTATGGGAACATCTGTTTATCTACTTATCTTTTTTTTTAAGTGCCTAAACTTAGAATATTTGTCTCGTATAAAATTCATCTTAATGAAAATCTTTTTATCAAAAGTAATTCCAACAAATTAAGAATCAGTTCATTCCGTTTCTTTTTAAATATCTGAAATTTTTTTATTAAAACATGTATAGTAATGTGTTTTCAGACCTGACTTTGTATCTTAAAGTATGGTGACAACATGATAGGATTCTAGCTGTTCTGGAAACGTCAAAGTGGTTTGAAAAAAAGTGGTTTTCAGTGTTTTTTTTTTTCCTTTCACATTTCCAAATATGGGCCTTAGCTCTATTTTTTTCTGTCAAAAGGCACACACCCTCACCCCTCAACACCACACACACCCCACACACCACAATGTGGTCATGTTCACCAAGAAAACATTTCGTCTTTTGTCACTTCCAAGAATGTGGTGAGATAGACGTGTCTGTGCATGCGTTAAGAATGGTTCTGGAGGATACAATGGATGTTGTTCAATTGCTAAGTCATGTCCAACTCTTTGTGACCCCATGGACTATAGCATGCCAAGCTCTTCTGTCCTCTACTTTAATCTCCCAGAATTTACTGAAATCCGTGTCCACTGAATTGATGATGTTATCTAATCATCTTATCTTCTGCCGCTCCCTTCTCCTTTTTGCTTCAATCTTTCCCAGCATCAAGGTCTTTTTCAGTGAGTTAGCTCTTTGCATCAGGTGGCCAAAGTATTGGAGCTTCCAGCTTCAGCAACACTCCTTCCAGTGAATATTCAGAGTTGATTTTCTTAGGATTGACTGGTTTGATCTCCTTGCAGTCCAAGGGACTCTCAAGAGTCTTCCCCAGCACCACAGTTCAAAAGCATCAATTCTTTGTCACTCAGCCTTCTTTATGGTCCAACTCTCACATCAGTACATGACTACTGGAAACACAATGGATAAAATGGATACATGTATATATATGGCTGAGCCCCTTCGATGCTCACCTGAAATTATGACATTGTTAATCGGCTATATCCCAACAGCTTCCCTGGTGGCCAGAGGGTAAAGCGTCTGCCTGCAATGCAGGAGACCCAGGTTCAATCCCAGGAGAAGGAAATGGCAACCCACTCTGGTATTCTTGCCTGGAAAATCCCATGCATAGAGAAGCCTGCTAGGCTATGGTCCATGGGGTCACAAAGAGTCAGACACAACTGAGCAACTTCACTTTCTTTGTATCCCAGTACAAATTTAAAAGTTTAAAAAATAATTTAATTTTAAAAAAAGAACCATTTCTGAAACAAGCAACCAAAAAATGGTGCTTGTGGATAAATGCAAGTCACAGCTCCCATCATGTTAAGGACTCTGGGCAGGGCTAGAGCGGGCAGAGCATGAAGTGATGTGTTTAGTGGAGCATCTGTGTTTCTTCTCCTCTGGTTTGAAAGTAGACAGGCAGATACACTTTTCCCATCTCCTGACCCAGGCTTGAGATGCATGAAATTACACAGATAGATTTTTTTTTTTTCCAGAACATTAAAAGAATTTGCAATTCTGTTCCTTGACTGCATTTGGATGGCAAAGCAGTGAGTCTTCAGAGCACAAAAGGTTTCCCATCTTTTGCCTTGGTTACCCACCTCCATCCACATTTTTCCAACTTTCCAGCTCTTCTCCTCCATGGGCTGGCCGCTGCTCCATCCATTACTATAGAACATCCCCTGTGAATGATACCCCTGTGAATGGTAGTTACAGATGATTCTCTTGGACAGTAATTCTTTGAATATGTATTATTTCAAGGCTTTCCCACCTCCTTTATAAGTCATCTTCAAAAAAAAAAAGTCAGTCTACACTTCCTGGCTGAATAGAAAGCTTTCAAATAGGGAAAATGGACCAAATATTAAATCGTGAAGTTCATTTTCATCTGTTCTCAGGAATGACTGACACCCCTTCAGAGACCTACAGTTTATATACAATTTCTGACTACCAGCTGTACCTCGGCAGCCTGTTCTTCGTCTCTTCTCTTGTCTCCGGGGCAGTGTTCAATATAAAGGGTTTCAGCGGGTGACTGGCTTTAATCTCGGTAATCCTGTCAACTCCTTGCAGGATTTTTAACACCAAATAGAGAAGTTTTCTTGGACACCTGCATGTCCAGATTCCCCATCAGCACATGAAACTCTCATTAACCCGAGAGGCCCACCTAGATGCCTGAGAAATACACGGAAAGTCAGTCTAAAAGGATGCTGTCGAAGTTTATAGGCCAAGAGGCTGAGTTAGACCATTGCCCCCATCTGCAAGTCTTTAGTTTCCAGAAATTCACCCTTGTCTTTTTGAAACCAAGTCTTTGGAAGGAGGGAGAAAAATTAAAGGCATGACTTACTGAGAAACTGATGACAAACGAGTCACTTTGTTTGTGCTGAAGTAGATACTCTCTAAGGACAGATGTGTGTTGATCTTAAGTGATTTGAAACTTCCCCAATACTGCAGATATTAAAACTTTGTGGGTGGCATACAACAGGTTTTGAAACAGAAATAGACCTTACCTGTACCGATTTAATATTGTCTTGTTCTTTTAGGTTTAATAATCTCTTTAAGCTGCTGATAAACTGGAAAGATGTACATGTGCATAACTGAGGTTACTGCACCATGGAAAGGTGTTATGTGGGCTGGCCTCGATTCAGAGCCAGCACCAATGCTTCTTCCATGGGGCTGCTTCTCAGAGACCATGAGACAAACACAAAGATCACAAAAGGCCTGAAACCCGCATTCAAAACTTACAATGACAATACCCTATGAAGCTCACATGTTAAGCAGGTGAAGACTTGAAGACCCACAGTTAGACAGTGAAATATTGATGTGGTTACTTTTTCTAAAATACAGAAAGGGTCTGAGAAAAGTCTAAGATACCATATGCATCCAATCCGTAAATATCTTGTGGATATCGTGACTGCCAATAACTTGGCTCTAAAATGAAAACATTGAGAAGAGGTTGGAGAGAATGATAGATATGGTGAAAAACTGATTTAAGCCCTGCTGCCCTTTAGGGTAAATTCTGGGAGGAGGGACACTTAGTAAGTTATTGAGAGTTCTTTTGAGAAACAAAGAAAAAAGAATCCTTCATGTGACATGGACCTAGCCAGTGAAATTCGTCACTTAGCAGACCCTCCCTTTTAAGTGGTGAACTTTTCAAAGGACTGGAAATTCTATGAGTAGTTTTAGTATTTGTGGTTTAAACATCAAGATAAGAATAATCATATGCCTGAATGTGGAGTACAAATTGGTTGCTCAAATGCTAACATTGACTTAACAGTGGGTTGTTGGCTTTTATTTGGAAGAAAGGCATTTCAGGTCTTGCCGGCAACGCTGAACTGACACAGCAAATGTGCATTGAGCATTTGATAAGGATGGGATTCTGCTGTTGAAGTCAGATGAATTTAAAGTTAAAGCGGGTTTTTTCCCTCTTTCAAAAAAGTTACAATATAGCTCTGTGCGCGCGCGCGCGTGTGTGTGTGTGTGTGTGTGTGTGTGCACGCGCTCAGTTGGGTCCAACTCTTTGCAACCCCATGGACTATAGTGCCCATGGACTGTAGCCCACTAGGCTCCTCTGTCCATGGGAATTCCCTGGGCAAGAAGAATGAAGTGGGTTGCCATGCCCTCCTCCAGGGGGTCTTCCAACCCAGGCATTGAACTCATGTCTCTTGCATCTCCTGCACTGACAGATTCTTTACCACTGCTCCATCTGGGAAGCCCACCTAGCTACTTCAGGCAAAACCACACACACGCATAAGTACACACACACACACATTCCAATTACTCAAATGACTAAGGGAAAAAAAATATTAGGGTCACATTCTTATGGTTAACATGTACAGCAGTGCATCACTATGACTCTTATAATAACCAGGAAAAATAACTAAATGGGCTATGCATTGGTATTTTTGTTGGAGGGAAGAGGAGACCACAACTTGGAATGACTAATTAGCTTGCTTAACGTTCTCCAGGTCACTCCTTACAGTCAGAGCCACAGAGGTTCTCCCTGGGGCCTATGCCTTTTTGCCACCACGTGTTGCCTGCATCACCCAAATGTTTTCCATTCACTGAGGATATTTAATGTAACCGATTCTCTCTGTAGAGAGAGTTCTTGTTTACTCCACTTTTTCCCTCGCTGACGAGAGGACAGGGATTTGGTAACCTTCAGTCTCTTGCATCCAAGTACCTAGCACTTATTTGTGTGATAAAGGAAGAAACTCCAGCTACCAGCTTCCCTCTACAGCTCAAGGGATGTGAGACACAGAAATACCCACCACTGTAAGCTTAGGATCTCAACTCATGGCCCTTTTGGTTTGAGGAACAACGGTGTCATTTTGACAGCAGTGTGGATCCCTGCAGAAAACATCACTCAGTTTTTGATGCCATTTCATCGAGATGTTTTCTTTCAAATGTAGATATAAACAGAGGGTAGAGCTGGACAGCGTGCCGAGAGGTTTAGGAGTAAAAGGTCTGATTCATGCAGGCTGAGGGTTAGGTCTTATTCCCAGGAATGCCTGGATTCCCAGAGGTAGTGAAAGCAAACATTTTAGTAGAATTATCTCAGCAGTGCAGTGCATGATCATGAGCTGAAAGTTTAATCTGGTGGGGAATGCCTGGATTCCATGGAGGCCTCTGCAAGGAGGGTGTATGTTAGAGGTTGGGGATGGGGAGGACACTTTGCTATGCTCTCTAAAGGACTTTTGCCAAGAAATACTAGACAGGAGGAAGAGGTTCATCATATCAGATATTTTAAAATGTAGGCAGTTGGGTGGGATTTTTTTTCCTGTGCCTTCTGCTTTTAGCTCATCAACCCTGGCCCCTTCCAGCCAAAATCTTATCCTATCCTGTGAAGTCCAGTTTGAACGATTCAGATGACCTCTTTCCCATAAAGCCTGAACTTTCCCCTTGTGCCCATAACCATTTTCTGAACCTCACAATGACTCATCTGTAGTCATGGTGGCAGTTTTTATTTTCATTCTTTTCATTTTTTTTCTGTGCGGGCCTGCTTGCTTCCCAAGCCTGGGATACCATAAATATCTGTTGGATTTAATGGATTAAATGTTTTTATCGGGACCCGTGGTATCCTTCAGTTTACTTTAATTTCACACTTTGAGTTTAAACATCTATGATGTGTGAAGCACCATTATTGGGCTTTAAGACACATCCGTGTGGACATGTACCCTGGCTCCATAATCCATTTATAGTTTGTCCAAAATGTTTTTAACAATAAAAGCAACAATAATAAATGCTTTGTCTACATAATACAGTCCTACTGAAGTTATGTGCAGAGGTCATAGGTTCTGCTGTTATGTTTTAAAGCGGTTGTCATCCAGACCCCTCTTTATCCATTCCTCCATTACTGCACCTTCTTTGTTTTGGCCAAGACAGATGTCAGATGCCAGAGATCTGTTCACAGTCTGCTTGGTCTCATGAGATGTCGATGGATCCAGTCAACTGGATCCATTCCACTTGACCAATCAGTTTGCTCTTGCCTAGCAACCCCAAGTGATTCCTACCCATTAAGCCTTCTACTAGGAGAATGCTTTCCTAGTTTTCATGAGTATTACAATTAACAATTGATATATAAAGCCAAAAGTTATAGCAGGAAAGCCTAAGCCAGGCTGTTCCTCTGCATAGGAAATGCTTGCCAAATCTTTGCTGAGTGAAGCTTCTAGCAAGAGCCCATGGTATGAGTCCTATGAAACATTTGACTAGACCTGCATCATGTTTATACATATTTGAGGATGGTTGCAATGTTTTTTGAACTGCAGCATACTTAGTTTTCTTTCTTAAGACATTTCTGTTAGCAGTTTTTGCTATACAGTTTGTAGGTTAAATTCTTAACCAAGTTTCTAGGGATTACGTTTGTTTCTTTCTGAGTGCTTATCCTCTTTCCAGATCAAAGGATTAGGCTCAGCGTTTCCATTTAATGTAACTTACAAATAAGCACTCAAAAAATGTTAATTAAAAATATTCAGCCCTTGAATCTCTTACTGTCCAGCAGCAACTCCTAAGTATCTAAGTTGGAAGAGGGCACGTCTAAGAGTCATCTTCTTAACCAAGCTACTAAAAGTTTCTGAGGTCCCCATCAGAAAGTGAACATGGTGCTGCAGTAAGGCATCTTCTTCATTGTAAGGAGAAACAGAGTTCTCAGTTGGTGTTTGTCTAAAAAATATAAAACAATCTTTCCCAAAGTCTAGGCATTCCATCAGCCTTTCTCCTTAACTCTGCATAGCAGTTTCCAATTGTCTTTGATGCTGATCACTAGTATCCTAAGGTCTATAGGAACAATGAGTTCATACCATCTCATTCTCTCCTCCTTTGTTATCAAAATATACTGCCTCCTGACCTCCAGATTCTGCAGACTTGGTGGGTAACTGAGGAATTCTAATGGAAGACTTGTCTGATTTTTCTGAACACGATTATGTCTGTTCTAGAAAGTATAGAAGAGGGAAAAGAACCCTCAGATTTTGCAAGGAGTGTGTGAAGACACACACCTCCCATATTTGTCTTAAATATGTGTCATCCGTGAAGCTGAGCATGTTCAGGCATGGATGTCATAGTCCTGTGTCCTGCTGTCCTCAAGATCTTTGAAATGCTGTATCTGACACTCTGAGGAGATGTGGACTCGCCTGGCTGTCCCCTCCCAGAGCAGCATCTTCCTTTTCACACTCCATCTTCGTGGTTTCCATGTGGGAGTGATTTGAGTAGCTGGGTTCTGGAAATGTCTCTAGTGGGGACCCTGGAGTATTAACCTGGAGTATTAACAAGGGGCTCCTACCATGCCCCTTGTCAGTTCTACCAGCTACAGCAGTTCTTACTCTTCAAACAGAACCAGATGGAGCTCCAGTTGTAAGTACATATCAGAATTCAAATTTTTATGTTTTTTTTTTTTTTTTCCTGTGTTTTGGCTGCATCACACGGCATGTAAGATCTTAGTTCCCCGACCAGGGATTGCACCCATGCCCCCTAAAGTGGAAGTATCTTAACTGCTGGACTGCCAGGGAAGTCCCCCCAAATATTTCTTTTTTAATTCATTGCTTCTGGTTTATGAAAAAAAAAAAGTGAGAATGAAAGGATATGCCAGCATACAGAGGCAGTGGAGTGCCCACCAGCACTATTGCTTTTATCAGCCAAAGGAGATGGAGGTGAGCCCTTGTTTGGGGACTTCCATTTCTCTTGCTCTTTCCTTGTTGTTCTTTTGCAGTATGCACAGTAGTATCAGGGAAGCCAGCCTTTGGGCTGCATCTGAGCTGTGCAGCCTTATCTAGTGTTATTCTAGCTGGTTGACTCAAGTCTTTGGAGAGGAAAATTCATCTGTCCACTCACTCGGGATTGTTTTCCTACCAACACTGGTTTTGTTGCAACTGGTAGTTTATTTCCACCCAGAAAAATGCTTTCCTTTCTGGAAAAAAAATTAATTCAAGCAATTAAGATGAGAAAAGAAAACCAATGAGGTTCTTCCTGCATTGCACTTTTCTTGCTCTTGGATATTTGTATTCTTTACCGGAATTTTAAAATGTTTCCTCATTATCTTTTGCTAAAAATGATTCTTCACCACCATCTTGTTTTTCAACAGCATAAGTGAGTTATTTGCAAAATGTTGCTTTCTAGTAGTCAAGGTAAATGTTCTATGGAGTCAAAGTAATCATAAATGGTTTTAGATTCTCCATAATTATGTAAAAATATTGAATTCCCAGAAAGATTAACTATAAGATTTAATTTTTCTTTACTAAGAAATTCTAAATTACCTTTTGATAACTGTGGTTTTGAGGATAGGAACTGAGGCAGAGCATGGGTGTGGTGGTGGTTGGCAAATACACGGGCCACCAACCTGATCTGGAGTGAGAGATTTATCTGGGTCAGTCGCTAATGTGTGTGACTCTGAACAAGGAGTTCATATACTTTGTTTCCCAGTTTCTTTGTCCACAAAAGCTTCCTTGTATGACTGCTGAGAGTTGAAGAGATAATGCATGTAAGTTTAACCCTTAATAAAATGCCTGACAGCCTTCCCCGGTGGCTCAACAGTAAAGAAACCGCCTGCAATGCAGAAGACGCAGGAGACCAGGGTTCAATCACAGGGTTGGGAAGATCCCCTGGAGGAGGGCATGGCAACCAGTATTCTTGCCTGGAGAATCCCATGGACAGAAGAGTCTGGCAGGCTTCAGTCCATGGGATTGAAAGGAGTCAGGACAAAGATGCCTGACACAGGAGTTGCCCTATAAATTTTCCATTAATAACGGTAATTTTAGTCATCAGTGTTTTTCTTCCTATGTAACACAGTAATAGTGGAAAAGTACATAAAGAGAGAATCATGTCACCAACTGTAAAACGATTGTATTCCTATTCATAACTGTAAAAAGTCCAGAGTCCCAAGTCAAGGATCATGGTGATCAGGTGCTGTGAATTAAGCTCGAAGATCCTGGAACAGCATCCATGTTCAAATGCTCAGGCATTATCAGAAAGCATGTGTGTTATCTGAGGAAATGAGACAATTGCTTAAAAATATTTTCTTTAGCTTGTAGTGTCTAGTGATGAATTAAACAGCTCTTTGAGTCATCGGAGATGCTCTAAAAAGAACCCAACACACTCCACCTCCCCCCATCAAAAAAAGTATTTTTCCTGTTTTTAATCAGACTTCCATTCTTTGTCCTTTATTTTTTCAGGCTCTTGTACCGGCCTGTCTTGGGAATGTTAAACACCGGGAAACACTCTCTTGCCAATGCTCGCGCAATGGACAGTATTTTATTGAGCAAGACGGATTTTCATTTTAGAAATGAGGCTTTCCACATTCCGATGTTACCCGTAGCTGGTTATGTATTATTGTAGGAAGCAACGATATTTGTTGCATGGCTGGGAGGCTGCATGCTGGTGTTTGACCAGCAGTTTGCAGAGGTCTGCACGATGATTTACGGCATGATGCTAAAAATGTGCCCTCTGTCCTCAAGTGATTCCCAGTAAAATGTGTCTCTCTCCTGACTTCTTTTTATCTGGGGAATGTGTTTCCTGTCGTTACTAAGACAATGCTATGGCCATAAAGTGCATGTGGGTTAATACCTGCAGACATCTTACAAGGAAGAGGGAGTTAGGGTGGGGAGTTCACCCACGGGAGCTGTAGGACACCATCCCCCCCGTCCCCCAGAAGGGGATGAGGACGGCTGTTTTCTTTTACTAGTTCACTTCTCCCCACCCAGAATAAAAGGGGGTCTTTCCTCCACTGTGTCTAGCTGTGTCTTCTCTTTGAATGGGGAGCACAGTGAAAAGAAGATGTGGGTGTAGACATTCTCCTGGCAGTGTTAGACTTTTATATTTATATTGGAAACAGGATGTCATACTGGGTCACTTCTGCTAGCAGTGATAAGCTAACTCAGAGAGTGGCCACTCGAACTCCAAAGGAGTTTGGGAAACTTCTGTCAAATCGCCTACAGACCATCAGATAAATACCAGATGTTTATGTTTGTCACACACACACACACACACGGAGGGAGACTTTCCATGATTCTGGTGAAGGCATTTGATGTGCAGCTCTTGCTACACCCCCCATCATCACATCCCCTCAACATCACCCTTCATGTTAAACAGAAGTACATCAAACTCAGATGTGAAACACACCCATCTTCCAATTAAAAATAAAGCAGCTGTGAAACAATGGCATTCTTCTAAAATAAGAAAACGGTGATGGGAACAGGGCTGATTGGATTTAGGGAAAGCAGGTTAATTATGGTTATTGTGTGTCTAAATTTTTACAGAAAGAAAGGAAATATTGTTTAGGACAGTGCACCCTCCAAAACACAGAGGGTCGCCATTATATAGAACTTCTGGGGGTTGTGTCTTTGTCTCTTCAGCTGCCTGTCTTGGCTCACCAATCTTGTCCGTTAGACTGTGAGGTTGGAGAGAGCTAATTAGAATTCAGAAAGCTAACCCACCAAGAGGATGGCCAGATTTTGAGTGTGCTTATTTTGACAACTGCTTATTTTGGCTTCCACATGAGCAGAGAACAATACTTTTTAGAGATCAATCCATTTTTTGACAAATAATATCTATAGGGATGAGAAACATGCTAGGTTGTTTAGTGATGTTATTTCATTCATTCATTTCCTTCCCCTTGCCTCTGCCCTTCCCATTCCTCCTTTTCTCTAGAACATTCTCTCCCTTTTTTGTCCACTTGTAAGTTCCTACCATTCATCCTTCAATAGATATCTTAGACAGGGAAGTCAATGGTGAGATGTCTCCAGCTCCCTAGTTCCCTTCCTCCATGCACTGGCCCATCCTGTAATCTTGTTTGTGTCTGCCATTCTTGCTTCATCACTTAGTGGAACTTAGTGGAAAGTTGATACTAAGTGTTCACTGGATAAGTGTCAATCAAGGGGAGTAGAAATAGTCACAGGCAGCATACTGATTAAATAGATGATGCTACAATCAGGCTTTGGAATACCACAAAGCCATTGAAACTGACGGTATAGAAAAACATTTTTGCCGTGGAAACATAAAACTAAACAAAAAGTAAGTTGTCAAACGTAGAGGTCATATGACCTTATATTGGGATGACCAAAAAGTTTTTTTGGTTAAAAACCCAAACGAACATTTTGACCAACCCAATAATAGCAAAACATACACACAACAGTCCCATATATTTTGCATAAGAAAAAAAAAACTCTGGAAGACTACTTTCAGTGGTTATTTCCTATTGGTGGTCTTCTGGAGATTGCAATTTCTTCATTAGTCTCTTCTGTATCTTAGGAATTTTTAATAGACATCTATCACTTTTCTAGACAGAAAAATGGATACTCCTTAAAAGAAATCTTAAAGGTGCAAGTATAGGAAAAACACAATATATTGACTTGAGAGATAGAGACCTGAGCTTTGCAGTAAACATCCTGGGGTTAGAAATGACTTATTCTGCCCACCAGGCCAAAAAGAGGAAACAATCACGTGTGGTCAAAGAAAAGAGGAAATGTCCTTTTAAGTCAAGAAAACTTTATATGTGAAGGCACAAAGGCAGAAAAGGCATATCTTTTAGGAAGAATAAATACTTGATGTGGCTGGAAGATGCATTGAAGGGAGGTGGATGTAGCAGGTGAGACTGAAAAGGTAAATCTCAAACTTCCCTGGTGGTCTAATGGTTAAGACGCCACGCTTCCAATGCAGAGGGTGGAGGTTCAATCCCTGGTCAGGGAACTACCATCACACATGCTGTGCAGCACAGCCATAAAAAATAAAAAGGTAGATCAAAGCAACGTCATGATTAGCAGAGATGGCTTCAACCCTGAGAAAGGTGTAAACACCCAGGTGTTAAGTCCTTCTGGGTCTCCTTACAGTTACCTGCAGAGTGAGCAGTGGTGCTTCTGAGGCTGACAGTTATCTATCTCCCTCCAGACTCTCTCAGGCACTGTCAGTCGCTTTCAGGCATTACATAAATGTCCCCAGGGAAAAAGGATTTCAGAGAAGCTCAGAGTGTTGCAAGTGAGAGTTTCCAGTACTGGGCTGTGTCTTGTTAGAGTTCTGGGTACCATTCAGTTTTAATTGCAATGGTTCAAGTCCCACCTATAATTATTTGGTGAGGTTGTCATTCATCCTTTCTAAACCCAGTGGCAGTAATGTTAGAAAGAAAAATGAAATGAAATTTCAAGTATCCCAGTGCAGTAAGTAAGAGAATCTCCAGAGTTTGAAAGCATAGCAGGAAAACCTCATGCAATTACAAGGGGAGGTTGTGAATGCATTTCATTGCTGTTGAGAAAAGAATATATCTTTTCTTTTTTATGAGTGATTCGTGCACATGCTTTGGGGCCTTTCGATTTGGGACTTTGGGCATCTGGTTAATTCCAGTTAATGGATCCTTCCTTTAAAGTCGGTTGTTTCTAGTGCTAGGATTCTTCTAGTTGACCACCAGTTAGCGTCTTATCTTATCCTAAGGACAAAATTTTAAAAATAGGAAAAGGACAACCAGAGCATGAAGTTCTAGAGCTCTTTCTAATCAGCCTAAGCTGCATATGCACTCTCGGGAAGTTAATCATTTCCAAACCAAAGAGCCATCTGTAGGTTTGACTGAGTTTATTTGTACAGCTCTGCTTTGCGGTCCCTTGAAAGTCAAAGTTTGAAGGGCTTTTCAGGTTGAAGTGGATTGGGTATTGGACATGAGGGCGTGACTCAGTGGACAGTTAGTAAAGCCCTAAGTGTTCTGAGAGCATCTGAAAACAGTTGAAATTGTTCAGTGCAGCCATGTCTAGAGTAGCCATTAACTTTCAAGTTGCAGCATTAAGAAATCAGTGAGTTTTGCAGCAACCTAAGATCATCTGATTATTTGTTCAGGACAGAGTTAGATTTAGGGCTGCCAGATCACATCCAGAAAAGAACACCCACTAAAATTTGAACTTCAAGTAAGCAGTGAACCTGTTGTTAGAATGTCCCAAATACTGCATGGGCTGTATTTATTTTAAAAACATTTGCTGTTCATCTGAAATTCAGATTTCACTGAATATCTTATATTTTTATTGGCTAAATCTGGTAAATGGGGGCTGCCTCCCATTTTTGAAATGTGTACACAAATTCATACAAAGTATTAGAGTTCACTTTTGAAAAAACGCAAATTTCAGTTAGCAAGTTTAGGCACTTAATACAAATATGTCGGATAAGTACTTATTTGTTAAATTAAGATTTAGACCAGATCTACCATTATCATCTTAAAATATGTATTTCTATTAAAGGCTTGCTCCTTTTTTCTTTTAAGCCTCGTGAAAGCATTTCAAGCCTGGACTTTTCATCTTTAAAATCAGGATAATGAAATAAAGATTGTTTTACACTGAGTAGTATCCCCTTCCTTTTTAGATGAAATCTCCCATTGTTGAATTGTGTGCGTTCAAGTTGGCTTCTCTGTGGTGGGGCTACTGCTGTTTTTGGTCTTGGTTCAGTTTTGAAGGAATTGGCAACATGTTGATTTAACTGCTCCAAGGGCCTTCAGGAAAAAGCAATTTGAGGAAGACAATAGCCATTCTTCAGGAGACAGGTTGTACATAAAATGGAAATTGTTTAGGTGTTTATGGCCCATGGGCACTGGAGGGTTAATTGAAATATAATTTCCTGAGAATTGGGTTGTCAGGTAGCAACTGGAGAGCAGGATACAGAAGTTGCAGTTGAGGAAGGGGGCAGCTTTAGGATTTGGGGGGTTGTTTTTGTTTTTGTCACCATTTTCAGGGGAAACAGGCTCTTACTACTGAATATACTGTTGAAATTTCTTGTTAGTGTTAATCAGTCGTAACATGCAATTACTTTCTGTGAACATTATGAAATATTTTGCCAAATATTTGTGCTTCATTTCTTTAAATCTCTGTATTATACAGAAATACAATCTGGCCATTCCAGATTACAAATCTATGGCCCGTTTCCCAAAGCACAGCACGCACAAGGGTTTTCAGAGTCAGGATGGTTCCAGTCCACATCTTATTTAGAAGGAGGGGGAGGATGCTGCAGAGCAATGGGAAGGAAATGGGATCATGTTAGACTCAAGTTCTAGTCCAGGCTTCTCCATAACCAGGAGGTGAGCTTATCTTGTCTTGGTTTTCTGTTTGTAAAATGACATTTATTAATGTGCTGTTTAGAAAGTATCATTAATCTCTTAGAAAATACAGTAGTATGATATTGGAGCTGGTTTTCTCTTTTGCTCCAAGGATCAAGCAATCTTGGCTGCTGGTTGCAAGGATGAGAAAGTTCTCTTCCTGGCGGTTGCCAGCTAGGGCAGTTGCTTTCTTACCATATCGGAGGCCTTCTTGGGGCTGTTGACACTGATGGAATTAGAGTCTATTGACCCAGGTGGAGGAAGACTACATCATGGTACCCACAGGAAAAGATGCTCCACGTTACAGAGGTATCAGGATGGGCAACTGATCAGGCTTATATTGTCTTGTAGGTAGACCTGGGCCTTCTGCGCTTTGTCACTGCTGTCGGGACACAGGGAGCCATTTCAAAGGAAACCAGGAAGAAATACTACGTCAAAACTTACAGAATAGACATTAGCTCCAACGGGGAAGACTGGATCACCATTAAAGAAGGAAATAAACCTGTTGTAAGTTTGCCTGCCTCCTCTTCCACTAATTCAGTCTTTGAAATGGATGATCAATTTTTACTTGTTTGTTTGGGAGCTTGCTGTCTGGCCTGGCTTATTTTTGAATTGATTTAAAATGAAAAGTGAAATTAGAAGTTTAAATCTGACCAAGGGGTCTCATATTCCCAGATCCAGAAGCCAAAAGGAAATTATACGGATGTTTCCAAGAAAATTCAATACCAGCCAAATTAAGTCAGACTCAAGAATCGCTTTAAACCTCCCACAGGGACACGGGCTATGCATAGGATAAACACCGTCCCCTTAGAACGCTTGGAGTTGTTTTGTTTTGTCTTTCTCCCTGTGTTTCCTCATTCTCTTTCATAGATTAATTCTTTCTTCCTCTCTGTAATGGGCTGGTTTTAGAAGACGCCTTTTCATCTACCCTCTGCGCCTCACAAACTAATTTACAAGTGTGTTTGGCTGCTTCTGTGCAAATGAACAGAACTAAAGGTGTTCTCTCAGATCCCATGAACCACACACCACCTCCTCACTGCTTTTTGTTGAGGAGGCCACACCGTGCCCTGTCCCCCAGGCGCTCTGTCCTGAATTATTTGGAGCTGAGATGTTTTTCTCAGCCTGCTATTTATTTGAAGTTATCCTTGCTCTGAATTACTAATCAAGAGATTACTGAGAGCTCATGCTTGCCATTTCCCCAAAATTAAAAGCTTGCCCTGAAGGCTGAGTGAAACATGCAGAACTGATGAGAATGGTAGCAAAGATCCAGATAATTTGGAATTCTGGTTTCCAGAAGAGACTAATTAACATGTCCTTGTCTCTCTTTGGAGAATGTATGGGCTTAAATATCTCCTTTTGGGTCTGGGACTGAGAAAGGCCTCCTTGGTGTGAAGTGAGAGGGCTGTTAATACCCTTTGAGGGACTTCCCTGGTGGTCCAGTGGTTAAGACTCCGAGCTTCCAATGCAGAGGGCACAAGTTCGATCCCTGGTTGGAGAAATAAGATCCCACATGCCTGAATAAAAGAAAGAAAGAAAAAACTACCCTTTGATTTAGCTGCAAAGCTTCCAGTCTCACTTAGGGCAGGCAGGAAGGCCGCAGCCATAGAGATGCAGCTGTCTGTGGGAGCTAAGTTCTATGGACCAGCCAGCTCAAGGCCACTGTCCTGCCCTAGACGACATGGAGCAGATCCTCCATCTTGGGGAAAAAAATCCCTCACAGTCACTATTGGTGCAGATCCACTGAGAAAATTTTGACCCTGAGCGTCATGGCTTGTTTTTGTTTTGGAGTCATTTTTTGAAGGCCTGCTTTAGTTTCAAACCAACGAAAAAACACTAATGCCAAGGACACACCAACAAACAGAAGAACCCAGAGAGAGTGGGGAGGGCTGACTCAGCTCTCGGGCCGTCTCTTTAGTCAGTGAGTGTCCTTTATCCAAGACCCCTCCTCAGCCGTGGCCCACAGTTGTCCACGGGTGGGTGTGGAGCGTACACTGGGGCCGTGGGGGCGTCTGACGTGGACACAGCTCACAGTCAGTGTCACCTTGGCACACGGAGGGGCTCTAGAATAGGAAGCAGAAAGTTCAGGAAAGACTGGGTGTGTGTCTGAGCCCCTTCACTGAACGTGAATGAAATCCCCACGTCTACCCGTAGTCCAGCTCTTGTTGCCTTGCTCTGTACTTTCGGGTCTTTCGGCACGCACCTTCCCTCCCTTCCCCTCCTTTCCTTGGGGAGAGCTGGCCATACATACCTCAGCAACAGTGGCCTTTGACCTCTAGATCCAGCAGCCCTTTCTGTTGGTGGCCTGTGTTCTCACCTGGTTTTCAGGAAACATAAAATGTCCTCAAGGGTGAGCCAGCCTGTGGTCCCTCCCTGAAGTGGACCCCACCCCCTGGCCCTTGTAACACTGGCTTGGGAAACTCTGCCCCTTCAGGCATGTCCCCCATTATTCATCAGGACATAAAAACGCATTCACACAGATTGTTGCCCAGAGAGATTTGCTGAAGTAGGACAGACATCTGAAGCCCATCTCAGAGCTTCCCTGGTGGTCCAGTGGTTAGGACTCCACCTTCCGATGCAAGGGACATGGGTTCAATCCCTCATCCGGGAACTAAGATCCCACGTGCCATGGAGCAGCTAAGCCCAGGCACCCCAACTACTGAGCCCACACACTACAGTTACTGAAGCTCCAGAGCCGGTGCTCCGAAACAGGAGAAGCCACCGCCAGGAGGAGCCCCCACAGCAGTGAAGACTCCGCACAGCCAAAAGTAACAAGCAAATAAATATTCGTTTAACAAAGTAAATAAATAAGGGCCATCACAGGCTGGGATAAATTCCGATACTACATTGTCTCCAGAGAGGGATCCGGCTAACATCCGACTTCGTAAACATTTGACCGCCTCCCATGGAGCAGGGCTCTTAGGATAAATGCAGTAAGAACATCAGCCGGACAGCCGGACTGACCCATAAGCTCCTTCTCCGGGGGATGGTGGGCCTCCTCTGCAGACTCCCCAGGGGGTCTCTCCGCCTCTGCCGGCCCCGTGGTGCACTAGCTACACAGGGGCCTGTGTCTGAGACAATCCTTTTTACACAGCTGTCTCCACTGTAAGCTGGTGTAAAATCCAGGGACGAGGAGGCTTTCAGTCCCACCTGAGACAGGTCGAGTGGGAGAGGCTTCCACGTGGCAGACAGCCCCCGCCGCTCAGAGATGTCGCCAGAGGACACTGCGTGGCATCGTGCCCAGGCCAAGCGGCGCCCACGGATACTTGTGGGAAACCAATTCGTGACCGGCACTCATTACACTGCAGCTACATGCCTCATCTTTCTTAGAAGAAAATGACTCATTTTTAAAACAAGAAACAGCAGCCCTGGGAAAGCTGATTCTCCATTACATATTATATATAACTCAGTTTTGATCTTGACCACCGACACATAATTTTACCAACAACCTCCCCTCCAAAAAAAAATTAGTCATTCATTAATGTCAGGGATAAGATCTTCCATCAAGAAATGGAGTTCAAAGGGAGGAAGCTCCTTGACCGAGGGCTGAACATAACCTAGAATTTTCAAATAGCCAGATCCTACACTGAAATCAAAAAGCACTCCTTTGGGAAATTCCTGGGAAAGTAAAACAGTGAAAGTTCCCATGAAATGTCTACCATATTCTGTAAGTTCTTCTGATAATGTTAATCATTTTCCCACTTTTTTAGATAATTGCACGTATTCTTTAACAAATGCTATCCTTATAATAATACTTTTAGAGGCTACATCCTCTCAGAAAATTGAATAGATTACGACAACATTCTATATGGTTTCCTTGGTGGCTCAGCAGTAAAGAATCCACCTGCAGTGCAGGAGATGTGGGTTCAATCCTTGAGTCAGGAAGATCTCCTGGAGAAGGAAATGGCTGCCCACTCCAGTATTCTTACCTGGGAAATCCCAATGAACAGAGGAGCCTGATGGGCTATAGTCCATGGGGTTGCAAAGAGTCGGACACAACTAAGCAAATAAAAAACAAAAATCCTCTTGGAAAACTGAATAGATGATTAGGACAACATTCTATCTCAGACATGGTTTTCTCTGATTGCCATCATTTGGAAAAATAACATGACAAGTTATTAACACCACTTCAACCATGGTAAACAATGAAGAGATTGTAAACAATTTGACAAGCACTTGTGAAAACATACTTTTGTATTTGTTTTTAATCCAAAATGTCTATTATTAAAGGGCCCTTTCTTTATCCATCTAGATCTTTCAGGGAAACACCAACCCCACAGATGTCGTGATTGGAGTTTTTCCCAAACCCCTGATCACTCGATTTGTCCGAATCAAACCTGTGACCTGGGAAACTGGCATCTCTATGAGATTTGAAGTCTATGGCTGCAAGATAACAGGTAAGATGGAAGATCACCTGGTTTTTATCTATGTCAACTTTTAAATATAGGGAGAGTAACTTGATATAAATGGGGTTGGTCATTTTTGATAATTAAGAGCTTTGGATTTAGACAAAAGTGAGTTCAAATCCTACTTGTACTACTTACTCACTGGCTTATTTCTTGGGGCAGTTTACTAGCTTTCAGAGCCTTAGTTATCTCACCTGGAAAACAGGCATCATGGTGTCCACCACTCAGAGTTGTTGTGATAATGAATTAGCTCATGAATATGAAGCACTTACACAGGCTAGCATGTGGTAGGTATTTATTACAAGTAGTGTCTTGCCACTAGGCAGGTTCCAGGAAGACAAATAGCTTCCCTTTCATCCTCCATCTCCTGGTTACTCCATACTGACCGTTACTTAGTAGGTTTACAATAAAAAACTGTTTACTTGCAATGTTCTTCACCTGCTTTGTCTTTTTTTATTGGAGTATAATTGCTTTACAGTGTTGTATTAATTTCTGCTACAACAAAGTTAATCAGCTATATGCATACATATATCATCTCCCACTTGACCCTCCTTCTCACCTACCCCCATCACAGAGCACTGAGCTGAGCTCCCTGTACTGCACAGCAGCTTCCCACTAGCTGTCTGTTTTACACATGGTAGTGTATACAAGTCTTTTTAATCTTGAAGCCTAGAGCTGACCTCATTAGCAACAGTTCAGGAGGAGCTTAATTTATGGAGTTAATTTATTCTCCTTTTACTCACTGCCCTGACAACTTTCTCTTATGTTTTGGCTCAATACATGTCTATCAGTCATTGACTGCATATACTAACATCAATATTAGAAATCGATTTGTCAATATTTCTTGTTTCAGAGTTTGTTTCTTCTGATGTTGATAGGACTTTAAGAGTCTCTTTAAAATTTGGAGCAAGTAGGTAGATTATATCCACTTGAGAGGTGAAGATGAGGTACTGGGCAATTAAGTGGCTAAAAAGGTAGGCAGGTCAGTACAGAGCCGGAAACAAAAGAAGGATCCAGTTGGTCTCACTGTGTTTCTATGGCAACCAGTACTGCTGTTACTCATCCTGTACATCCACTCTGTCTTCTGAAGTAAACAGCAGTCAGATTTCAAATACCTTTCCATGTAAGTAAGTAAAATACAAATTTTTCATTTAATAAAAAGTACAGTGTAACCTCCATAGAATGCAAAAAAACTTCAAAAACAGAATCAGTAACTGATTCACTATAAAGTAAATTAAAAGTAAACAACGTTTAAAGTCTGTCAAATATCTTTCATGTGGTGATAGTATACATATTGAGAGCATTTAATTTCTCATTCCATGAATGCCAACACTATTGTTTTTATTTTCATCCTCTTTAGTACAGTTATTTTTAGAGAAGGAAAGTACTGACTTCTGAAGGGAAAAAAAATCACCTGGGTGATTTTCCATGAAATTACAAGCAATTTGAAGAAAGCTAACTAAGGAGAAAAAAAACAAAATTACATTTGTTTACAGTACAGCCCATTGTGGAAAGTAAAAACTGACATTTGATCTCTTCCCCAAATTTTATTTATTTCCATCTTAGAGACAGACTTGTTTATTGTTTTAGAATCTAAATATTTAGAAAGTTCAAGGCCTTGGAGGCAGGCATTGTGTAGAGAAAGGTTTGGAGGGAGAAAAGGGACACTGTAGGGTTAGATACAGCCTTGGCTTTATTCTTGATCAGCAGATACAGGAGAGAAGGTTCTAGGTCCTTTTCAAGCATTACAAATGTGAGCAACTACCTATAAATTCATAGAAACAAGGCCATTTGAGGGCAGGGTGGAAATTTCTGTCCCATTCCTCCCGCCTATTCTCATGTCACTGTACCAAAAAAAAATAAAAAGTAAACTTCATAAATGCATTAGTGTGAATACTGAATTTCTGGCTCTCCTTTTAATTAAATAAAATACTTGTTTAAACCTGAATTGCTCTTTCTCATTTTCACAAGGATTTTCCTGAGAGATAATTCTAGGAGCATGAGTCTTTATATATAAACAAGGGAAACGATTTATTGGATTTTTTAAAAAACAGTCAAATGGCCTAGTTATTTAAGCAAACATAGATGTCTGTAGCAGAGAAGGCACTGGCACCCCACTCCAGTGCTCTTGCCTGGAGAAGCCCATGGACGGAGGAGCCTGGTAGGCTGCAGTCCATGGGGTTGCTCTGAGTCAGACACAACTGAGCAACTTCACTTTCACTTTTCACTTTCATGCCTTGGAGAAGGAAATGGCAACCCACTCCACTACTCTTGCCTGGAGAATCCCAGGGACGGGGGAGCCTGGTGGGCTGCCGTCTATGGGGTCGCACAGAGTCGGGCACGACTGAAGAGACTCAGCAGCAGCAGCAGATGTCTGTAGGGCTTCCCTGGTAGCTCGGCTGGTTAAGAATCCGTCTGCAGTGCAGGAGACCCTGGTTCGATTGCTCTGTCGGGAAGATCCCCTGGAGAAGGCATAGGTTAGCCGCTCCAGTATTCATGGGCTTCCCTGTTGATTCTGATGTTAAAGAATCTGCCTGCAGTGCAGGAGACCTGAGTTCAGTCCCTGGGTTGGGAAGGCACCCTGGAGGAGGGCATGGCAACTCACTCCAGCGTTCCTGCCTGGAGAATCCCCAGGGACAGAGGAGGTTGGCGGGCGACAGTCCATGGGGTCACAAAAAGTCAGACATGACTGAGTGACTTAGTACAGCACAGATGTATGAAATACTATGTTTTAATATTTTCACATCTGATTTGTTCTGTTTTACAGTTATTATAAGTAGCTCTCTCTTTTTTTTTTTTTCAAATTATATACTGCCACGCTCTTAATCATGACCCGTAACATGTTTTGGATACTTTCTCTCCAGTAAGACAACTACAGCCTCCAAATAACTAGTCAAGGCAGGTGTTTAGGGAGGCCAGCCTGTCATAATGATGGTCACAAAAAAGGGTGTACGGACAGACCCGAGCTTCACTCCAGGCTGTTCACTTAGTGACTGGGTGACCATGGGCAAGACTCACGGTCCCTCGGATCCCCATCTCTTGCTCACTGAGATGAACTTAATTCAGCTGTAATAAGATTAGGTGAGAGGATGCTTATAACACTTGGCTTCGAGTAAGCGCTCACTAGACAGTACCGACTATATTAAACAGGGTGTGGTGCTCAATCAGTTGAACCTGCAATAGGGCCCCAGCAGACAGAACCTCTAATGAGACAGTGATATCAGTGTTTGCTCAGTGTTACCAGAGGGGATAATTTTCATCTTTTCGAGGTCATGGTCCCCTCAGTGGAGACTGATAGAAAAAAGCACAAGACTGCAGGGTTCCTGTGGCTCTGGAAGCTCCGTGAAAGCAGAGGTCATATTTGTCTTCTTTTCCATTGTGCCCTGTGTGCCTGGAACATAATACGCTGGACACACTTATTTTTTTTTTAACGAGTGAATGAGCCAATTAATGAATTGTAGCTTTAT
Organism: Antilocapra americana; assembly: GCA_007570785.1. NCBI lineage: Eukaryota > Metazoa > Chordata > Mammalia > Artiodactyla > Antilocapridae > Antilocapra > Antilocapra americana. The sequence continues at coordinate 1,129,810 of ML663471.1, read as the reverse complement.
CCATGTTTTCCTATAAACAAGTGACTAGATTGCAAAATTTGACCCTCTCTCTCCTCTAGAGTAAGCAAGGCCCAACTCAATCTGGATTAAAAAACAAATTGAATTGAAAGTTACCATGAGAATACATCACTTGAAAGTCTCCAGAGCTCCCAACTTCTCACTCAGTTCTTCTGTTCAGAAATTATTTGCTAGAAACATAGCAATCCTGGAATAGCAGTGGGTCACCATATAGAGAGATAAGGAGAACAGAATTGGAGCAAGTCATCCTGCTTTGTAGGTGTTTGACAGAGGAGCATTTGCATTATTTTGACAAGGCAGGCTTCATCATTTTGGAAGAGAAACTAGTGAAGATGCCCTTGCTGTCTGAGAACACACTGCAGACCATGTGGGCTTTTTCATTTACCAGACGTTAATTGACTGGGGCTTCTGCACAGGTCGGTGTGTGGCTGTGTTGAGCAGAGTTTGCAAGGATGATCTTGAGCCCTCCAACATCCATAGGTACCTTCTGAGTCATCAGGGGAGATTCAGTTCAGTTCAGTTCAGTTCAGTCGCTCAGTCGTGTCCGACTCTTTGTGACCACATGAATTGCAGCACACCAGGCCTCCCTGTCCATCACCAACTCCCAGAGTCCACCCAAACCGATGTCCATCAAGTCGGTGATGCCATCCAGCTATCTCATCCTCTGCCTTCCTCTTCTCCTCCTGCCTCCAATCCTTCCCAGCATCAGGGTCTTTTCCAATGAGTCAACTCTTCACATGAGGTGGGCAAAGTATTGGAGTTTTAGCTTCAACATCAGTCCTTCCAATGAACACCCAGGACTGATCTCCTTTAGGATGGACTAGCTGGATCTCTTTGCAGTCCAAGAGACTCTCAAGAGTCTTCTCCAACACCACAGTTCAAAAGCATCAATTCTTCGGCACTCAGCTTTCTTCACAGTTCAACTCTCACATCCATACATGACTTCTGGAAAAACCATAGCCTTGACTAGACAAACCTTTGTTGACAAAGTAATGTCTCTGCTTTTTAATATACTATCTAGGTTGGTCTTAACTTTCCTTCCAAGGAGTAAGCATGTTTTTATTTCACCATCTGCAGTGATTTTGGAGCCCCAAAAATAAAGTCTGACACTTTCTCCACTGTTTCCCAATCTATTTCCCATGAAGTGATGGGACCAGATGCCATGATCTTAGTTTTCTGAATGTTGAGCTTTAAGCCAACTTTTTCACTCTCTTCTTTCTCTTTCATCAAGAGGCTCTTTAGTTCTTCTTCACTTTCTGCCATAAGGGTGGTGTCATCTGCATATCTGAGGTTATTGATATTTCTCCTGGCAATCTTGATTCCAGCTTCTGCTTCATCCAACCCAGCGTTTCTCATGATGTACTCTGCATATAAGTTAAATAAGCAGGGTGACAACATACAGCCTTGATGTACTCCTTTTCCTATTTGGAACCAGTCCATTCTTCTATGTCCAGTTCTAACTGTTGCTTCCTGATCTGCATACAGGTTTCTCAAGAGACAGGTCAGATGGTCTGGTATTCCCATCTCTTTCAGAATTTTCCACAGTTTATTGTGATCCACACAGTCAAAGGCTTTGGCATAGTCAATAAAGCAGAAATTGACTGGTTCCAGTTTTTCTGGAACTCTCTTGCTTTTTGATGATCCTATGGATGTTGGCAATTTGATCTCTGGTTCCTCTGCCTTTTCTAAAACCAGTTTGAACATCTGGAAATTCACGGTTCACGTATTGCTGAAGCCTGGCTTGGAGAATTTTGAGCATTACTTTACTAGCGTGTGAGATGCGTGCAGTTGTGCGGTAGTTTGAGCATTGTTTGGCATTGCCTTTCTTTGGGATAGGAATGAAAACTCACCTTTTCCAGTCCTGTGGCCACTGCTAAGTTTTCCAAATTTGCTGGCATATTGAGTGCAGCACTTTCACAGCATCACCTTTCAGGATTTAAAACAGCTCAACTGGAATTCCATTACCTCCAATAGCTTTGTTTGTAGTGATGCTTCCTAAGGCCCACTTGACTTCACATTCCAGGACGTCTTGCTCTAGGTGAGTGATCACACCATCGTGATTATCTGAGTCGTGAAGATCTTTTTTGTATAGTTTTTCTGTGTATTCTTGCCACCTCTTCGTAATTACAGTATTCAAGTTAATTTTGTTTTTCTCCAGAGGGTAACATCTGGTACAGATTACCAGCTACACATTTTCTTCACAACAGTCAGTTTTGAGTCAGACAGGTGTGACTACAGTGACCAGAATGCGACTTCTATTTTTAACGCTATAATTTCATAGACCCTCAGTAAAGTTGCTTTTGTCAGTCTTTTCATAATCCCCATTGAATTTATTCTTGGTTTCCAGATCCCAGCCTGAAGCAAATACTGCGGCTGAATCACAGGAAAGGGTGCTTGGGGAGAATGGCAGCTGCCTTTTATTGTGCTAATAAGCTGATTCATTCAACAAATATTTGTGGAGCAAATACCATGGATAAAGCACAAGGACTCATAGAAAAGTTTTTAATATGACTTGGTTCACAGCCTCAAAGAACTTAAAATCTGGGGAGGCAGGTAGCAAGCAAGCAACCCAAGAAACTGAATATGGTCAACTTATATGAGATATACAGGTGGAGAGCTGGGAAGAGTCCCAGAAAAGGAAAACCATGTCTAGTTGGAGAGATCAGAAAATTTGAATATATAACATAAACTTTGAAAACAGGTCAAAATTTTAAGATAGTGGGAAGGACAAAGTGATGGGAAATTCTTTAGTGGAGGGGACAGAAGCCTCCAAGTACCACTACCACAGAGGTGAGGGAGTCCTCTTTCATGAGGAGAGGCTTTCAAGGCCATGGTACCAAAAACCTGGCACACAAGGTTGAAAGTAGGTGCATAATTCATAGATGAGCAGGCACTGAATTTGAGTAAAGAAATGACATGATCTGAACTGTAGAACTCAGGTGGTAAGCATCTGATTTAGAAAATGTCTGAATTAGAAAGTGTCTAATTCATTCTCAAGGGTCAGCTGTTAACATGGAGAAGGCTTAATTGCATTAGACACATGCCTCTCATTTACAGTGGTTACATTTTCAGCTGAATTTTGATTTATGCAGAACGAGGTTGTTAAAAAGAAGAATAAGTTCTTCTTCCTGGCATGTCTTGGATGGAGATGTACAATTTTGAGAAGAGAATAACTGAAGTGTTCAACATTTTGTTATGAAGCCACCAATCAATTAATCAGAGATTGATATTCCCCTTCTGCTCAGAAGCTCCTTGGTGTACTGTAGAAGTTTAACAAGATCTATGATGCTGTTCTTGGTCTTGGAGGAATTTACAATCTGATTATGGACACGATTCCCAATCTTAAAACATAGAAAGAATAGTTTAATGCTAAGCTCTGTGCTGCTTCCTGTACATGTAGCCCTATTTCTGAGAAGGGAGAGTTCAGGATAAAGGCGAGAGTCATTTGAGAAGTTTTCAGGAACAGCCATAAGCTGGATTTGAATGTCTGGGCAGAGCTTACCTCCGTCCACAGGAGGATAAGGGGGCAGCAGGAACATTTTGAACAAAGGCAATGTTGAGAGTTATCTCTGTGGTATATGGGAAGAAAATAGTAACAGGAAATAAAATTAGGTAAATAGGGTGAAGCCAAAATGAGAGTGCTGAAAGCCAGAGAGAGACCATAAATAATGGAAAGGCAGGGAGATTATTCAAAGATCTTTCTCTTATGATTGTGGTCAAATATACATAACAGAGTTTACCATTCTAACCATGTTTAACTCTACAATTTAATTGCCTTCAAGAGTCACATTAGTGTAGCCATCACCACAATCCACCTTCAGAACGTTTCATTATCACAAGCAAACTCCTGAAACTCTGTACCTGTGAATCACTAACTCTGCACTCCCCTCTGCCCCCAGCTTCTGGCAACCACCATTCTACTTTCTGTCTTTATGCAGTTGACTCTTCCAGGCACCTCATTTCAGGAGAGTCATGCAATACCTGTCCTTTGGTTTATTTTCCTTAGCAATGCAAGATTTTTGAGCATGAGAATGACACTGCAAAAACAAAGTTATGGAAAGTGACATGGGTGTGGTTGATTTAAGACTGGTGTTTGAGAGGGTAGTCTGGAGATCATTCAGCGTGTCAGACTGAGTGCTTAGATCCAGATGATGCCAAAAGAAATGAAGGTCGCAAGGTGTATCGAGGACGTTTGTTTTTTAATGAAAATATGACAGGATTTGGTAGCAGAACAGGAATGGAAAATGGAAAATCAAGAAAGACAAAGATAATTAGGCAGGAGCTAGCTGACCAGTGATTCCACCCATTAAAGTGAAGAGTTGGATAAAGGGATTCAGTGTTGAGTGGAAAGGACTGTTTTTGTTGGACTTGGGACATTTGAGGTGAGGATGGCATTCTGCAAAGTTCTGGTGCAGTTAGAAACAGGGGTGGGGAGGACACTGTTGGGGGAAGATGAGCCCCCTCCTTAAGCATTCATTTCAAAGGCTCCCCCCAACATCCTAGGGTGGAGGGACCCTCCTACCTCTTCAAGTTGCCTCAAGCACTTTCTTTCTCTTCATCTCATCATCTTTTTGCTTTTGTTTTGGCAACTTTGCTGCTATTGGAATTACTAATTTCCACAATTCCAGCCCTCCATTAACTGAACCTCCAGTCAGTTAATGGGCTGTACTTGATCTAAGAATAACTTCCAAATACCAAAGGGACTGTAAATACCTTGACTTTACACTTGGAAGAACTCAGAAAGCATGAAATGACTGTTATTGAAGATTTTTTAATTGGACTGTTGAGTGTCGGGTGGGCAGTGCAGAAAGAGAAAGGGGGGAGCTTTGGTTTAATATCAGATGGCCCAGGCATTTACAAATGTACATGAATGGGAACAGTCCAGGTTTTTACTCAATAGGTGGATTCTCTTTCTAAGCATGGAGACTTCAAATCATGTTACGCTTGTCTACTCTGTCCCTGCCTAGATTATCCTTGCTCTGGAATGCTGGGCATGGTGTCGGGACTTATTTCCGACTCCCAGATCACAGCGTCCAATCAAGGTGACAGGAACTGGATGCCTGAAAACATCCGCCTGGTGACCAGCCGCTCGGGCTGGGCACTGCCCCCCGCCCCCCACCCGTACGTGAACGAGTGGCTGCAGGTGGATCTCGCCGAGGAGAAGATTGTGCGGGGAGTCATCATTCAGGGGGGCAAGCACCGGGAGAACAAGGTGTTCATGAGGAAATTCAAGATCGGGTACAGCAACAACGGCTCGGACTGGAAGATGATCATGGATGACAGCAAGCGCAAGGCCAAGGTGAGCGGGGGCAGCGCCGGGAAGGGGTAGGGGCCTCCCTGGCGGCCTTGACTTGAACAAGAACCCTGGCCTCTTCCTGAGGAAGCATCGCTCTCATTTCCTGAAAGCCGTGGGATCTGCGGGGGTGAGGGATGGAGTCTGTAAGATGCCAGGGAAACAGGAATGGGATGCAAAAAGCACGGCTGGGCATCTCATCGAGGGTCACCTCTCCTTCCTTCAGGAAACATCAGGTGACTCAACACTCGGGGAACGGGAGGCTGTGAGGGTGGGGCCAGGGACATGGGCACCAGGCAACCTGGTAGGAACACGGACTCCATCCGAAGATCCTCTAATCATCTCTGGAGAGCACCGGCTGCGAGCCCCCTTCTGCCGCAAATCCCTTGTTAAATGTATTTTTTAAATTTTTTATTGAATGAAAGAGTCTTTCAATTCTATACTCTTTTGCAGTTTTCTAAAGTTTCATAGAGGTGAAAGTGAAGTCCTCAGTCATGTCTGACTCTTCGCAACCCCATGGACTGTAGCCTACCAGGCTCCTCAGTCCGTGGAACTTTGCAGGCGAGAGTATTGGAGTGGGTTGCCATTTCCTTCTCCCAGGCGATCTTCCCAACCCAGGGATTGAATCCGTATCTCCCCCATTGCAGGCAGACGCTTTACCATCTGAGCCACCAGGGAAGCCCATAATTGGGCTGAAATACACATAACAGCAGAGAAGGCAATGGCACCCCACTCCAGTACTCTTGCCTGGAAAATCCCATGGATGGAGGAGCCTGGTAGGCTGCAGTCCATGGGGTCGCTCTGAGTCAGACAGGACTGAGCGACTTGACTTTCGCTTTTCACTTTCATGCATTGGAGAAGGAAATGGCAACCCACTCCAGTGTTCTTGCCTGGAGAATCCCAGGGACGGGGGAGCCTGGTGGGATGCCGTCTATGGGGTCACACAGAGCTGGACACGACTGAAGCGACTTGGCGGCAGCAGCAGGCACATAACAGAAAAATTCCCATCATAATCTTTTTTTAAGTGTACCCATTCAGTAGTGTTAAGTATATTACATTGTGTGCAAACCCATCTCTAAAACTTCTTGCAAAACTGAAGCTCCCTCACCGTTAATAATTTTCCAGCCTCTGACAACCACCATTTCAGTTTCTATTTCTATTAATTTGACTACTCCAGGAGCCTCTGTTAATGGAAGGATACAAAATTTAGCCTCTGTGATGGGCTTGTTTTACTTGACATGGTGCTCTTAAGGTTCAGCCAGTGTTGTAGTGTGGATCAGAACTTCATTTCTGTTTAAAGCTGAATAATATTCTATTGTGTATACAAGCCACGTGTTGGGTATCTATTCATCCATTGATGGACACTTTCATTGCTTCTAACACTTGGCTATCATGAATAATGCTTAAGTCTATTTTTTATACATTGGAACCTTTTAAAAAGCAGCTGGCCTTTGATGATCTAATGAAAAAAGATATATTCCAACCTTCCCCAGAACATGTTGTACTAATTTTTCTTTTTTAACACAAGTGTCCTTTAGTGATAGTGGTTTGCTGGAGCTCATGGTTACATGTATTTGCATTTCTTGGGCACTGAACACCAACTAGGAAAGGATACTCCAAGTATGCTGGGTGACCTGGAAACTGATTTCAGATTAAATAAGGAAGTTATTTTCAGAAATCAGCTAAATTTCAGATTAACTGATTTCAGCTTGAAATAAGAAAGAGTCCTCAGATATTTAGTTCTGTATGCAGAACTCTATGTGGGTATTGTATTCAGCTAATGATACTTCCCACCACCAGCCCAGCTGGCCTTTCTGTCCCAGCCTCTTCACCCGTTTTGCTGAGGATCTACTCCTTTTGTGAAAAGATTTGGGGAATGGGAGAGAATGGGACTGTGGGATTAGGGCTTAATACAGTCCCTCGGGCCAAAGGCTTTGCAGGCAGGAGGCAAAGCCGGCCACGCAGCCAGCTCCCACTCTGCCCAGATGTGGGGGCTCCCCCGTCCCTGGGATTCTCCAGGCAAGAGCGTTGGAGTGGGCTGCCATTTCCTTCTCCAATGCATGAAGGTGAAAAGGGAGAGTGAAGTCGCTCAGTCGTGTCCAACTCCTAGCGACCCCATAGACTGCAACCCACCAGGCTCCTCCATCCATGGCAAGAGTACTGGCGTGGGATGCCATTGCCTTCTCTGATCAGTCTCTTGTAGGGCATCACATATAGCCTTCACAAGCATGCCAACAGCACCCAGCTTTCAACTGTAACAAAAAAACTCTGTCCGAGATTGGTTTAATGTGTCAGATCTTATTCCTAAAATATGATTTTACCCATTATCATGTTCCTATGTATTTAAGCCATGTGCTGTGTGCCAAGTCATTTCAGTCGTGTCTGACTCTTTGCAACCCCATGGAGTGTAGCCTTCCAGGCTTCTCTGTCCATGGGATTCTCCAAGCAAGAATACTGGAGTGGGTTGCCATGCCCTTCTCCAGGGGAATCTTCCTGACCCAGGGATTGAACTGTGCCTCTTACATCTCCTACATCGGCAGGCAAATTCTTTACCACTAGTGCCACCTGGGAAGCCCCTTATTTAAACCATAAAAGCTTCTAAATTATTTGCAAGGCATCTAGTAAGTGATTCCTAATATGTCCTTCTCCTGGAATAAAATCTTCAAGATGAAGAAAGAAACTGGTTAAATCATCCATCTAGGAGCAGTGTGTATTTCTAACTTTGCACAAAGATAGTTAAAGCCTACTATATTTGAACTTGCAAGTAAAGGTTACCTGCTTAGGATGCCAAGTATGTTTTATGTATTGGTAAAGTGAGCACTCTGTTTTATGATAGGAAACAGCACCTTGATAGAGTTAGAATCCTTTATGCCCTCACCTTACTTCCTACACCTAAACAGTACATGATGGACAAGGCACATCAGAGTCGTTGAATCAACTAGTCTTTCCAGAGCAAATACATCTAAACACTCTAAACCCTCTTCTTCTAAAGCATGATTAGTAAAAGGAGAGAAAGACATGTTGTAAACAGTGTTACGTTGTAAACAATGTTATATTAGCAAACTTAGCCCAGTTCCATGTGACCCTTCTTTGCTAATATTCTTCCCAGCTCATCACTGAAGACCTTTGTAATGTATTTACATTAAAAGTGGAAGAAGAAGCTGGGATTCTGTAGGTATAAGTGCTTTTCTCCTAGGAATGTTGAAGCTATGTTAATGTAGACAGAACTTTCCTGTGTAGTAACGCTGTTTTCATTATAATTAGTGTCTTACTGACAACACTTAATTGGGCCTGACAATGATATCCGTCAGATTCTCAATTACCAGCAGCAACTGCAGTTCTATCAAGAAGGCAAGGGCCCCCAGTAGTGAATTTACTCTTGAAAATGATAGAAGGAAACTTTAATTGAGAGAAGCAGATAGGTATGAGCCCTGTACTTCTAGATTCCTAGAGGGTTTTCTGAGTTGGAAAAGGCCAATTAATTTACTTCTGGATGTCTCAGTGGTGAAGAATCAGCCTGCCAATGCAGGAAACACAAGGGGTGTGGGTTCGGTCTCTGGGTTGGGAAGATACCCTGGAGGAAGGCATGGCAACCCAGTCCAGTATTCTTCTCTGGAGAACCCCGTGGATAGAGGCATCTGGCAGGGTACAGTCCATGGGGTCACAGAGAGTCAGACATGACTGAGTGAACACACACACAATGATAGCACCTGCCTCTTGAAGTTGTCTTAAGGATTACATTGAGCTAATACGTTTTAAGCCTGTAGAACAATGTCTTGTAACAGTAAGCATTACATGGTGCTCAGTATATGACAGTCCCACTGACAAGGCAGTTTGGTTTTTCTAATCCCTTCCCCTCTTCCCATTCTGGACGGAGTTAGGAAGGATACTGGGTTAGGAGGATACAGAGAGGCTTATCCATTTCTTGAAGAAGAAAACAAGCCTAGCCATTGCTCCATTTTCTGATGATTCCACTCAAGGGCTTCCCATCCGTGTAAAAAGGGGAACAGAATAATCCAGCAGCAGGGCAATAACGACTGGTCTCCTGAACATGTCACAGTGACCTCGAGCTAGGAAAGCACTTCACTCACTGCAGGGCAACCAGGCATCCGAACATCATTTAGTGGGCAGGGCCCCATCACTTTCCTGAGAGAAGTTCTTCTATCTACAGATGTCTCCAGCTGCCGGGACTGCGTAAGTCAACAGCAGTTCCAGGGGATTGGAATCACCCAAGTTCTTGCACCATGCGAAATCTACTGTCTCCTCCAGGGATGGAATTTCTCGAGCTTCTTTTTTTAAAATTTACTTACTTCTGGCTGTGCTATGTCTTCATTGCTGCATGGGCTTTATCTCTAGTTGCAGAGAGTGGGGATTGCTCTTTAGTTGCTGTGTGTGGGCTTCTCATTGCAGTGGCTTCTCTTGTTGCAGGCTTCCCTGGTAGCTTAGATGGTGAGGAGTCTGCCTGCAATGCGGGAGACCCGGGTTCGATCCCTGGGTTGGGAACATCCCCTGGAGAAGGAAATAGCAACCCACTCCAGCCTCCTTGCCTGGAAAATTCCATGGACAAAGGAGCCTGGCAAGCTATAGTCCACGGGGTTGCGAAGAGTCGGACACAACTGAGTGACTTCACTTTCTTCACTTTCTCTTGTGGAGCACAGGCTCTGGGGCAGGTCAGCTTCCGTAGTTGTACCATGTGGGCTCAGTGATGGCAGCTCCCAGGTCTAGAGCACAGGCTCAATAGTTGTGGCACAGGCTTCTTGGTTCCACAACATGTGGGATCTTCCCAGATCAAGGGTTGAACCTGTGTTCCCTGCGTTGGCAGGTGGATTCTTTACCACTGAGCTAGCAGGGAAGCCCCCTTGCACTTCTTGAGGACTCAGTTTTAGCAAAACCAGGACCCGCTAAGCTCGGAGAAGTGGCAGGCTCCATTCCTGAGTTTTCTTCCTTCACCTCAAGGAAGTGGTGAAACTGTCCCTTTTTCTAGGTGCATCAACCTATCATTTAAAAATGTGTCTCATTAAATCCTTAGCTTCTGGTCTAGCCTCGGTGTGTCCTCCAGAGTTTCTGAGAAGGAACATCTGTCACTTCCTAGAGAAGGTTTAATTGTTTTCTTCAGTTCTCATGTAGGAATGTCAGCCCTCTGTGAAGTGTTAGAATGAGGCCCATTTTTCTGCCCTGTTAAACAGTCCTCAAGGAGAGACTCTTCTGCCGAAAGGGAGGTTTGTTAATACCTGCTGGTTCTCGTTCTTTACAGTCTTTTGAAGGCAACAACAACTACGATACACCTGAGCTGAGGACCTTTCCACCCCTTTCCACACGGTTCATCAGGATCTACCCCGAGAGAGCCACTCACGGCGGACTGGGGCTACGAATGGAGCTGCTGGGCTGTGAGGTGGAAGGTAAGCCCGCTCTGCTTCCCTAGATGTTTTCTGTCCTTTTTCATGCGCTTATGGCCCTGATGGTGCTGCTGCAGATTGCCGCCTTTCCCCCAAATGATCCTGTGTCTCTTGTGCCTGGCTGTGTGTGGGGCTTATCACCTGGTGAGCAGCATGAAGCAGTGCTTTTGCATCTTGCTTTTGTGGGTTTTGTTTGCATAACACTCCTCAGATTCTGGGTGGAGGGGCGTTCTCTGATCTGTTTTTAAAAAGTGATGTGTTGTGAAATTCACCCTTATAAACAAGTCTGGCATTTGTACATAGTAGGAGTTGACAGTTGCTTATGCAATCAGCCTTTGTCTAGTTGCAAAAGATTTCTATTGGTCCAAAATGAAAGCCCCTACCCATCTAGCAGCTCAAGCAGACCCCCTCCATCCCCATCATCCCTCAACCCCCGGCAACCACAGATTCCTTGACCTTAGAGTTCTTCAGAGGTTGTGTCTGGTCCAAGTTTCCATCTGCAGTGCTGACTACCATCACATACTAGCAGGAAGCAGCATTTGACAGACCGAAACATTGAGACATTGTCTTGGATAAATTTCTCAGACTGCTGCAGAGAAACCAAACTTTACATCACATAATGTATGTAATGTACAATGGAGTCTGTTTAAAGATATGACTGCATAAACTTAGGTTATCATAGGAAGGTCAGAGAAATTTAGTTCTCACATAGACCCCAGAGCTGCACTTTCCTCTGCAATTTTTGTAATCACATAATGAATGAGATGAATGTTTAAAAAAATCATATCATGGTTGCTCAGTGTACTATTTAATGCTTTTTTGCACTGGAATTCCCATCTGCCTTCGATTTGGGCATAAATGAGTAACCTTATACCAACATTTTCATCCCCATAAAGGTCTTTCTCTAGGTTAGCCCAAAGAATGGCTATTGTTAGTACCCAGATGTTAATCCATCGAGCATATGCTCAAAGTTGTTTGGAAGGATGCTTTTTAAATATCACCTTCTTGGGATTTCAAAATTATTTGTGTTTCAAGCTACCCAAATATAATTACATTCCTGAGCACATTAAATATCATAAAACATTTCTTAGGCACTAAAATATCTTAAGCTATAAATCACCATCCTAGTGAATAATTCATAGCTGCTTTCCTATGTGTTTATTTAAAAGCAGGCCATTATCTCCCATTCTTTATTGGGTAGCTGTTTCCATATCTGTGGCTATGTCCCAAGACCCCTGAAATATCCCGTCACTGTCAACACAAACCACGAGTGACCGTGTTCCAGGACATTGGCAAAGATGCTTAGGGAAAAAGAGGGTGGGGGCAGACCGAACCACCTGCAGACACGTTTGTTCAGTGTACTGAGCGGTGTGGTCGCCTGGAAAATAGCCTCTGCTGCTCTGATGCGGGTAGCCTGGATTCTGGGAAGCAACACTGATTTAGGAGGTGGAATGAATGGATGGTTGAAAAGACTGAGCCTGGTGGCAGTTTGCCAGTGTCAGCTCTGTGCCGAGGTCGTGATGGTGGTGAAGGGATTGACTACAGATGTTCACAGGCACTCAGCAAAGTGGGGAAGTCGCCACGAGCCACGTGGGGAACCAGCATCTGGGGAAAGAACTGTCCAAGCTTTTTAACACAGTTGGTGAAAGGGAGTGTTTTTCTTCTTCCTTAAAATGATTAACAGGCCATTATTAAAGATAACTTTGTACCTTGTTCTACAGAAGATACCTAAAGAGGTAGGGGAAAAGGATGAGGTACAACCCAGCCATCCCTGGGCCTCCAGCTTATTTGGGGCTAGGACTTATATTTAAGAAACAATTAGAGGACCACAGAAGAGAAAATATTTTCAAGTAGTAAAATTGGGACAATCAGATGACTCACTTTGGGGATTTCCCTGGTGGTGCAGTGGTTAAGACTCTGCATTTCCACTGCAGGGGGCATGAGTTCAATCCTTGGTCAGGGAACTAAGATCCCATATGCTTATCCCCACACTACAAAAAAAAAAAGGAAAATTTAATTAAAAATTTTTTTAAAGACTCCCATTTTATTTTTTTCAGTTTAATCCAGGTACTACCCTGGGCCACGTCCAATGTAAAAACTCTTTCTTTATAAATACCACAGGAATGTGGAAAAACCAGCAAGATGAATAGAGAGTTTAAAGTGGCATATAACCAAGAGCAAAGGCAGCTTAGCAAAGGCAAGCATCTAGATTGCTGAAGAGGACGCTGTTGATTCGCTGTTAGCAATGAGCAGAGCCCAGAATCTGTGTGTACACATTTTACAAAGTCCAGTTTGTAGCCTAAACAGTGTGGACGTTACCTAGATGTGGTGATTTCCTAGCGATTATTGGTGTGTGTCCCGGGCAGTTGAGGAAGTCAAAACTAGCTATGTTTTTCCATTTGTTATAACTCTGCTCAGTCCTTGTGTACAATGAAAAACTGTGTCAAATTTTTATTGAGAAAGCAGCAGTTACCAGCACATTCCAACTGGCCAGAAGCTATTAGAGAACAGACTCCCACTCCCTCCCCTCCAACTCCCAGCATCTTGTCTGGTTCTCAGACATCAAGAGAACTGTCCATTATCTCAAGTCTTGTAAAGTGAAACATAATGCCAAAAACTGTAAAATATTAAACAGATTGCAAAAATGAAGAACAGGCTGAAAAAAAAATAGATGGAACTAAATGTAAAGAACTTCAAAAGCAGTCTTTGATTAATGCTGGCTACTTTTCAACTACAAACTCAGAGCTATGGGAATACCTGCCAGCAGCGGAATGTGGTCCTCCGGGAGTTAAGGTAACATGACCCCTGGGAGCTCCCAGACACCTGCTCTGGAGGGAGCGCTTACAAGCCCAGAGACGCTTACTTAGAGGGAAATGGAGTCACTGTGAAAAAAATAAATAAGAACAACATTGTACTAAAAGTGAATGCTGAGACTCCCTTTTGGGAGAAAAATTACAAGATAGACTGAGTAAATATCAAGAATATAAAAGAATTCATGACAATCAATTCCTCTAGCACCTTGAAAATGAAAGGAAAAACAGTTCAAGCAAAACCTCTATCATCAAAACTCTCAACTCCAGGGTCATGCATAAATAACCAGTGAGAATTCGGGAACTTTTCAGAAAAAGGATGTTTATGTAGCTAACAACGTATGAAATGAGAAAGCAGCCAAGTCTACCAGGGAGATAGGGATCAAATACCAAAACAAAGCAGTCCCCAGTGCCTTCTGCAAAATCCAAGTATCTTCCACTCCTGAAAGAGAAGCAGGCACACCACCCTCCTGGCCTTCCTATGGCAGATTAAAATTTTCTGCAAAAGCATTAGCAGAGTCAATAACCAGGGGGCTGGAGAATACATTTCAGAGGTGATGTGTGAGAAAATAATCCTTGGATCTTCTTTCAGCACCTACAGCTGGACCGACCACTCCCAACGGGAACCTGGTAGATGAATGTGATGACGACCAGGCCAACTGCCACAGCGGAACAGGTGATGACTTCCAGCTCACAGGTGCAGAAACCATCTTCATCCCATTGCTGTTGCTTCTCAGTTCATGTTGTAGTTGAGACTGCTCATTAACGCCTCTGTGTGTGTGTTTGTGTGTGTGTGTGTGTGTGTGTGTGTGTGTGTGTGTGTGAAAATCCTCGTGGCACTAGGCATCAGGGTGGAGGGAACTGTGCCAGAACACATGCATCTTCATCTCCTCATGTCATTGCGTAAACAAATTGTGCTTCCAAGTCACAGCCATCTGAAACAGTAATTTTAGCCATTTCAGAGTCAAGGGCTGGGATTGTCTTCATTGAATGAATAAGAATTTCTCCATGGCTAAATGTATCTGAGGTTGGGCTTCTCTGGTGGCTCAATGGTAAAGAATCTACGTGCCAATGCAGGAGACCTGGGTTCAATCCCTGGGTCAGGAAGATCCCCTGGAGGAGGGCATGGCAACCCACTCCAGTGTTCTTGCCTGGGAAATCCCATGGACAAGGAGCCTGGCAGGCTATAATCCATGGGGTTGCAAAAGAGTCGGACACAACTTAGCGACTAAACAGTAACAAACAACAATATGTAACATAAATTGACTCTTATCGAACTTCAACCCTCACCCCCAGCCCCAGTAACACATGCCCCACACACTTGAGAACATTTGTTTTCAAACAGGAATCAAAATGTTTGAGTGGATCCTCCATCCAACTAAATGATGAAATTAGACTTATATTTGAACTGCAGCTCGTAAGTTAGAATTTTATGAATCATTTTACATTAAAATTTAGAAAGCCAGAATTCGTTGCTGTTTCACATCACCACTAACAGATACATCAGGGATGGCGTGTACCGTGTGCCTCACTGACTCGTTTTGAGGATGACTCCATAATATTCTGAAATCCTAAAAGCTAGAAAGTGACCTTCTCTTCCCCTTGGACTGGCAGAGGAAACATTAAGCAGATGGGGAAGTCAGACTCCACCATTTGGAAATCGGCCAAAGTCCTAGAATTTTCACCCTACTATTGCCAAAGGCGCTGTAGGTCCTTTATTGCTACCCAGGTCAAAGCGCAGTTTCTCACAGCATCTGACTCTCATTTCACACTAAACAGCAGCCCTTGGGTGCAGTCTGTGTTTTTACCCAGAAGGGACTCAAGAGAGCCATGTAGTTCTTTTCCATGGGCGAAACTGAAGGTGTTCCCATGTAACTTCCTAACAAACAGTGTCATGTTCGTGGCTAATGCACTAATGTAAAGTCTGGAGGGACCCCCATTTCCAATTACTTCAGAACCTCTCCTCTGAAAGAGCAAGACCGCTCTGCACGCTGAGATGGAATAAAGGTAAAATCTAGCTGAGAAGTTTAGTACCATGAACTGAATCTACAGTTAAATCCCGCCTCCTAAGGCTCTCTCCCTCCAAGTTTCCAGAATAATCGTTTACAGTCAAATGGCCAATAAATATTACATGGCTATGGGCTTTTGAAAACAAATCTTGTATATGAGTAGCCACAAGCCACACAAATTGCTCTTAATTATGACAGAGGCCTTTTCTTTGTAAGCTGTCAAGCTCCAGCTGAAAACCATACAGCTAATATGAAAGACAAGAGTACTAGCCTGTGAAGCTGGTCCTACAGAACCTTCCCAAGGTCGCCTGTAAGCACTCTCCACAAACCTTAGGCTTTTAGCAAACCTAGTCACACATCCCATCCGCAGTGAAAATCCTCATAAAAAGGAATGGATACAGTCATCAGAGACTCTTCTGTTCAATTACCCTTTGGAGAAGAGGTTCTTTCCTTTATAAACCCTAAAGTGGTCAGTTAATATTGATTAGAGTCAAAACCTCAGATTTACTCCTCGCGTCAGAACAACCAACCTTCTCATTTTTGCATTGCTTCATGACTCAATCAATTGAAACCTAAGCCTTTGAATGAAATGGGGCAAGTCTGTTAGCCTCAAGCAAATCGTGGATGGCACCAAGTTGCAAACCGCAGAAAACGGGTCATTTCCAGTAGAAACGCTGCCAGTCCTTTAAAAGTACAAGGTGATAATTTATTTACAGTGTTTAAACTCATTTGAATCATTAATTTAGATAGGAAAAAAAATGGCATTCTCATTTTTTTTTTTACATATTATCCTGGCCCCCCCAAAAGGTCATTTTCTCAGGCCAGCACATTTGTCTTTAATAATTTTATCAATAGGAGCATATAATAAGAACTTCTACGGGTACTGATAAAGTTAACTTCATTCCACCGTTAAAAAGAGGTGATCCTTTAACCAATAAGAACCTGCTGTACAGCACAGGGAGCTCTGCTCAGTATTATGTGACAACCTAACTGGAAAAAGAATTTGGAAAAGGATACAGGTACATGTATAACTCAGTCACTTTGCTGTCCATATGAAATTACTGCAGCTTTGCTAATGAACTACACTCCGATATAAAAGAAAAAGTTTAAACAAAAAAGAAAGAAAGAAAACGTGATCTTAGAAGGCCTTCTCATACTTCATATTCATTTATTGCATCATGGCCAATTTATCCTTTTTTAAAAGCTTATTTTCCTCTATGAAGCTCTGTCTTAGTCTTTTCTGAAGAAGGGTGTGCTGACCAGTGCCAGTGATTGCAGGCAGCCTAGCTCTCCCCCACCCCTGTATCTTTTCCCAGGTAGCATCTTGCCTCCTGGGCTCACACACAAGCCCGTACCCTCCTTGCTATTTGTCACAGCTGCAAACTTGGAATGCTTAGTGCCTTGAAACCAGACCAAAAATATTCTTTCTTTCACCCTGATGGGTGGAAGCCTAGAAACTGGGATCCGTGTTCTCTTAAGGTCTGGGTCCTGAATACAGACGGCATCACTTTAATGTCTTCTCCTGGGGGTGACCTATTTGGACATAGTGGGAGATAAGTATTGTAGCCAAATGCCCATTGCCTCTCAACAATACTGAATTCCAGGTGAACTGCACCAAACACATGGAAATAAAGAGAGATTTCACTCTCCTTTACTTGCTTGCCAAGGTGAAAATTCACCCTTGAAGTTCCTCATTTGCAAATGCCTTTGAAGTCATTAGATAATACAATTGGCTTCACAGGCACCAGGAGGCCAGATTTCACATTGGATCTGTGTCTCCCCGGCAGCGGAATTTGGCTCCCAACCTCTCACAAAATTGACAGTGCATATCGGTTTTAAAGAGTGAGTTTTCACCTTGAGTCTTTCTCCTGTAAGACCACTGGGAACGGAATGCTAATGCGTTCTGGCCTCCCTCCAGTTCTGCCATTACAGATTCACCTTCTTAACCCATAATATATATAATTCCTTCTCCTAGCGCCTGCCTCGTTGAGGGCACGTGCGTGTGTGACCACTCATCCAGCGTATTTACTGAGCAAACGGGAGTAACACGACTTGGTGCCACAGTGGACAAGCTCAGAAATCTTCAGGCCACTCCGGGAGCTCGGTTTTATGGCTCTCTGATTCATGAGCTGGGTGATTTCTGACCCGTGGGAGCTGTAGGTTAGGACCAGGGCTCAGGCAGAATGGGAATGATCATAGTCTCTTTATTGAATGATACTATTAAAAGGTGTACAGTGGCACCTCATAACCACCTCCAAAGGTTCCAAGATCAGCATGAGCCCACCCATGTCCTTACCCTGAGTCTGCCGAGGACCCTATCTCTTGGGAAAGCAAATAGATGATCCTCAACAATGATCTGCAAGGCAGACACACATAAGGAGAAATGGCTTTCTCAAGCACCTATGTAGTAAACAATAAACCAGTTTTTCAAGAAGCATTCAAGTGATGCTTGTGGTTTGGGCAAGCTGAGGAACAGGGCTTTAAAACAGAAATCTCAGGCTTCCCTGGTTGTCCAGTGGTTAGGACTCTGCCACTCTTCCACGGCAGAGGGTGTGGGTTCCATCACCGGTTGGTGAAGATCCTGTAGGCTGCCTGCTGCTGCTGTCACTAAGTCCCATCCGTGGTGTCTGACTCTTTGCGACCCTTTGGACTGTAGCTCAACAGACTCCGCTCTCCATGAGGATTCTCCAGGTAAGAATACTGGAGTGGGTAACCACACCCTCCTCCAGGGGATCTTCCCAATCCAGGGATTGAAGCCAAGTCTCTTGCCTGCATCTCCTGCATTGGCAAGTGGGTTCTTTACCACTAGCACCACCTGGGAAGCCAAAATAAATAAACAGAAGTCTCATGATAAAGGGCAGAACACGGCTGAGCCTAAGATACTTAAGCTGAGATGGTAGATCTAAGTTTCCACGACGTCCTTGGACCAAGAATTCTAAGTCAATCCAGACTGATTAAAGTTCACAGTGTTCAGGGTGTTGTTTGTGCAGTTTTCCAGCTCCTCAGGACTGTGAAGAAATGTGTCCCCCCTTCCACTTTCCCTGCAGCTTGTCCAAGCTCCATACTGGGCGGAATATTTGTCCTTGGGAAAAATAAACAACCACAGCGGCAAAAGAGAGGAGGAATTACAGCTATCCACTTTAAACCTTCAGTTTTTAAAATAGATGGTGGGGACCAGCCTTGCAACTCCCTCCCCTCCAAAAGGCACACATCTGAAACCTTGGGAAACTATTTGAAGCTTAGAGGTCTAGGTCAAGTTTAATACTCAAGTCACTAAGGACTTCGGGAGGCCTTTGCTTTCCATTGTTGCCATTGTGAGCATCGTCGATTAGTCTGGGAGTCAAGGAATGCCCTTGGAAGAAAGTCTGGAATTTTGCATACTGTCTAGATGCTTTATGAATAAATGGGTGAAAATAGTGGTTTACTTGAACCTGGTGTGGTGGTGAGCAAAATTTGAGACAGTTACTCTAGCTGGAATTAAAAGAAGAGTTATTTAAGGGAACTGCTAGCCTTTAACAGATGTTTGTGTATTACTTACCATCCTGCTTTCTCTCATCTCGTACGCTACTCTTTCTGTGTTTCAGGTGGTACCACTGTGCTCACCACAGAGAAGCCAACTGTGATAGACAGCACTATACAATCAGGTATCAAATACCAAAGAGAAAATTGATTCACGTATGTGTGTCTTCTCCCCTAAAATAGCACATTGTTACGCTTCTCGGTTTCCATCTCCCATCAAGTCCTAGCAGAGATGCCACCAGCATCTGGTCTCCAAGCAGGAGCCATAAACACTGCTTCCCTTTCATCCACATGTATATGCAGCAAGGAGCGAGATTTCCTCCCCCATCAGTCATTGCCAAATGGTGACAATCCCCACTCTCAACGGAAGGAACCAAGGAACATACTTTGTTTAAACGCAGCCCATCTAGGACACGGACTGTGTTTGCAAACTCGAGAGAAGGAAATCTCCCAGGCAGCAGCCTGACTATTTATTTTCATCGCCACTCTGCAAATCAGAGACAGGCGAAGTTTGTCAGTTTTGTCTGCCACGGAGTTGGCAGTTTTACAGCCACGTTCCCAGTGGGTGCTCCACGAGATGGTGTGCAGGAAACCAGGGCTGGAGAGGAGAGCCCTGAGGTGGACTACCTCTACATCCTTTTTTTAACACATGATTGACTGGGGAGGTTTTGCAAAAACTTAGTCAGATGATTATTATGTAGGTGACTATTGAAATGTCTCTGGTTGATAACATTCCCCAGTGGCTCAACAGTAAAGAATCTGCCTGCAATGCAGAAGATGCAGATTTGACCCCTGGGTTAGAAAGATCCCCTGGAGAAGAAAATGGCAACCCATTCCAGTTTCTTGCCTGGAGAATCCTATGGACAGAGGAGCCTGATGGGCTATCGTCCACAGGATCAAAAAGAGTCGGACACAACTGAGCAATGAACTACAACAAAAGACATATTAATATGTCTCTGGTCAGTAAGTTGTTCATAGAGTCCTGTGATGACTTTCAGAGCTTTGCTGTTGATCAGGGCCCAGCCACAGGGAAATGGTGGCCTCCCCCTCACTCTCTTTTGTATTTCAATAGTATTTTTTTAAAATCGTCCCCACAGACACACATGAGGGGAAACAGTGCGTATAAGCAATCAGAGGTTTTACGTACTTTAAAAGTTAACCATTAGAGAGAGGTGAACAGGTCAGCTCACCAGCTTCTCCTATTTCCTCTGTTGAAGCCTGCTCGGCCTTGGCCTCACAGTCACTTATTAACGGGGCATGTGGTGTATATCAGTGTTTCCTCAACAGTAGACCCTCCCCAGCCAGGAGAAAACAGAAAGGACTGCTCTAATTAGCATGCTTCCTCAAAGGGTGCTGTCACTCTTGACCTGATTAAACTGCAAAACAAACCTCCCTTCAGTTGAACTTAACCCCAGTTTTCCCCATGGTTGGCTCCGGGTGACAGACTCCCTGCTACCACAGAGCTCACTGTTGTTGTTTACTTGCTAAGTCGTGTCTGACTCTTTTTTACCCCATGGACTGTAACCCACCAAGTCCCTCTGTTCATGGAATTTCCCAGGCAAGAATATCGGAGTGGGTTGCCATTTCCTTCTCCAGGGGATCTTCCCAACCCAGGGATCTAACCCAAGTCTCCTGCAGTGGCAGGAGGGTCCTTTACCACTGAGCCATTGGGGAAGCCCACCACTCAGCTAAGAAACCCCCAAGTACCGAAGATGAAACTAAAGAATAGTGTTCAGCTAAATCTTCACAGTGCAGGAGTCCCCCCTCATACCTTTTCAGGTTATAATCGTGGCCTTGGGGGATTGGCTAGCTGCCTTTTGCTCACTTCCCATCTTCCCTGATAAGAAATGTCTGGTTTCCTTTTCCCACTCAGCCCCATCAGGGTGGTTTTCTGTGGGGTAACTTCCTGCAAGCTATTTATGACTGTCATAGGGAATGGGGTGCGGTGAGCAAGTGAAGTTCTAATAATGTAACATTTTAACTGTTGCTCTAGTTTTTCCTCTTGCCAGAGAGTTAATTACAACCACTAGGAAGCTGCCATCTAGCTTGTTAGATCTCATCTCTCTGCGTGCCTGTCAAAAGAGCTGCTCCTGCTGCTGCTGCTAAGTCACTTCAGTCATGTCCAACTCTATGTGACCCCATAGACGGCAGCCCACCAGGCTCTGCCATCACTGGGGTTCTCCAGGCAAGAACACTGGAGTGGGTTGCCATTTCCTTCTCCAACGCATGGAAGTAAAAAGGGAAAGTGAAGGCTCAGTCGTGTCTGACTCTCAGCGACCCCATGGACTGCAGCCTACCATGCTCCTCCATCCATGGGATTTTCCAGGCAAGAGTACTGGAATGGGTTGCCATTGCCTTCTCTGTCAAAAGAGCTAGGGGTCATCAAAACACAACAACAACCTGTGAACAGTAGCCCAAAATGAGATGACTCCCCCTCCATGTTGGAGGTCTATGTTATCAGAGCAGGAATGGTTTTGTGAACTTTTAATTTATGGCTCAAGACCATTGGCATGATGACTTCAGAGAGGAACTCCAGAGCAAATAGTCATCTCACAGAGTCTACTGTGGTCAGAGGGTGGATATACAAATCATGAACCAGTAAGAAGTCAACAGGCCAAGAAGATGGTGGGCTAGTGTCCTAAAGGACCATGTTACCTGAGTTAGAAGTGAGGCTTTATTTATACTAAAAAGGGAGAGGGTACGGCTGGTTGTTGCGAACTTCTTGGTGCTAGAATCCTTTGTTCTTGCAGCTGTCCATGTAGATCTGGTCACAATGTTCCTATAAAACCCCAAGAAGACAATTCATTATTTTCTGTTCTGCAACTTTTTGTCTGTATTTGAACAGAAAGGTGTTGTACCTTTAAAGGTCAGAGCCTTGAGAATGGGCTCTCCAGTATATTTCAGACTGTAGGCAACATTCTTTTACAAAAGGTGGCGCACCAGATGGGTAAGCTCAGGCAACAGAGCGCAGAGTTAGAGCCGAAGGAATGCATCCAGTGTGGAGTCAGGTTTGCTCTTTGTTACAGAACCACAGACCTTACTGATAGGGATGGTCTAGTCTACAATCAGCCCAGAGTCCTTTACAAGTCGCCTTGGTTTCCTGTGTTTCCATTGTCTGAGTCATGAATCTTATTCTCTTCATTTGTACATAGTGAACTGTCTGTGTTTCTTTGAGGAGTTCTGTGCATTGTCACCTCCTGGCTAAGCCAATGCTCAGAAACTGAGCATGCATGGAATCAGAAAGCAGGTCTAACTGAGGTTTCCGCTGCTCGTAGTCAGACCCATCTACTGATATCTGGGTCCCCACAGTCCTGCGGGCACCTTGACAAACAGCAGCATATCAGACCTTAAACTTTCATCATCATCTGATTTTGCTGAAGCTACTAGAGATTCAAGCAGAGTCTGAAGATTTCATGCTGAGGATTCTTCTCAATATAATATGTTCAGTGGGCATATAATAAGCATATGCTATCTGGGTTGTCATCAGATGCATAAAAGCCTGTTAAGGCTCTGCCAGGAACTGATGAGAAGCCATGCATTTTCAATCCATCTTCCCCTTGGCAGAAGGCTCTTACCTTCCAAGGATCCCTAAACATTCTCTAAATCAGTTCAGAGTATGTTCATGACCCATGGTTACATGGACCCAGGCACCTCCGCTTATTTCCAGCCTATGGGTAAGTGAGCTCACATACCCAATAGAAGTTCTGAAGACCAGATTTGAAAATTAAATCCTTGTGCATATATGGTGCTAATGATGTAACTCTGGGCAAGCTGGGTCCCCCAGGCACAGCTGGTGCTGGCTCACAGTGGCTATAAATTTGTTTTAAGTTCAGAATATTGTTTCCTGCTATTTTTAAGAGTCAAGAAGGGATTTGGCCAGATTATTCCCAATGAATTTAATGAGAATTGTGCAGCCATGGGGCCTGGGTAATATTTTGAAGATTGAAAGGTCACATGGACATTGTCCTATATACTAATTTCATTTGTCCATTTGCTTTTTTCTCTTTCTCTGCCCTTTTCTCCTCTGTTTCTGTCCTTCTCTCTTTCTCTCTCCATTTCTAAAAATGTCTGTGTGTATTTTTGTGAATTTAATAGCCTTTCTATCCAGGCTTGAATCTTCATCATTGAGCTGTTCTGGCTCCATGCCCATCCCCCACAAAAGGTACTGATATTTAAAAAAAAAATTGTATTCTAATTTAACAAGATTGCCATAAATTATATATAATTGAGCCAAAGAGCTAAGAGTAGTAAAATATGAAAAGTTTGAGCAGTCACTGTGTAAAATTCATAGATTGGAAAGAACAGTGGAAGATAAAGGTTGACTTCCATTCACTGGAATAGGAGATGTCAGAATTAGTCTTTCAGGCAAAGTTGCCCTCTGTCTTGGCCACAAAAATACCCATGTTCATTTTATGACACTGCCAGAATAGTAACAGCCAAATTATGGATGGTGTGGTTTTCTGTAAATTATACAATAAATTTAAAGTATTAACAAGACAAATATTACAGAAATGTGTATACTGTAATGACTGACTGCCCTCCTCTCTGTGTAGGTCTGATAAATGACATTTAAGGAGAAAACCTAAAACCACACACATATTAATATTTTCCAATATTAACAGCTTCTAACACAAGATTACACAACAGCACATTCCAGGGCCGTGGGCGTTGACATCCAAGGTTACTCAACTACTCCTTCATTGTTCGGCTGACTACATCTGCAAAATTCAGTCATGCTGTACAGAAGGGCGCATTTTGGACAGGGTTTCTCATGCTTTAAGAAGCCCTGTTTCATGGTTATGATGGAGTAGGCATAAAATATGTATCTCCAGTGACACTACCGCTGTGAAATATAGCCCTTTGCCCAAACGGAAAGTGCTGTGTTATACACATCACATGACTTACTAGGCTCACTTTCCCCAACTGGCCCCGGTGAATCCTTTGGCAGGTCACACTGTCATTGGAAGGGAGAATCCATCTTGCTCGGTTTTGACTTGCGTCTGGTGCCTTCCTTCCAAAATTTCACATTAGCATTTGAAAGGAGTTCCTTGGGAGCTAAAAATGCAAAGTAAATCATTCTTATTTATTCAGTAAACCTCTCCCTTACCGCGCCTCGCCTCCAGCCTGCCATTGTTGAAGTGGGGGAGGGCCAATGAAGCCCAGACTCAGAAGAAAGCAAGATATGTGTGTTAAACACTTAGACAAAGTTAAAGAAAGATAGGCTCTCAGCCTGACCCTAATACAGCGTAGGATGTCATACTTCCCGTTTGCTACAGAGAGACTGTTTAGACTTACTTTTTAGATCCCCGGGCAAGCGGCCGGGGGCACCTTCCTTCTCGTCTCAATGCTGCCATCTCGTGGACGCCTGACCTCAATGAGACGCAATGACCCTCGTTAGAGAAAACAGCCCCTATTGTGTGTTCAATTTTACATTCAGGAGGAGTGGGACTGGCAGAAGCACGAGAATTTTATCTTTAGGATTATTTTTATTGTTAGCTCCAGTTTAGCAAAAATAATTCCGAATATCAAAGGCTTCATTTCCCCCATCCTGAAAAAGGTAACCAAATTCCAGCAAAAACGTTGAGTAAAAACTAAGGCTATACAATTAGGGGAAAAAAACAAAACTCATAGTCAAATAGCACTTTGTAGAACACATGAAACAAATCAATCTTGAGAATCCCTTCACACTTTCTTTTTAGAACCCAAAGGAAGCATTTTGAACATTAAAAAGTATACAAGTGGGTACCTATTCAAATATGCTTTGGCTTTACTTGACCTTACATTGCGGTTTTAAGTGGAACAAACAATTTATATGCAAATCTGAAAATTCACTAAAGAAGCAGAGATTTCCCACTTAAAATTAATTGACCTGATATAAAGCACAGAATTAAAAAAAAAATCTTACGAAATGCTTCAGAGATCTGCTGGTAAAAACCTGGAGCATAAGCTGGTGTGTTGAGAATACAGATAACCTCCAGGGTGAGATATTCAGCCAAGTCACGTTTCTAGACTTTGGAGGTTCGTGGGTCAGTCTCTAATTAAGATTCTTTTCATTGGTGGATATCAATTTATATGACTATCCTCAAGAGCAGAGTATCTTTTATATTAAATAGTGTGGAAATAGAGAGAATGCTACAGATGTAATAATACATGCTTTGGAAAGTAACCTTCCTGGAAATTTTATGTACCAAGTTGACAGGCAGTCCATAATCTTTTTTTGAGCTGGATCCAAAAAAAAAAAAGTTACTAAATGTGATGTTGCAAGCATGTGCATCTCTCCATGCATCTTTTGCATTCCTTGGCAGTCCTGGATGTTGTGGCTTTCCTAGGATTTTCAAATAGATATTAAATTATATAAATCTTGCTTTCCATGAAGGAACCAAGAACCTTTTTGACCTAAATGATCAAATGTGTCTTTCTCTACTTGTCTCTGTTTCTTCCTTTCCACCCACTGAAGAGTTTCCAACATATGGTTTTAACTGTGAGTTTGGCTGGGGTTCTCACAAGACATTCTGTCACTGGGAACATGACAGTCACGTGCAGCTCAAATGGAGTGTGTTGACCAGCAAGACGGGACCGATTCAGGATCACACAGGTAATGGGGGGTTCACTGTGGCCTCGGTTCTTTAAATTTGAGAGGGTGTTACTGAGGAGGGTTGCTGGGGTCTGTGAGTTTAGAAAATGCTACAGATCATTCGCTTGTGCTTTTATTTTCTGGAGTTAAAAAGATGCCCTTCCCTAGTAGAGATGCCCTTAGGCCACTTAGCAGCGAACACTAAATAAACTTAGCAACTGATTGACCCCTGTGGAAAGTAACAAACTGGGCAAATCAGTGTGTGAATTAGGACCCGTTTTCTACTCTGTCTGAACTTTTTCATGGGACGTGTCAAACATAAACAAAAGAAGAAAAGAAATAGCAGAGTGAACCCTCTCTGCACATAACCCAACTTCAACACTCATCAGATCCTAGGATCTCATTTTACCTTCAGCATCCTGTCTCTGAGTGATCTGGAAGCAAGTCTAGACATAGACAGTGTCATTTCATTTATGGCCTAATGCTTACTCTCTTGACCCTCAGAGTGGAAGTGGATTGGGGTCAGGGGTTGAAATCTTGTTCTTTTGAGGAAGACAGTAATCTAGCTCATTCTCTCTGAGCAAGTGGAAACCTTGCCACACCCCAGCTTACAGCCCACCCCACCTCCTGTCTTACTTTCCTTCTAAGATTACTTAGGGTTAGGGAGCACAGGCAGCTGTCAGCCACTCCAGGAACTCTTACTCACTGCCATCCTCTTTTCCTCCTAGTCTTAACTCAGCTTGAGAGATGGACTAAAAAACCATCAATGTCCTGTAAAAAAAAAACTTGCAGACACACACAAAAAACACCCAAGCCACAATCTTCCAGCCCAATCAGTGATACCAACAACACTGCCTGTTCAAGTCATGGTTCCCAGGAGAGACCCCAGAGGGGCACTTGCTGAGGCTGAGAAATCTCATTAAACCAAGGTCCCCCTTGATGAGAGGGGCCAGTGGGCTGATGGGCGGCCAAAGGGTCCTTCATGCTTTTCCCACTTGGTTGTTCACTCTCTCCCCAGTGAATACAACCATTAAGTAGGTTGAATAGGCCTCTTTCCATCATGGCTACCTCCTTTCCTAATAAGAGTGACAAGGAAATTGGATAAAATTGAACTCCTTCAATTCTGAGACACTTTGAATTGAATCTTAAGACAAGCAGTTTTAGAAAACTTAAAATACTTTGACTGTAAATGGCACCGTATGTAGAAATGGCACCAAATTAACCAAATGCAATTAGCTGAAATGAAGGCAGTAATGGTGGAAAAATTGATGCAAAGTGAAGCAAAAAGGCTCAGTAGGATCTGACATTCAAAGGAGGTTAAAAGCTATGTTAGCCGGAGACAAAAGCTAAAAGGCTTACAGAAGTACAGTGCTAATTGAGAAGACGGAGAGAGAGTTCCTGACCTAGAATTGTGATAAAACCCCGAAAGGAAAAATATCAGCGCTTTATGTGTTGGAGTGTCAGAAAAGGCAGGCGTGTCTTAGATGAACGGCTGAGAAGTACGATTCCTTCAGAAGCATTTTTCTCTTTTGTCCTCCCGGGAGCCCTCCAGATCCACCCAGACCAGAAAGAGCCCCTGCAGCACTAAACTTACAATCATTTGCTGAGCGAGCTAGGTGAGCCTGGCATCTGAAAGGCAGGGACTTGTTAACATGAAGACGTCTGGGTGAAAAGAGCCCCCCCCCCCCCACAGGACACACGCACACAGCCCGCCACAGCGCCTGTGAGGCGCTTTGCAAATCAGATGTGGAGGCTTCTGAAAATGAACAGTATCTAGGTACAATAGTCTGTGGCCCGGTTTTGAATTTATCAAAGGGATCCCGATTGGTTTTCTGCATTTGACCTCTAAAATGGAGTGGTGTCACTTCTTATAGAGGATTCCCCACACACGTGGCAGATGCTGGGAGGGGCACGGGAGATGGCCGGTGTATAGGAGAGAGTCCAAGCCTGGGGCCACTCACAGTCTGGTTCCGGGTGAGAAAGGGCTCACCCATGCCATGGGATGAGGGTTTCCAATGGCGGGGGGAGCAGGGGTCCAGAAGACAGCACAGAAGGAGGCAGAGATGCAGGCCTGGCTCAGGGACCAGCTCAGCTAAGCATCCTCAACTTCATTCTTCTCCACAAAATGGGGGCAAGGGGGCAGAGGCAAGGTTGGGGAAGGTCTTACCTGCCTGCCTTTGTGGCCTGAGAGAGGTGGCACCATCACACAGACAGATGACCATCATTAGGTAAATCAGTGGGAGAAAACAGACCCCAGGAGTGACCGAGTATGCACGGTCCAGGAGAGACGGAGAGCACACACATTCTACCAGGGCTTTGGATTCTATTTCCCACCCTCCTTTCATTATCCCACCCACCGGTTTTATTAAGAGTGCTGAGGAGCCTCTCAGACAAGCAGCCAAGTAAGGGAGGAAGATGATGGTCGGGGACACATCCACTCCACCTGAACGCTGCTGACGTAGGACGCGCCCACATACATGCAGTGAAAGAGCATCTCCCAAACGTGCCAGCCCCTGGGGCAGCGCACAGAACACCCCACTGCCCACTGAAGCTCGCCATCAGATCCACACTTTTCATCGGGTGCGACGTTAGAGTAGCATTTCTATTTGCAGAGCAAACAGTGAAACATGAGTTGTGTGTTTAGACCAGGTGGTAGCAGGAGGCAGTGCTCCCACCGGGGGTCATTAACAGCAGAGCCCGGGAGTTAGTCTTCCAAGCTCAGTAAGCATCTCCGTTGCCGAAATGGCACATTCTAATAAGCCTCAGCAAAGCAGCCTCTCTTCTGCTGGAACCAGAAGCCCACATCAAACAAGAGCGGGACTCACAGTTGAATTTCAAGCTCTCAGGTGTATTTAAAGCACTTGTTAATATAAGCCATTAAAATAAACTAGGGGGAAAGAATTGGAATTTGGAGTAGGGGTGGGGGGAAATTGCCAGATTATATGGACAGACATCAGCTTCATTGTTATCAGGCAGTTATAGTAACCAAAGCAACATCCACCAGAAGTCTTCCTGCTCCCCTGGTAAATAAGAATACATCTAAATATTTGCATTTACTCTGTGTTCACACACATGCTGCTCAAGTCTTAAAGCTGCATGGAAACAGGTCTTCCCGTATATCCGATCTGCTTGCAATGGTGTAGAGACCAACACAAGTCGTAGCCCGTGTCCATGTGACCATGCATTCTAAATAAGTGGTATCCGACTATTGAGATTTACAGTCTGCAGCACAAACGTCCTTTCACGGAAGCCAAGAGCAAAGCCTTTCAATGCCAGTGAGGTTACCTACCCTTACCCACTTCTCCTCCACCACCACTGCACAACTGGGCTCTGGTGTTCTGCCCAGGAGAGAAGGTTTGAGAGCAGAACTTGATGGAAAAGAGACAGAGGCTCATCCGTCTGGCCATTCCCCCTAACACAGCTTTTTGTCACAGCAGGAGATGGCAACTTCATCTACTCCCAAGCTGATGAAAACCAAAAGGGCAAAGTGGCTCGCCTGGTGAGCCCCGTGGTTTATTCCCAGAACTCTGCCCACTGCATGACCTTCTGGTATCACATGTCTGGTTCACATGTGGGCACGCTGAGAGTCAAGCTGCGCTACCAGAAGCCAGAGGAGTATGACCAGCTGGTCTGGATGGCCATCGGACACCAAGGGAACCACTGGAAAGAGGGGCGTGTCCTGCTCCACAAATCTCTGAAGCTTTACCAGGTGGGCCCCCTTCACCTCGGTCGGGGCAGGCAGCTGCTTCAGGGGCACTGGGATGCTGTTTGCAGGCTATGCAAATGACATGCGGGAATCATTCCAAAAATTATTTCAGGTGTGTCCTCAACCTGAGCTACCGATGCACTGATGATCATCTAGGTAGTGTTATTTCATAGTCTCCTAGTTTACAGGCAGAGGACTAATTGCTAAGAAAGAAGGGAAAATGCTACTCTGTAATTATTTAGGGCTGTCACAATCAACATTCCTTTTGTTTGCTGCGCTTTCCAGTTTTAAATTCTGTGTCACACAAAGATAATGTGAGAAGTTTTACACCATCCACAAGCAGTCCATAAGGATTGAAGAGCAAATCGCGTGCTCATTCGAAATCTCATGAATTCCATTCACCTGCTGTGACTTGAGCTGTTATTTGGGGTCAAACATTTAAATACTGTGAAAATGATCTCCTTTTGTTAGGTGATTTTTGAGGGTGAAATCGGAAAAGGCAACCTTGGCGGGATTGCGGTGGATGATATTAGCATCAATAACCACATCCCTCAAGAAGACTGTGCAAGTAAGTATGGGTTGCTGTAGAAACCAGTGCAGCGCTTGCTCAGGGCATGAGTCTTTCCACTGGATGGTCTTTGTCATGCTCACTTAGACCTAGAATTTTAATGTGGGCGATAAGCACATCCTATAGATGTGCTTGCTTTGATGCAACAAGGCATAAAGCCAGGTCAGTCTACCTTCAGCTATACTATCATCTAACCTGGTTCACTTAGAATGTCTGGTTGGTACCCAGAGAAGTACACCAATAATGTGCAACCCAAAAATCATAGCAAAGAAGAAACTCACAATTTCTAGGCCGTGCCTAAACATTGTGATGAAAAGTAGAAAACTCAGACATCTGGGTGGTTCCAGATATCTCAATGTGTAAACAAAATAGGAAGGCTTTGAAATTTTTCATCACAGTGGATTTAAGGAAGATTGCATTGTGAATGAATCATAGACACCATCATTCTTTGATTTATTATAAAAATAAGTAGAAGTTTCTGACTCTCAGAACAGTTGAAATGCCTCAAAAGAATAAATGAAATTTAGAGATTTTGCCTAGCATTTCAGAGTTTATGGATTTGTCCTGGCCTGGTATATACGAATAAAAGTCTTGACATAGAAAACCAATTCATATTCCCGGTTCTTTATATATAATTATAAATAACATCACTAATGGCAATGTAATAGCACAGTAATTAGTCTTAAGCTCCATTTGCTACACTTAAACTTTTGTTATATATCATGATATAATAGGATGTTAATTGTAACAAAATGGAATAAGCCTACTGGGCAAATTTAAGACAGAGGAGGCCTGTTGGCTATAATGGGTTTTTGGTCATTTTAGCAATTTGCAAAGCTTTTATTATACAATATATTGGATATATGTAGTCCCTAAAGTGGCAATAATTTTATAGGGTTGATTGAAGAAATTAGAATGAGCAGTGAATAAAGGTCTGCTTCATATTATGTAAGGAAATCTATTTAATGCCACAGTACCTAGCAGACCTTCATAGAAAAAATGATAAGGCTTAATATTTAAGTTACAACTACTTTACAAACTCCCCAGCATCCAGGTCTACACAGTTGTTAATATGTCTATTTCATATAGTTACACAGGGCCTATACTGTTTTCATTCCTTTTCCAAGATGGGAAGGCTGATAGTGATATTTTTGGAATGAGAGAGCAAACTCCACCAACTGAAACAAAGAAGTACATTCAGTTTCGTTCAACAGGTTTTCTCTGAGCACCTTCTAAGGGCAAAGCAACATCCTAGTGCTCCAGTGAATACATAGAGACTAAAACAAGTCCCTGAGCCTTTTTCTGTTCATGTGACTGCTGGGCATGATACTCAGAAAGTCACAGCTGAAGTACCATTAAAACTTTATGTTCTCCTGTCTTTAAAATGGATAACCAACAAGGACCTGCTGTGTAGCACAGGGAACTCTGCTCAATGTTATGTGGCAGCCTGGATGGGAGCAGAGCTTGGGGGAGAATGAATACATGTATATGTATGGCTGAGTCCCTTTGCTGTTCACCTGAAGCCATTAGTGTTGTTAATCGGCTATACTCCAATAGAAAATAAAAAGTTTTTTAAAATAGTAAAAAAAAAAAAAAACCAAAAAACCAACAACTCTGTGTTGCTGTAAGAAATTGTCTAAGATAATTCTACAATTATTCGTCAAGTATGTTTCTTTGAAAATTTAGCCATGGATGCTAGGAGATTATCAGCTCTTTATTAATTATTCATGCATTACTACCACAAATATTTGAGTCATGGAGTGTGTTCTGGACACTGTTCTAAATGCTGGGGACATAGGAGTGAACCAGGTCCCTGTCCTCTGCTCAGAATCATAAAGGGCACCAGGACTCCACTCCCCTTGGAGACCTTTTTTTTTTTTTTTTTTATAAGACACAGGATGCAGTCTCTGGCCTTAACGAGCTGACATACTATATGGGAAACCAACTAACACTTAGGAAGCCTTATCTACAAAAGCACAGGATGGCAGCCATATGTGCAACCCCACTTCTGTTTTCTATTTTTACCAGACTTCCCCGCACTCCAAAGGCCAGAGCCATTTCCCCACCCTCCCCTCGCCCTCCACCCCCACCTCTCCTAAGACAACACTCTGCTGCAGCAGGGCTTCCTGGATTTAGATCTGACTCCAATTCCCTAATCATTCAGCACTGCCTCTCTATAGCTCTCCAGTTACCTGGTGGGGTCGGATTGTGCTAAGACCTTTGAGGAAAACCCAGCAGAGCCGCTGGTGATGTGTGTGTGTGTGTGTGTGTGTGTGTGTGAGAGGGTTGTTGTAGTTTTTGTGCATTGTATTTGGTTGAGAGTTCAAATATCTCTTTCAATTTTCTTTGACTTGTCAGAACCAGCAGACCTGGATAAAAAGAACCCAGAAAGTAAAATCGATGAAACAGGTAAGTTTGTCTTGCTGACTGATTTTTAAAACATTTTACATGGCTTTTATTATATTTATGGAGAAACTCTGGAACTCTGGCACACTAGGGTACCGACTGAAAGTCGCTCAGTCGTGTCTGATTCTTTGCCACCCCCTGGACTATACAGTCCGTGGAATTCTCCAGGCCAGAATACAGGAGTGGGTAGCCTTTCCCTTCTCCAGGGGATCCGCCCAACCCAAGGATTGAACTCTTTACCAGCTGAGCCACAAGGGAAACCCAGGGTATCAAAGCAGCTCACATAGAATAAACACCCACCCATGTCAGTGATACTGTGCATGGGCTCTTGTGAGAGTGCCCGATCAGACTTGGGAGAGGCCGTGACAGGTTCAGACCGTGTCAGGGGTAACCAACATGTGCTGCCCTGGCCCTTCCCTGCTGAGCTGGAAGAAGGGCTCAGAGGACGACCACATGAAATACCCTCGTTTATAACTATGGAAACAGGAAGCGAGTGAAGACTGTTTCCTGCCCAAGGACCTACACTACTTTTCATACAGTCATTTGAAACCAACCCAAATTCTTGTGCCTGATTGAGAACCAAATATAATCTTTAAAGGACTGGAGCCCAGTGTCTGTGATAATCTGTTGTTTGGACCACCTGTTCCCAGCCTCCACTACTGAAACCCTTGTTTTGAGATAATGATCACAACATTGATGACAGTGATGATGATGATGAGGGTTTATTGAGGAGCTAGTATGTTTCAGTCACTTTATATAAGTTCTCTTGTTTAATTCTCACAGCTATTCTCTAAGTATATTTATCCCCATTTCACAGATGAGGAGACTGAAACTCAGAGCAGTGACTTGGCCTTAAGTAAGATGGGTAATAACTTTCCAGATGGTGCTTGTGGTAAAGAATCCGCCTGCAATGCTGGAGACCCAGGTTCAATCCCTGGGTCGGTAGGATCCCCTGGAGAAGGAAATGGCAATCCACTCCAGTATTCTTGCCTGAAAAAGTCCATGGACAGAGGAGCCTGGTGGGCTACAGTTCATGGGGTTGCAAAGAGTAGGACATGACTGAGCCACTTTCACTTTGCTTCACTTAAAAGAGGTAATTAGGTGGTAGCCTCAGACTTCAAATTGATTAATTCAGAAGTGTGTTTTTATTGAACATCGCTTTGTGATCGAGTGCAAGGCATTTGGTTGGAGTGAGGTCCTGCCCGATGTTGTATTCCCAGAGGTCTCTGCGCCTCCTGCCAGCAGCGGCAGGTGTTGGACACTTGCCCCAGCATCACTCCAAGCTGCTGCTAGCAGATCTGTAGCCAGTCCATCAGTATCAGCACCAGTTGCCATCAGAAATGTGAACCTATTAATACCATGGCCAGACTTGGATTTGGTAGAGACAAATAGAGATGGTGCCGTATTCACAGCTGATCATCTCAACATGAGGCTCATTTAGCTTAGTTACGTGGTCCACACTGAGATGTAAACTTTATTAGAGATTGTTTCAAAACAGTGTCGCATCAAGGGAGAGAATATTAATACGTCCCTGTGGCTTCTTTCCTCCTGTAGGGACTTGCATCGCATATTTTTAGTTTCCTTTGATTGGAATCCTTGTTGATCAGAACATCATTAAGTAAACACCAGGCCTGTTGCACATTAACATTCTAGTCTCATTTCTAGTATCAGGTAATGAGACTCAGAGCTCCCATGTTAATAATTTCTCGTGTTCCACTCTAAAGAAAACATTTCCCCAGTGCCTGCGTGCAGAGCTGTGTGACCATCTCCTGTGAAACCACCAGGGCGGCAAAGATGCTGATTATTAAATGTGTTCTCTTCAGCAAAACACAGACCTGGTTTCTCCATTGGAGCCATAAGCCATTTAAAATGTCAGCAGCAGGCATGCCCTCATTCTGTCTGAAAGCTCTCTCCTGATTGAGTGAAACCGTAGTCAATTTGGGGGGAAACTTGAAGATCTAACTTGTGGTAAGACCACCACCCAGAAGGGCAGCTTGGGCCATCTTCTGGTGCAGGATTTGGGGATCAAACAGATGCATCAGG
Organism: Antilocapra americana; assembly: GCA_007570785.1. Taxonomy (NCBI): domain Eukaryota; kingdom Metazoa; phylum Chordata; class Mammalia; order Artiodactyla; family Antilocapridae; genus Antilocapra; species Antilocapra americana. Next base: position 1,095,468 of record ML663471.1, on the reverse strand, counting down.
AATGGTTAAATCCCCTGCTAGACCAATGTGGGAAGGAGCATTTTGCAAAGCTTATAGATCTCGTATCTGGCCAAGGACAATAAACACAGATTACAGTCTCACAGAAGGCGGGCTACATAAAATTCAAATTAGATTAGAACCCAGCCCTCACTGCTTGCCCAGAAACAGTGGTTTCCATGTGCTGAGCTTTCTGTTCGAATCACAGCACCAAAGCCCCAATACCTTCCCTCCCACGCGCTGATTCCCAACAACTCTGAAACATAAACGTTGGTGTTTCTTGGCAATGGAGGAGCCAAACCCCACCACAGAAATCCCCCACGGGCTCTCTTGGGAAGGACAGCCCAGAACCAGATGTGTGTGTAACTTCTTTCCTTGTCCATTTTGCTGTCTACCGTCATCTGGTATGTTAGCAGTGCTCACGGAGCCGATTTTGTTTTTCTCCCCAGGGAGCACACCAGGCTACCAAGGCGCGGGAGAAGGTGATGAGAACATCTCCAGGAAGCCAGGCAACGTGCTGAAGACCCTGGACCCCATCCTCATCACCATCATCGCCATGAGCGCCCTGGGTGTCCTCCTGGGCGCCGTCTGTGGGGTCGTGCTATACTGCGCCTGTTGGCACAACGGGATGTCAGAACGAAACTTATCTGCCCTGGAGAACTATAACTTTGAACTCGTGGATGGCGTGAAGTTGAAAAAAGACAAACTGAATCCACAGAGTACTTACTCGGAGGCATGAAAGCAGACAAGAGGTGAGCAGGCAGAGCAGGAAAGTGGAGCGGAGGACAGAGCTTGAGCTGGGGACCGGCTGATCTTTCACTCTTCAGGCTGGGAAGCGCGTTGATGACGCCAAGCCAGGTTTTTCTCAGGAGCTTCAATGAGTTTGGCCGACAGACACGGACAACTTAGCTGTGTTAACAATCGGAATCCTGTACAGTCAAGCTTCTTTCTGTTGGTTTCGTTGGAATAATCAAATGCTGGTGTTGAGACCAAGTATGATTGACTTAATCATTCAAAGGACTCCCCTTTCCCCTTCTCTCTCCTCTTCGTCGTCTGGATTCTTTTTGGAAACTGTGCAAAATCCAAGATGCTGGCACCAAGTGTATTTAGCGGGCCCCCTTTGATGGACACGCTACCTGCAGCCCAGTGCCCAGAGTATATTCGAATAACCGCCTTTCAGTGGACTCCTGAAGCTGGCCTTGTGTATAATCGCCCGCGTCGTGGATAGGCAAAGAAGGAGTAGGATGTTTTCTGTTAAAGTATACCATAGCCTCAGTACCAGTCTAGTGTGTCAGCTCTGTTTACGAAGCAATACCGTCAGATTTCCTCGATGTTTTCCAGTGTTGTACTCAACCTCGTGCTGTGAACTCCATACAGAAAACTGTGCCATCATAACACTGCTGGCAACTGGGTGTGATGCGGACAACCGCAACGAAGAATCCTTGGCACTGGCTAGTCTACGTCCTCTCAAGTGCCTTTTTGTTTGTACTGGTTCTCATTGTGTTACATTCACCTGCCCTGTTTTTTGCTGGTGAAAGCCCTCTTCTTGAATCAAACCCTGGGGGCCTGCTGACGAAGAAGAAAGTATATTTTAGTGTGAGATGTCAGCCTCCAGGAAGGCAAGGGCTCCGAAGATTTGGCAACGTGGCTTAATTGTTCCGCTTTTTCCGTAGTTCAATTTCATGTCTCTTGACCCTTTTGTATAAAGCTGCAATATTCTCTCTTACTGTTCTTTCATATGGAATGTATTTTCAAATGTAAACTCTTTCTCTGCTATCCCTCTGTCTTTTTTCTCTCTTAGGATTTAAGCATTTGCCATTCTTCAGAAAAGAAACTTGCAGCTTTAACCTGCTGGGAATGGCAAACAATTTTACTAGACTTTATGTTGGAAAAATAAATAAATAAGGGAAATTCCTAACTTTGCCCTCCAAAGTATAACTTTGGTTTCCTTGTTAACTGGTTAAAGTGACAGTATCTTTTTTCCTAAAGCCGTTTGTCTATCTATACCAATCAAAATAATCTTTGATAGAAATGTTTGCATTTAATAGAAATAGTGGTTAAGTTGAGGGAAGAAATAATTGGCTTTTAAGTGAGACCCAACGGGATGAAATTCCCTCAAAATCCAAAAATCAGAGATTTTTACATCCAAATACACGAAAATGACCCATGAGAACTTTCTTGTTTTGGTATTGAGTCAAGCAAGGGAAGTGGAAGAAGGAATGGTTAATTTAAGAAAGCGACCATAAATTCTGGTGCCTGGGGATGGAGTATTTTAAGATAAGAGAGAGGAAGAAAAGGAGTAAAGTCAAAACAAATGTTCTTAAAAATCAATTCAGCAGCAACCCTGAAAAAACAAGAGACTTAGTGAAAGCTTCTAGAAACTTCCAGAGGCTCACAATGAGAAAGCCTCCCTTGGAGCTGGCAAGACCTAAGCCTCCAGTGGCACAGAGAAGTAAACATCTTATGAGACAGCATGTGAATTAGCCCAAAGAAGCTCTGGTTGTTTTCCGTGTGTTTGTGCCCTGCCATGTAGTATGGAAACACTTCCTCCCTCCTTCACTGCTGTAGGTCTCTCTCAAGTACTTTTGTGGGGGTCACATTTGTATCACGGAGCTGAAAGTCCATTCATCCTGGTTTAATTGAAATGAGAATGCCTTTGTTTCCAGGAAAGTATTGATCACTTTGAAAGAAGAATAGATTCTAACCCCCAGGGGCATCCATTCAGCCATTATAATCATACCCAGACGAAAGCATTAAGACTTGATTTTTTTTCAAGGCAACAGACTTAAAGTTATCCTCAGCCAAGGAAAAATGATACTGCAACTTTAAATTTTAAAGTATCTTGCACTGATAAATATATTTAAAAATTATATGTTTATAAAGTTATTAATTTGTAAAGGCAGTGTTACAAAATGTTCAGTTTATATTGTTTTAGATTGTTTCATAATTTTAAAAGGTGTAAAATAACATATTTTTTTCTTTATTGAGATCTATAAATCTTTCTGTAGTAAAATGTTTTCATTTTACTGGTATATTATTGCTTCATGTTTTGTACCATCATAAAATTTTGTGCAAATTTTTTTTACAGAAATTTTTATTTTCTATGACAATATGACACTTGTAAATTGTTGTTTCAAAATGAACAGCGAAGCCTTAACTTTAAATGACATTTGTATTCTCAGACACTGAGTCGCATAAAGCAACCACATAGAACTGAACTGTAACTTAAATTCCAAACTATGACTACTACATTCCAAAGAAACAGTTGAATTAAACATTTTCATAAAATATCCCAAACCTGATGGCTTTTATTATATTAGCTTTGTTATTGTTAAAGAAATTGGTATTATTCCAGCATCAAATAACTTTCAAGATTTTTTTAAGGTCTTTTTTTAAAATAATATCCTAATAAGGAGAGAAGATTAAGAAAACATTTCCTGAAAGTAGAACAGCAACCCAACTTGGACACGTGTCAAGATAAGGCATAAAGAATTTGGCCTTATAAATGGAAATTTTTCAACTCCAAATCTTGTGTCAAATGTTTCTATATCCCATTTAGTAAAGTTTTTTTTTTTTAATGAAATTCCCATATGTCTTTTGGTAAGTTTTGTTCTTATGGAAAATAGGTAATAAATCGGATAGTGTTTATGCATGCAGCTGTGCTAAATTTCATTAGAGGGCAAAGCTGAGCCATGGCATTGCAGCTGGCTACTTGGTAATTCTTAGAAAATTTTGAGTCCCTCCAGGACCAAAATAATAGTAGTATAGTAATAATAATAATTACAATAACAAAAACAAGAAGGGTGGAATCAAAGGATGCTCTCTGAATGTAGAGTACCATTCACGAACCAACAGTTCTTTCCTTACCTTCCTCTGTTTATAGGACAATTTAATTCTGAAGCACAGGAAATCTATTAAGATGGACTGCTCTGCACAGCTCTTCCCAGTGAATCAATATTCCTACTTTTCTCTGGACACTGATGTCTTTGGCATCTTCCAACTTTTAACTAAGAAGAGAACATTTGCCCTACTCAGTGGAGTTTTAGGTTTCTCTGCTTAGAGAAAGGGCTTCCCTGATGGTTCATCAGGTAAAGAATCTGTCTGCAATGCAGGAAAACACAAGAGATGTGGGTTCAGTTCCCAGATTGGGAAGATCCCCTGGAAGAGGAAAATGGCAACCAACTCCAGTATTCTTGCCTGAAAAACCCCATGGATAGAGGAGGGAGAGTTGGGTATTCACTTTACTGAACTTAAATTCTATTTATGTTTATAGGTGTACCCAGAAAACGATGACTTATGATGGATCTACCAGAATTAATCCAGAGATACTTTCTGAACTAAGGGCCATAGATTCATGAGTTCTGTTTCCTTCTTTGAGAAACCTTAAACATAAATGCTTTCAATCCATTTCTTGTCCCTTGTTAGCTGCTAAGCTAGGCTTTTCTTCCTGGCTTTAAGGAGCTAAATCACTATAATTCTTCCCAAAGTCAAGAAATAAATACGTCACAAAGATTGAAACATTTAACTTAAAACATGAAAATTATTTATCATTCCATCTCCTGTCTTCCCTGCTAATGTGTTAATTACCACTTGGGCTGGATTGCACTTTATCTTTTTGCAAATCAGAAGGATTTTGTAAAACTCCATGATGTTTCTGCTTCCCAGTGATAATCAGAACTGTCGTGTTGCAATGAAAAGTAGTTCTGCCAGAATTGCCCTAAACTCCATCACAAAGGAATATTAAGCAGCTTTTCAGCTCACAGGTTGAGAAGCTAGAGGGACAGGAACTTCGAACTAAGTAGAACTTAGCACCAAGAAGCGAATGAGACCAGTGTGATCTCTGGCATTATTTTTTTAATATTCCAAAAAAACATTGCAAAGTGATACAAATAAGAGCATCATATTATCACACACAAGTCACTTCTTAATAGCAGGAAAGATCCCATGAACCAATTATTTCAGGAGAGAAGGAATAAACTCCATGGGAAACTTCTATGGCGATGATGCTATACTTCTTTATATTGAGAACATTCTACTTTCGCAGCAGCTCTGGGAGCTAAGCTTTGTCATTATTCCTCTTTATAAATAATGACTCCAAAGTTTAGACAAGTTTAAGGGTGAATCCAGGATGGATCTGGTCTCATCTCCCCCTCCATTCCTCCTATCACACCATAACCCTGCCTGCATGGGCGTGAGAAGTGCCCACAGAGGGCCTGACTATTCAAGCCGGTAGCAGCAGCATCCCCCGAAAGTCTCTTAGAAAACCAGAGTCTCAGGACATGCCCCAGACACACTGAGTCCTTTTAACAAGATCCCTGGATGAGTCACATGCCCATCCATTTGGGTCTGAGAAGCAATGACCAGCCTGCAGATATACTATGCCGGGTATCCCAGAATTTACCTGGTGGTTTCAGGACAGTCCAAGACAGGGAACACACCTGCAGATTTCTCAAAGCACTTTACAAAAGAGTCTGAGCAGCCTGGAAATTGGAGAGTAAAATTAGAAAATTGGAAATCTCACTTACTGAGCCTAGAAGCATGTTGCTGGTGAGGACCCTACATGTGGACTTCTCTGAGAGGAAGAGATAATGGCTCATGAAGTATGTTGCTTGATGAAACATTTAAAGTACTATAGAGAAAAGCAAACAGGACTTGCCAGGTGGTGCTAGTGGTAAGGAACCCGTTTGCCAATGCAGGAGATGTAAGAGACTTGGGTTCAGTTCTTGGTCGAGAAGATCCTCTGGAGGAGGGCACAGCAACCCACTCCAGTATTCTTGCCTGTAGAATCCCATGGACAGAGGAGCCTGCAGGGATATAGTCCATAGGGTAGCAAAGACATGACTGAAGCAACTTAGCATGCATGCAGCACAAAGAAAATACTCTGTTACTCATCAGTGTGATCAGGGGGAAAGGAGGAAGATCCATTTGTGAAGAGCCAAATCCTTCTGTTCACAAGAAGTTGCCTCATTCATCACACACTGTTTACCGCTTTCCAAAGGTGTTGAAATCCTGATTGGTGTTAAAATCATGAATGGTAAAATCCTGAATGGTAAAATAAAGTTCCCATGAGCCAATTCTATCACCTTATCAAAAATCCTGAATGGTGAAACTAGGTTGAACCCAATTTAACCGTGCTTCAATAATTTCTAATCTTGTTTCTTGGAGTCCTTATCACAAATAAGCAAGAAACTCTTGGGTAATAATTTTTGCTGCCCAACAGTGACTCCCAAGAGAAAGTTTTCTATACAGAAAGATGGTCTTTCTAGATCATATATAAGAGTACCAATTATGATGAAAGAGTTCAATAAATGTGTAACATTCATAACCAAAAGTGGTTTAGTCACTAAGTGATGTCCAACTCTTGCGACCCCATGGCCTGTTGCCCACCAGGCTCCTCTGTCCATGGGATTGTCCAGGCAAGAATACTAGAGTGGTTTGCCATTTCCTTCTCCATGGATCCTTCCAACCCAGGGATCAAACCTGGGTCTATTGCACTGCAAGCACATTCTTTACCAACTGACCGAATTTTATTAACATCACTGCCCTATTAATAGAGTTGGAAATCTCTTGCTCTGGCAGAATGTTAGATTGAAATGGACTGTTCTCTGGTGATGGTACTATGACAGAGCCTCACCCTTCAGCAGCTTGAATGAGACAACTTGCCAGGATAGAGAGTAGGTCTGGCCTCTGGGATGCTCCTTTCAGTGATGTGAGCATCTCCCCTGCCCATCACTTTTAATGTGAGTTAATTAACACGCTCTTCAAGGCTCCATCAACATCTTGCAGAGAGGTGGTGCTGGCAATACTAATGATCTTGATGTAATCCTGTCAGGAAACCATTCCATGGCTTATTAGGCTATCGTTGCTCTAATTTCATCCAACTTCTGAAAAATTTCAACATGGACTAAATTGCTTCTTGACTATGAATATGTGATTTTATTTAAAGCAGATTCGATCATTACTCTCAGATCATTTTCAAAATTTCTGCCGTTATTCATGCCTTCTATATAAAAAGACCTTATATCTAGAATCTTAGGCATAATTTTTCTTGAGTCATCTTTTAATTTTATGGTATATTCAAGCTACCTAAGTTCCGATGAATTATGAGAAGAAATACTCTGTCATCCAAATAACATCCTTTTGATTTATTTCATGTATTTATTAGAAAGTTTGGGTGTTTGGGGAGATCCACACAGTGACCCAGCTTGATTTTGTTCCCTGTCCCCTAAGCACCCAGAGCTCGGACAATGGATGTGAGTGCTTCAGCTAATCAGCAAGTGCGTTATTGAATCTCCTCTATGAAAACTTCTTAACTCCTTATCATCATGACCACTGCAATTTTCTGTATGCTTACTGTGTACCAAACTTTACTGGATGTTTCCACTAACACTTAAAACAATCTTATGAATTGAGGTTACAACAGCTGAGGTATAGGATTTCCCTGGTGGTCCAGTGGTTAAGAATCTACCTGTCAATGCAGGGGACACAGGTTTGATACCTGCTCTGGGAGAATTCCACACACCACAGGCCAACTAAACCCATGTGCCACAACTATTGAAGCCCACACTCTAGAGCCCATGCTCTGCAACAAGAGAAGCCACAGCAATGAGAAGCCCATGCACTGCAACTATAGAGGAGCCCGCTCTCACCACAACTAGAGAAAGCCCATACATAGCAACAAAGACCCAGCATAGCCAAAAATAAATAAATAATTTTAAATAATAAAATAAATAATAACAAACTTTAAAAAAAACAGGCCAAGTTATACCCAGAGTGCTATCCCATATCTGCTCCCCATTTTTTCTTTCCATATAAATTATCACCTTTTTGTTTACTACATACCTTACTCATTTATTTTATTATCCATTGATACTGAAAAGTAAAAAAAAGTGAGTGTTAGCCATTCAGTCATGTCCAACATTTTGCAACCCCATGGACTGTAGCCCTCCAGGCTCCTCTGTCCATGGAATTCTCCAGGCAAGAATACTGGAGTGGGTAGCATTCCCTTCTCCAGGGAATCTTCCTGACCCAGGGATCAAATCCAGGTCTCCTGTATTGCGGGCAGATTCTTCACCATCTGAGCCACCAGGGGCACCAGCGAAGCCTCACTAATACTAATAGAATGCAAACTCCACGTGGACAGTGACTTTTGTGTGTTTAGTTCCCTGCGGTTTTCACAGCACATAGAATAGCTCCTGTCACACTATAGGTCCTAAATAAGTATTGTTGAATGAAGGAATCATGGTGATTGGTTGGAAAAAGAGAACTTCAGTGGAAATGGGAAATGAGGGGGGAATTTCCGGGCAGGTTTAACCTACCAGGAGTTTGTTCTGGAGCAAGAACTTGGAGGGTTTGTGTATCAAGTTTTTTATGGTCATTGCAACTCCTGTCCTCAGCTTGCCCTTTGTATGTAGAAACACTTCAGCCAAACAATAAGTTTAATCAGAGAACTGAGAAAATACACAAAGGAAAACACTCAAGTGAGACCAAGTAATAATAGTTTGGTCGTTAAGCAATGTCAGGGACCTTTAGTTCCTCCTCAAGGGCTACAGATAATATTCTGAGCTATATCCTATGAACTGTCTTATAGATACTGAAATCCCCACCAGCTGAAAGAGGTGAACTACGTGATGACCCAGACTGTAGCCATGACAGAAGCAGCAGCAGTTCTGAGAACTGAACTCAAAGAAATGGGAACAAATCAATTGTGGAACTAAAGGTTAACTGTACTTAAAACAATTAAGATGACACTGATCAGACCACCCTGTGACCAATTTCAAGAGGACAGTCAGAGCCAACTGTGCTGTTTCCTCCTTCCCTCCATCAGTAAAAACGCTCCTGCCCTGTGATTGTCAGTCAGGGGAGCTGGCCTTTGGACAGAAGTCTGCCCTCCCCCCCGACCCCCACCCCCAACAGGGCTTTAGAGTGACAAGCAGCGGCATCCCCACTCCCGGCCAGGTTTTTGGCTCCCACCGTGGGGCTCTCGCGACATCTGGCTCCCGGGATTTTCCCGAGCAACGTGGCCGCCATGAGGACGCACAGGGTGGCTGTGAGGAGCCGCTGCTCGTGGCTACCTGTCCCAAGGAGAGGGGTTTGGGGGGATGTTCCTGGTGGCTGCTGAGACCATTTGCTTCGGGGATCCTCCCTGTTTCTCCTCTGCTCGGCACTGGCTGTTACCTTACGCTTTTCCTCGGTGGAACGGAAACAAATGCGTCAGGACAAGGTGAGGCACTCCAAGACCCAGTCAGTCAGTCCACTGGTGTGCAGCTGGGCCAACTTCTTTTGAGTACAAAGTGCTGTTTGGGTATTTGGCTAGTTGTTTCTGATGTGTGTCTGACTTCGAGGGCCTTTTGTGAGGACAAAGTGTTATCCGGGTATTTTGCCAGGTGGTTCTGACGTGTGTCTGTCGTCGAGGACCGTTTGTGTTGGGGACGTATTTACTAGGATTTGTGATAGCTCTGTTTTCTGATGTGTGAATATATATTCCCTTTCTGGAAATGAATTACATCCCCCCATTAGGTGATGGGAAAGCTCGTGCGGCAGAGCCAACTCATTCTTTAATTTCTTCCTTTAGTGATGAAAGTGAAAGTCGCTCTGTCTTGTCTGACTCTTTGCAACCCCATGGATTATGTAGTTAGTGGAATTCTCCAGGCCAGAATACTGGAGTGGGTAGCCTTTCCAAACTTCTCCAGGAGACCTTCCCAACCCAAGGATCGAACCCAGGTCTCCTGTATTGCAGGCAGATTCTTTACCAGCTGAACCACAAGGGAAATCCTCCTTAGTGATAGAATTCCCAAGTTTCACCTGCACATCTGACTTCCCAGGAGAAAGACTACCTTTCCCAGCCTCCTTTGCTACTCTGTGCCCTTGTGACCACAATCGAGCAAGTCATATGCGGGAGGAAATGATGCTTGAAACCTCAGGTTCCTATCTTTAAAAAAACAATAATTATGCCCTTTCCTTGCTCTTTTTCCCTTCACACTGACTGCCTGTGGATGTACCAGTGAAAGCCAAGTACCACCATAATGCATAGACAGATTGACAAGCAGGTAGAATTCAGGCTCCCTGACATGTCTGTGCCACCAACCCAGATGGTTTATGTTCAGTTAGTTACATAGTTCAGTTCAGTCCAGTTGCTCAGTCGTGTCTGACTCTTTGTGACCCCATGAACTGCAGCACATCAGGCCTCCCTGTCCATCACCAACTCCCAGAGTTTACTCAAGCTCATGTCTGTTGAGTCTGTGATGCCATCCAACTATCTCATCCTCTGTGGTCCCCTTCTCCAAGAGAAATACAGATTTCTATGTTGTTTAAATCACTGCTGCTTTGACATTTGTGGCTAAACCAGTACAACATCTAATAACTGATTGGATGTCTAATTTAGAACATTGAACAAAATCTTAAAATTGAGCCCAGATATACTAACAAAGACACCAACCACCAAGATGGTCTTGCCCCCCTCTTTTCTAATTTTTCTCACACTGTAGGTCAGATAGAGTGAGGAGAAAGTCAAGAGTTAGCCATCCTATGTCAGAGCAAAGAGATGGTCCAGGCTCAGTGGTCTAAGCATAAACAGGATAAAGAGAAGCATCTGGACACCAGACAAATAATAGAAAACACAAAAACATCATAGAAAAAAAAAAAAACACAATCTAGGAAAAAACATGAATCAAGAAACCAAAGAGACAACAATGATTTGATGTTATATATAGAATATGAATAAACAAAAACTTATAATTAGAAAATAAAATAACAGGATATGACAGATATAGGACTTTCAAACTGAAGCCAAATGGCTGAACAAACTAGCATCATTACAGGTTGAATAAATAATATAATTAAAAGAACAAAATAGTTTTGAGAACAGAATTACTAGCAGAATTCATCCATAGCAGCCAAGACAGGAATGAAACAGAGCTCTTTCTAGAGAAACCTGATCCCTGAAATTCTCTCATTGGTTTTAATCTCCTGATGCATGAATCCCTGCCTCAAGGACCAAACATCCCTGTTTCTGTGCAGCTTCTGGAGAAATTCTTAGTGAGACTCAGAATGGAGTGGAGAACAAGATGTCAGAGGGAGCCAGGAGAAAACTCAGTGACATTAAAATATTAAATCATAAAGAGGTGATCATCTGTGTTCCTGGCCTCCAAGAGGTTCACATTTCATTAGCTTTGGAGAAATGATATCAGAATATGATGCAGTCCCAGTGGGATTGAAATTAGTCATTTCCTGTTGAGGAACAGCAGGTTTTTTTTTTTTTTAATTTATTAAGTGCTGAAGTGTCTGCATGTTACTGTAACTTCTAAGGATAAAGAACATTCATGTGTTCAGTGCTCTGGGAAAGGCTCCAGAGTGTGCAGTCGCCTTGCACATTTGAGGATGGGGTCTCCTCAGGTATTTTCTCTCCAGTTACAAAGATCCTAGAAAATCAGCTGGTGGCCATCTCACCCCAAACATGAAGGAAGGAAGAACAAAATATTTTAGAGGGAACATAGTAACTGAAACTGGTGGGATGACCTAGGAAGACAACAGGAGGAAAAAACCCTTCATCAAAAGCCTTTCACGGAGCCTTGGTTATTTAAGATGCTTCCCTAAACACGGTTCTGAGGGACTAATGTTTTCAGGAAATGCTATATACAACTACATCCCTCTTTAAGAATCACAGCTGCTTTGATATGCTAATACATGCTTTAATCTTTAATTCAGAAGGTCCCACACTAACCATGAAAAATATCTTGTGTGCAATACTTGGACAGTTTCCCCATTCTGAGAAGTGGTTGGAAAGTAATAGACTAAGAAATAGATTTGTTTGCATGAACACAAGACAGGAACATTAGGTTAAGTTGTAGTTGGAAGCATCGCCCCAAGATGCAAAGTGGTCCTTAAGATTCTTTGTCCTAGTTGAGCAAATAAAGGATGGAAAAAACCTAAGAGAATTTTTGATGAAGGAGACACAGATATGCAGGAATCACAGGGACGGCCAGAATTTACAGCATGTCTCTATCCCATACTCACAACAAATTCTTGATGCTAATAAGCCTAGAATTATCTCACATCATCCTCCCCCTGCTTAATCACCCTTGATTACCTCTGGTGTGCGCTGGTAACCTCAGGTTAAACAATGCAGGCATCCCTTACCTCTTCGCAGGCTGTGACAATGTATCATAATTGAGCCATTTCTGCCTCTCTGGTCACCCTCCTCCTATTCTCCAAAGTGCGTCCTCTGTACATTAATCTGCTAGTTAAATATTGATAGCAAGCCTCTGCCTTAATATTTACTTTGTTGCTCCATTATTGCTATATACGGGGTGATTATTTGTTTCTGTCTTCCCAGCATGTTTAATCAGGACTGAGTCAAGCTTTCCTATGTTTAACCTTCTCGTCCAATCATAGCGGGAGAGTGTTCGGGAGAGCATTTCCGACACCCGCTCTCAAATGATTCTCTGTGCTTGCTCAGTTTATGTGCCGCCACAGCCAGTAGGGGTCAGAAGGGCATCTCTCTTGGGGTCAGGTGGTTGGTAGTGAGAAAGGAAAGCCCTGGAGGCTGTCTCAGGTTGAACATCTCTCTGTGAACATGGCCTCCTAAATGTAGTCTAAGGGAGAACCAGGGTCAACTAGGTAGCTTCTGCGATTTTTAATGGAATGTTAGCCCTGGAGCTCTTACAGCGCTAAACTTGCTAACACAGCAGCCACCCCATCTCCACAAAGACTATGGAAAGTCCCAAAAATAGAGACCTAGATGCCACCCCTGGTCTTGATGGGAGTCTATTAGAAGCTCTCTGGCAAGTAACTGCACTCTCTCCGTTTGCCTCGACTGCCTCACCCAGTTGTGGGGAAGTATTAAGTCATGAGTGAATGAGAAGCATCTTTGAAAATTCACTCTGTTGGGAAATAAAGATGCTTTACGGCATAGAAATGTAAGTATCATCCTTGAATCAAGAGGATCCTTCTGAGTTAATCCTATGTTGTCAGTGGCAGGTTCCAACATATGTTTCCCAAACTGGAATCTGTGACCTCCCTCAGCAGAAAGGCCACAGTTGCCTTTGGCATGTGTAAATTTGAGGAGGGAATAAAAATTAAATTTTAGGCATTTTTGTGCTACAATCAAAAGAAAAATATTTAACAGATATACTTTGGGCTCTTTGCAAGCAATGAGTTGGGAATTCTCTTTCTGCCTCTCCACCCCCGCCCTGATAGACAAGCAAGTGAATCTTCCAGGAAGTCACTGTCTGACTTTCAATGAGAGTGCCTTGCAGTTTAGAGACTTTAGGTAATATTGATATCACATTAAGCACAGAGTTTAAAGTTCCTCCAGAGGGTGCCAGCTAGGCAAATGTCTTTCACATCTGTAGAATGAATAAGAGTCAGCACACAGTAGGGAACTTTTCCAGCTGTTTCCCACATGGTTGATCCCATCCTCCGAGTCCTAGGAAATTGAAGGCTTCTGTGGCAGTAGTGATGTCTGCAGTTATAGAACCTAGAATCTGGGGACTTCTCCAATAGTCCGGTGGCTAAGACTCTGCTTTCCAATGCAAGGGATGCAAGTTGGATTCCTGGTTAGGGAGCTATGGTCACACAAGCTGTAGGACATAGCCAAAAGTTTTTTAGAAAAAAAGAAAGAAGAAAATGACTAGAATTCAAATCACTAACCTCCAAGCAATCTGCGTGCTTTGTGCCTGATCCATTCTTCAAAGGTTTCTGATTATTTGACATTCCTCTTGAACACTATCTCCTGTCACCGTGCCTTGCTTTTTGCAAACAATTGGAATACTCTCTCTCCTCCTGCTTGATCCTCCTTGATTGATTGCCTCAGAACTTCCAGCTCAATTTCGGAGCTCATTTTCAAATTTTCCACTTAGGATACGCCTTCCTGGTCCCCATAAATGAGAGAGAGCCACCATCTAGGTCCCCATAGCATAAGCACAGACCACTTCTAGCAACATCACATAAACTTTTTAACTATTTGTTTACACTTTCTGTATTGGTCACCCTGCAGATAATTAAATCAAAGTCATTCTAGGAAGTTCAATAGGAGTTGAACATTCCAAGAGTTCAATGCAATAGTTTCAAAGGTATTGAGAGAGTTGACAAGCTCAAGAGGGAACAATGAGGCAATGCAGATTGTAATGACACTTGACAGCTGCTAGCTACCTCCTGGGTGGGGCTGGAGGAATGAAGGGAAAATAACTGCTATCAGAATTCAAAAACCAAGGCTACCTGGCCAGATCTGGTCCAAGGGAGCTGCTACCCCTGGGTCACCACCGGAAATAGAGAGAAATGGGGATGGCTATCCTAGCATCTCCCATTCTTCATTCTGCTGATGGTGCTCCTACCACCTTGAAACTGACCTGAAGCCAGTGACTCAGAGAGCCTGGCTCAGAGACACAGCTTTCAGGGAAAAGTCTAAGATTGACTCTGAAAGCAAACAAGTAAGTGGCTGACTCGACTACTTCTTTCCCTCGGTAGATGGTGAACTTTATTTGGTACCCTCAACACAAGATACTATGTAGAGCTGTCGAGCAAAGTATTGACTTAATGTGAGATCTATTTTCTTTGTAATCTTGTCAAAAGGGCTTATGCTTTTTTAGAAAAATAATACCAATTCTCTCAGCCTACCTTAAACCATTTTCTTTCTCTTCATCAAACTGAAAGCTTCTCTTTTTCTCCCTTTAACCACGGTATTTCCATCTTTATAGGCTTTTCACAGCCCCACATTCCCAGGATTCCAAGGGGATGATGAGAAGCTGCTGGTAATCTTGTTGGAAATTTGCATTGAGTTCCCTAGGGCACTGCTCTGGAGGCCAGTCAGGCTAAGAAAGGAGCTTCTTTTGCTATCAGACACTTTTTAAGTCTTTTCATTATCAATTCACCAGTGCAGCACATAATGAGGTCTTGTAGTAGCAGACAGGGAATTCATTTCTCAGCCAAGTGGCTGAACTTGTAAGCTGCCAGATCGTGGACCATTATCTATAATTACTCCTTGGGTATTCCACAAAGATCGTTTTCTTTGTAGAATTAAAAAAAAAAAAAAAAGGCAGGTCTTGTTATAGGTTTGGTAGATTAAACCCAGGCCAAAGGAAGATGAACTGGGGTTGCTATCTTAAGAGGGGATGTTTCTCTCCTTCAGGCGAAATCATTTGCCCTCTACCTTGGCCAGAAAACCACTTCAGTGAAGCACCTGACTGGGACACGTGAATGTGTGTTGAAAGTGAAATTCACTCATTCGTGTCCGACTCTTGCCACCCCATGAACTATAGAGTCCATGAAATTCTCCAGGCCACAATACGGGAGTGAGTAGCCTCCAGTAGATCTCTAGGAGATCTTCCCAACCCAGGGATCAACCCAGGTCTCCCATGTTGCAGGCAGATTCTTTACCAGCTGAGCCACCAGGGGAGCCCAAATGTGTGTTTACTGGTCTCTAAAACCCTGGGTTCTTTGCTATTTGTCTGCTTTTATATGAGTTCACTGTCCATGAGTTTTTATTTCAGTCACGACATGTCTCAGGACTTGCTTATAAATCAGCCAGTTGCCAGATTCCTTACCCAAATGCAGGGAAAGAAAAAAATCATATGCTACTCCAGGGGGAAACAAAATCTGGAAAACTGAAAGCAGAAAATATGGTGCTGCTTGAGGAAGATGGGTGAGAAGGTGGCAGAGATGTGCTTGAGCCCACTGTATGAATCCACCAAAAGCTGATTACGTGGATCTCTTCCCAACTCAGCATTCAGTGAAGTCATATCAGCAGCTTGAAATTGACCCAAGTGACAATATTTCTACCACACAAATAGGCAAACACTGCGAATCGGTGCTCTTTCCTTTTCCTTTCTTTTCTGAAATCCTGTAAAACGTTTGCCAGTTAGCCATGGGAAGGAAAGAATCTCATTTTTGCCAGCCCTTGCCCTTTGATAAGGGGCTTTCTGGGTGGCTCAGTGGTAAAAGAATCCTCTTGCCAATGTAGGAGCCATAGGAGACACGGGTTCAATCCCTGGGCCAGGGAGATCCCTTGGAGAAGGAAATGGCAACCCACTCCAGTATTCTTGCCTGGAAAATCCCATGGACAGAGGAGTCTGGTGGGCTACAGTCCATGAGATTACAAAGAGTCAGATACAACTGAAGCAACTGAGCATGCATGCACGCCACACACACACACACCCAGCCTTTGATGAAGCCCATCAGATAAAGACCACCCTGGACACACCAGCAGGCAAACAAATTTAGGTTTATAACTTGCTACATCAAGGAGGATCAAACACCGCAGGATGTGGGACAGCTCATCACAGGGGAGTTGGGGTGGTGCAGAGTGATTTAAAGAGAGACTGGGGAAGAGGGAACTGCTCTGCAGTGGAGGCTGCCAGGCTGCAGGCAGTTTAGAAACCTGGAGAGCAGTACTCATCACCCAGGGGGAGGAAGGATGAAGTGAGGCTGAGGCAATCATTGGGAACATTGTTATTAGGTAAGAAAAGCAGTGATTGCTCTGAGAAGGGAGGTCACTCATCATTTCCCAGCTGTGGCATTGCCCTGGGAGGCACCCCGTGTGGCCTCAGCTGGGTCCCATCAGAAACGTGTTCTATTTAGCTTGTGTTGGGGACATCACAGTCTGATTACCAGCAGTGCTAAGTGGACTCAGGATCCTGTTTCCTTGGAAACTGCCAAGTTGAGATAACTGTGAAATGTTGTCTTCAAAGGCCTTATCGCCTGGTTTGGACACCAAGGCTGTTTTCTGTGTCAAAGTGACCCACAGGCTCGGAGCCTCCAGGCAAGAATGGCCATCCATTCCCTCTGAAGTGAAGCGAACAACAAAGTTTCTCGCTGACTCAGATGAACAAAAGTGGTTTCCCCAGGTTCACACCTCAGCAGTCTTCACCTGCTCGCCATTGCTTATTTCACATGTCTGGCGACTGGATTCACAGGGGACCAGGCTGCATTTTTCCCCCAAAGGAAGTGCCGATGAAGAGGAAGCTTTTAAGACTGGAAGAGCTTTGTGTCTTAAATACCTTTCTTCTCCAGAAGGAGGCACAGAGCCTGGTACAAGGTCAGTGCCTAATAAATGCTTATGAAGTTCCATCCTAGGGGATGGGGATATTAGGGAGAGAAATGGGACTCTCGAGACCAGAATGGGACTGCTGGAACCACACTATTTAGATAGTTCTGTACTCTGCTTGTTTACAAGTTGTTTGTTACCATTGTGATCAAGTTCCTTTTTCTGTAGCAAATGTTGCTCCAACCTCTCACGGATAGGAAGGAAAATGTGGTATCTGCAGCTGTGCCCTGTAGGTGTGGCCCTGCTGCAAGTAAACATAAAGTGTGACCTTCTAGAGGTCACATCCATATGGCCACAAATCCCCAGGTTTCGGCAGCATCACTCTTATTTTGGTCCACAAACCACCTGCACCTGGATCACCTTGAACTTGCTTAAAAAATGCAAACTCCGATCCAGGGGACACTAAGGTTTTAGAATAGCCGATCCAGATTGTGAAATTTTATTTTATTTTTTCCCCCGTAAGGTCTGTTCAGCTAAAAATCAACAGGAATGTACCGATTCACTTGTCCCGGGGCCAAAGAGAAAAAGACACTCTGGGAACTTACAGTCTTCTGAGAAACTCATCAGCCAAGACTACTTGCCTTGATCTGAGAGAGATCTCGTTTTCCTTTATTTAGACTAAAAAATTTAAAAAACGACATCACACTTCCTGGCCAACAATTAGAATTGCTAATATTTACAAGCTAAGCTGTTTGCAAGCTCAGAGGGTGGGATTGCTTGGGAGTGGGTTAGCGCCTGCAGTGAGCCAGGTTTTCTTTGCCTCCTCCAGCACAGTCCACTCCCCAAGTACCGACACTCAGCTGTTAGTTCAATGCAGAGTCTGGCACCCAGTCCTTGGCCCCACCTGACCAGCCCTCCAGAGGACCTGTTTCTCCTGTCCCTTCCAAACTCTAAACTACTCCCTGAACAGGGTAGGATCTCACCTGCTCAAAGGCCGGCAGTGCAGGTGATGTCCTGCCTAGGGCAAACTCTGACTAATGAGGGACAAGACAGGCCAGAGCCATCCTACCCCAAATACACATGCTCACAGACTGTTCCAGGCAAGAGACTCCCTGGAAGAGCACCCCTAGGTAAAGAACTCAGGCCAAGACATTGTCTCTATGCGTCACTGAGTCATTTCAGTCATCTCCGACTCTGTGTGACGCTGCGGACTGGAGCCTGCCAAGCTCCTCTGTCCATAGGATTCTCCAGGCAAGAATACTGGGGTGGGTGGCCATGCCCTCCTCCGGGGGATCTTCCCGATCCAGGAATCAAACACTCGTCTCTGGCATCTTTCGCATTGGCAGAACCCTTCTGCATTTGCAGGGGGGGTTCTTTACCACTAGCACCACCTGGGAAGTTTTCTCCCCAATTTGTCTATTAAAATATTTTAAATGTCTAGCTTTGGCATTATGAGTAACCGTGGCCATCTCTGCCTTGACATCAAGGATGGTACTTTGCTCATATTTGTTTATCTAGTGCAAGGACCATGTCTTCAATAGAAATTCAGTAAGTGTGTATTTAATTGAATAATTCAAAGTCTCTGCCCTCAGGAACTTGCAGTCAGAATTGCCAGGTACCTGGTGCCATCCTTGAAATGGGCTTGGCCCCCTCAACCATCATGTACCTGAGCTACCCTGGGAGATCATGCAACATTAGAGGTAAAAAGTGGGAGAGAAGAGAACAAAAGAGATGATCGATTGTAAATTTCAAAATTCCAAAATGAACTGCTGAGGGGACTGTGATTGTCCTGGTGTCCTGGGCTGTGATAGTCACTGGTGTACCATAGGGCTGGTGAATCACCTCCATACCAGAGCAACCAGCAGAAGTCTTTCAGAGGCTCAACCCATACAAGCACATCTCTGATTTTAATACGCGAATCACATAACCTTATCTTTCAAAGAACTTTTCTATTTCACAAAGCTTCATAAATTGAGAATATGCTGGTTAATTTGCATTTTTTATCAAACACAAATATTTGCATCACACACAGCTTTCAAAAAAATCCAATCAAACAATCTAGGCATGGTCCCCAGAGTTAACTATAATCAGTTCTTTTGATTTCCCTCAAGTGTTTCCAGTCACATTTCTAAATAAGGTATTGCTATTTCTAATTCTCAGTTTGTCAGTTTAGACATTAACTATTAAATCCCACCATGGTGTATAAGAACTTACCTCTCACCCCCCCCCATCCCTACTGCCTTTTTCCACCCTCCCAACTCAGGTTTATCACAGTATTGAGTTATACCAATAATCAACCAGGTATCAATGTACAATTATCCTTCACTACTGAGCCCATCCAGCTTTCCTCGTGGCTCAGATGGTAAAGAATCTGCCTGCAGTGCAGGAGAGGTGGGTTTGATCCCTGGAACAGGAAGATCCCCTGGAGAAGGAAATGGCAACCCACTCCAGTGTTCTTGCCTAGAGAATTCCATGGACAGAGGAGCCTGGTGGACTATAGTTCATGGGGTTGCAAAGAGTCAGACATGACTGAGTGACCTTCATACACTGAGCTGATTAGCACACAGGTCAGTACTCCTTTCATACACAATTCTTTTCTGGAGTTAATAATTCCTCCCTTCAGTTCGTTTTGTTTGTATGGTTCCCAGTTTCTCTCCAGACCTTCCAGTAATTCTGCCACATGTATACATGTGTCCACGTCATTGCTCCCCCACCACAGTTCTGTATGCACACAGGACAATCTCCCTCAGAGATGCTTAACTGAGCCCCTGCCCTCCTTGGACAGATTTACCTTGGAGTACTGTGTTCCTTAGGTGATATACTGTCCAGTAAACTTCAGGGTAGAATTAAGGCTATGCTGGCACATAGGGCCTCAAATTTTCCATTTCCGTAGGAAGCTATTGGTGGATGAACTCTGCCCAAGGAGAGAGTAAACCAAACAACAGGAAGTCAGAGGCCAAGGATTTTTCAGAGCCTCAAAACTAGGAGAATAAAGAAAGGAAGCTGAGTCATTTGTCACTTCTCTGGACTCCTCCCTTTCTGGGACAGACTCTCATGCTGTCCTGGGAGATGATCCCAGGTACCCACACATAAAATTCCCACAACATACACTCTAAATATCTTACTGCTCTATATTCCAATTACACCTCCATAAAGCTGAAATCTAAGAAAAGGGAACTGAAAACGCTTTTTTATATTTTTTTAAAATCTTGCTTGAATTTGTTACAATATTGCATCTGGGTTGCTTTTTTTTCTTTAATGTTCTGGTTTTTCCGCTGTGAGGCATGTGGGATCTTAGCCCCATGACCAGGAATCAAACCCGTAGCCCCTGCCTAAGAAGGCGAATTCTTAACTACTGGACCAGTAGGGAAGTCCCTGAAAATGCTTTTTATAAAGTGATGGCAAAGACCCTTTCTTAGTCTGACAGGCCAACAGAGGAGGGCCTTAGAGGACAAATAGTCTTACAAGGATTCAGCGCAGCCTGCAACAAGGTTACCTGCACATCCTTACCAAGTTTTTAGAATTTGCCCCTGTGATCTGTGTCACTGCAGAGACACCAGTGCCGGCCCCTTTCCAGTCCTTTGACATGTTTTCTGAACTCTTTTAGGGTCATTTCATTACCCCAGCTTCACGACACTGTGCCCTGTGCAGGCTTTTCTTCAGCCCTTGGTGTGTTGCTCCGAGTCCATCACGGGCCCTTTCAATCTAGACAACATCACACCCTTTAGCTCTGGGAAATTTTCTCATATTAATCTTTTCATGATTGTATGCACTCTATTTTCTGTTCTGGAACTCCTGGAATTAGACACAGAACTTCTTGTTCAATCTATAATTTTCTAGATCTTTATTTCTTTTACTCCATTTGTCCTTTTATTTATTTTTTTCTGGGATATTTCCTATCTTCTCTTCTGATTTTTCTAATAACATATTAGAAGAAGGGGTGTCCTAGTTTTAATTTCCATGATCTCTTTCTTATCCTTATTTTTTTCTCCTTTTCTTTTTTTCTAAATTCTGATAAAACACATGTAACATGGGCTTCCCTGGTGACTCAGCAGTAAAGGATCCACTGCCAATGCAGGAAACGAGGGTTAGATTCCTGGGCTGGGAAGATCCCTTGAAGGAGGAACTGGCAATCCAGTATTCTTGCCTGGGAAATCCCATGGACAGAGGAGCCTGGCCGGCTGCAGTCCATGGGGTTGCAAAAAATCAGAAATGACTTAGCCACTGAAACAACAACCACAGCAATAGATAAACATTTTCCATTTTAACCATTTATGTGTAATCCAGTGGTACAAGTACATACATAGCGTGGTGCAACCACCACCATTATCCATTTTCAGAATTTTTTCATCATCCACACCAAAGCTCAGTCCCCTTTAAACAATAATTCCCCATTCATGCCCCCACCCCCTCTCAATGGCCCTGGGCAACCAGCATTCTACATTCTGGTATCTCAAATGAGTGGGATCATGAAACAGTTAATCTTTTGTGCCTGACTTAGTAATATATCCCCTAGCATAAATGTTTCCTTGTTACAGCATGTGTCAGAATGTCACCCCTTTTTAAGGCTAAATTATATTCCACTGTACGTATATCCATTTGTCTGTCAATGAACATTTGAGTTGTTTCTCCCTTTGGCTATTGTGAGTAATGCTGCTATGAACATTGGTATACCAATATTTTTGTGTGTACTGGTGCACAAACATGTTCAAGTCTCTGCTTCCAGTTATCAGGAGTCTATAACCCAGAGTGGATGCTGGATCATATGATAATTCTGTTTAATTTGGGGGAACTGTCATAATGTTCTCCACAGTGGCAGCACCATTTTACCTTCCTAAATGCACAAGAGGTTCATCATTATTTACTAATTTAAAAAAAAAAAAACAACAACCCTCCTAACAGATGTGAAGAAGTATCACAGTGTAGTTTTGATTTGCATTTTCCTAATAATTTGCAATGTTAGATAACTTTTCATGAACTCACTGGCCATTTGTATATCTTCTCTGGAGAAATGCCTTTTGAAGTACTTTTAAACTGAGTTGTTTTGGGCTTTTTGTTGAGTTTAAAGAATTCTTTACATATTCTGTATTTTAATCTTTATCAGGTTTGTGATTTGCAAATATTTTCCCCATTCTGTGGGTTCTCTTTTCACTTTCTGATAGTGTCATTTGATATATAAAACTTTTGATCAAGTCTAATTTATCCATTTTTTTTCCTTTTCCTGCCTGTGCTTTTGGTATATATCTTATTCTTTTTTTTTTCTCACAGTAATGGATTCCAGTTTCAATGAAAAAGCATCACTTATCTTGCAAGCATATTAATACCGAGTTTGTTTTCTTCTGTTTCCTACATTATCTCTGTTTCCTTCAGTGTCACTGTTTCTGTTTTTGTTGTTGTTTTTCATAGAGGAGATTTTCCCTAAATGCTTGTAAGCTTTGGCAGTTTCTTGGATTTAAAGGTGGGGTACTAAAGCCTGATGGGGCTTCACTGGGCATGAGTGATGGTGGCCAGAGCAAAATAGAGGGCTTTACTTTAAGATGATGACTCAGCAACCCAGCTGTTTTTAAGGGAAGAATGCCCAAATGTCAATACATGCAGGCATTCCTCTGGGGCCCTCAAATTCCTCCACAGATGAATTTTCTATCATCTGACCTCCTGCTTTCTGGACATTTGGCTAGCAGTCTCACAGGAGGGCCAGCGAGGGGGATATTTGAAGCCATCATACTTTATAAATGCATTTATCGGTTTCGTTTGGATTTTTCTGTAACATACACCTGAATGAACTTCTTGACCAAAGCAAGACTTAACCTCGTTGTTCCCAGGTGTGTCCTTCTCCACTTTGTCCCTCTTTACATCTTTGTCTGAGGTCTTGAAATTCAGAGCCTCTCAACTTCAATTTTCCCAAGGAAGAATCAGCTCCTAGTTCTTGATAGGAGGGGAACACGAGAGAGGAACTTGCCTGGGGACATAACCATTCTTCAGGTAGGCTTTCTGCCTGCATTCCAATACAGTACCTTTCTCAGTCTACTCAGGCTGCTAAAACAGGATACAATAGACCAAGGGCTGATGAAGAACAGAAATTTACTTCTCATGGTTCTGGAGGCTGGATATCCGAGATTAGGGTACCTGGGTGGTCAGGCTCTGGTGAGACCACTGACTTCTTGTGTCCTCACCTGGCAGAATGCAGAGGCAGTCTTACAAGAGCACTAATCTTGCTGGGGAGTGCTCTATCCTCACACCCTCCTCAAGGCCCTAACTCCTAATGCAATCCCATCAGGGAGTTAGAGTTTCAACATATGAATGTGGGGAGAACACAGACATTCAGTATACACTAGTATCTCATCCACAAACTGTCTCAGAGCAATATCTTGTACCTCCCAGGTCGGTGCCTCCTTGGGTGCAAACCCGCTCACCTTTCTGTGACATCTCTTCTCATGGAATCTAGGTTTTGGGTTTTAGCTCCCTCTGTTTTTCTAAGGCTTTGCCACTTCTGTGGACTTCTTCATTCCCCATGAATGTATTGCAGTCCTTTGCCCACTGTTGCCTTCTACTGCCTTGGAGAATGTGTCTTTTGTATTCCTTTGTTGGCATATTGGGAGAAAAGAAAAAGAGATACACGAAGTGTCACCAGAAGTCCCTTGCATCTTCCCGAGTACACCTGCATGTCCCTTTCTTTGTAATGGCTGTAGTTTAGCATTTCCCAAAGGACATTTTGAGAAACAGTGATTACATGGGCTGTTAATAAAGATATATAAAGAAAGGATCCCACAGCAAAAGACGTATGGGAGATGGTAGGCCATAGACATCTTCCAGCAAGGTCATTATCTTTCAAACAAGTGCAAGAGCGCTCCTCAAGGAATGGCTTCAGAGCCAGTGTCAACTCCACATAAGAAAACCATTCTCACTGCATATCACATACATACACACACACACATACACACATTTTCACTAGATGGGACCCAGATTTGGCTCTAAATTCTTTTAGAGCTAAAGTATTAAAAAAAAAAAAAAACTAAGATCATGGCATCTGGTCCCATCACTTCATGGCAAATAGATGGGGAAAAAATGAAAACAGCAACAGATTTTATTTTCTTGGGCTCCAAAACCACTGCAGACAGTGACTGCAGCCATGAAATTAAAAGATGTTTGCTTCTTGGAAGGAAAGCTATGACGAACCTAGACAGCATATTAAAAAGCAGAGACATCACTTTACTGACAGATTTCCATACAGTCAAAGCTATGGTTTTTTCAGTAGTTATGTACGGATGTGAGGGTTGAACCATGAAGAAGGCTGAGCACCAAAGAATTGACGCTTTCAAACTGTGGTGCTAGAGAAGACTCATGAGAGTCCCTTGGACTGCAAGGAGATCAAATCAGTCAATCCTAAAGGAAATCAGTCCTGAACATTCATTGGAAGGACTGATGCTGAAGCTGAAGCTCCAATATTTTGGCCACCTGATGCAAAGAGCTGACTCATTGGAAAAGACCCTGATGCTAGGAAAGATTGAGGGCAGGAAAAGAAGAGGGCAACAGAGGAGGAGATGGTTGAATGGCATCATCAACTCAATGGACATGAGTTAGAGCAAACTCCAGGAGACAGTGAAGGACAGGGAAGTCTGGCTTGCTGCAGTCCATGGGATAGCAAAGAGTCGGACCCAACTGAGTGACTGAACAAGAGCAACAAAAGTATTCAATGAGAATGTGCTTTAGCCTCTGAAGAATTCCAAGAATATTTCAAGTAATGACACAGTCAGTTTAAGTCTAGAGCCACCCGACAATAAGTACGCAGAAAGGGACAGCACACAACTGAATGCAGATGCCTGTTTTTGAATATTGCTTAAGTCTTCGGATTTTATGGCCACTTCTTATACACTCAAATGAGACACATCCTGTACTATGGCTTCCAACTTCCTGGAAAAACAACAATTAATCTCCCTCAATGGCCAGTGAAGTCTTCTCCCCTGACAGGCATCAAAACCAGCAAGAGCCTGGGCGCTTGATTTCTTTATTTTTCCCTCTAAGCCCTTCCTATGAAGTTGTCCCACATTTGATGTGTTCTTTGTTAAACAGCACTCATTCTCTGCCTGTTTAGCAAAACAAGCTTTAGCTCTACAGCTACAGCTGAAAGGGTGGATAAAAGAAGATCTGAGACTTTTTTTTCCAAGAGTGGCTGGGGAGAAGCCTTTCCAAAGGCACTCAGCAATTTTCTCCATTCCTGATTTTGACATTTCTTTCATAGTTTGTCTCGTTTCTGAGCTGGATTCCAAAATGCCACTTGTTACTGATGCAGTCAGCGTCCCTGAAGCCCTCAAGAGTGTAACTTCATGATCCACCGAGGTGTCTGGCTGACACGCAGTGCAGCTCAGCTGCCAAGACCCTAAATGAATGCCGATTACAATTAAATGCAAATTAGCTTTGCATTTGCTTCAGCAGTACATACAGAATTTCTTCAGCTGCCTCCGTATTTCAAGGCACAAATGCCATTCCAGACTGTTGTAACTAATTGCCCCCAGATAAGTGTACAGCAAGAATATCCCTATCATGTCATCTGTCAGCACTGATTTACACATCTGACACAGGGAGTGTGTAGTTTACCAGTTAGGCGGTTAAATTAGGTTAATTGACCTGCCACCAGTCTGCTACAGAGGTCAGTAAACTCTTTGTGACCCACCCACCTGTCTTTCTGAGCGCAGCACACTCACGCCAGATTCTGGCTGAAATAAAGCCCATGGCCGGGGCTTTATGCTGGGCTTCCCCAGCCCTGCAACCTCCTGCCAGTCTTGTTCACAAGGTTTTTCCAGAGTCTGGCACACAGTAGGTGCTCATTAACTTTGTTAACTTCACAGTGGAATAAATGTTCTAGTGCCTTCCTTGCTTCACTGTGATGGTTTACATCCACGGGAAATCAGAGTAGCTCTAAGAATGAAGGGGCCAGAGGAAGAGGAGGGAGAACAGCAGGGGAAGACACAGCCTGTGTCCCACTCGCCCTGTTTCTGCAGCTGCTCGGCTGAGCCCAGGTTTGTCTAGCCTGGCCGGCTCCACTGGACCATGTTAAAGATGGAAAGTGCACAGAAGCTACCTGGGCAGCACATGATTACACTTTCTCTCTAAACGAAACCTCATGCATTCACAGCATGTCTCTGCTTTTTCTGCCAAAGCCCTTGGCATATGAAATGCCTCCCTTCCATAGGACATGTGAGCATTACAACGGACCCATTCATGACATGAAAAAATTGCATGTGGCCGGCTTGCTACAACCCAAAATGGCTTTCCTGCTATCGCTGTCACTTCGAAGCAGCTGCCCAGCTCCACCTGTATTTCCTAAGCTCACCTGGCATCTAGATGTCCTCAAGAGACTGGTTCTCACGGATGGGGTTGCGGCTGATGTGTAATCTGTAGACAGCCACATCAAGAGGACCCTTGTCTCGTGTCTCACGATGTGTGATGCTGCACTCCTTTATCAAGCTGTGGGGTCTAGGTCCTCTCCCTTCCTTCGGGGTGGACCATGAGGCTCAGCAAACCAAGTCATAAAAGGCAATACAGCCTCTGTCCTGTCCTCTCGAGACACTCTCCATGAGAACCCAGGAAGCAGGCTGTGAGGCAGCCCGGCAGCCACATGGAAGTTTCAAGTGTACAAGCCCTGGCTACAGCCACGGCTGATGTACCCATGGATGCTAGCCTGCAACAGAGGAGGTGAGCTGGCCAACAACTGTGGCCCTCAGCCCCCAAGCCATCCCAGGAGATACCACACAGAGCAGAAACAAGCTGTCCCCACTGAGCTCTGTCCAAATCGCAAGTTCAAAACGAATGTCACTGTTGTGAGCCAGTAAGTTTGGGGTGATTTGCTGTGCATCAGTAAAGAACTGGAATAGGAATGCAGGTGGAGATGATGTGTGTCATTTCCAATACAGGGCGTTTGAGAACTTGGGGATGACTTGTCCATATGCATTCTCTGCCCAAGGCCCTGGAGACAGCTGGACCACAAGATGGGAGGAGCCAGGTGTTCTGACTGTCACATTGTGACATCACTCAAATACCTGCATCAAACTGATCAGGAAACAGAAATAAATTCTATTGTATGAAGACATTAAAATTTAAGAGTTTAATCTACAATTACCCTAACTCACTGATTTCAGTTTTTCTAATCTGTCCCAAATCTTCCATGCCTCTGTTTCTCCAATTGAGTAACACTGAGTGTTGTCACTTGAGTTTCTGTTCAGTTATCTGCACAACAATGCAGGAATCCTGTATATTATCAGAAGGGCAATACTGACAAACTTCAAATCTCCTGGGTGATGTTTAGGCAGGAGACAAGGGAAGGGCAGGACATCACCATTTCTACTCTTCTTCCTCAACCAAGGGCAGCACCGGCCCCATATACAGAGGGAAAGAACCACTGTACTCCATAGAAGGAAACCCATGCAGGTTAGCAGAGTGGCCTTTCAAGCTCCATTCTGGAGGCAGCCTTGGGTGGGTGAAGCTGAAAGTCACATGTGGCCCTTTAGGAATGAACCATATTGACATCTTTGCTGTGTTTCAGTTTGCAGGAAGGAGGTAGATCTTTGGCTCCCATGGGCTGTGGTGCCAGATAGAGGGCTAGGAAAGTCAGGTGTCCAGAGCCTCACTGGCCCCCTCCCACAGTATCCAACCCCCTCCCCACAGGCTCAGGAATCCAAGTCGAATGTTCATTTCTTAAGCTCTCCATTGACAAGACTTCCTACTTCCTCGGTTCTAAAGAATCGTAGGCCACCAAGCCCTCACAGATAACAATGCAATGTCCTATAACATCCCTCAACTTGGGAACACAAAAGTAGAGAATACTGGCTCATTTTTATGTACAAACAGGAGTTGGTGCTACAGGAGATGGAAGATGGGCCTCAGAGGGTCTCTCTCGGCATTTTTAGATTCTGAGAGACCCCCAAAGACCTGACTCTCTGCCTAGTATTAAAATTCACTTCCTCACATGAAACACATTTGGAAAAATTGAAGAAATTCTGTTGGGGACCTCAGATTGTGTTCCTGACACAATGCTTGAGGAGTCTTGATATTAACCGTGGTGTTCCAGGAAGTAATTTTTTGAGTGTTCAGCATAAAACATCAGTGTCCCTGACCTGAGACATGACCCATGCATCCTCCAGGCACCCAGGGACCTGCCCCACAGCCCCATGCAGCTTCCTTCTCAATGGTATCTTCACCTCTATTACTTATAGCTGCTGAAGACTTCTCTATTTCATTTTTATTTTTTCAAAACTTCCCAGGGAGCAGCTGGAATCCAAACCAAGATGAAAAAGCTTTAGATGGAGAAGTGCAATAAAAATACTCTTGGTTCCTGTTTGCTTTTTGAATCCCAGTAAAAACTCACTTTATCAGTGAATTTCGAATCCCCAGACCTAACAACTCCCTAGTATGATATTTTGGGGTGCAATCACAAACAAAAGAATGTGGGGTTCACTCTGTGTTGCCAGCCCTGGAAGAGAATAAACACAATCGCATGGCCTGTGGGAGAACTTTGGGGGTTTTATGCTTCAACAGGGACCCCCAGAGTGGAATTCTGCTTTTCACAGCTCATTGCTAAGTTGAGCAAACCTCTTCCTACAGGGACCTCAAGAATGTTAGAGATTCTCTCATCTAAAATGGTTCCAAGCTTGGTTTAATCCCTTATCTCTTCACGAGCTGTTTTGGCTCAAGCTGTTTTGATTTCACAGAATGGCTGAGCCTCTGAGATCCCGGCTCCGGCCTCCTCTCTTCAGTGGGTCTCTTAGGGCCTCTAGGCTTAATGTCTTCAATGGAGATCTTGTGGGATAATGTTTCCAAATTTGTTTTCCAGAGCCTCAGTCCCTGGGAGCGGACTTGCCTGGGTTTTGTCAGTCTCTGCCCGGCTCCTCCGGCCTCCTTCCCATGTCCTCTCCTCTCCTCCCCTCCCACCTCCTCCACAGGCTGCTCTCTCCCTGCTGGCTGCATTCTCCCTGCTGACCTGGGGTAAACATAAAGGCTTTTGCTGCCTGTGTTCACTGGGGAGATTCAGAGGTGCCAAAAGCCAGTCGCTAGCTCTTGGCCTCCATCCATCTTTCATCAACTCCTCACAGATCTGGAGGTTTTAAAGGCTTTGTCAGTCCGCAAAATCTCTTTTCACCATTCCCTGGCCGTTAATGTCCTTGCTAAAGGTGACCCTTGTGGACAAGACCCTGTGGAGCTGGGAGCAGAGGGTGAGCTCACTGAGACCCCAGGCTAGGAAAGGCCATTCCTCACTTCTGATGTGCTAGGCAGCCTAGAAAATACATAAGGATGGAGCAGGGGGTCTTTCTAGGTGGCCCAACCACCTCCACTGCTGCCCCCTCTGCTACTGCTGACCCAGGTCCTGTTTTCTACTCTCTGGATTGCTGACCAAGTAGGAGCATTGGCCAGAAGCAGAGGGGGCTGAGAACTTTGACAAATCCAGATTCCCTAGCAAATCAGATGATGAGGAAGGTAACTCGGGGATGAAGTGCATTATGATCCAGGCCCAGTGCCTCCCAGGGATACAGCTGGGTAATGACTTTATGCCATCAAGTTACAACCAGGTTTCAAATGTGAGCCTCCACACACTGGGTGGTACACTTCTCCCCTAGAAGCATTGTTCTTGAAGTCATGTGGGAAAGGAAGGAGCCTTCTAGCAGTGTGTTTCCCAGAGGCAAACACTCATCCAGGTAACTGCACTCCATTTAGAAGCACTTAGAAAATGGGGGTTGTAGCCAGGGATTGTGAAGGTTCACAGACACAAACTCTGGGCTCACAGAAGCCCCACTCTAATCAGAAAGACCAACTGGGGAGCCTGGGCTGCTCCCACGCCTGGCCCCCAGCCCCTTCCTCCCTGAGAATCTGGCCTGGGCCCTCAGGTTGTGCATTCTTTAAACACCAGGGATCATCTCAATGGTCCCTCAGGGAAAGGGAGTCCTAGAGTGAACACAGAACATGGCGGGAGGAGCAAGAGGGACCAGTTCACCCACCCAAAAGGGAGGAGAGACAAGTGCAGAGAACCAGGGAGTTAAGTCATTCATTCATTCATCCAAGAAATACTTATGGAGGGCCCAGGAAGTGTCAGCCACTCTTCTGGGTGCTGGGACTATGGTGGTGCACAAAACAGAGAAACATTCCCTGTTCTCATGGGGATGATGGACCTGGATCTCTGAATTGAGCCCAGCCTGAGAGAGGTAAAGGGTGTTCTAAAGACAGAGCCACAATGTGAGACCAGAGAGGCTTAGCTGATGGATGAGGACAGACTCTCCTGACCAGGGATGGAGGGCAGGGTACAAGGTGAAGGCTCCCAGAGGCCAGGGCATTTGCAGAAGAGACAGCGAAGGAATACTGGGAGGAAGAGGAGTAGGAATGGAGGGGACAGGGAGGTTAAGATGCAGGTGGAAAAACACACTGTGGATAACGAGGTTAGGGCTGTGACCATGGAAGCTGCGTTGGACTGGAGTGAAGTTCATGAGGGCTGAGTGATCAGCCTGCAGGTGTCATGAGTGACTGTCAGAGAAGGGAAATCCAGGGACCTGCCCATCACAGGAAAGGAAGTCCTACACCGCTGCCTTGGGTTTGCATCTTCTGCCTGTAAAGGGGTAAATTTGTTATCAGCTGAATAAAACCAACCATCATTACCACTTCAAGCATTTGGGATTTGTTTTCTTGCTCTTCGAAAGGAAGTAACCATGGGTAGGTATGTGTGTATCTCAGTTTCCCTCTGAAAACCAAGCTGTTGCTGAGTTTACCTCACAAATTACAATTCTTTCCTGGAACCAGTTTAGAATTGCCAGAAAGAAATACCTGGAAAGTACCAGTTTATTCCCTGCTCCACTCCTCTAGCTTAGGATGATGATTTTTTTGTTAATACAGAAATTTCAGTCTTGATCTGAAATATCATACATATAAAATCCCCTGAAACAGACATGTTTGATCTTAGAGTTTGTTCTAAAAATAATACACTGATTAAGCTCTAGGCCCTTTCCTTGTGTATTTGTCAAATTCTGGTTCTTAATTGCAATTTTGCCTAATATAAAATGGTCACATAACTTTCTGTTGGTTTTTTGGTTAGGCATTGCTTTGCCTTACTTTACAAATTTGATTACTATTTTCAGGTATCTTAAATTCTTTAAGGGAGTTTTTATTTGGGTTGATGAATAATTCTACTCAATAGGTCTCAATAGAATATCCATACTCAAAAGTGTTGTCAAAGATGGATGCATTTGTCACCCGTGTCTCCCCAGAACTTTCATTAGGAAGGGAAAGATAACAGAAGGAACAAACTTAGAGTCACCACATTTGGTGCCAACATCTCTGCAGTTTCTGCCAGAGTCCCAGGACCCCTCTTTCAGCTAGTCCTCTTGTGCAGCAGCACAGAGTGGAGGGCCTGAGTTGCACCTTCGGTCTGCTGGCTTGCAGATGGCAAAGCCCTGGGTTCCTCAGTGTTACACTGAAAACAGAACACTCTTTCCCTCCCCCAGCCTCTCCACCAGGCTGGGCCTATTCAAGATCAAAGCCCATTATCTCTGAGAGAACAGGGGCTGTTTATCTGTTTTGTGCACCACCATCAGAAGAGTGGCTGGCACATCATTGGCTCCTTACAAATATTTGTTGGGTGAATGAATAAATGACTTAATGCCCCTGGCTCTCTGCACCCTTTTCTCCTCCATTCTGGGTGGGCAAGCTGACCCCTGCCTTTGCTCTATAGAGAGAACCATGTTCTGGGTTCTCTCAGAAGACTCCCCCAACCCTGAGTGAATATCAGGATGATTCCTGGTGTCTAAATAACACCCAAAGATTCTCAGTGAGGAACTGGTTGAGGGCTGGGTTGGGGAGCAGCCCAGGCTCCCTAACTGGTCTTCCTGATAAGAATGGGGCTTTGTGGGGCCCAGGACTGTGTCTATGAATACTTACCGGCTGTGGCCACCATTTCATGAGTGCTTATGTCTAAGGGTCTGCGTGCATGCATACAAAGTCACTTGAGTCATGTCCGACTCTTTGCAACCCTGTGGACTATAGCTCACTAGGCCCCTCTGTCCATGGGATTCTCCAGGCAAAGAAGGGTTGCCATTTCCTTCTCCAGGGGATCTTCCTTACCCAGGGATCGAACCTGTGTCTCTTACCTCTCCTGCACTGGCAGGTGGGTTCTTTACCACTAGCACCACCTGGGAAGCCTGTCTAAGGGTCTCAGTTCAGTTCAGTTCAGTCACTCAGTCGTGTCCAACTCTTTGCGACCCCATGGACCACAGCACGTCAGGCCTCCCTGTCCATCACCAACTCCCGGAATTTACTAAGGGTCTAAGGATCTGGCCCACAGCAAATGTTTATCAAGCACCGCTGATACAGTGAGTATTGAAATATTGACATCTATGGGTCTTTTCCTCATCTGCCACCCAGCAACCCAGGAACCTGCAACCTGTCCCCAAGTTCTGGTCCACAACTTCTCCCAGACAGTAGGATTCACAATGTAGGAACCAACATTCTACCCTACAGACCGTGAGGCAATAGCATGCACATGGGAAACCAAATAATCTTGGGAAAATCTTGTCCCCACGATCTATAAGATTTTCTGAAGAAAGAGCATATTTCAGAGGACAGAGCATTGGGTTTGAAGCCTGGGACTGTGCTTTGAGATCTGTCTTTCCTAGTGTGTGACGTAGGGGGACTCACATAGCTTCCCTCAGTAGTCCCACATCTGCAAAAGAGGATACTAGGAATAGCCATCGCCAGGGTTTTTATCTGAATCATGTATGAATATAAACACTAACCCCCAAAAGGATAAAATCAGAACATAGGTGGGTTTCCATCACTGGTTGCTAATCAAGCTGTGTATTCCTTCCCTTACCTGTCTGTCTATCCCCACTCCTCTCTGGCACACACACACACATACACACACACACACACACACACACACACACACAGCCCCTTGGTCATTTTGCTGCATCTTCCAACAAAAGAAAATATAATAGACAGGCATTTTTATTTTCAATTTTTAATAAATTGTTTAATGGAAGTCATAGAAGATTGTGTCTGCTTGGGTTGAAATGAGTCTGGGAGCTTGCTGCATCTCATTAAGTTCAGCACGCCCGCCCTGCAGTTTCCATGGAGAGAGGCTGCCTGCAGAGCACACCTGTCTCCTGTCATGTCACATCGTCCTCTTATATTCGCAGGTTTTCGCTTCAAAACACTTGCATCCTGCTATACTACATGACCCCTCTCGTGTGGAGGAGTTTGCGGCACACGCTCGTTTAGCGCAGGTCTAAGCTCATGACTGCATCGTCTCTGTGGCTTGGCACATAGATGCAAATAGCTTTGATGAGTTTCAGTCTCTTGGATAGTAACAGTTGTGTCTGCCAAGGGAGGATGGACTCGATCTGAGACTAAACCAATTAGCAGCAGGAATGCCCCTGCCCTTCCGTGCTGCTCCCGCATGGATTTTTGAATTTGCAGCATGAACAGTCCTCACAGGGCCTGTGCCCTATAATACTTGGTATCCTCAAATCCCCACGTGGCTGCTGCCCCTCTCGACACAGCAGCCTCTGAGAGCCCTTGCCTGTCTGGGCTAAACCTCCCATGTCTGCTTTGAACTACTTTCAATATGAGGTGCCCTTCCCATTGTTTCAGAGATTCCATCACTGTTGAATAGCTTGCTCACTCAGTCATGTGTGACTCTCTGTGACTGTAGCCCACCAGGCTCCTCTGTCCATTGGGATTCTCCAGGCAAGAATATCAGAGTCGGTTGTCATGCCCTCCTCCAGGGGATCTTCTCGACCCAGGGATCGAACCCACATCTCTTTACATCTCCTGCATTAGCATGTGGGTTTTTTTTTTTACTACTAGCACCACTAAGGAAGCCCATCACTGTTGACTACTGGCTTCTAATTGTAGTTTCAACCAGTAGAGCAAAGTCAACTGTTTGGATTTTTTAATATTATTTCAATTATGTAATAGTCTTTAAACACTGAAACCTATGAATATGTAAAAGCCCCCAATTTCAACTCAATGCTGAGCAGCTGCACCAGCTCCCGACACTTTCTGGGGCAGGGTTGGGGGAGGGTGTAAGCCAGAAGGTAGGCTGGAGGGGAAGGGCCTGCTTTGCTACCTCCAGATCCTCTGAGCTGCCTGGGCCTCAGAGCTAGGGCTCCAAGCACAATCTAGAGATGACTGGTTATCTCTTGTTTATTGGTGATCTTTGAGTGGAAAATATTACTGGGTGGTGAACTGGCACAGCTTCAACTGAAATGACTAAGCTTGCATGAGTCACAGATGCTGCCATATTTCAGGCACCATTCCCAGGTTTGGGTTCTTAACACCTTGTTTAGGGTTCAGGCTTCATCCAGGCAGGTTTTGAAGGTTGCCTATCCCCACATCCTCCAGTAGAAAGGAGATGACCACCCTGAACACAGCATGGGCCTATGACAAATTTGATACCCTGGGAAAGTGAGATTTGCTTCCTGTTCATCCTTTGTGATAAAGACTTGTCATCTGATAAAGATGGGCTTCGCCCCTTGCTCATAGCCAGACCTGAGTTTTGTCTGATGATGGGGTGTTTATTCCTTTCCTCAGGCAGTCACTAAATCCCAACTCTGAAACCTCAGGAGATTTACCTTCAATCACCAGCAAATCATCTTTCTCCGCTTTTGTTTCCAAGGGGCAGGACAGCTGCTGTGTGGGACGTTCTCTTTGTAATTAGCTAAAAGGCTCTGTGTCTGCCTGTCACATATAAATTCATGCCCACTGTAACAGGCCAAGTAGAGAAATACTCAAGGCTAGGCTTAGCACATCAAGAACCTGAGCTGGATCTTTACCATTAGTCACTGTCCTGATCAAGAAAATAGACCCAGAATAAAAATCTGTACATCACATAACATCAAGTAAGCAAAGCAAAGGAAACACACTGTCACGGCTAAGGTGAGCTGCTTCTGCACAAACGGCTCCACTTTCTCTGCTGGAGGTGAGCTCGGTGCTGTGGAATCCAGGGAGGTACACGGGCCAGACTGGTGGAAGGGATGATAAAGGAGAGCCTGAGATGAATCCCACAGTTCAGTAGGAGGGTGTAAGCTGACCATTCAGAGTGAGCTAGAAACATAAAACTCAAAGGGAGACAGGAACTCTGAGCAGCTCAGAGGGAGGGCAATGGACTGGGATTCCAGAGAGGCAGGCTGGATTGAATAGAAGGGTGCAACTTGCAAGTGTGACCTGCAGGAAGGATTTGAAGCAGAGGAACAATATGATCAGAAGCGCAGCTTATAATGCTCACTCTGGTGGAGGAGTCTCAGGAGAGAAAAGAGGCAGCAGGAGAGCCAGGAACAAAGGGTGTTACCTTGGCATCTGGGCAGCAGAAGGAGACAGAATGGAAGAACGAAGAGATGATTAACAAGATGAGGGGTTCAGTGAGATGATGGGCAGGAGGGTGCATTTGGCCTCAGAGACTTCTGGCTTCGGCATCTGGAAGAACATCAGATCCATTCATGGAGAAGCAGCCCGCGGTAGGGAGCAGGTGGGCACGATGGGGTTGGAGGGAGGATGGAGTGATGCCGAGTTCCACTGGACGCGTGTTGCCCTGGAAGCTCCCAATCCTTGGCTTCTGCTTATGTGCTGTGGTCAGGCATGTGATCTAGTTCCATGCATTTAGGTAGCTGTGACACCCTCTGTGCCCCCATGGAACCCCCTACCTCCACCCCTGAGGGGACATAACAGAACTGGGAAAACCAGTCAGCTCTTGTTGTTACAGTAGTTTATTCACTGTTGTGTCTGACTTTTATGATCCCATAAACTGTATCCAAACTCCTCTGTCCATAGGATTTCCCAGGCAAGAATACTGGAGCCAGTTTCCTCCAGTATTCTCGACCTCCCGCCTCTGTATATTCCTGACCTTCCCAACTCAGGAATTGAACTTCCATCTCCTGCATTGTCAGGAGGATTCTTTACCACTCACCCACCAGGGAAGCCCGTCAGCTCTTAGTATTTTCTGAATCACATCAACGCAAAGGAAAATGTGAATGCAAAGCACACTGTGAAAATGCTATGTGCTACCTGAGATTAAAAAGGCAACAACCTTCTTAATCCTAATATAAAAAACTCTAATAATTTTGTTCCATGAAGCAAAAACTATAGCCCTGTTATAAATTCTGAAAGAGCTGATTGATGGTAATCAATTTTTGCTACATTAGTAAAAGCATCAAGATCCAGGTAGCCAACCAATAAAAAATTAATAGTGCCTACTATGTGGAAAGGGATCTAGGAGATGCAAAGATGTGTGTGATAGACCACATCCTCAAAGAATTTGTAATTTTAATGGACATTCATGAATACAAATAGCTATAGTTAAAGGTGTATATTTCACAAGAACTGTTAAGCCAACTGTCAGCAAACCCCCAGATGGAGAGATTAACTCTGACTGGGATGGTGAGAAACCATGAGGGGAATTAACAGGACTAAGTTCACTTGGGCTGAGGATGCTTTATGGACCTTTGAATATGAGTAGGATTTCATTCTAAGTGCGACACAGGGTCTTTCTGCCTTCATGAAAGAAAAAGGTCACAATCAAGTGTCAAGTATATATATTAGGTCAAACCACATGAAACAGCCATTTTTACAGGATAAAACATGGTTGAGGGGTTTCCCTGGTGGCTAGGTGGTAGAGAATCTGCTTGGCATTTCAGGTTTGGGTTTGATCCCTGGTCCAGGAGGATCCCACATGCCATGGAGTAACTAAGCCTGTGCACCAGAACTACTGAGTCTGTGCTCTGGAGCTCGGGAGCAGCAACTATTGAAGTCCATATGCCCTGGAGCCCAAGCTCTCCAACAAGGAAGGCCTCTGCAATAAGAAGTTCGCATATTACAACTAGAGAGTAGCCCCCACTTGCCACAACTAGAGAAAAGCCAGAGCAGTAATGAAGACTCAGCACATCCAAAAATAAAAATAAATAAATAAATAAAATCTAGTTTAAAAAAAAAAAACAGTTGAATATTGGCAACCTCATGGAGCTCAATATTGTACTATTCGACCTGAGGCCTCAGTTCCAAAAATCTCCAGCACTTGCTCTGGATCCCGAAGCCTGCTGATGAGGCTTTGACTGGTGAGGTACCAGCATCCTTTCATCCTTCCTATCCTGAGGGAGGCGTTCCCAGGAGCCCACATATTTCACTGGAGGCCTATGGACAATTTGGAAAGTTCACTGGTGGCATCTACCAGATTCTTGTGGACAATAAAGGATAATCAATAAAATCAGGTCATGATCCTGATGGCAAACGTCCCTGGCAGGTCTTGCATCTGAAATTCTCACTAAAACCAAGACTCTTAAGTCTCAACAGCTTCTAAGAAATCCACATTAATTTCCTGTTCAATCTTTTGTGCAGATTAATCATGAGAACATCACCATCATCCCAACTCTCCTCTGCTAAAACTTGCCCAGGGTTGAAGAGTGAGCTCAGACTTGCATCCGCAGGAGTGTCCTCTAAGGCCAGGCTGAGTCAGGCTTTTTGAATCACTCGTGCTTTTTGGAGCCAGCTGATTTGATGTGGTCCACTGATGGGAACGCAATGATTCCCGGAAGTTGAGGTCATGAACTGGAGCGTATTTTTAAAACTGTATTAGAAAACCATTTCAACATCCGGGTGGAGTTGAGAAAAACAATTTTTCTGATAAATAATTGAAGTAGTTAAATTTAGGCCCTGCCCAGGATTGTGGATTCAACTACAGCATGAAGATGAAATTATTGTGTGCAGCTCATTTAAATTCACTGCTCAGATGGCCTTGTTTTTTTTTTTAAAGGGACAGTGTCCTTCTGGAACTAGAAAATTACTCTGAGAAACTCAAAGATCCCACAAACATTTTCAGATGTTACTTCATTGGCCCTGCAGCCCTTTCATGGCTCCTGTTTGGCTTTGTTCAGAAGCTGAGGTTAAGGGCAGAGTTGAGCCAAGGTCACCCTCAGCACTGGCCAAGATGTACCTCAAAGAGGATGATGCACAATCTGGTTCGTATCAGAGAGAAAACACTGCCTCAGCAGCTTGGATTAGCCACTGTGTTCCTTCTGTGAGCAAGGGAGAAAAAGGAAAATACAATTAGAGCTGATTTTAGTGGTTGGACAGCTTGGTGAATGGAGCCCAGGGTCTGTGGGGGCCCCCAGCCGCCACCCTACGTGGGCTGGAAGGACAGTTGGGCCTTGGGTCAACATGTCAACAAGATCAGTCCAAGGTTATGTTCCCAAGGAACCTTGGGAACAAGGTTATGTTCCCAAGCCATGGTCCAGCTTCCTGCTTCTATGAACAGAGACGTGAATCCCAAGGGGGCAAAGGCCTCTTCCAAGGTCATAAAGAGTTGGTGGCTCGCCAGTTCTCTTGGTTCCAAAGGACTGAGTAAAGGGTGGAGGGGAAATTGAGTGGGTAGGGGAAGGAAGAGAAAAGGGGAAGAATGGAGACCGAAGGACAGAAGAAGTAGATGATGTGTTGGGAGAGGAGATGCTTCCATGTCCCTGGCAGTGGCCTGTGGCCTGCTGACCACCTGTGGGACCGAGCGCCGTGGGAGGTGGCTCAGGACCTTGGCACTGCCCCTGCAGGAATGGAGACACCAGGAGCTGAGTGCCACTCCGCCTCAGGCCTGCGTGCATGTTACCTCCTGCAGGAAAAGTGGGGGGCTGATTTTATTTTATTTATTTATTTTTTCGGGGACTGATTTTATAAATGAGTGAACACCTCTGCTCCGAGTCCACTACCGCAGCCAGGACTGCATGGGGCCCAGCCCTCCCTGCAGCCACACACACCCTCCCGTGGACACGTGTGTCACAAATGCCCACAGGGCCCCCTGAGTAGAGGAGCCCTGAGCCGGCAAAGCAAGGGGATGTTGATCCTGGTCAACATGGTGGTACATTTCCTCTCTGCTTGTGATCACAACTAAGACTCTTCCATATTGTTTAAAAAACAAACCAGATCAAGGCAGCTGGGAGGACAGTGACATCATCTTCTCCAACAACCTGGCACCACACGTCCGTGACTTCCTGGGACTGAGTGCGGTTTTTAAGAGGGAAAGGATAGTGTTTTGTTTCATTTGTTTTTTAGTTGAGTGGCAGGTGGTGAAGGTTTTTTGGACTGCCCAGACCTGAAGGTATGGCAGGCCCATCCTGAGCTTTGTGCCACAGGGGGCTGGCAGCACTAGTGGAGGACCCCATGTGGGTGATGGATGAGGGGCCATCCAGGACCTGCAGGCAACATGAAGCATCAGAAGCAGCAGAGCCTCTCGCATCAGGCTGCCCCCACCCTTTGGAGTCACAGCAGCACTTCTCCTGCAGGCGTGAGAGACTTGAGGTTCACGTGCACATGACTGCAAAAGGGAAGTCCTCTGGGCGGGCATCGTGGTGCAGAGGGCCCCGCAAGGACATATTCGGTATTGCTTCACTCATTAATTGTTTTTCCTAGTAATTGTTAGTCGTTCAGTTGTATCCAACTCTTTGCGGCCCTATGGACTAGAGCTTGCCAGGCTCCTCCTCTGTCCATAGGATTCTCCAGGACAGAGGAATTCTGGAGTGGGTCGCCATTTCCTTCTCCCAGGGATCTTCCTGATCCAAGCATTGAACCCCAGTCTCCTGCACTGCAGGCAGATTTTTACTGTCAGAGCTACCAGGGAAACCCTAAATGACTCTCAAATAGGCCATGCTGCCCTATGGTAGAGGGTCCCCTGATTGATGTCTCTTCTTTCTGGGGCTTCAGGGAGCGGTGCTGACCGCCCAGCTCCCCTATGGGCTTAAGTACAGCAGAGATCTGGGCACAGGTTAAAACGAGGGCAAGAGACAGAACAGGAAGTCTGCACTCGCCTGGCAGGCAGGAAACGAGAGCTTATCTTCTATTCCTCCTGCAGCCCAGGGCAGGACCCACACAGAGGATGCAACAACCCAGATTTGTGGATCGTTCATGGGAAGAAAGGGTAAGCAGAATGGGGTGTTTCCTGGACGCCTGTCTTGTACGCAGGGAAGGCCCTGCTGGTTACTACACCTATCTGCCTCCCTTTCACAAAAGATGCACTGATCCCACTCTTGCCCCCACTGTAAATTCTGAACTGACTTCCTAAGGATGTGTCAGATCTCAAAAGAGAAAGAGGGCTTGGCCAAAGGAAACTCCGCCACGCTCGCCTTTCATAGAACGAGCAGGAAGTGGAGGCAGAGACACAGTGTTTGGAAATAGATCAAGCAAAGGGAATGGCCTGGAAAATCACCTTCCATTTGCCTTCAGAGGCTATTAAGCATGAAAGGAAATTCCCAAAGGAAG
Source organism: Antilocapra americana (assembly GCA_007570785.1). Lineage (NCBI taxonomy): Eukaryota > Metazoa > Chordata > Mammalia > Artiodactyla > Antilocapridae > Antilocapra > Antilocapra americana. Next base: position 1,055,225 of record ML663471.1, on the reverse strand, counting down.
AGTGAGGGATCTGTCCCTGCCCATCTCTGCAGACAGCCTAGATGCTCAGCGCTCTGGAATGATTCAGGTGGGTGGCCCCCGCGAGGGCAGAGAAAGAAAGAGGCCACCGCGCACGCTTCCTCCACCCATTGGTGGGCGCCCCTCAGCCCTGAGTTTTATTGTTCCAGCCAGACTTTATCAGGACAGAGACTCTATTGGAGCATCATTTTTCACGTACTAGAAGTAACTTCATCAGCGTTACCAGAATCTTCCTGGTGCTTTGAAAGTAATGTCCCAGCTTCTCCACACTTTCCAGGAATGAATGATATGAAGGAAGAGGTGCCTGCAAGTTAGGCCACCACCTGGATTGTGATATTTGTGCCAAATGTTCCTCTGCATCCCTGAATATCCCAGCTCCATTTTTGTGGCTCAGCATCTTGCCTGTTTGTCTTACTTTGTTTCCGAGCTGTGATGACTGGGCAGTGCACCTATTAATCTTAAATGAAATCAAGTCTCCGCCACTTCCATTTGAAAAAAAAATCGCTTTGCCTCTCCCATTTGATTCCACAGCATAAAATATGCATGATTCCTCTGGCCCCTCCATGCTCCTGGCTCCCATCGATTCTTTCGGTAGCACTGAGCACTCACTGGAGGGAAGTACTTCCTGTCCATCAGGGATGAGCCCAGGATGACAGCATCCCCAGGGTCCAGCTGCTCCTTGTCTGCTGGGTCTGCAGCAAAGCTCCTGCTGCTCCCACTGGGGGTTCTTGAGGGTTTCCAGGCCACTCTGCAGATCGCTGTCTCTGAGGCTCTGAGTCCTGATTTTGCTTCTTATTTCATATACCTGCTACACACAAACACTACAGACATCTTCTGTGACTGCCTAAAGAACCCGCCTGCCAATGCAGGAGACATGAGACTTGAGTTCCGTCTTCGGATCAGGAAAATCCCCTGGAGAAGGGCGTGACAACCCACTCCAGTATACTTGCCTGGAGAATCTCAGGGACATGGCAGGCTACAGTCCTTTGGGTCGCAATAGAGTTGGACATGACTGAAGCGACTTGGTACACACACACATACTCTGTGACTCCAGGGACTGAGTCAGGGCAACTGTGGGTGTGGCTGTGGAGCCACGAGGATCTGGGAATCTCTAAGCCACTTGGTTGACCCCAAGGTGGTGGGTTCTTCTAGAAGAGAAAGCATCCACATTGCTGTTCTTGAGTCTTCCTCCTGCCTTTCATAAGTAACTCCTGCTGGTCTTTGTACATTACTCCTGACTTCACTATACCGCAACACATAGTAAGGGTTCCATAAACTCTGAATGTATGGGTTTATGCTCAGCATCCTCCACAATCTATTTTTGCATCTTCTTAGCACCCCAAGTGTTTTCCCTAAGAAAGAACACCTCTCCTCCCCTAGCCAACACCATCAAAATGTACCTGTCAGGTATCCCAAACTCTCGAACTCTAGCACTTTGCCAACTGTGTAATTAATTGCTGTGCAGTTGTTCAAAACAAGAGTTTTGGAGTAGACCAGACTTGGGTTCAAATCCTTGCTCTTACAATATATCCACGGAACCTGGGACAAGCTATGCAACCCTTGAGCCCTTATCTAGGAAGCAACAATAACAACAGTGACTAATCCATCAAATTGTCACTCATACCGCAGAGATTTTATGAGATGTTGCAAGAAAAGAGGTTAGCCAAGCACATCCTACATGCCCAGTACATGTTGATTATTACAGCCACTGCTTTTCTTGAGTTAATCCATGTAACCAGGGGACATTTGACCTTTACTGAACATCCCATAGGCCAACTGTGCCACAAGACTACGGGGACATTGGTGGTGAACATTTTGTTAGTGGTGGACATTTTGTTCAGCCAGAGGGAGGGATTTGAGGGTAAGTGATACTCTGGACAGACACTCCTCAACACCAGCAATGGAGTGTTTCTTCCTCCTATCCTGATTACGGAAAGCAAAAACCAGAAGCCCTGATCCTGGGCTGGAAGGTAAACTGAGTTTGTCCAGCCCTTCCCTGTACCAAGACGGCAGGATGAGGAAGAGACAGAACAAACTGAAATCTGATTCTGAGTCAGTGGGCCCATGTCAGTCATGAAGTTATTTTAAATGGTGGCAACAGGAGTTGGGTTTGAGGTGGCTTTTGTTGTATTCTCTGCCCTGAGAAAAGCTGGAGAACATAAAAGAAATAATTGAAAGTCACTCCGGCTACCCTGGTATATTCCCCTGAAAGCTCACCAACAAGGCTCTCATTTGCTGTACAAACATCTACCAAGCTGAGATGGAGCCCTTCCCAGGCGGGACCCTGAGAGAGGCATTAGCTGTGCCCCTCGCCAAGATGAAACTTCTGGGTCCTCTGGGAAAGGGCTCAGCAAACAGAGTTGTTTAATGCAGCTTCATTTGCCCAACCAGCGTCAGCATGTTACTGCCTGAGAATGCATTCTGCAGGGCCAGGCTGGCACTTTCTCCATCTGTTTACATTTAGAATGGGACTTGCTGCCAAAGATTTGAGTTCCCTGGATTGTGGAAGCCAGAAAGCACAAGCCAAAGGCTAGAAATAAAAACAAATTGAAAAACTACTCATAGCCTAGTTGGATTCAGAAGGACCAGGGATTTTCCCCTAGAGCCTTCAGTCCCAGGGAGGAGGGTCTTCATGGCAGAAAACCTGAGTGGGCTTCACAGGGTCCCTCCCCAAGTTTACCACCTTGACTCTGCTCTTCTCCACTGCCACTGGGCCAGGGACTCCTCCAGGCTGGCTGGAATGTGTTGAGTTCTTAGTTATCCCAGCCTGGTGTCTGGGCTTAAGAAACACTGGTAGGTGGAGTGAATAAATGGTTTACAGTCAGTTCTTTGTGATGGTTTTCAAACATGGCTACAAATTCTTTGACAGTCCTCCATTGAGAAGTAACATCGGTGTTCCCTCCCCTTGAATCTGAACGGGATTCTGACTGTTTCCACAGTCCTAGTTAAGCAGAAGTGACACTTGTGTGATTTCAAAGCCAAGCAGCTTTTGCCTTTGTTCCTAGAGCCACATGTAAGATGTCCAGCCACCCTGAGGCTGCTGTGTTGGAGAAGCTGATGCAATGACCACCTGAAGACATAGCAGCTGCACCTAGAGAGAGATGCAGAACCTGGCCCTAGACATCAGACATGTGAGTGAAGACACCTGCTGATGTTCCAAGATCATGTAAGTTCCTTCCAGACTTCTGAATCTTCCCCACAGTAGAGCAGACACAAACGGCTCTATGCCCCGTCTGAATCCCTGACCCACAGAAGCCAAAAGCATCATAAAACTGTGCTTGCTTGTTTCACACCATGAGGTTTTAGGCTATTTTGTGCATGACGGTAGATGAACATAACATTCTTCAAGACACAAGGCAGGAGGCTCATGCTACATCATCCCTTCCCAGCTGGCAAAAATCCCTACAGTCAGGAAGTTGATCTTAAGAAAACTTAAATGGCCTCTTCAAAATGAAGCCCATAACTTCTTTATTTGACCTCCAAAGAGATGGGTAACAGCTGGTTCCCACTTACACTTTATCATAGGACTTTATATCCTTGAAGATATTAAGAAGCTTTTCAGCTTTTTCCTCTTTGGGTCAAATGCTCTGAAATCTTTGCAGATCCTTTCATCTTTCTTCATTTTACCTTGCATTTGTCATCCTCTAAAAACAGATGCCAACAGCTTTTTTAAAGAGATGGAAAACACTGTCATGAAATGAGAGACTTGATCAAAATGACAATCCTTTCAGCATTTAAGGCACTTTATAACATACAGACCATTTTCACCTGTAGAATCCCCAGATTCTCATAACCACCCCTTGACATAAATGAGATGGACATTTATTTAAGCTCCTTTCTCAGATTCAGACATGCTGAGATGAGAATAGAAAACAAACCTCCTTAAGTTGCAAGTCTATGAACAGACAGGAAATGAAAAGAAGATGATCTTCTGCAGTGCTTAAATAGCAGATTATTTTCTCTTTAATTTTTGTTGATTACAATTTTGTCTTTTCAATAAACAAAATCAGACCATTTAAAAAACAAAAGAAAATTCTAGGTCTTTATAAAGTGTTTGGACAGTGTTGACCTATTTTGAACTATGTCATTTTAAACCTGGGCTTGCCTGGTGGCTGAGTAGTAAAGAATCCGTCTGCCAATGCAGGACATGCAGGTTCAATCCCTGGGTTGTGAAGATCCCCTGAAGCAGGGCTGCTGCTGCTGCTGCTAAGTCGCTTCAGTCGCGTCCAACTCTGTGACCCCATAGACAGTAGCCCACCAGGCTCCCCCGTCCCTGGGATTCTCCAGGCAAGAACACTGGAGTGGGCTGCCATTTCCTTCTCCAATGCATGAAAGTGAAAAGTGAAGGTGAAGTCGCTCAGTCGTGTCTGACTCTTAGCGACCCCATGGACTGCAGCCCACCAGGTTCCTCCGTCCATGGGATTTTCCAGGCAAGAGTACTGGAGTGGGGTGCCATTGCCTTCTCCGTGAAGGAGGGCATGGCAACCCAATCCAGTGTTCTTGCCTGGGAAATCCCATGGACAGAGGAACTTGGCAGGCTACAGTCCATGGGGTTGACTTAACATGCATGCAAGCATTTTAAACATAACTCAACTTGTGAGCTCAACAGAAAATGACATAGTGAATGATCTTCTCATTGCTGTCATTGATTTTCATTTTTATAGTTCTAGAAGAATGGTGGCAAATGTGTTATGATCAGAATTAGAAATAGAAATATATTGCATACCACTGGAGTAAGTAGCCTAAAAAAATGTACATGTATTTGTCCAGTTACCAATTGCCAATGTATTCTATTATGTAGATAACGTTAAGTATTAGGCCATGGAGAAGCAGCAGGATTTCATGGGTTCCATGCGACATCTCCATCAACAAGGCACTTGAGTGAAATTCCCACTGTATCTAGTCCTGTGCTCGCAATAGAAAGTAGCAAGCAAGTCAGGACATCATGACCTATGCCCCATGAAGTCGATATGTGTTCACACTTACTCTCAAGGTCAGACCTTTTGGAAGCCTTAATAAGGCCAACAGCTAGACAGGTTGTGTATGTCTATGTCCTGAATAGGGCAAAAGGAGGAGGAAGGTGTTGGTGATAAGAAGAGAGGAAGGGTGAAGATGGAATAGAAGGTGGATGAAGCCAATTACTATTCCTACTTAGTGATGTGAGGCTACAGTCTCAGGATCACATCTAAAAAACAGAGTGAAGAGACCCAGTGGGACACTGTGCTATGTTGAGATGGCAAAGATCACATCATTCTCCATGGTGCCCCTCAGACAGACCCAAGGAAACCTGATTCCAAATCTCTGCTGGAGGGCTGGCAGGGAGTTCAGAATCAGTATGTCTATCAAGTCTTCCAGGCAATGCTGAGGCACACGGAAATGAGTGGCTCACCTGTCATCAACAACTAAAAAAAAAAAAAAAATCAACAGTAACAAAAAGCAATGTGAGTCTCAGAGAGGTTCTGTTCAAGGGCAACTAAAATAGTCACACTTGAACCTCTGACTCCGGAAGCAGAGTCTTTTCTTCATTGCCTCAACCTGGGGTTAAGTCTTTGCACTTCCCTGAACCTCAGCATCCTTGTGCATAAAGTAAGATGACCAGTTGGACTACATCAGCCTTGAGAGCTCTTTCATGTCTGATGTTTGACGACGTCTTGAATGAAACAGTTGGCCACATCCGAGTCACCTGGAATCAAGCTGCCATTTTGGATCAGAGAAACTTGTTCATACTTTGGGCCAAATGGTCTCCTAGTGGTCTCTGAATCCCCCCACAGGGAGGACTAAGCCTATGGCCCACGTATATTAAGATTTCGTTGAGTTCTAGTTGGCACTGTATCCAACAGATCTTGCAAAGGTGATTGCCACCAGCAACCCAGCTGCAACGGAAAGGATGTGGGTACAAACCCTTCAGACTTGGGTGTGTCACTTTAGACCAGGCCAGAGCCATCAAAGCATCATGCTCTCCTCCACCCTTTCCGACTGCCCCAAGACTGGCACAGTGCTTAGTAAGAGCGAAAGTAACACTTGACTATCTGGGGACCAACAGTCTTTTCTAGGTGGTTGAAAAATGTGCCAGACAGAGCTGCCACCAGAGAGAGAAACTTTTCACAGCCCAAAACAGAAACTTCTGCTGCCTGGTGTGCCAGCATCCAGGCCTGGCCCTGTGTTCCACTGAATCACGTTGCAACAAGTGATACGTGTACATTTACCAGCAAGGTTTGACTACAGATCCTTATTTTAATCTGTCATTCCGAAATACGTAATGGCACTTAATTAGGCCAGAAAGCCTTCTTTTGCCTAACCGTGTTTTAGAGATAAATTGGCAACGAGAAGAGCCTGCACTGTTGGGCGCTGTTTGTCAGCTGATTCCACTTATCAATTTATCAGTGCCATTCTGCAAGAAATAGTCTCTACTTTAGAGATGACACTTCATACATAAGAGGGAAGCTTTCAGTCTTACTCGGCTGCCAGCCTATTACATAAGAGAATGTGTCGCCCAGCCTCAAATAAAGCAGAGAGGCTGTGTATGTAGGTGACACCAAAGCTAACATGTGCTTAGCCAAAAAGTGATTCAATGCCTTCAGAATGTGGCTTTGCAGAATAAGATTCTGTAGGAGTCAGGGGTCGAAAGTGGGAGAGTGCGGGAGAGAAAGTTGACAGCTCCCTAGCTCTGGGCAAGCTGTTCTCAGTTACATAAGAGCAGGGAGAAGACACTGAAGGATGAAAACTCTCTTACCCTTAATCGCTCGAATCAGTTGCACTCTTTGACTTGATTATATGTGTCTGTTTCCCATACCCTTCTGACTCCTTCCTTGGGCTGCAGAATGGGCTTAATTAGCTGGTTTGGTCATCAGTTATCAACTGTAACTGAGATAAATGGCAGTTAGGGGGTGGTGGGGAAAGGGGTCCCATCTGTGAAGGCTCAGTGACTCTCCAAACCAGACAATTAAGCAAGAGCAAAGGAAGCCAGACTTCCCTGGTGGTCCAGAGGCTAAGGCTTTGTGCCCCTGACACAGGGGGCCTGAGTTCAATCCCTGGTCAGGGAATCCCATGTGCCGCAACTAAGACCTGCTGCAGCCAACTAAATAAAACTAAATATTTTCTTTAGGAAAAAAAAGAGCAAAGGAAGACCATGGGCGGTTTTCATTCAAAGACAGCAAAGCAGTCTTTTTGAGAACTCCTCAGCATAATGCAGAAACCCTGAGGTACTTTCTAGGTCTGTCTGGCTCTGGACTGAAAGACTTATGCCATGTATTAATAGTCTCTCTGGATCTGTCTTTTGAAAAGTGAGGCTAATACATGTCTTCTGCAGAAAAGTACTGGTGAGGAATAATAATGAATTATTAAGAAGCCCTTTCCAGTATCAAAGTGGTGATGTAGCAATAATGAGCTTTGACCAGAAGCCATCTGTTTCATGGGGTAGATGCTTTAATTGCTCCTGTTCGTTATTAAACTGGTGCTGGAGTTGCAGGAGGGCCGAGGTAAGAGCTTAGGTGGTCTTGTGAGGCGGTCGAGCGTGGGCTTCTGCAGACGTGCATCACTGCCCTCTGTCGGCAACAGGCGTATTCACACGCCTCTGAAGCCGACCAGCCCTTCATCCACAGCTGGGGGTCCCTGACCCTCGCAGCGGAGGTCGAAGGATGGGGACGCTGGTGTGCAATCCCCCGTGACCAGCCCACGCAGCGGAGGGCTCCTGCTTCACAGAGAGTGGTGCGTGTCCATTAGAAAGCTGCTGAGCGGAAGTTTTAGTCCCTGGGATTTTAAAGAGCCACATTTCTCAGTATTTGACATCCACGGGACATTTAGCAAATGGAGTGCCAGATGGAGCTCCTGGCTCTATTTTCTGTAAGACACTTGAGAGTCAGAACCCTCTGGATGTTTGCATTTGGTGGGCTTGCTCCCGGGAGGGCTGGCCATGGCTCAGTGGATGCTCTTGGTATTCTGCAGCAGCCTGCCGAATCATGGGAGGTCTAGGGTGCCTGTGATCCTGTGGATAAAAGCATGGTCGTCATTGACTCCAACATGCAGACACTTGCATCTCTTACAGTGCCTGACTTTCTGCAAGCCACCCCAAGAAGGCAAATGATAATTGATTACCACCGTCACAAGCCTCCAAAAGGGCCAACATCAGTGCCCCCATTTCACAGATCAGAAAACTGAGGCTCAGGATGGAGAAGGACTTGCCCTCAGTTCATGGTACACATGATCAGAACAACATAAACACAGGAAAGTGATTACATCTCAGGCTTCTCTTGAAACTCAGTAGTGCCCCCCCCACCACTTTCTACATGACCATGTGTTCATATAGAAATTACCTTGGTGATTTGGTGTTAATCATAATTCACAGTCATGTGAATCACAACCCAGAATTATAGTCCTTTGAAACTGCTTTATTAATCACTGTATTTGTGAAGGCATAGAGAAAAATCTCAGTGGTGATATTCTGAGAGCCTTTGATAAGCTCAAAGTTGTCCTGTAATTATAGCGAAGAGACTGAGTCCATCAACAACGATTCTCTGAGAATGAACGTTTGGATTTTTTCTTCCCCTGCCGTTGCCAGGGTCTGTATTCAGGCTGGTAGATGTCAGGTAGCTTTATAGTTTACTAAAGCACCAGTTTAGGTATGATTCCGCAAGGCTGTGGTTCTTTGTCCTTTGCAGTGACTATCTAAAATTCTAGAACTGTGATTCATCCCGGAGGAGTTTTCACTCATATTGTACAATGACCAGAAAGAGTTTGGGACACAGAGTGTTGTGAAGTGGGCATGGCCCCGTCTTTCTGAAGTTTGCATGCTGCTATTTTTACAGATGTTCTCCTGGGCTCCCACCTTAATTCAGGTCAGGGGAGTTACTGGGAAATGAAACTGCATTTCCTCTGTGTCCCCCCTCCCTGCACGGTTGACTTCAAGAGCAGATATGCTCCACCAGCTGATGCCTGAGTTGTTTACCACCTCAACCCGAAGATGCAGTTGTTATCTGTTTTTGCTGGCTTGAGAAAAAGGGCTGCCTCATAAATATTTGGGGAGATGATCTGTATTTCTGGGGCATCTTACCTTTGCCTGGACTGAGACAGCGATACCTCCTTCCTTAAGGAAATGCTAAATCAGCCTCAGGCTGCTCTTACAGAAGGATCTGTGACATGTGTTCCAGCTTAAGATAATTTCTCACCACGCCACACAAGCTAAACCGCCCTTCTTTTGTTCTAAAACAGAAACCTTCATCCCACATGAGTCTTTCAACAACAACAAAAAAGAACATTTTTACTTTTTTAAGTAAAATTGATAATAATAGTAAAAAACCAAAAATCTTCCATTTATATTTGTTAAGCTTCCCTGGGCTCCCCTATATTAAACTAAGTGAGTATAGTTTCATAGATGTTTGCTTCGGAAGGAGTTTTAGAAAGAATCTGTTTCAACCTTCAGGTTAACATGGAAATCCATTCTCTTCATAAATACTTGCATGACTATGCGTCCTCTCTTTAAAAGGTTGTCCCTTTCATTTCTGAAAAAACTGTAATAAAGCCTAACCCACAGGAAAGAGCTTTCTTTCACTGGACTTATATCTTATATGGGTTCCTTACACATATATACATAAGAAAAAAGAGAGTAAACTACAAGACTCATGAATAGGCCATTTCTATGAAATGAGAGCACAAGGAACAAAAGTTGATAGATTTGATCAACCTTATTAATTGTGAAAAGAGAAGTCTTACAGAAGGAGCCTTGGCAAACCCCCAAACTGATCCTTTCTGTGCTTGGTGATGGTCTAGAGACAGTTGTGGAATGTGGGATTTTGGTCTAATTCGAGCACAGAATAACATGAGCACACACCCAAGTTAAGTGAATCTCTAGTGAATAGGTCCGTGCAGTCTCCAAAAACCAAGCACAGGACTGTAATGAAAGGAAGTGTTGACAGACAAGTTATAACACACAGCCAGCCAATTTCTGAACACAGTGTTTTGGCTGACTAGCCTTGGACATGGGAAGAATTATGTTACTCAATTTACAACTTATTAAAGAAGCAGAGAAGCCATTGATACAGATGGCTGGTTCTGTATCAAAGAAGACCAGGAGAGGTGATATTACAGAGCTTCTATTGAGCCAACTGTCAGGCAGTACTTAACTCCCTTTTACCCATACCTAATCATTAGACGAGAATGAATTTTCAAAAGGTAGAAAAAAGCTAAAAGCCTGCAGTATTCTTAGTAAGCCAGGACGTTGCTCTCTTGTTATCTGCAAAAGCTTAGACATGCTAATGGAATCTGCCTCTTTCCTTAGGCAAGGCAGTAATGAATTTTTTACACGGTGTCTCACCATCAGTTGCCTATGACAGGCGGGATGCAATGCCTCTGTGTGGGGAGGGGGCCAGATTGAAAATATATGATGATGTTTTATGCTGATAGATGAAATCTGCCCCCCAAATACAACATAAAAACTACTGATTCACCAGAAGCAGCACATGGTACCTTATGTACAGCTGATGAACATTTTTAACTGTCAGGCCCAAAAATAGGCCCCAGCAATGTTAAGCAGGAGAAGAAAAGAGCCATCCCACGCTGCAGAACGAGCCAAAAGACTCGTACTGTGGTCATGAGTTATGCCTGATTTTGGTAATCTTGCAGAGGCCTGATTTACCTTGTCTACAGAATGGGGAAAACTGGATTTCTCCAAGATTTGTTTAGCCCTTACGGTCTGTGATTTTATCTTCTTGGATGAATAACTACAGCACCTAGCAGTGGGAAACAGAAGCCATCAAAAAACCCTCATAAGCCTTAGGTCCATAAGAGGGCTTCTGGATAATGTATTTTGGAAGACGAATAGGCTCTTAGATCCCTCACTGCCGTGTGGGTGTGAATTAATCACCCCACCACTGAGTCATCTCTGACCTTAGAGAGACTTAAATTTCTTTCACTTTTATCCCTCTGTAAGTGGTGATAACCTGTCTAACCAACTCCTTACCAACCAGATCTGACTCATAAGAATTAATTCATCTTACATTTTCTATTGTATGGAAGTAAATGTTCTAAAAAGGTAACAAATGCATTTTATTTAAATTCTTTTACATTTTGGGGGAGCAGGGGAAATCTTAGTTCCCCATTCAAGGACTGAAAGCAAGCCACAGCAGTGAAAAACACAGAGCCCTAAACTTTGGACCACCAGGGAACTCCCTGTTTTTTTAAAACAACATGTCAACAGCTTAGGTGGTGTCATACATAAGTTAAACGACCAAAGAGAATATTTTGAGTATACTCTGACTCATGAAGTAATTGCCAATTTTCTTTACAACCACTGTTCTTCAGATTTTTTCCTGAGTTTCAGACTACTTGTCAGAACAAGTCAACAGCTTGGGTCGTATTTCCTTTTCTCTGCAAGAGGATTTCATATGGTGAGATGAGATTTCCTTTATTTAAGATGCTTGGAAAATCTGGAATGGTCTCGCTGGTTCATTTTTGGAGTGGGAGAATCCAACCAAGAGCTGAAACTGACATTATGCATAAAAGATGTCTTTGGCATGGCAGTAATTTATACTTCACATGTGACAAGTTGATGCCAAGCAGTTGTTCAGTCCATGCAGAAGCAAATTTCATAGAATATAAACTCCTGAGTCAGGAACACCCTGACGTGCTTCAGACCTGGGTAACAGGCCAGGCTCATCTCCAGAATAGTTATGTATGGGGGCAACTGTTGGGCGATTCATGAAAAACACAAACAGTTCTGTGGAACTTTCCAAGACTCTTCAGCTACTATTTGGTTTTTTTCCACCTGTTTAATTTCACTCATCTATCTGGTGACCCGTTTATGTCAAATTTTCACATTTCAGGATAATAAATTGTGTCTCTCATATTAATATCATCAGAACAGGATATGTAGCTATGGATGACATTTTTATTTGATGATAATTCCACCATAACTATTCTTCACCTTCAAAAACCCAGCCGTAGCTTTTTTTTTTTAATTTTTAAATTGAACTATAGTTGATTTACAATATTGAGTTATTTTCAGGTGTACAGCAAAGTGATTCAGGTGTACATATACATATTCTTTTTCATATTCTTTTCCATTTTAGGTTATTACAAGGTATTGAATATAGTTCCCTGTGCTATACAGTAGGTCCTTACTGCTTGTCTGTTTTATATATAGTAGTGTATATCTATTAATCCCAAACTCCTAATTTATTCCTCCCCTGCCTTCCCTCTTGGTAACTGTAAGAGTGTTTTCTATGTCTGTGGGTCTGTTTCAGTTTGGTAAATAAATTACTCTGTATCATTTTTTTAGATTCCACAAGTAAGTGATATCATACGATATTTCTCTTTATCTGACTGGCTTCACTTGGTATGATAATCTTTAGGGCCATCCATGTTGCTGTAAATGGTGTTATTCCATTCTTTTTTACCCAGCCATAATTTAGAGCAGAAAATAGATGATTCAGGCCTTCCGTTTATTTTTAACACATTCAATCAGGGGTGGGGGGTGGATTTTTAGTTAATTTCCCATAGGTACCCAAAATTGCGAAATATTTTTTCCCAGTACTATCTTTAAGAGCTAGTCAAAAAAAAACCAAAAAATTCCACTGTTACCCTAAGTTAACTGAGCTATTTCTGGATCCAAAATGCGAAACTGAGAATCGAAGCGTGGGGACCCCAGGGTGATCTTCCCATCACGGCAGCCTCTCTTCAGCAGAGGAAAAGTGGAAGGTGGCAGGGTTAAGAGGCAAGCCAAAAACATGGCTGAGAAACTGGGACTCACAAGGAAGAAAAGTTACAGAAGCACATTTTCTGATCTTGGTCAGGAAAAGGGAGACATGTGAAGTGATGGACTCTGAGTCATCAAGTTTGCGAAGGACCCTGACACACAGGCTATGGGAGGACGTGTCTGGAGACAGCGAAGGCAAATGACAACATGCAGGGTTGTTGGGGGCGGGGTGGAGCAGGGACTGGTGTCGCCCTGAGAAGCGTCTCCTGACGGTGGGGGCTGCTACACACCAGAGCCAGGGGCCCGGGGAGGCAGGGTTTGGAAATTAGGTGGCTGTTACCTGCTGGCATCAAAGCTGTAGGGACAGCACTGAATCAGCTCAGGAGACCCCTTTCAAGGGTAAGAATCTCTTGGCTACTGTGGGAGGAGCGTTGATCATGAAGAAACTAAAAGGACTCTCAACCGACTCTCTTTATCCATTTCCTTCTTCTGTCAAAGTGAGAATTTTTTTTTTCTTTTCTGAGAGGATGTGTATCCTGAGGAAATTATTATTTTCTATTTTCTTTTGATAAAAATAGTGCTAACCACTTCTGAGTTTTTAGCAGAAACCTCTGGCAGGGAGGATGGAAGGCTCGGGGCACCCGCTGAGACTCAGTGATGAGTCTTTCTTCAAGGTGTCTGTCCATTAAGGGAGGCATGAGAGGGCAGGGCCGCTGTGTGCCAGCTTGTAGGAGCCCTGAGGATGTCAGCCTGTGTGGTTCTTACAAAAAAAAAGAGAAAGGGGGAATTTGAGCTCTCACAGTACAGACTACCTGAGGCACTGGGGCCCCCCAGCATTTCTGAGTACTGGGGAAAGCAAGAGAAGCTTTTCCAAGCTACACTTGCTTCTAGTCAGGTGCTTCTGAGAAGTGGCACGTGTTTCTTATAAGCTTCCGGATAAAAACTGAATAGACTTGTATTGCATCAAAACGTGGTTTTCACACTTATTGCTGTGGCCATCACAGGATTTTCACACTTATAAGAACATCTTGGGAGGAGGACCAAGAAAGAAATTTGAACCCCTCTGCAGACTTTTCTTCCTGCTCAGATGAATCTTTGCCCAGATGAGATCTGTTCCACTCTGGTTGTTCCTGTACCTGAGGCCACTTGTGCCATAGTTTGTTAAATAAAAATGGAGACTCGCCTGCAAAAAAAGCAGTACAGTCTTTCCAGTAAGAAAGGACAGGAGTCTGTTGTGTCTCTTTTAAAATACAAAGTCAATAGTAACTTCAAGATCGTTTCTACAGCCCTTTCTGAGGGAAGCTGAAGCGAGTGCCCTTGGGAAATGATTATCATCTATTCTCTCCTAGTTTTTGTTTAGGGTACAATATGTAGTTTTCCCCTGGCAGCTGGGAAATAATGTTGTGGCAGGAAGGACATCATTTTGCCTGTCTTGAAAGGCTTTCCCCAAGGGATCTCAGGCTGAGGCTGTGCTGATAAAATACACATATAGAGAAGAAAGATTTCTTTCTTTCTTTCTTCCTCTCCTTCTTTATAATCTTTTGGTTACACATCTTTGGGAAGGAATAAACTAAATATAGAAATAAAGTAGAGAAGGAACATGAACATCTAATTTGATATGGGCAGGTTCTGCCTACATCGTGAGTAGACTAAATTATGGCAATTTCTATATTACTGTTTCAGCTCGAAATGGAAATTGGCCCATTTGTAGATTGGAGCATCTTTCTGCAAATAAACCAACTGAACTTCTTCAAAAGTTTACATGCACACAGATCTGAAGCCTTTCTACAACCTACTATCTTGTAGCCACAAATGGCTGGCTAAAATCCCCAAAGGAATGAGTTGTCCTGCCTTCCCAGGCCTTCTTAGCTCTCAAACATTGTGTCTCAGAAGCTCTGTCTCTTCTCCCTACTAATAAACTTCACTATTTTATATACTGTACTTACAGGCAACCACAAGCCATTTCAAGTTCCCATCCCTGAAGTTGCCTATGTTTTAGGTGGTTTGGGGCTACATTTTGCCTATGTTTTGGGCTAGTTATTCTCCATGCAGGAAGGTAGCAGCCAGTTAACTGTGTTTGGAGCCTTCTGTGAACAGACCAGCCTTCAGAAATGAGTGCAATAAAACATACTCTTAGATGCTTTTTGGACAATTAGTTCCTCTGACATAAAGTGTTCCCCTTCTCTCCTCTGATACCTAGAATTAGTAGAGGAAAGTATATAGGCATTGTTCGCTGGTACAGTTGTGTTTGGATTTCAACCTACCATGTGTGAGCTGTGTGACTTTAAGCAAATTGCTTACCGTCTCTGAGCCTCAGATTCCTCATCTGTAAAATGAGCGTTCTTATCTCTTCCTTACAAAGTTGCTGTGAAGACTGGTTGAGAGGATGCAAGTTCCCTACATATGTGCCTTCGAGTCTCGAACTTTCAAAGACGCAAACATGCGTTCGCCGGTCAGTCATGTAGGCTAATCCCCATGTCTGGTATATATTGTCATGGTAAGCATCCTCTACAAGTGATTGTGCTTCCGTGTACTTCACTGTGTAGTACTGTATACAGTACAGTAGTAGAGCACCTTCATTTCAAGCCCAGGATGACCCAGACATCACTGGATCATTTTTTCAAGAAGGTAAATAGAATTGAATTGAGTAAACAAACCAGAACCTGTGCCATCAATGTCAGGCATGAGTAAAACTGCAGCTTGCCCTCGTTCTCCTGTTGCTGATGATCCTTCAGCTCTACCATCTCCCACCTCCTCTCCCTGCTCCGGTCAGTAACTCTTCTTGCCTGTTCCTGTATGCCAGCTGTTGTACTGGACTATTGTACTTTTCAAGGTACTTCCTTCTAAGTTTAAAAATGTTTTCTTTATTTTGTGTGTCTTTTTCCAGTGTATTATTCGTGTGAAAACTATTATAAACCTATTACAGTATAGTGCTCTATAACCGATTGTATTAGTTGGGTACCTAGGCTAACTTTGTTGAACTTATGAACAAATTGGACTTACAATCATGCTCTTGGATTGGAATTCATTCATATGTAGGGGACTTACTATAATGAGACCCGTGGTGCAGAGTAGGCACCTGGTACAGTTGGTCTATTGGTAAGGACATGCTCCACCCCCCAAATTGTAAGAAGATTCCTGGAACAAAATTGGAAAGAAAACTCACAAAAATACTAAGGAGGGATTGAGACTATAGACAGACTCTGCCGAAACCCAGTCCGTTGTTCCATCTTTTCTTCCTGATTTCTTTCCTGGCTCTTCTGCTTGGGTTCCCAGAAGCAGAAACCGGTTTAACTTCTGAAACTTGCAACTCTCATTAAAATGATTCAATTCTTCTGCTTGCTCTCTCCAAAAGAATTCAGAATGGCAATGATCATGTGCTTTCCTAGCCAGTTCCCACATTAATGCCTTTCCAATTCTCCAGTTCTCTTTATGAAAAAAAAAATGACCTCTGGCCGGATCCAACTGGAAGGCTGTTGCAAACTTCCTGGGCCAAGGTCGCCTGGGGTCAGGTACATTAATAGCTGTTCCCTCCTCTGAACTTTCCTGGGAATTTTAAAAACCTCCTGAATCCATGATAATGAGCTGTAAGGACCTTACTTCCTATTTCCGAAGAAGTATGGAATTTGCAATTTATCTCTTCCTGCACTTTTCCTTCCAACTGCATCAGTGTATCCCTACACTACTCAATAATCTGGGGATTTGTTAAATCCCCCATTTGTACAAAATGTTTCCTATTGATTAAATTGCTTGTCAAAGCCAAGTCCTTTCTCAGGAAGGGTTTTGCATGCATGCATGCATGTGGGTTAAGTTGCTTCAGTCGTGTCCGACTCTTTGTGACCCTATGGACTGTAGCCTGTCAGGCTCTTCTGTCCATGGGATTCCCCAAGCAAGGATAATGGAGTGGGCTGTGATTTCCTCCTCCAGGGAATCCTCCCAACCCAGGGGTTGAACCTTCATCTCTTACATCTCCTGTATTGGTAGGCAGGTTCTTGACCATTGGTGCCCAGGAAGAGCTTTACTAAGAAGGTATTGATAGGTCCTCAAGTAATTGGTATATTTACTGAACACATACTTCAGAGTACCATCTCAGTGACTCCTCCTAACAAGTATTGATACTTCTGGATGAAGACACCAAAGCCTGGACGGTCACAGGAGCCTCTAATGGGAGGATACAAAACAAGCTCAAGCCATTTGATATCAAAATCCAAACTCACTCCACTGTCTTCCCTGTAGGTTCCAGCTGAAACCATTCATTTTGCCGCTGAAACAGAGTCTGTATGGGTGTTTCAGAGAAACTAAACTAAATCATGAAAAATTCTGCTTTCTACTGTCTTTTAAAGGTTGAGTACGAGGTTACTTCACTTCTAAATCACGTCTTCATTTACTTAGAACAGATGCCAAACTGAAGAAAATCCTAGAATTCCCAGAAAGCTGGCTTATTTTTTTCTTCTTTGAGCCAAATCACCATAATATGTTTCCAAAAGTCAGTAATTCCTCCCCAAAGTTGAATGGGACCCCTAGGAATTTAAAGTCATTATTAGGAGCAAACCCCAGGAGCCATTTCCTTTCGCTCTTGGATCGCGGTGCACAGAAATCATCTCTATCTGGAACAGAGAAGTTTTAGTGTCTTTCTACTTAGAGAAAACCAGCACAGGAATTGCATAGAAAATGTTAAGTTTCTATCCAGAGCAGGAAGCGATTTCAAAGCCAACTCCTAAATTCCTAAGCACTTTATCTCCACAAACCTTCTCTGGTTCTTGCTGGCTGAACAGCTCTGGTCTGTGTGCCCTCCTTCTGGGCCATATAAGCTTTCTAACAGGTACCAGTGTGGTGTTGGTTTTGAAAAGCAAGTTCTATACCAATTCACTTCTTCCTAAGCATTTCTTGCCAGCACCCAGTTCCCCACCCCCCCGCCCCCAGGTTATCACATCGGTGAGGGAAAAACCTTCATGATCCACAGCCCAGGCCCAGGCTGCTTTTCCAATCTCTTCTTTACAGTCTTTCTGATCCACCTGCTACTCTGAGAAGGAGGGTATATATCTTCTTCCTTTCTACCTCTCTGAATCCTATCTACCCTCCTAAGTTCAGCTCTGATTAAGACAAACCTTCCTACAGCTATCACTACTGTTGTTCTAGCAATCATCCAAGTCTGTGCTATGGTTCAGAACCGAGACAGCCAAAAGAGTAAGATTCAAGGCAGGGAGTGGAATAACACAACTGCACCCGCAGTTGTGAATGCAGCAATGCTGGAAGGCCGAGTACCACTTTGAAGGGGCATTGAGCTAGTAACGCCCTCAGAAAAAAGCAGGAAAGACTGCATGAGACTCAAGAATTAAGAAAGCAAAAATCCAAGCACAAAATATTCAGGGCTAAGAGCAACATGTGGACCTGGAGAGAAACCTAATCATTGAGAGCACACCGCTGCTGCTAAATCACTTCCGTCATAGACGGCAGCCCACCAGGCTCCTCCGTCCATGGGATTTTCCAGGCAGGAGTACTGGAGTGGGTTGCCATTTCCTTCTCCGGAGAGCACAATGACCCTGGTCATAATGAAAAGGAACTGCCAATTACAGAGGAAAACACGTCTGAGCATCCCATGTCATCCACCACAGGTTTCTGTGTAGTTTAAACCGCACGTGATTGGCTATTCCTGGCATGCTTAGTCTCTAAACTGCTAAGTGAAAAATCCCTGTTGAATCCCAAGGATGGGAGAACTTATGTGCTAGGAGCCCAGGTTCAGACGTGGGTCCAGAGCACTCTATCAGGTGATGACTTCCACCTTCCCCACCTGCTCCTCCGCAAAGAACACCCAGCAATTAGAGACACAGCTGGTATTACCCAACGAGAAGGAAGTAGGCAAGACAGCCCCTGTGTCCCTTTCTCACTTAGACAAACAGCAACATTCAGATGCTGATTAGATGCAAGAATGGGAACCCAGAACTGTGTTAACAGTTCTTCAGCCCCTGGACCCATAAGATGATCAGAATCAGTCTGAGGACTGCAGAATTTCTGGAGATGGCCCCATATCTGTATGGTCTTTTTGCCCGAAGACACTTTAGAAACTCTGACAGCTATGAGACAGAGTTCTTCATCCTATATGTTTTTCTTGATTAGTTTCTTTTTTTAAACAATGAAAGTGTTGAAAGTGTCAGTCACTCAGTCACGTCCATCTCTGCAACCCTATGGACAATAGCCTTCCAGTCTCCTCTGTCCATGGAATTCTCCAGGCAAGAATATTGGAGTTGGGTAACCATTCCCTTCTCCAGGGGATCTTTCTGACCCTGGAATCAAACCCAGGTCTCCTGCATTCTTTGCCATCTGAGTCACGAGGGCAACTAATTTTATTTAATTATTTATTTTTGGCTGTGCTGGATCTTCATTGCTGTGTGGGCTTTTCTCTAGTGGCAGCGAGTGGGGGCTACTATCTAATTTCAGTGCATGGGCTTCTTGTTTGTGGCAGCCTCTCTTGTTGTGGAGCATGAGGCTGTAGGGCAGGTGAGCTCAGTAGCTGTGGCTCCCCAGCTCGAGGGCACTGGCTCAGTCTTCGCGGCACGCAGGCTTAGTTGTCCCACCGCATGTGGGATCTTTCCAGACCAGGAATCGAACTCGTGTCTCCTGCATGGACAGGCAGATTGTTTACTACTGAGCCACCAAGGAAGTCCCCCCTTTCTCCCTTTATAGCAATTGGCTGGGTGCCGTGGGAAAAGCAAAGATGGAGGGACTATAGTCTGTGTCCTGATGGTGCTTACAATCCGACTGGCGAAACCAAGCAAATTGACGTTCACATACCTGGCATGTGCTGCCAGTTATGATTAAGTACTAGACGAATAGGTGATCAATCAATGGCATGTCGGGGTGTCAATCTGCACCCTGGTGTGCCAGCTACAGCTCAGTGCACTCGACATGAGTCAGGGTGCAGGGAGGCCGCAGCTAAAAATGACTTTTGTATATAATCTAGCAGAAAAGCAGCTACAGCATGGGGGTGAGGGGGGAGGCTAGACAGGAGGGGAGTCCCCCACTCCTCTCCACCTCCCACCTACTGGACCATCTGCCTGGACTGCCCCTCACTGCACCCTCTATAGAGAAGGATCCGCCTATCTCTTCCCATCCCCCACCTCATTACAGGGAAGAAGTGTATTAAGTTGTTTTAAAATTTCCTCTTGGCGTCTTTCAGTTCTGCTTTTTGGTTTTTTCTATCTCAAGCTCATTAAACATGATTTAAAATATTTTACCTTACCTCCTTATTCATTCAGCTCTTTAAAGTTTCCCTTCACCACCCATGTTTTATTATCACCTCTGCATTCTAATCATGTTTCCAGCTGCAAAGATCATCACACAACCTTGTTTTAGAAATACGTTTCTTTTTCTTTTATCTTCTAATTGGAATTTACCTTCAAAATCTTCCAAGACTCCTTCCTGCTGACTCCCCATTTTTATTCCCTATGATTCACACCCTCTTATATTAAAGCTCTCTCCATTCAGGAAGCCAAACACTAGCTTTTTCTTTAAGGCTCTCTCGCAGTTACTCATTTCTTAGAAAAGCCTCTCTCAGAACCTGAAATTCACCATAAAATGCACAGCTTAAATTGTCAGGAAAACCAGCTAGTTTCTGTAGGATGAAGCAAGACAGAGGTCACCTTGATTCACCCATGGAGTAGACATTGATAAAGGAGGGTTGGAAGCAGAAAGACCAGAGTTTCTGTTTTACAAAAGAATATTATACTTGATCATAATGGTGTCCTATGTGGTTATTTTTTTCCAAAATAAGCAACTAAAAATAGAAATGTTGTCAGTTCCATGATTTGCCAGTGAGCGACATTCCAGATGGGTGGGGAACAATTGACTATTCCACACAGAGAGGAAGACCAGTGTGAACGTGTCCGCCCGTGACTCAAGGACTCGCCACAGATGACAGTCCCCAGCTGGAGGCCACATGGGAACAAGGGGGAACTTGTGCCCACAGGACACGCCCAGTGCCCACCAGGCGTGGCGATTGCAGAACAGGCTTGTAGAGCAATTTGTTACTCTCAAATTTTCCCACCAATGAGAAGTGCCAAGTGCCTCCTCTTTCCTGAGGAGGCAACTGCTACATTTTTTTCCTCCAGCTTTTACTGAGATATTATATAATTGCCATATAGCATTGTATGAGTTTATGGTATATGGCATAATGATTTGACTTACATACATCATGAGATGACTTTCACAGTAAGTTTAGTGAGTATCCATCATCTCATACAGGTATGACATAGAAAAAAATAGAAAAACAATTTTCCTTGTGATGATAACTCTTAGGATTTACTCTCAACAATTTTCATATACAACCCAGTGGTGTTAATTGTATGTATCATGTTGCACACTGCATCCCTAGTACTTACTTGTCTTATATAAGGAAGGTTGTATTTAGAATTAACTCTCAGAAGGGCAAGGTGGGTGGACAAGCCTAGGAAGTGAATTCTGGGAAATTCCTGGACATGGAGCCTGGTTGGATCTGAGGACTAATTGAATCCATAGTGGCATTGAGCCAGAACTGACATCTGTTCTCACCATTTGAGACTCCAGCGTCTAGGTTCAGGATGCCTGAAATTCCAGCACAAAATAGTCAGCAGGTTGATATTCCTGAACCATTATACATTATTTCCTTTTAAGAATTGTGTCAAATCAGAAAGAAGTTAGGTGTATAAGTCATAGAAAGAAATTCACATGTGGCATTCTCAATGGAGGAGCCATGGAACTCTGCTCAACGTTATGTGGCAGGCTGGATGGGAGGGGAGTTTGGGAGAGAATGCATACATGGGTATGTATGGCTGAGTCCCTTTGCTGTCCACCCGAATCACAACATTGTTAATCAGCTATACCCCAATACAAAATAAAAAGTTTTTTTAAAAAAAGAACAGAGTGTCCTGAGGCTAAAAGAGCTCAGGATGAATGAAATTCCTATGCCTACTCTCACATAAATAAAACGTAAGTCACAGTCTGAGAGAATAATATTTGCAAAAACATTGCCCACCCCAGAAGGCTTGTATCTGGACTATAGAAAG
The DNA here is from genome assembly GCA_007570785.1 of Antilocapra americana. Classification (NCBI taxonomy): domain Eukaryota; kingdom Metazoa; phylum Chordata; class Mammalia; order Artiodactyla; family Antilocapridae; genus Antilocapra; species Antilocapra americana. The sequence continues at coordinate 1,033,478 of ML663471.1, read as the reverse complement.
AAGCCTTATAATTCACTAAGGAGACAAATAGCCCAATCTGGAAAAGAAGATAGGTGGCATTTAGGTACATCAAAGATACTCACGGGGGAAATGCAAGTTAAAACCACAGGAAAATACTATGACCACCCACTAGAATGGCTAAAATTAAAGACTGACCTACAGTCAGTCAGCAAAAATGTGGAGAAACTAAAGCTGTCATCTGCTGCTGGTAGGAATGGAAAATGGTGAAAGCACCTTGGAAAACAGTGCAACAGGGACTTCCCTGGTGGTCTAGTGTTTAAGAATCTACCTGCATTGCAGGGGTCATGGGTTCAATCCCTGGTCAAGGAACTAAAATCCCACATGCCAAGGAGCAACTATTAATACTGAAGCCCATGAGGTCTGGAACCCACGCACTGCAGCTACTGAGCTCATGAGCCACAACTAGAGAGTCACGAAAGATCTAACATGGCTTGATGAAGACCCGATGCAGACAAATAAATGAACAAATATTTTTTAAAGAAGAAAACAAAGCAGTGAGGCACTTTCTTACATAGTTAAACACGTATCTACTCAGACTTATAACCTAGCCATTCAACTCCTATGGGAAGAAATGTATTCAGATAACTGACAAAGACTTGTAGATCAATGTCTGTAGAGCTTTCTTCATAGCAGCCCAAAGGAAAAACATTTCAAATGTCCAACAATAGAACAATGGATAAATGACTGTAGACATCCCTAAGAGAGTAGGCTAGGCTATAGGTCAGTAAGAAAGGGTGGGTTAGTGATATGTGTAAATATAAAAATAATCACACTGAGTAAAGAAACCAGAACCCCCCAAAACATAATATTATATGATTCACTTATATGAAGTTTTAGAAACTGCAGACTTCTGTATAGTGATATCAAGCAGATCAGTGGTTGCCTGAAGATGGGGGAGGGGCAAGAAGAGAGAAAAAGAAAGGGTGACCCAGGAAACCTTGAGGGTGATGAAAGTGTTCCTTATCTCAATAGTAATGATGGATTCATGTGTGTATACATACTGGTACACTTTATAAATGTACACTTTGATGTGTTTCAATTGTTCGTCAATGTTTTAGTTGTTGTTCAGTTGCCATGTCATGTTCAACATTTTTAAAAAGAAAATAACCATGTAGTCAGACTCTCTGTTACTAAATTACAGATCTAAAGCCTAATTTTAATACAGAAGTTCCAATGTATGCTCACATGAAATGTATACATTATTATAAAATGTATGAAAGACTAATACTAAAAATGTCTACAACATAGGCTGTAGTAAGCATCAAGTGGGAAAATGATATGTGAACTTTTTAAAATAAAATTATAGATCATAAAAGGATTAATAACCGTATTCCAATTATAGTAACAGCTGCATGCCAGGAAGCATCCTAAGAGTTTTTTGCTTGTGTACTCTTTCCAAGAGCTCTTCAAGGTAAGTACCGTGACTCTTCTCTTTGCTGTGGGTTAGTGTTTAGAGGTTTAGAAAGGATGGATTATTTGCTTGTGGTCACATATATAGGACATGGTGAGGCTGTAATTTTCACTTTGGTTTCTTAGACTCCACAGACCAAAATTGTGAGTATTGTATGATGGTGTCTTCTCCTATGATTTTTGCGTGAATGGATTCCAAATGCATATGTGGATGCATTCACTCCTTGAGAGGGCAGATACCCCACTGTACTGGCTTTTCCAAGCTCTATGGAATGTGATGCTGGCAAAATTTATTATGAAGTGCTCCTCTGTAAAGTAGATCTGATGTAAAGTGGGTCTTCAAATCACCTCTCTATACATATAGGTAGATGGAGACCATTTCCACTAGCAGAATAGATAATGATACCAGTCTTGGGAAAAAGTGATACAAAATATACAAAGAATTCGTACAACTCAACATCTAAAACAAACAACCCAATTTAAAAATGGGCAGAGGATCTGAACAGACATTTTTCTGAAGAAATGGCACATGAAAAGATGCTCACTATCACTAATCATCAAAGAAATTCAAATGAAAACCACAATGAGATATGACCCAACACCTGTCAGAAAGGCTGTCATCAAAAAGACAAAAAATAACAAGTGTTGGCAAGATTGTGGAAAAAAGGGGCCCCTGTGCACTGTTGGTGGGAATGTAAATTGGTTTAATCAGTATGTAAAACAGTATAGAAGTTCCTCAAAAAACTTTAAAAATAGAACTACCATATGATCCAGTGATTTCACTTCTGAGTACTTTCCCAAAGTAAACAAAAACACTAATTTGGAAATATATATATATATATATATATATAAAATATACAGCCATATTATTTATAATAGCTAAGTTATAGAAGCTATCTAACTGTTTATGGATAGATGAATGTAAAAAAGATACACATGCACACATAACATACAATGGAATATTACTTGGCCACAAAAAGAATAGAATCTTTCCCTTTCCAACAACATGAATGGATCTGAGGGTATTATGCTAAGTGAAATAAGTCAGAGAAAGACAGATACCATGATTTCACTTATATGTGGAATATGAAAACCAAAACAAATGAACTCAAAAAACCGAGGCATAGATACAGAGAACAAATAGGTGCTGGTCAGAGAGGAGGATGTTGTAGAGAGGAAAGAAATAGGTGATAGAGATTAAGACACTCAAAATTCCAGTTGCAGAATAAATACATCACAGGTTTTGAAATGCACAGTGTGAAGAATACAGTCAATGAAAAAAAAACTGTGAATATTTATTCCTAAATCTGTAATAGCCAAGTGGAGAGGCCACCCATATAGCGCGGATGAATGGACTGATGGATGGGAAAAGGTAGAGGACGCAAGGTTTACTGCTCAGATGCCTGGCTTTTTAATGAGGTACTTGATTGAGGCTTTTCTGTTTCATTCACCAATTAATTTTCCTACCCATTCTTCTATTAATTTATCTCTCATTTTTTGGAAGACCTTTTCTTCTGTTTTCTACTGTTTTTATTCTTTCTGATCACTCTTTGATGACTTAATTATATATGTCTACCTAATGTATTGAAATAGGCAATGAAATAGGCTTATAAAAATAAAATGGGGAAATGAGAGTGATTAGCCTCTTAAAATGACATCCAGCCGACTTTCAATTTCCTCATTACACTGGCAGAAACAGAACACAATTAAAAAAAGAGATTCCAAATAAATCATTAAAAATATTACTTTAACCTTCTCTCTAACCACCTGTTTAAAAAGTAATAGTATTTATTCTAGTAACTGTGACTTAATGAATTTCAAATGCTCAAGCAAATAATAACTGGGAAAGAGAGAAATTAAGCAAAAAGAGAAATAAGACAAACTATTTGCTATATTATGCTCTGCATATTATGTTATGTATATTATACATAGTTATATATTGTGTTTGAAGTAGAATTATATCTTGTATTTTATAGATGATTTTTATATACTGTATATCAACCCAGTAAAGAATCTGCGTGTAATGTAGGAGACCTGGGCTCAATCCCTGGGTCAGGAAGATTCCCTGGAGAAGGTATTCCCTGGAGAATTCAGTATTCTTGTCTGGAGAATTCCATGGATAAAGGAGCTTGGCAGGGTACAGTCCATACGGTCACAAAGAGTTGGACATGACTCAGCATGACTCAACACATAGATACATACACACTTTAAGAAGACCCTATTGTTTGTCTGGGGAATTCCCCAGTTAGACCATGGTGGGAAGCAGGCCCAGCTTCCATTACTGAAACTGGAAGCAACAACTTTCCCCTACGCCCACCTCCTGGCCACAGGGTACAACCATGTGGCCTCAGAGGCTGAGATTTGTATTTGAGAAAATCAGTGTGGGAGAGATCAAGGTAGTCTCCCCTTTGAAACTATTTCTAGGTTGAAGTTTTGATTCTTTTGCAAAGGAGAGGGAAGGTAAACTGTAAATATTCCTGGGCTTTGCTGGCAGTCCAGGGGTTAAGAATCCACACTTCAACTGCAGAGGGCACGGGTTTGATCCCTGGTACAGGAACTAAGATCCCGCATGCCATTCGATACAGCCAAAGAGAGGGGGAAAAAAAGAGAGTAAGTAAAATGTAAATATTCCTAGATAAGTGAGATGTTACTGACCTGGAAGGGAGTTAGATTGCTGTTCATTATAAAGGAAAATCAAGGGAAACAGGACAAGAGAGAATCATGTTTGAAAGAAGAGTGCTGGAAATACTCAAGAGACAGCCCAGCCTGGGGGTCCCAGGGGGGCAAAGAACCCAGACTTCTGTGAAGCCTGGGAATCTGGGAAGGACAGACGGAGGTCTTCAGGTAGGAGTGGACCTCTTCAGCATGTGATCCAAGGCAGCACAGGCCAGACGTTAGCTCAGTAGATGCCAGAATTGTCACCTATTTTAAAGTAGGGAGTCTCCCCTTATGGCTCAGCTGGTAAAGAATCTGCCTGCAGTGTGGGAGACCTGGGTTCAATCCCTGGGTTGGGAAGATCCTCAGTAGAAGGGAATGGCTACCCACTCCAGTATTCTGGCCTGGAGAATTCCATGGACTGTGTAGTCCATGGGATTGCAAAGAGTCGGACATGACTGTGCGACTTTCACTTCACTTCAGTTAAAGTAGGGAAACTCCAATTAGTGGTAATTTTCTGTGGAGTGAAAGCCTCCTTAGGGCCTCCCAGGAGGCACTAGTGGTAAAGAACCCGCCTGCCAATGCAGGAGACATAGGAGACGGGAGTTCTGTCCCTGGATCGGGAAGAATCCCCTGGAGGAGGGCATGGCAACCCACTGCAGTATTCTTGCCTGAAGAATCCCCATAGACAGAGGAGCCTGGTGGGCTACAGTCCATGGGGCTGCAAAGAGCTGGACACACTGAGTGACTGAGCTGGACACAGCATAATCTGCTTAGTCTTTTACAACCAGCTCATTAGAAGATGAGTATGTCCTCTCGGGCTTCAGGTGAGCCTCTTTTCAAGCTCAGTCTAAGCATCATTTCACAATTATCTGTTGCACAGCTTAGACCCCGAAACTACTGGCACTTGCCTTCAGAGAGAACCACACTTACTCCCCATCCTGCTCAAGAAATGTAGAGATTCAGCTTGTTTTTTTGTTAATTGTTATTATTGTGGTTCTTACATTTTTCTCCCCATCAAGTGTCCCTCAGAACAGTTATCAACTTTGACTCTTCCTAAAATGCCACAATCTGTCACTATTTCCCCAACCTTTAACAAACCTCTTACTTTAATTTTTCCCTTTGACTCACCTGTTTATTTTGTAAGAAATGAAGGAAGCTTGAATATTAGTGTCTGTCAAGCATAAAACAGCAGGAATGCAGATGCTATAAATTAACAAGCCAGACAGTCAGATTCTCCCAGGAATAACCCGTTCCTGGAGGTCAGACCCTTGGGGCCCTCCTGAGTGCCTGCAGACTCTCCTGCCCGTTGCCGTAGGTAATGCCCAGTGGGGAGACGTCATGGGTGACTCAGAGTCACAATATAGGAGGGGGCAGAGTAAAAGCCACCTGGCCACCACCTGGATGAGACTCTTAACTTTTTTGTGCTCTTACCCATTTCAGAGAGTGGCTGCAAAGATGCAGAGATTATTTTAATAACCCCAAAGAAAACATTACACAGTGTAAAGGCTACAGCATCAGCAGACCTGAGTTTGATTCCCAGACATCCACCCCTGCCCCAGCTAAGTGGCCTCAGTCTAGATCTGCCCCTCTACTTCTCTGTCTATAAAACAGGGCTAACATTAGCATCATGAGTTTTATAAAGAGTGAATAATTTATATAAGATGCCTGGCATATTACAGGTACAAAATAAATGCTATCTTTTTAATCCTTCCTTTCTCTTCCAATGGTAAGTATTAAGAATTAATTTTGGGACTTCCCCAGCAGTCCAGTGTAAGACTCTGCTTCCAATGTGAGGGGCATGGGTTCAATCCCTGGTTGAGGAACTAAGATCCCACATGCCACATGCCACAGCCAAAAAAAGAATTAGCTTTAAAGATTAATGTTGTGGTTACTAAATAATTTATAAAATATTAAAATAATGTATCTGAAAATGTCTGCATAATATAAAGAGCAACAATAAATAAAAAGCATTTTGAAAGTTAAAGCACTAGATAAAAAGAGATGCTTTATTATTAATTATCACATAAATTAATTAAATTAATTTTGTCCTAGTTTGCTTATCTTAATAGAGCACAGTATTCCCAAAGAAGCTGTTACTTACCATTTTTATTTGTTGAAAGTAATCTTAAACTGGATATTCAAAGGCAGCAGATCATCTAAAAGTCATTCTGAAAAGTCAGCTTCCTTTTGAAATGCATTTTATGTCACTAGGGGGACAAGATCCCTGAAGGCAGAAACATTAATTACTCCTTTCATATTCCCAAATCCTGGCTCGTTGAAGGTGTCTTGTAAACAGTTTCAAACTGAATTTACTAAGTAAAAAGTCCAAACTATTTCTTATCACATGTTAGGTGACACGGCAGTCGGAGAACAAGCATGGGATTCGGAATTTGTCTCACAGATCTGAAGAGAGGGCTCAGAATCGACCATTTAACCCTCTGATGAGACTGAGACTCAGTCAAGAAACATCATCCACAGGCCTCCGCTTTGGGGTCAGAACTAACCACGTTAATGTCATTAATGGAGCCCTTTGTCCTATGCCTCATTCTTTGTCTCCTACTAGCCAAAGTATTGAAACTTCTTCAACTTCCACACACCAAATGTACAACCTTTCTCTCCTTCCTTCCTATTACAAAGAAAGATACATCTCTGCCTCTGTAAATACATCTCTGCCTTACCCGTTCATCCCCAATCTCAGCTGCCTTTGAAGGGAACAGAACCTTGTTTATTGAATATTCTCTCTCCTGCATCTGTCCTCACTTGACTCTCTTCCATCAGTATTGAAAGTACTGCAGACGCTCCCGTCTTAAGAAGCAAACACCAAACAAAAACTCTTCTTAACATGCTATCCTTGTCCATCCGTCATTCTGTTTCTATCCAACTGAATGCAGAGTTCCAGAGAATAGCGAGGAGAGATAAGAAAGCCTTCCTAAGTGATCAATGCAAAAAAAAAAAAAATAGAGGAAATCAATAGAATGGAAAAGACTAGAGGTCTCTTCAAGAAAATTAGAGATATCAAGGGAACATTTTGTGTAAGGAGGGGCACAATAAAGGACAGAAACAGCAAGGACCTAACAGAAGCGGCAGAGATTAAGAAGAGGTGGCAAGAATACTCAGAAGAGTATTCTTTTCGTATAGAAAAGGTCTTAACAACCTAGATAGCCACAATGGTGTGGGTGCTCACCTAGAGCCAGACATCCTAGAATGTGAAGTCAAGTGGGCCTTAGGAAGCATTACATACGCAAAGCTAGTGGTGGTGATGGGATTCCAGTTGAGCTATTTAAAACTGTAAAAGATTAATGCTGTTAAAGTGCTGCACTCAATATGGCAGCAAATTTGGAAAATTCAGCAGGGGCCACATGACTGGAAAAAAGTCAGTTTTCATTTCAGTCCCAAAAAAGAGCAATGGCAAAAATGTTTTCTAGAACTCATTTACATGCAAGCTAGCAAGATAATGCTCAAACTTGATCAAATTAGGCTTCAGCAGTATGTGAACCAAGAACTGCCAGATGTACAAGCTGAGTTTAGAAAAGGCAGAGGAACAAAGAGCAAATTGCCAGTATTCATTGGATCATAGAAAAAGCAAGAGAATTCCAGAAAAAATTTACTTCTGCTTCACTGAATACACTAAAGCCCTCAACTGTGTGGATCACAACAAACTGTGGAAAATTCTTAGAAATGGGATTATCAGACCACCTTACCTGCCTCCTGAGAAACCTGTATGCAGTTCAAGAAGTAAGGTAGAACCAGACATGGAACAACTGACTGGTTCAAGACTGGGAAAGGAGTACATCAAGGCCATATATTGTCACCCTGCTTATTTAACTTATATGTGAGTACATCATGTGAAATGCTGGCCTAGATGAACCACAAGCTGGAATCAAGATTGCCAGGAGAAATAACAACCTCAGATAAACAGATGATACCACTCTAATAACAGAAAGTGAAGAGGAGCTAAAGAGCCTCTTGATGAAGGTGAGAGAGTGAAAAAGCTGGCTTAGAACTCAGATTCAAAAAACTAAAATTGTGGCATCTGGTCCCATCACTTCATGGCAAATAGAAGGGGAAAAATGGAAACAGTGACAGATTTTATTTTTCCTGGGCTCCAGAATCACTGCAGACAGTGACTGCACCCATAAAATCAAGACATTTGCTCCTTGGAAGGAAAGCTATGACAAACCTAGACAGTGTATTTATTAAAAGGCAGAGTCATCACTTTGCTGACAAATGTCTGTATAGTCAAAGCTATGGTTTTTCCAGTAGTCATGTACAGATGTGAGAGTTGGTCCATAAAGAAGATTGAGCACTGAAGAATTGACACTTTCGAATTGTGGTACTAGAGAAGACTTGACAGCCCCTTGGACAGCAAGGTGATGATCAAACCAGTCAATCCTAGAGGAAATCAACCCTAAATATTCATTTGGAAGGACTGATGCTGAAGTTGAAGCTCCAATACTTTGGCCACCTGATGTGAAGAGCCCACTCATTAGAAAAGACCCTGATGCTGGGAAAGATTGAAGGCAGGAGGAGAAGGGGACGATAGAGGACTCAATGGACATGAGTTTGAGCAAACTCTGGGAGATAGTGAAGGACAGGGAAGCCTGGTGTGCTGCAGTCTGTGGGGCTGCAGTCCATGGGATCACAAAGAGTCAGACAGGACTTAGCAACTGAACAAGAACAACAACGTCCTCTCTTCCACAGAAAGCCAGAGGAAGCGTCAACACTCACTATGTCCATTTCTTCACCTTCCACTTGCTCCTTGAGTAGCCATCATGCCACGATTCCTTGAAAACTAGTCTCACCAGGATTTGTACCCACGACCTCCTTATCGTGAGATGCAATGGGTATTTATTTGTCCTGATCTTCAGCCCTCTACAGTGTCTATCAATGCTGGCCATTCCTCCTTGTTAAAGCATAACAGTCCCTGTAGATAAACCATATTGTTTTAGCTTTTTTCCTTATCTCCTGCAACCTCTTAAACTTTCTCCTACGTCTTTCAGTCTCATTTGAAGGTTTATCTTTCCTTGACCATTCCTTCCACGTTGGTGTTTCACAGGTTAGCCTGCTCTCAGCTCGTTTCTTACTGTCTCTGGAAACCCATCCACTCACTGGATTGCCTCAAGGAGAACCATGGCTGTCTCAGGCACTGTTGCATGCCCAGAATCTTGAACTTCCTGTTTAGTGAAGGCCCTGAGGGTGGCTCCCTGGTGGAGGTCAAGAGTGTGAGAAGAGTTGATGCCAAGGAAGTCCTGACCTGTGCTCCTGCGGCTGCCAGCCTCCGGGAGATGATGACTAAATGAGCCAAATGGGAAGAATCACAACCTAGGGGACTGAAGTGTGGGACGGTCTTGTCCCAGCTTTGATGACAATGGGATCGTGGTCCTCGAAGGTCCAGGACCACCCATACAGGGATCTGGGCCACCAGGACCTCACTGCAAATTGGAGCAGCATCACATCCTGCAGAGGACTGACTTTCCATAGCAAACTCCCCCTAAGATCTGTCACATTCCAAGCTCAGGGGGGTAAAGCTCAAGAGAAAGTTATTAGGTTTCATTAACACAGGATGTGGGAGGTTAAGTCATTACCTGGAGAGGAGACTACATTTACACTTTGGGCAGGACACACAGTTCATAACATCCAGGCTAGGACACTTGGATGTTACATTTCTTTTTCTTTTTTTTTAGAACTTTATTTGTTTAGTTTTGGCTGTGCTTGGTCTTTGTTGCTGTGCGGACTTTTCTCCTGTTGCTGTGAGTGGGGGCTACTCTCTAGTTGCTGTGTGTGGGTTTCTCATCGCAGGGGTTTCTCGTTGCACAACACGGACCCTAAGGCTTGCAGGCTTTAGTTGCAGCACGTGGGCTCAGTATTTGGAGCACAAGGGTTTAGTTGCTCCAAGGCATACGGGATCTTGCCAGACCAGGGATCAAACCCGTGTCTCCTGCAATGGCAGGCAGATTCTTTACCACTGAGCCACCAGAAAAGCCGGGCATTTATTTCTTAATGGTTATTTCCCCTGTTCCCAGAGCCTCACCAGAAAGGGAGCAAACAGCAAATATGCTCTCACAGTGACAGTCCTGAAAATGAGTAGCAAATTTATCTCTTGCTTGTCTGTCTCCTGGAAGTAGTCTGGCATATGTGTGCTCCCCCAAGAGCCCTGGAGGCAGCCAACACTTTGACAGGCTCGGTAAATAATGAGCGAGTGCTTTACAGAATGTCTTGTTGTATGAGGGCTCCAGACATGAGACTTGCTGTGATTTGATGGAAACCACTTGCCAAAAGACTAAAGGTAGTCTATCCTGCTTCTACAGAGCCCCTCGTGTCTACTTCATGACAGAGCCTGGCTCAGATTGGGACTGAAAGAGAAAGCAGATATGGTTCCTTCAAGGAACTGATGGAGCTTGGATGCCTCCAAGAATTGGCACTCACTCGGTGCTCTACTCCTCAGGTATAACATCATCTCCTCTTCTCTCTGTCACAGGGAACACACATCTTCTTGCCAAAAAGCCTCCCAGTTTCACCCAAAAAGCAACCCCTAGGGTCAGTCTGCCATCCTCAGAAGCTCAATAGAATCGGCAACTCTTGCTTTTCCCTTGTAATCTTTCCTTCTTTTTCCTCTTCTCAAACTGTCCCTTTTGAGAAAACAGCTTTGACCCTTGGCTATGGAGGGATTCTGCTGCAGCCCCTCACCAACAAGCCTGTGTCCAGAGTCACCCTGAATGCTGTCCGCACTGCACAGTTTCCCCCAGGCAGTAAGACATTGCTGTGCTAAAGTGTTAATGCGTGTTAACCTAAATGTATTTTTTAATCTTTAAAACAGCTTTCACAGACAAGTTTTTCTAAAGCTTTGAGATATGGATCAGTAACCTAAAAATGAGAGGAGGAGAAAAAGGGCTCCATTTGGAAGCTGGAGAAACTCTAATCTTCTTCAAGATGAAAAGGTACCACAAAGATGGCGGCCTCTTTCCTCTAGCAGTTAACGCCAAAAGTAATCAGAATTAGATCAGCTCACAAATCAAGATAAGAAGCCTCATTAGACCTTGTTGAGCTTTCAAGTCAGACAGCCAGCTGCCCCCTGGATTATTCACAGACAGTTCTGACTCAATACAACACTGTCTGGATTCATTGTCTACACACACACACTCACACACACACATATACATAAACATCCACTTGTCCCACCCACCCCCACAACTTCTTGCTCCTAGGCACGTTTTGAGGAAAGATGGGCTTCCCTGGTGGCTCAGAAGGTAAAGTGTCTGCCTGTAATGTGGGAGACCTGGGTTTGATCCCTGGGTTGGGAAAATCCCCTGGAGAAGGAAATGGCAACCCACTTCAGTACTCTTGCCTGAAAAATTCCATGGATGGAGGAGCCTGGTAGGCTACAGTCCATGGGGTGGCAAAGAGTTGGATACGACTGAGCAGCTTCACTGGTTCAGTGGGAGAAAAAGAGAGAGATCACTTAGGATGAGAGAAAACTCCCTCAGTGTAAGTCTATACTTGGAAATACAAAATATTTCCCAGAGAAAGATTTCTTCTAACTAAATGAGGCTGAATTACCTTTAATTGAGTTTTTTTGTGTTTCCATACTCAGCAAGAATGAGGTCAATGATAAAAAGATAAGACTCTTTCTCTCCACCTTTTTTTTTTCCAAAAATGATTTTAAGAAAAAGTATAAAATGCAAAAGACTGTTTATAAAATAGGGAAGAACAGAAGAAAGGAAGTGAGGCAAGTAACACAAATGGAACCAGGGATGATGGCACTGTGCATCACAGGATGAATTCTTCACCACAGCTGTTGGATGGCAAGGTGGATGCTGTGTTCTCCAGCGGATGTCAAAGGGGGCATTCACAGTGTCCATGACATAAAAACAAACCACTGTTGAAGGGAAGTACAACTGTCCCCTCAGGAAGTGGGAGGAGTCCTTCTAATTGGGACAACCTTCTCACAGCAGACAGCACGATTTCCATGGGGCTGCATCCTTCAGCATTCTCCTCCTGGTCCCCTCTGTCTAGGCAATTACGGTGCAGCAAAATGCTCCTCAGAAGAAGCAGCTCTCCAGGGGCCACTCAGTGTAACACAAGCCTTCATGGTCCAGGCTGTGAACCATCCGAGGAAAGCAATGGGCTCAGCTTAATTTGCCCCATTGACTTTCTCACCAATATTGGGCAATGATCACCACCCACCTGGCAGATATGTGGTTACCAGTGTGCTCTCATCCTCACTGCAGACCAACTGGATGTTCAAGGATATCCTTTTGTACATGCATGAAAAATGGGAGGCCACAGTCCCAAAGTTCTAGTAAAATAGTGTCAACACGGTTTATAAAATAGGTGGAATCAGATGATCACTTCAGGCAAACTAGTCACATCAAAAAAAAATGTTTTTTTATTCTGCGCAGCACTCTCTCGTGCTTGCCCTCCAAAATGAATTACTTGGAAATATGACCGAAGAAAATGAGCTTACTTTTCTGTGGCAGAGTTACAGTAAATCAGATAAAATAAAAATGGGTCACGTGCATCAAGTGGAGGAGCTTAAACTTTCTAATTTTTCTGATAATATCACTTGTTATGGTTATCATAGCTATTCGATTTCTCTTACTTCTGTGCGAATAGGAGGACTGCACTCTCGTGTCCCCTTGGGAGTGAGGTACAGGCAGTAGATGGAAGAGGCAGTGTGTAGTTCTCCACTGTCCTGTCCCCCCCACTGACTACAGTGACAGAGCCTTCTTCAGTCAGAATCTCTGTGTGAGGTCCAGACACAGCAGGCTTTCAGCAACTGCCTGATTCTGCCTCTCTAGCTCATCGTCTCAGGGCTGTGTATACATACAGCACACCCACCATTTCTTATCTGGCAGCTTCGATGTTTGCTAAGGGCTTCCCCAGTGGTTCAGTGGTAAAGAATCCGCTGGCCAGTCCAGGAGACGCAAGAGGCACGGGTTCAGTCCTTGGGTCGGGAAGATCACCTGGAGGAGGGCATGGCAACCCACTGCAGTATTCTTGCCTGGAGACTCCCATGGACAGAGAAGCCTAGCCTGCTACTGTTCATGGGGTCGTGAAGAGTTGGACTCATCTGAAATGACCGAGCATGCATGTGTTTTACAGTCTCAGTCTGGGAAGCCTTTTCCTATCCTGTCCTTACAATATCCACATAAACAACTCCCTCTGATAAGGCCCAACCCAGATCCTCTTCCAGAAAGCACTCTTAAATCACCATCCTGTCCTGGGACTGCATGAGATACACATTTGTGTGTGTGTGCTTCCAGAACATCCTGCACATTGAGCTAATGTTGCCCATCAAACCGAAATGGTCTTACCCTTCCTCATCTGGTTTTACACTCCCTGAATTAAAGTAGATGCTAACCTGTTCAGAATCTCTGTTTTCTCAGGGCCCAAGTCAGTACCTAACCCATAGGATGTGCTCAGCGATATGTCTGTTGGATGAGTGAATGACTGACTTCATAAAGGAATGAATGGAAACGAGCAAGTGTTGAGGCAAAGGAGAGACATCCATTCCCCAAAGACCATGCTAAGAACTCAAGTGTCTGACTCTTTGCGACATCATGGACTGTAGCCCACCAGGTTCTTTTGTCCATGGGGTTCTCCAGGCAAGAATACTGGACTGGGTTGCTATTTCCTATTATAGGGGATCTTCCCAACCTAGGGATCGAAGCGGGGTCTCTGTGTCTCCTGCATTGGCAGGCAGATTCTTTACCACTGGCAACACCTGGAAAGCCCAAAGAACTCAAGAGACTTTATTTTTCTGCTAGCTATTTCTACTAGTATATGATGATCACTCAATAAGTATTTACGGAACTGAACACCAGACTAAAGCCTTTTTCGTATTCTTACGTCAAAATTTACCACCTACTTCAGAAGGAGACTTTATTGTGGGAGATTTGTTATTTAGGGTTTCCAAGGTTTGCTTACTAACACACATGAACTCTAGTGACATCCTGGGGGCTTGTTCAGTGTGATGACATTGGCCAAACCAATTAAGCTCTCCCTTTTCATCTGTTAAATAAGACAGGCCCACATATCTCCCATTCTCTAAGTACCTCCCAGTACTGAAAAACAATACAAGACAAAATTTTAAATGACAGACACAAAGTAGTTGGCCAAGTAGCCTTTTGAAATTGAGCCAGAAAGCAAAATCCTGGAATAAAGTAGAAACTATATGCATATTGTGCCTCCAACCTACCGATAAAAAGAATACTGGCCATTCTCATAAAACAACTGCTATACCAGCATTCTTCCCTCTGCTTGTGAAGGTCAAGTTCATGATGTGAATGGTGTCCCTCCCGTTAGATTAACATGTCCAGACACCAGGCTGGCATTTCAGGCTGGTTTATGAAAAAGCTGAAAAAGGTCAGGATTTTAGTTCTTTATCTTCATTATCACACTGTTTATACAACATACAACCATGGGCAGTTTCCCTATTTATGTTGCTTAGTGACAAGAGCATTCTCTCCTTCCAATAAAATATATTATAAAGGAAAAAAAAGAAAAGCTAGGTCAAACTTTCTCAAAGTCTCAGGAAATGAGAAACCACAAGCAAAACAAAGCAATTTAAGTTCTTTCTAAGGGTAATATGAACTTGACTTTTTCTGATAGATCTTCTGTGGGGAGGGAGGGGGCTGGAGGATGTTGCACAATTTATATTCTACTTTGGATAAATATAGTTGCGGTGCAAACAAGCTCTGGCTGCTGAAGACTACCCCACTGCAGTCACCCTTGGGAGGGTGAGTAAGGAGAAATAAATGTTGAACTTTCTCTCAAGATGAAATTCTGCATTCTAAATTAGCTGAGTAGAGAGATCCAGCCAGGAGGACCAGGGGTCACAAGTATTCAGGACCATGAATCACGGTCAGGAAGCAAATGCTGAGAGAGCCCACCTCTGGAAGAATGAGCTCATTGTCACACTGGGGTGCCCTCTGTGAGAGCAAGATTAAACTTCCCTGGCACCAACCTTCCCCAGCTAAACGTTATGAAGAATAATAATGCTACCTGGCACAAAGGGAGGACTTGATGCTTATTCACAGTGACAAAGGGCTCAGTGAGTGATTCACATTCTTTGCCATCATTATTTTATAGATGAGCTAACGGAGTCCCTAAGTGGCCTCAGAGTCTGACACAGCAGGACTGGACTCGTATCCACGGGCCTGGCCTCCTGGCCACACACACACAGAGAAGGCTATTCAGATCTTCCGTCCTAGAAGAGCCTAGAGCAACTAGCTGGCTGATGATGTCTCACTCACTCCTCGTAGGGGTTCGGCAACAGAAAGAAGTCAACCATCCAAAAGAACGTGCACTTCTGAAAGAACACACCAAATATTTTTCTTAACTATCTCAGTTTATTGAATTCCTTGGTAGGAGACTGAGATTCAAAAAAAAAAGCTAATAGCAGAGGGAAAAAGGCCAATTAGATTAGCAAGACAGGTTTCATTTTTCTTCAAAGACGTTTACTTACATTTTGAAATAAGGTAACAGGTAGGTTGACTATAGCCAGAAGTGGGGGCCGGTGCCCAATGTTTCGCCACAACTTCCTGGGAAAATGGATTGCTGCATAGGGTTGTGTTTATGTGTGTGTGCTGTTGTGTCTGACTCTTGGCCGCCCCCTGGACTGTAGCCCATCAGGTTCCTCTGTCCCTGTGATTTTTCCAGGCAAGAATACTAGAGCAGGTTGCCATTTCCTATGCCAGAGGATCTTCCCATCCCAGGGATCAAAACCATGTCTCTTGCATCGGCAGGCAGATTCTTTACCACTAGTGCCACCTGGGAAGCCCCTGCATAGGATTGATGCACAGTAATTACAGGGGAACCATAGCGTGGAGAACTTGGCTTTCATTAGGCCCGGGAGAGAATGAGATGGCTAACTCTGCCACTTTAGTTCAAAACCAAATCTCTTAGCACCATGAGCCCCACTCTAGCACCTATTTGAAAACCAATCAGAATAGAACCTCATAGCTGCCTTTTATTTCCTGAGCTAGAATTCCTCGTGTTGCCCCCAGCCAATAGCCTCAACTCACCAGTTTTCTCTAAGTGCCTGGCAAATACCATTCAACATTGAACCTGCAAATAGGGAACTGTCCATCTGTTGCTGATCTATTGTGGATGATGGTCCATTATACAAAATTCCCATTTAAATTTCCCATGTTAAAAGGGAAGGTAAGTGCTGATGCAAAAGTAATTTTCCAGGGAGTATTTCTCTATTCAGAATCTTTCAGGCAGATCAGAATTCCTCTGCTTTTGCAAAAAAAAAAAAAAAAAAGATTTGCGATGCTCTTTGATTCATCATATCATTAGATAAATTTCTTTCTCTCTTACTTTAGAGTGGTCCCAATCCCCACTTTCACCCCGATCTGTTTTTAAGGCATAGACTATTAACCTAATAGAGTAACATTTGAAATGCATCTGTAATGTATGAAGGAAGCATTCAGAAATATAAATTTTCTAAATAAAAGTGTCAAGCTCCTAATAAAGCAAGATAGATTTATTTTTCTTTTGTATATCTGTAGCATATGTCGTTTCCCCCATTAAAAGTCTCATGTAGAATACCAAGATTCACGGTTTTTCCACTAGCAAAAAACATTAGCCTAATTCCCCCACTGAAAATGATTTAACTTCTCAGCAGATGTCCTAAGCAGGCTTGGGCTATGTTCAGAGGCTCTCAGCAAATTAGCTATAGTCATGTCCTAGGATGAGTAAACTTTTACAGTGCCTAAAGCAGATTATTTAAGAGAAAGAAAAGAAGCAGACCAGCCCTAGAATAACAATTTGAAAACCATCTCCAAGCATTTGTAATGCCACAAAATCTTGATTTAAGGGATGGTGTGTTATTTCACAGATGCAGATATGCCAAAGGTCACACCACGTCTCTAAAAGCAACTGTGTGCAGAAAAGGCTGAATAAAATGCACTTTGGCCATGAGGAGTATGTTAATGCTGTTCCTCAGACTCTGTTCAAAAGAGGTTCCACTATTTATTCTCATTCAACATTGCGGCCTGGTGCCCTGGGCCTCCATTCACCCACTGGAAGGAATGTGTCTTCCTATGGTTTTTAAGTTGTCAGTGAATGACTGCAAATAATCAATAAGCTATTAAGAGAAGCCAAGTGTACTTATAAACTAAGTTTTGTACACAAAATATAACTTATAACGGTACTTTGGGGTACATACTTCGCTATTACACATCACAATAATAAAGAATAAAGTTGGTGAGTTTATGCAAATGAATTTAATTAAAAGTACTTTAATACATGGGCCTGGATAGCAAGGAGATCAAACCAGTCAATCCTAAAGGAATTGGCCTTCATTGGAAGGACTGATGCTGAAGCTGAAACTCCAATACTTTGGCCATCTGATGTGAAGAGCTGACTCACTGGAAAAAGACCCTGATGCTGGGTAAGAGTGAGGGCAAGAGCAAAAAGAGGCACAGAGGATGAGATCGTTGGATAGCATCACTGACTAAATGGATGTGAGTTTGAGCAAACTCCAGGACTTAGGGAAAGACAGGGAACCCTGGTGTGCTGCAGTTCATGGGGCTGTAAATAGTCAGACAGGACTTAGCAACTGAAGAACAACAGGGACTTCCCCAGTGGCTAAGCGGAAAAGAATCCACCTGCAGTGCAGGAGATGCAAGAGACGTGGTTTGGTCCCTGGGTCAGGAGATCCCCTGGAGAAGGAGATGGCAACCCAATCCAGTATTCTTGCCTGGACAATTCCATGGGCAGAGGAGCCTGGTGAGCTACAGTCCATAGGGTTACAGAGAATCAGATGCAACTGAAATGACTGAGCACACACATGCACTTTTATACAGTCCTATCAGTAGGGTTGATTCTCTAGTGACAGAGAATCAAGAATAACAGGTGTAAAAATGATTGACATTTATTTTTCTCATTCTGGCTAGAAGATGTCTCCTTTCAGATATCACACTGAAGGTCCCTGCAGGGGTGAGATGGTGGTTTTGAAGCTCTGGAATCAATCAATATCTTTTGGAGGAGAATCTGAACCCAGGGTAGGATTCACTGAGGAGGGTGATCAACTGTCCTGGTTTGCAGTGACCAGTCTCTTTCAGCACTGAAAATCCCACATCCTGGGAAAACTCTAGACTGGGACCAATTTGTTACAGGTCACTGGGAGCCTCTTCTCAGCAAAGGGAGGAACATAAGTCTGGCCAGGTGACTTCTTCAGAGTTCTGCCAGCCACAGGGAGTGGCCCCCTGACCTGTTCCGGCCCAGGCCTGATGACAGCTCTGGTCAACCTATGCAGCCTCTGTACGCCCACACGCAGTCCTTCCTCCCTCATCACCTGTCCTTGTTCCACAAACGCTTGTCAAACATTCAGTCTAGGTCCAGTTCTCCATCAGCCTGGAAGAACGTCATTCTTGAGCCATCAAGAAGGAAACTTACCATGTCCAGTTTTTTGATAAAACCTCAGATGAGTGGCCTTCTGGCCAAGGGTCTATGATTTCATATTGTTGGAGCATTCCTTGTGCCCCTGGGAGTCGCAGCTCTCTGTAAGTTTGCTGGGGCTGAGCCAAGAAAGAAGGCACATGCAGATTTCTACAGAAATTATAATCCAATGAAAGATTTTGAGGAGAAGAGGAAGGCTGGTATCTTTCAAAGTCATGTAAAACATACAAGAATTTCTTTGGGTTGAGTTCCATGAAATTGTGTCACTTACCTGTGTTCCTGAACTATGAAACTATGAGATTCTGGGTTGAGGAATAGTCTCTCAAGAAATAAATGATTAACAAATACTGTGAACACTAAAAAAAAAAATTCGTTCTAAGTCAGACAACATCCAAAGATTCTGGCTCACCAGCGACAGGATTTGCCATATGTTCAGCAAAGTGTTCTTTTCCTCCCTCTTCTGTGAAAATTTCAGTTCAGTTCACTTCAGTTCAGTCACTCAGTCATATTCCACTCTTTGTGACCCCATGAACTGCAGCATGCCAGGCCTCCCTGCTGCTGCTGCTGCTGCTGCTGCTAAGTCACCTCAGTCGTGTCCAACTCTGTGCAACCCCACAGATGGCAGGCCACAAGGCTCCCCCGTCCCTGGGATTCTCCAGCAAGAATACTGGAGTGGGTTGCCATTTCCTCCTCCAATGCATGAAAGTGAAAAGTGAAAGTGAAGTCGCTCAGTCGTGTCCGAATTGTAGTGATCCTATTGACTGCAGCCTACCAGGATCCTCCATCCATGGGATTTTCCAGGCAAGAGTACTGGAGTGGGGTGCCATTGCCTACTCCTCCAGGCCTCCCTGTCCATCGCTAACTCCTGGAGTTTACACAAACTGATGTCCACTGAGTCAGTGATGCCATCTAACCACCTCATCCTCTGTCGTCCCCTTCTCCTCCTGCCGTCAATCTTTCCCAACATCAGGGTCTTTTCAAATGAGTCATCTCTTCACATCACATGGCCAAAATATTGGAGTTTCAGCTTCAATATCAGTCCTTCTAATGAACAACCAGGACTGATCCCCTTTAGGATGGATTGGTTGGATCTCCTTACAGTTCAAGGGACTCTCAAGAGTCTTCTCCAAAACCACAGTTCAAAAGCATCAATTGTTTGGTGCTCAGCT
This sequence comes from Antilocapra americana, assembly GCA_007570785.1. Taxonomy (NCBI): domain Eukaryota; kingdom Metazoa; phylum Chordata; class Mammalia; order Artiodactyla; family Antilocapridae; genus Antilocapra; species Antilocapra americana. Next base: position 1,013,811 of record ML663471.1, on the reverse strand, counting down.
TTCTTTAGAGCCCAAATCTCACATCCATACATGACTACTGGAAAAACCATAGCTTTGACTAGATGGACCTTTGTGGACAAAGTAATGTTTCTGCTTTTTAATATGCTATCTAGGTTGGTCATAACTTTCCTTCCAAGGAATAAGTGTCTTTTAATTTCATGGTTGCAGTCACCATCTGCAGTGATTTTGGAGCCCAAAACAATAAAGTCAGCCACTGTTTCCACTGTTTCCCCATTTATCTGCCATGAAGTGATGGGACCCGATGCCATGATCTTGGTTTTCTAAATGTTGAGCTTCAAGCCAACTTTTTCACTCTCCTCTTTCTCTTTCATCAAGAGGCTCTTTAGTTCTTCTTTACTTTCTGCCTTAAGGGTGGTGTCATCTGCATATCTGAGGTTATTGATTGATATTTCTCCTGGCAATCTTGATTCCAGCTTGTGCTTCCTCCAGCCCAGCGTTTCTCATGATGTACTCTGCATATAAGTTAAATAAACAGGGTGACAATATACAGCCCTTTCCTGCTTGGAACCAGTCTGTTGTTCCATGTCCAGTTCTAACTGTTGCTTTCTGACCTGCATACAGGTTTCTCAGGAGGCAGGTCAGGTGGTCTGGTATTCCCATCTCTTTCAGAATATTCCACAGTTTATTGTGATCCACACAGTCAAAGGCTTTGGCATAGTCAATAAAGCAGAAATAGATGTTTTTCTGGAACTCTCTTGCTTTTTCGATGATCCAGTGGATGTTGGCAATTTGGTCTCTTGTTCCTCTGCCTTTTCTAAAACCAGCTTGAACATCTGGAAGTTCACGGTTCATGTATTGCAGAAGCCTGGCTTGGAGAATTTTGAGCAATACTTTACTAGCGTGTGAGATGAGTGCAACTGTGTGGTAGTTGGAGTATTTGGCATTGCCTTTCTTTGGGAATGGAATGAAAACTGACCTTGTCCAGTCCTCTGGCCACTGCTGAGTTTTCCAAATTTGCTGGCTGGCATATTGAGTACAGCACTTTCACAGCATCATCTTTTAGGATTTGAAATAGCTCAGCTGGAATTCCATCACCTCCACTAGCTTTGTTCATAGTGATACTTCCTAAGGCCCACTTGACTTCACATTCCAGGATGTGTGGCTCTAGGTGAGTAATCACATCATCGCAATTATCTGGGTTGTGAAGACCTTTTTTGTACAGTTCTTCTGCGTATTCTTGCCACCTCTTCTTAATATCTTCTGCTTCTGTTAAGTCCATACCATTTCTATCCTTTATTGAGCCCATTTTTGCATGAAATGTTTCCTTGGTATGTCTAATTTTCTTAAGAGATCTCTAGTCTTTCCTGTTCTATTGTTTTCCTCTGCTTCTTTGCATTGATTGCTGAGGAAGGCTTTCTTATCTTTCCTTGCTATTCTTTGGAACTCTGCATTCAAATGGGTTTATCTTTCCTTTTCTCCTTTGCTTTTCACTTCTCTTCTTTTCGCAGCTATTTGTAAGCTGTCCTCAGACAGTCATTTTGCTTTTTTGCCTTTGTTTTTCTTGGGGATGGTCTTGGTTCCTGTCTCCTGTACAATGTCACGAACCTCCATCCATAGTTCATCAGGCACTCTGTCTATCAGATCTAGTCCCTTAAATCTATTTCTCACTTTCACTGTATAATCATAAGGAATTTGATTTAGGTCATACCTGAATGGTCTAGTGGTTTTCCCACTTTCTTCAATTTAAGTCTGAATTTGGCAATAAGGAGTTCATGATACGAGCCACAGTCAGCTCCCGGTCTTGTTTTTGCTGATTATATAGAGCTTCTCCATCTTTAGCTGTAAGACTATAATCAATCTGATTTCTATGTTGACCATCTGGCGATGTCCATGTGTAGAATCTTCTCTTGTGTTGTTGGAAGAGGGTATTTGCTATGACCAGTGTGTTCTCGGCAAAACTCTGTTAGCCTTTGCCCTGCTTCATTCTGTACTCCAAGGCCAAATTTGTCTGTCACTCCATATATTTCTTGACTTCCCACTTTTGCATTCCAGTCCCCTATATTGAAAAGGACATTTTTGGGAGGTGTTAGTTCTAAAAGGTCTTATAGGTCTTCATAGAACTGTTCAGTTTCAGCTCCTTCAGTGTTACTGGTTGGGGCATAGACTTGGATTACCGTGATATTGAATGGTTTGCCTTGGAAATGAACACAGATCATTCTGTCATTTTTGAAATTTAGGTCACCATTAATGGAAGAAGAGGAAAAGGCCATTGCAAAACCTCAAGTCCTCAGTGGCCTTAGTATTTGCAAAATAGTGTGAATTAATATAAAGTCATTTAGAAAGAGTTTCACCATACATTAAATTTTTAAAAAATGAGATCCACAGAACAATGTGAACAGTATTGTCCTAGTCTATAAAACTAGATGAATATTTCTTTCTTTTTTAAATATATTGATAGGAAAAAGAGGCTGGAAAAATATGCACCAAAATGTAAACAGTTATTAACTCCAAGTGGTAGAACGAGGGTGAAGCAGTTGTGACAGAGATGAGGAGACCTATTCAAAACCTACTATGAACCACTAGAGACTGTTGTACAGAGAGAAGTCAGTCAGATAGAGAAAGACTAATTTCATATGTTACTGCATATATGTAGAGTCTAGAAAAATGGCACAGGTGAACCTATTTGCAGGAATAGAGATGTAGACAGAGAACAAGCACGTGGGCCCAGGAGGGGAGGAGAGAGTGGGACAAATTGGGTGATTATGATTGATACATATACACTGAAAGTGACAGTGTTAGTCGGTCAGTCGAGTCTGACTCTTGGCAGCCCCATGGATTGTAGGCTGCCAGGCTCCTCTGTCCATGGAATTCTCCAGGCAAGAATACTGGAATGGGTAGCTATCCCCTTCTTCAAGAGATCTTCCCAACTCAGGGATCAAATCTGAGTCTCCTGTATTGCAAGTGAATTCTTTACCATCTGAGCCACCAGGGAAGTCCATATAGTCACCATGCTGTGCTGTGCTTAGTTGCTCAGCCGTGTCTGACTCTTTGACTCCCCATGGACTGTAGCCCTCCAGGCTCTGCTGCCCATGGGGATTCTCCAGGCAAGAATACTGGAGTGGGTAGCCTTTCCCTTCTCCAGGGGATTTTTCCCAACCCAGGGATCAAACTCAGGTCTCCCACATAGCAGGCGGATTTTTTTACTGTCTGAGCCACCAGGAAAGCCCATACACTACAATTTGCAAAATAGATTGCTAGTGGAAACCTGCTGTATAGCACAGGGAGCTCAGCTCAGTGCTCTGTGATGACCTAGAGGAATGGGATGGTGGGGGTGGGAAGAAGGCTCAAGACGGAGGGGTTATATGTGTTCTTACAGCTGATTCACTTTGTTGCAAAACAGAAACTAACACAATACTATAAAGCAATTATAAAAAATAAAAAGAGAAAAACTACCATGAAGGCAGAATGTGAGGACTTGGCGGTGGATTTGCTGCAGAGGGTAAGGAAGGGGGTGCAGCCGAAGATGACAGGCAGCCTGGATGGATGGGAAACAGCGGTGCAGCTGAGAAGAGCAAGGAAGTCAGAGGGAGGGGAATTTGCTTTGAGACGATTTTGCTTTTGAGACTTGGGGAACGTTGGAAGTCAAGATTCCCAACAGATCATCAGCAACAGAACTAGACCTTCGCGCTGGAGAGGACTAGAAAGTTATCCACATGCACACACAACTTGGAGCCCTGCAGTGGGGGGAGAGGGGGCGGGCATGAAAAACAAAAGAAGAAAGTCAAAGGCAGGAGGTTGAGAGAAATAGCCACACTCAAAGGGGAAGCAGAGATAGAAACTAGGTGACAGGTCAGATAGGAACACGAAAAAGCTGGGGGGAGCAAGTGTGAAACCAAGAAAGGGAAGACCAAGATGCAAGGGAAAAAAGCTCCCCCTCAGCTAGGGCTGTCAGGCTGGCCTCTCATTCTCTGGGCTTGGCAGAGTTTACAGTTGGAAAAAAAAAGTCAGCTACCCCCTCCCTCCTGCCGCAGATAACCAGAGATGCAGCTGTAACCTTGAATGAAGTTGAAAGTTTTGGCTATTACTCTGAATTAGACATCTTAATTATCATTTAATACCTGAAGTAGTAGTACTAGAAGATCTTTTATTACCTGAAGGGGACCATAGAAGCCATGGTCATCCAGGAACAAGAGACCAATTAGCTCCACAGCACAAAGAAAGACAAAAATAAAATTGCTTCATAATTACACCCTGAAGTCACGCTTCTTCAACATCACCATTACACAGAGACAGAGCTGCTCTTACGGCCGCCTCTTCCTTAGATAGCAAGCAGGATGTCCAACAGAACTTTCTCTGTTGTCTGGGAATTGCAGCTAATTTCCAAAGTTGGAAATAGTAGTGCAGTGTGCCCCTGTTCTTAAAAGACCCCAGTAGCAGCCAGGTGTTTCCCTGGGGCTATTTGACTCTGTTGCGGTTGACCCATCACCTGCCTCATGTGCAATTGAAAATGCACACAGTTATAATGCACACAGCTCCTGTAGTTGGAACTGGGAGTGGCTGGCTTCGTGAAGATCGCTAGAGTCTCTTCTCCCTCTTTTTTACTATTCCTTTTATCTTGCTTTGTAACAAATCACTACAAATGCAGTAGCCTAAAAATACAGAAATTCCTCAGCTCTATAGGTCAGAAACCCAGGCACAGTTCTCTGCTCAGGGTCTCACAGCTGAAATCAAGGTATTGGTGGCTGTGATCTCATCTGATGCTCTGGGTTCTCTTATCTCACTGGTTATGGTAGAACTCAGTTCCTTGCAGCTGTAGGACTGAGGTCCCTGTTTCCTTACTGACTGCTCCCAGAGGCCATGAACCTCCCTCACTGTGTGGCCCCCATCATCTTCAAAGCCAACAGCAGAGCGCCCATGTCCAGTCTCTCTCACACTTAGAGTCTGTTTCCAGGAGGAGCCAGGTCTTCTAAGCCTTCCCTTGTTAGGCCAGACCCACCTCACTACTCTCCCTTTCTTTAAGGCAACGGTGCTGTAGAACATGACCTCATCATGGGGGTAAACCATCAGACCCACAGTCTCGAGGGAGTGATGCATGATGTACCCCCAGGGGCAGGGGTCTTGGGGCTGTCTATCCTAGAACACTGCCTCCAAAAAGCCAAGCCTAGGTGGGCTCCCAGAGGAGCCCACTTCACTTTGTGAAGTGTAAGGAAGAAGAGTTACTAGGGGAGGCTATTCCTCAATTGGACAGTCTCTGCTGCAGCACACTTACTGAGCGGCCTTCCTGCCTTTCAGAGGGAGCGGGCAGGATAGCGAGTGGGCGGCAACAGTCATGTTTGCCCCCCACACTTTGGCACGGCCGGAGTGTGTGTGCCACCTGGGATTGCCACAGAATGCGGTGGGTTTTGAGCTGACTTCCCAGGACAGCATCCAGGAGCCCCGCTGGCCGTGGGCGGGGGGCGGGGAAGGGGCTTCAGGTGCAGGCAGAGGACACAGGGCCGCAAGAGGCTACCATGTCAGGAGGGCATCACCCTGCCCAGCACCCCCACCCCAACCCTAGCCAGCACCCCCAGTTCCTCCACACAGGGCTTTAAGAGCCGGGAGAGAACAGCCACAGCCGCAGCTTTATCGAAATGTGTGCTTCTTTCTCCAAGCCCACCTCTTCCTTCATCTCAACCACACCTGTGAGAAGCAGAAGGGGAGAGAAATGAAGAGACCAGCCACACCCCATGGGGCCCCCCCAGATGCTCCGCCTGCAGGGCTCTCAGGAAAAGGATGTGACCTGAGCCCTAAAGCAGCTAATATACCACGTCTCCAAGTGGCCAGACTGCATTTTGGGGATTGCTGATAATACACGAGGAAAAACAGGTTCATCACGAAGGGAAGGAGATGGGGAGTCAACAAGTCGTGTCGGAAGGTCAGCTTTGCAGGAAAAAAAAAGGCTTCATAAGTTGCTCACCACGTTCGCAGCATTTAACAAACCAGTTACACTCTTGAACACTGGGAACTGTTGACTTCGGGAGGGGACATGCTCAGTTCAGTGACCTTGGAGCAGGGGGGAGAAATTCAGAGTGGCCTGACGACCAGGGCCCAGCTTCGGTGGATAACATGGGAATTTCAGGATCGTGTGCATCAGTGAGGGGGAGGGTGTGTATTCACATGTGAGTGGGGAGTGTATGTGTGGAAAGAGAGAGGGTGTGCACACGAGTGCATGTGTGTGTTTGAGGCCATGCATGGGCGATGTGTGTTTCTGGGGTGATGTTGATGGTGCAAGGAGGCACCTGACCCTAAATGGAGGAAAAAAGAAACAGAATAAGATGGACTCTAACAGGCAATGTACCATGAGCTCTAACTGGCAAAAGAAAAATAAGACTTTGAAAACAAGGGAGGTAGCAAAGCAAGTTTATTGCAATGAGGATGCTCATTTAGAGACCTGCATCTTAATCCAAGGAGAAAACCCAACGTGACGTACTGTTGCTGAGTTTCCAGGGCTGCTAACTTGTTTTGCTCCCCAGCCATTTGTCTCTCTGTTAGTTTAATCATTTCCACAGCTGTTGTGTAATCTAACCATGAATGTACCACTGAGCCAGTTTCTCCCAGCCAGTCCTGCTTCCACAGAAACTAATGGGAAGAGGCAGCACTGGGATCTCCACTGCAAACCTGCCAGAACTGGCGAACTGGGTGGCATTGAGCTTGCTGCCCAAGGGAAGGGCAGACAGGCTGCCGAATGTGTCGTTTGTTTTCCCTTTCCTGCAGATAGCACATCTTTACCTTTTTCTGAAGAAATCCATCCCTACCCTAGTTCCCTGGTTCTTTAAGGAAAAAAAAAAAAAAAAGCAAGGCCTGAAGAGGAAAGATAATCACTTAGGCACTAGTTGGGGCTTCCAAGGTGGCGCTAGTGGTAAAGGATCCGCCTACCAATGCAGGAGACATGAGAGATGCGAATTTGATCTCTGGTTGGGAAGATCTCCTGGAGGAGGACATAACAACCTGCTCGAGTATTCTTGCCTAGAAAATCCCATGGACAGAAGAGCCTGGTGGGCTATTGTCCACTGGGTCACCAAGAGTCAGACACGACTGAAGCTACTTAGCAGGCACACACAGTGGTGCAACCGCTTTTGATTCCACAAAGAGCACAGCTTCTATTTCCTTCATCTTATGTCTCCCTGAAAGCATTTCACAATTAGTTCTTGTCCTCTGTTTTCCCAGTTGGATGACTTCGGTACCATCTTGGAAACACAGCTGTGTCCAGAATACTGTGCCATTTATCGAGTTCAAGAGAATGGTGACCGTCAGCAGCACCAATCTTTACAGAGAATCCTGGAGAAACAAGTTGCTAACTTACAAAGGAAGTGATTTCTCCTGGAGGGTCCCTTCACCCAGGAACAGGAGTGAGCACAGTGTCACAAATTTTCAGGAGTCAGAGTGGGAAGTCACCACCCATGCTGAAACCCCTATCTTACTCCTAAGGAAGCCAAGACCTGGAGATGTTAGCTTCTTTGTGAACTAGTCACCAAGAGCAGAGCTGCAATCAGCTCTTAGCAACCATGCCTCCCAGCTCCAGTCTCTGGTCCTGGCTCCCTGTGGTCCCCTAGATCTTGGCCTTCTTGATACTGACCTATAGTACATTTCCCCTACTGTTGGCCCTGCAAAACATCCTTATTCCTAAGCAAAATGATTCCTACATTTTCTTTATTGGATATATAATTTAGAACTAAGATTTATGAAGCTCCACTGGGAGCCAAGTCCTGTGCTGTTTCGTGCACATTGACACATTGATAGAGGTATTTTCCAAGAGGCTGTAAAATGTAGGCTATTAGTGAATGGCATTAAATAAAAAATATCCATGGCAGATAACATCTTTTCTCCTCCATATAACCACAGAAACTAGTCTACAGTTCTCTAAAGAAATAAGGACTTAAAGTTTCCTTAGCTACTGAATTAGGGGGCTGGCGAGTAAATGTGGTGGAGGTATGTAGATGCGTGTGCTGTGGCTTGTGCTAAGAAATGCTAAATCAGAATGAAGTTGGGAGTCACAAAAGTGATGGAGGCTGGGAAAGACTAGAAGCAGAGACAACAGACTGTCCACGTGTCTCACTTCATCTGCCCAATTAGCTATCAACAGGCAGGTCACAGACTTTGGGGTCAGCAAGAGGAGTGTCTTTCTCTTATGATAACACATGCCTATCTGCTACTGTTGCCTTTTTCTCTGTCACTTTGGCAAAACAGCTCATCCTGGTCTGTTGCTGAAAGATGCTCAATGGTTATCTTCTTCCCCTCAAATTGAGGAGTTTTCTCTACTTTCCAACTCTCATATATGGGTGAGTTTGGAAAGTCTGGGGATAGCTGCTGTCTCATCAGCCCACCCCAGACTTGCCCTTGCCCTCAAAGTGAGGAGAAATAAACCTCCAGAGCAATCCAGTCCATCCCTAAAGGGGGCCAGGGATGGAGAGAGACTCCTGGGTGAATCATTGTTTGGTATTTAAAGAAAACAAAACCCAAAAGATGAAGGAATGCTGATAGGGCCAAATGACATCAGAAAGAAGCAGAAACCCCCTCCAGGAAGTGTTTATGTGAGTCTGAGATATCAAGATAGTCTTGATAAAACTAGATAAACTCTTTAGTAGTAGAGTTAAGGTAGTCTAATCAAACTCATAGTCTGAGAGACACGGGAAGTACTTGGCAGAGAATTACTTAAGTGGGAAATGAATAAGGTTCAATCCTAGTGTTAAACGAGCCTTCTGAATTCAAAACCCAAAAACATGTCCTAAGTTGTGTTCTAAATTTCATGAGGTTATCTTCAAGGGTAAAGAGAGGCCAGGTGAAGTAAGTCAGAAAAAGAAAAACAAGTGTCATATATTAATGCATATATATGTATATGGAATCTAGAAACAGTGCAGATGAACATATTTGCAGGGCAGGAATATAGACACAGACCTAGAGGACAGACTTGTGGGCATGGCAGGAGAAGGAGAGGGTAGGGCAAATTGAGAGAGTAATGTTGATGTGTATACACGTGTACATGTGTATAAGATAGCTAGTGGGGAGATGCTGTATAGCACAGGGAGCTCAGCTTGGTGCTCTGTGATGGCATGGTGAGGGAGGGTGGGAAGGAGTCTCAAGAGGGAGGGGTTATATATGTACATATACATACAGCTGATTCACATTGTTGTACAGCAGAAACTAACACAACATTGTCAAGCAATTATTTTCCAATTAAAAATAAAAATTTTAAATTTAAAAACGAGAGAAGCCAGGGCTCTCCCTGAGGAGGGCAGTGAGGCCATGGATCGAGTGTCAGGAGCAGAAAGAGACAGAGACCCCATCAGGCAATGTGGGGTCAGGTGCTGCCTTTATTTTAAATGTTGATGTTTTGCTCATTATGGAATTTTTCTTTAATTGTTTAAAATGAATTATTCACATATTATTTACCTTGATTGCTGAGTTATTTTGCACTCTTTAAATTTAGTTACAGATGAGTGTCTCACTTACCTCACTCCAGTATCATCCCTGGTAAGGGGCCTGGTACATACATACAAGTGACAGAAAAGTTACTGTCCATTATGCATTGAATTGTGTCCCCCCAAAAGATGTTGAACTGTGGTGTTGGAGAAGACTCTTGAGGGTCCCTTGGACTGCAAGATCAAACCAGTCAATCCTAAATGAAATCAACCCTGAATGTTCATTGGAAGGACTGATGCTGAACTGAAGCTCCAATAGTTTGGCCAGCTGAGACAAAGCACTGACTCATTGGAAAAGACCCTGATGCTGGGAAAGATGGAAGGCAGAAAGGGGACGACAGGATGAAATGGTTGGATGGCATCACCGACTCAATGAACCTGAATTTGATTGGACTCTGGGAGATGGTGAAGGACAGGGAAGCCTGGCGTGCTGCAGTCCATGGGGTCACAAAAAGTCAGATACAACTGAACAGCTGAACAAAAAGATGTTGAAGTCCTAACCTCTGGTATCTCGGAATGTGGCCTTACCTGGAAATAGGGTCATTAGAGATGTGGTTGGTTAGGATGTGATCATTCTGGGGTAGATTGGACCCCTGATCTGGTGTGACTGATGTCCTAATAAAAATGGGAAATTTGGACAGAGACATATGTGAAGGACAAAACATGAAGGCAGAGATAAGGGTGGGTCATCCATACGTGCAAAGATTGCTAGCAAAGAGGCAAAAGCTAAGAGAGAGGGAAGGAGTGGACTCTCCTTTCGATCCTAAGAAGGAAATGGCACTGTGGACACACTGATCTTAGACTTCCGGTCTCAGAACTGTGAGATGTTAAATTTCTGTGGCTTCAGAGATAAATCCATGCATCTATGGACACCTTATCTTTGACAAAGGAGGCAAGAATATACAATGGAGAAAAGACAACCTCTTTAACAAGTGGTGCTGGGAAAACTGGACAGCCACTTGTAAAAGAATGAAACTAGACCACTTTCTAACACTGTACACAAAGATAAACTCAAAATGGATCAAAGATCTAAGCATAAGACCAGAAACTATAAAACTCCTAGAGGATAACATAGGCAAAACCCTCTCTGCCATAACCCAAAGCGGGATACTCCATGACCCACCTCCCAGTATATTGGAAATAAAAACACGAATAAACAAATGGGACCTAATTAAAATTAAAAGCTTTTGCACAACAAAGGAAACTATAAGCAAGGTGAAAAGACAGCCTTCAGAATGGGAGAAAATAATAGCCAATGAAGCAACGGACAAACAATTAATCTCAAAAATATACAAGCAACTCCTGCAGCTCCATTCTAGAAAAATAAACAACCCAATTAAAAAGTGGGCCAAAGAATTTAACAGACATTTCTCCAAAGAAGATATAAAAATGGCTAACAAACACATGAAAAGATGTTCAACATCACTCATTATCAGAGAAATGCAAATCAAAACCACAATGAGGTACCACTTTACACCAGTCAGAATGGCTGCCATCCAAAAATCTACAAGCAATAAATGCTGGAGAGGATGTGGAGAAAAGGGAACCCTTTTACACTGTTGGTGGGAATGCAAACTAATACAGCCACTATGGAAAACAGTGTGGAGGTTCATTAAAAAGCTGCAAATAGACCTGCCATATGACCCAGCAATCCCACTGCTGGGCATATACACCGAGGAAACCAGAATTGAAAGAGCCACGTGTACCCCAATGTTCATCGCTGCATTGTTTACAATAGCCAGGACATGGAAGCAACCTAGATGCCCATCAACTGACGAATGGATAAGAAAGCAGTGGTACATATACACAATGGAATATTACTCAGCATTAAAAAAAAATTCATTTGAAGCAATTCTACTCAGATGGACGAAACTGGAGCCCATTATCCAGAGTGAAGTAAGCCAGAAGCAAAAACAACAATACAGTATATTAACACATATATATGGAATTTAGAAAGACAGTAATGAGAACCCAACATGGGAGACAACAAAAGGAACGCAGATGTATAGAATAGACTTGTGGACTTTGTGGATGAGGGTAAGGGTGGGATGATATGGGAGAAGGGCATTGAAGCATGTTAATTGTCATGTGTCTAATCAATCGCCAGCCCAGGATTGATGCTCGGGACTGGTGCAGCGAGATTTCCCGGGGGGGAGGGAGGAGGGAGGGGGGACCCGGAGGGGAAGCATATATAAACCCATGGTGATATCATGACATTGTATGGCAAAAACAATAAATAAATAAATAAATAAAAAAGAAAAGGAAAAAAAAATAAATAAATTTCTGTGGCTTAAGCCACCCAGTTTGTGAAACTTTGTCACGGCAGCCCTAGCAAACTAATACATCATTCTGCATCTTACGGAGAGATAGCACCCCCATGTCAGTTGGTCAGAAGGGTCCTATTTCAACCTTGTAGTCAGGAAACCTGGATCATTGCTCAGCCCAAAGATATAACCATCAAGTCAAATGCCAAGGCTGTGGGGTAGGTAGGCTGGTTGTAGCGAGGATGAAGCAGTTGGAATGAGGCTGTGATCACTGTCAGGGCACAGTGTTCTATAAAAATGGCAGTGCCAGGAAGGTCAGAGGAAAAAGCCCTCTGAGGGCAGATGTGTGGTTGAAGCGAGGGGAGGTATGGGGCAGGAAGGCCACTGCAGATCCCCTCACAGGATGGCTGCTCATCATGGGAGAGAATGTAGCCATCTGGGAAGAGCATCTCGAGCTCTGCCTGCATCTGACCTCAAGACTTAACAAAGCTCCTACTGTGTGTGCTCAGCACAGCCCCAGTTTCTGTGTCAGAGTGTGTTTAAGAACAAGTGGTCCTATGAGCATGTAAGGATGCTACTGAGTCCATGCTCGCTCTGCTCGCCACACAACCAGTAAATCAGGTGAGTTGTTGGGACAAGGAACAGGGATTCTTTTTTTCAGCTGCATGAGGTCTTAGCTGTGGCTCTCGGAGTCTTTAGTTGCAGCATGTGGGGGTCTAGTTCCCTGACCAGGGATCAAACCGAGGCCCCCTGCTTTGGGAGCGTGTCATCTTGGCCACTGGGCCACCAAGGAAGTTCCAGGAATAGCAACTTTAACAGAGAGCTGGCAGACTGAGAAGGTGGCAGACCAGGGTCTCAAAACACCACTTCTCTCAGTCCCAATTCCGCTCCTTTTATACAGAGGACGGGAGGGGGCAGAGCCTGCAGCAGTGCCTACCGGTGGGTGAGCAGGACTGCTCAGGTCATTCCCTAACTGTCGCTTGGGGAAGGGACTTGCTGCAATGCTGGCCAGTGGCCGAGCAGGAATCCCTAGCAGTGGCTCACTGGCAGCTGTGCATCTGCCCCAGGTCCATTACAAGAAAAAGGAGAAAGATGAATAATGCAGCTTCCTCAGCCTTCTCTTAAGGTTGGTCTTTGTGAAGAATTCATTCTTGATTTCTGAAAAGAAAGCAACAGAGAAGGAGGGAGGGTGTCTCCTGGACTCACCATGAACTAAGGGGCATGGACTGGCTGGCTCTGGTCACTGACCCTGTGCACGAGTGACATTGTATATCTCGTGTGAAAGTTAATCCCTGAGAGTCACTTCTTTTACTTGCACAGAATATTTTTCTCATCATTTTCAGGTTCCTCTCTGATGGTTTGAAATCTGTTGCCTTTGGCTACCATCTTGGCTTTACAACCCAGATTATTCTTTTGCTGTCTTTCTCCCCTTCTAGGTGGCTAGTGTGTGATTGGTAGCCTTTGCCTCATGCTGCTTTCACTGTGTCCTGCCCGTCATTTGTTGCGGACAGAAAGGAAGAGTGAGACAAGCAGAAATTCAGGGAGGAGAAATCCCAGGCCAGTATTTGGCTCCAGCCAACAGCGCACTGTCCAGTCCAGCTTCCACCAGAGGGTGCTGGGTATGAGGAGTGTCACATTAACAAAATTGCTCCTGGTTCCTCATGGGTCCTTGATCCCTGAGCATGTACATCATCGATCAGAACCTGGACTAAGTGGCAAAATAAACCACCAATATTAAGTGTAATGGGCAGCTATTGTATAGATAAAAATAGAAATACCTTAAAGTTTTCTGAAAGCTTAATCTATGATAGTGTTTCTTAAATTGAGGTCAGTGGATCACTGGCATAAGAACCTCCCAAGATCCTTACTAAAAATGTATATTTCGGTCCACTAGATCCATTGGGCTGGCATCTCTGGAGACGGGAATTTTCAGCAGGCTCCCCAGATGATCTCTGTGCATCTCTATGTTCGAAGTTTAGAATATTAGGTATCACATAATCAAATGGCAGGATGTTTTCCTGCCTTGAGTGCAAGGAAAATACTCTTTTTCCTCTTTTACCATTTCTCAGTGGACTTCCCTTCCTCCCAGCCCTACTTTTTAAAAAAAATATTTGAAAATTTATTTGAATATTTATTTGCGTATTTGGCTGTCTTCCTTGTGGCGTGCAGCACCTTTAGTTGTAGGATGCGATCTCTTTATTGTGGCCTATGGGATCCAGTTCCCTCACCAGGGATTGGACCTGGGCCCCCTGCATTGGGAGCATGGAGTCTTAGCCACTGGACCTCCAGGGAAGACTCGCTAGCCCAACTATGTTTTCACTGACTTCAATGACTTCTCTTCCCACTTCCTCAAAGTCTTCCTAACCCAGGCCCATATCTGACCACTTCAGATATTCTAGAATAGAGCCCAGCATTCATGGGATTATTTGCGTAAAATAGTTACCTAGAGTACCGACATGGCGCTCATTAAATACTTTCGTACCATGAAAAAAAAATTACCTAGAGCTCCTCAGAGTTAAAAGGCTTCCTACATAGAGATAGAGACTTATTCAATACCTGAGAAGTTAAATTTAGTTGAAAAACACTGCTTTGTTAAACCAAGAAGCTCATCTTGCGTGATCTCAAGCTACCCCACCATCTCCATGACTAGGGCTCAGTTATGCCTCCTCCCTTCAAACAGCATAGCTTTGGAAGCCTTTGTCATAGCCGCTTAACCATTATCCTAACAGACTCTAATTTCCAGACTGAGTTGGGCACCTTACATAGATTTTTATTTCCTCTTTATAAAAACATGGTAAAGTAACTACTGTTCTATTTCATTTTTTGTTTTATTATTCTATTTTATTTTCTCACTGAGGGTGAGAGACACTTTGTACCTTGTCTGTAAAGGCAGGAAATGGCAAAGGTGGGACTGGAACTTGAATTCAGGTCTGTCTTCCTTCAAGACCATGGACTCTCTCCCCAGCACTGTTCCCCCCTCACTAGTGAGCAGCTAGTGTACAAATCACAGGCAAAAAGAGGTGTGCAGAGTCCCACTAGTTATCAGCCTAAGGACTGCCAGTTTGTCCTTTCAGAATTCAGCCTAAGGCCCATTTCTTCCACAAAGGCTAAGCCTCTACCTTTAATACCAGTGGCACTGATTGTAACCACTGATGGGTATTTAGCTCTCAGACTCAGATGTAGTGATCTGCATAGGGATTTGGAGTCTCCCCAGTGGACAGTAAACCCTTCCAGGGCATCACCAGCCCCACAGTCTGGAGTCTCGGGCATCATATGGACCACGGCTCTCAGTGGATGTTACTGTCTCCATGCGGGAGGTAAACTGGCCACTCTGCTTTGTGAACAAACCCCAGGGCCGGGGGGCAGAGGAAGAGAGGCAAGGGGGGATTCGACCTTTTCGCATCACAGTGTTCTCACGAATTCTGGGCACCTAACCCAGGAGGAGGCCCACGTGGCAAGTTAGAGAGCTCACACTGCAAGAATAAGACTGGGGTACCTGCGCTGCCCTGTAGGCTGAAGTAAAGGAAACCCTGTGGAAATCCCGCCACCCCTCTTGGCTCTGTTGCTGACAGACGTCTGCACTGTTTTCCTCTACGACACGTTTGTATTTCACTCTCAGTGTGTGCCCAGCCCAGAATTTTCCATTTGTAGCTAGATTTGCTATTGGTCTAAAGTTAGTTCCTTTTCAGATTCTCAAACTATACATGGTTGTGAGCTAAGTGGTGCTCAAGAGGAACCTAAGACCCCTGAACTGCTCTCCCAGACCTTGAGTGACTAGCCTCTCACTGAAGCACCTTCCAGGGATCAGGAAAACCTTCAACACCTGTTTTGCCTGTAAGTAAGAAGCTACTAGAAACCAGTTTCTTAAGTCACTATTAGTTTCTTGGCACCAGTATTTCTAAAACAAAAGAACTCATCAATGAAAAATAATTCAAAAATTTCACAGATACTCCCGGAACTAAGAGAATTACAGCGTGGAGTATGAGCCTTCTTAATCTTTATACCTCTAGTGACTAGCCTGACATTTTCTAGGTGATCAAGAAACATTTGTTAATCTCAAATGCTTTGCATCAATCCCCTGCATCAAAGCAAGACAACTGCCCCAAGTCTGAGCACACCACCAGAGCTAGCCTCTGGGGACCTCGACTTACAAAATCACACACAGGCATCCCACCCCCTTCAACCCCCAAAATCACCTGTGTCTTTACCCTTTTTCATACTAGGAACAAAAAGTACCCATTGTGATTTGAGATGCTGAGAGGTGGTCAACTGCCTTTAATTAATTAAGGTGGATTAAATAACTGAAATAAAAGATTTCCAGTGCCCTGTTATTTAGTTATTTAGCTTTCTGTTTAAATACTCAGTGACTACCTGCTCCTTACAAGCCGTGAATCATGCAGTGAATAAATGATTTAAGGTGACTACTAGATTATGCCCAGGAGGGCCTGTCAATATGGCTTGCTATCAACTGCCACTTTATATCAAGGCTAATGGAATGAAATGTAATATGAAATTCAGGTTTGTATAAAAATAAAATAGTGGTTGTCTATTGATTAAATTTACCTGAAAGTCTGACATGGTCATCGACCAAATGTTGTATTTCTGAATGAGTCATGTGCTTTTAAGAGGCTGCCAGTAAAATACTGCCTGTATTTTAGACTGATCCTGAAAGCTTCTGTTCTGTAGGTTAACTCTTGTGATGCTCAGCCCCAAACGTGAGACCCTGTGGACAACAGCCCGGCACCAGGCTCCTCGGCCTATGGGATTCTCCAAGCAAGAATACTGGAGTGGTTACCACACCCTCCTCCAAGGGAAAATCAGGACCCAGGAATCAAACCCACATGTCCTGCATTGGCAGGTGGGTTTGGTTTTGTTTTTACCACTAGCACCACCTGGGAAGCCCAAACATGACCCATCAGGACTGCAGACCTTGATTGATCCCTGGGCTGAGGACCCTTGGCTTAGACCAGAGACCAGAGAGGGCCTTGTGATAAGCCTGTCCAAAGTTGACATTTCATAGAACAGGATACCTTTCTGCTATACCATCTGCTGTAACAAATTACACAAACTTAGTGACTTCAAAAAGCACAATTTTATTTTCTTACAGTTCTGGAGATCAGGAGTCTAAAGTGGGTCCACAGGGCTGGTGTCCCTCTAGACGTTCCAGGGGAGAATTCCTCTCCTCTCCCTTTCCAGCTTCTAGAGGTTGCCACATCTGCATCCTTCGGCTCTTGTCTGCCTCCTTCATCCTTAAAGCCAATATCATAGCATTTTCTCTCCCCTCTGACCTCTTGCCTCTCTTATAAAGACGCTTGTGGTTACGTGAGCCCCACCCAGATCATCCAGGACAACCTCCCCATCTCAATACCCTCAACTTAGTCACATCTGCAAAGTTCCTGTGCCACATAAGGTAACATAGGCCCAGGTACCAGAGCTTAGATTGGAGACATCTCTGGGGAACTTTTATTCAGCCTACTATATTGTCAAAAGAGAAAATACTGTAAACAGATCACTAGAAATATTCCTATCTATTGGCATAATCTTATCAGTCTCCAGTGAGTGTGGCAGTAGGAGCACAAAGCCTGGGCCCAGGAAACTCCCAGGTTCCATTCGGACCTGGCTTTGCTATTCACAAGCTCTGCAAGTCTAGACCAAAAAATTCCTGAATGGTCATGTGGCTTAAGCATCAAAATGTAGAAGTGGCAAGAAACGAGGCAAGAGAGACAGAGGGTGATTGAATTGAAGTAGCACGCTAGGAATTCCACACACAAATGTGAGTTCTCCTCTGCCCTCTGTAGCCCTGCGTACAGCACTGCCATGAAAAACAACTGATGGACGAGGCATTGATTCTTCAATTTCATGAACCCGTACCGTGGCAGCTATTATGAAAATGATATGTGCATCTCTGTCTTGCCCATTTGGGCTTCCCTGGTGGCGCAGATGATAAAGTATCTTACCCACTAATTTTACGTGACTTGGACAAGGGGGCCAAATCTTATTCTATTTGACATGCTCACAATACCTAATGCCTAATAGGTACATGCTTAGATGCACCTAATAGTTAAGAACTTACTAGACCCACGCTCATAGGCACTTAAGAGTTGACTCAGACTGCTAATAAATTTTAAATTAAATGTTCTCTATTCACATAGATAAACATAAATGTGAATGAAATCATCTGTTTAATAGCATATTTATAAACTTTCTCACTTTGGCTCTTTAGTAAATCTCTTTAGAAATAGATCCATTAATTTTAAATATAAGATAAAACAGGCTCAAGAGAAATCTTAAAAACTCCGTTGACTACAGCAGATGTCAGATTCTGCCCAGAGCTTCTCCATATTCACCCCTAGGTGTGCCAGCCCTGCAGCCCCCAAATGCAAGCTCCTCCCACTCCTTGCTGAGGGCTTTCTCTGGCCTCCATTTGGCCGAAGGGTCAGGCAGATGTGTGGGGAAGTTCACGTCTCCTGAGACAGCCTTCAGCCAATGACTGACAGTTCATGGTCATTATAGAACCGAGCCTCCATGGCCCATAGCGCCATTCTCCTCAACAACGCATTTTTGTTGGCTCCCTTGCTCCATCTTAACCCCCCACCTCCCACCACTCCCCTGCCAGTGCCTCTGGCGTCACCACCCAAATAAACTACCTGCACTGAATCTTTGTCTCAGGGTCTGCTTCTGTGACCACAAGTCAAGGATGACCTGCGGCCACTGGAAGCTGAGAGAGGCAGTGACTGGGTTCTCCCCCAGCCTTTGAAGGGAGCCCAATCTGGTTTACACCTCGATTTAAGCCCTCAGATATTGGGTTCCTACCTCCAGAACTGTGGGCATTCATTTCTGTTGTTTAAAGTCACCAAATGTATGGTCGTTTGTTATGGCAGCCCCAGGAAATGACTTACTCTGTAACTTTTACAGGGAGTAAGTCATTCCTTTTAGGAAAACCGAAGCAGCTTAAGAAGTGCTTATCTCTCTTAGATACAGGATTTAATTCCTGTTTTGAAATGGAAACTTACACATTCAGAAGTAGTTACTTGGGGCAAATAACATTGTCCTCCTGCATAGAATCCTCCAGTGGGCTGCATCCAACTGAGACTAAAATCCTATCTCACTGGGCTACAAAGGGCTACATAGCTCCTCCCGCCTCTCTGCTTCCTCTTGTCCACACTCCCGGCCACACAAACCTTCCTTCTAATCCTGAACAAGGCTTAGAGCCACTGCACTAGCCTTGTCTTCAGCCTGGAATCCTGTTTCCCTGATGACTGCACAAATGATCCCTCCTCTTCCTTCAGATCTCAGACGCCAACTCTTGAGAGATGCCTTCCTGCGTTCCTCTCTGAAGTCCCCATCAGATAGCTCTGTTGTAATTCTCTGTGGAGCACAGTTTGGCATCTTTGGCTTCTTCCAGTAATCACGCCTTGCTCAATTCTTTCCCCTCCTAGACTGTAAGTTCCTCTACAGGTTTGAACCTTGTCTGTGCTTCACCGTAAAAGTGAAAGAGTTAGTTGCTCAGCCATGTCTGACTCTTTGTGACCCCATGGACTGTAGCCCTCCAGGTTCCTCTGTCCATGGAATTCTCCAGGCAAGAACACTGGATGGTTTGCCATTCCCTTCTCCAGGGTATCTTCCCACCCCGGGATTAAACCCTGCTCTCCTGCATTGTAGGCAGATTCTTTAGAGTCTGAGCCACCAGGAAAACCCTTCCCCCAATATTAGAACAGGTTCCAGATAGAGTCAGGTTTCAACAAGTATTTGTGAGTGGGTAAATAAAAGAATACATCTAGTGGAGATGCAGTTTAGTGGCTTTTGTTGTTTCCTCTTCAATAATCATTGTAAACCCAGATTGCTGCCATGAAGATATATGGCAAACCTCAGTGAGAGAATGCCTGGCTCATCCACAGGGCTCAGACCCTGACAATTCTGCCACAGGGAACTGTGGCCCAGCATGGACACATTGGCTGATTTTTTTATTTAACAAGACATACTCCAAATCCAGGTTCTCATATGAGGCCACCAGTTTTTAAACATTGTCTCAAAATATTTTAAATACTCTTCGAGCCAACTGAAATATGTCTGCCAGAAATTCAGCCCAAGAATTTATTGTGCTGTGTCTCCTCTTCAGCCTTCCTGAGCTTCCAGGACAGTAAAAGGTAGATACTGGATACGTTGAACTGCCAGCTTATCAGAATTTATCAAGGGAAGGAACCCACACACATGTAGAAACACAGGGCCTAATGAGAATATTCATGTTGGCCCCATCCTTAAAGAAAAAAAAAAAAGGAAAAAGAGAAAACAAGAGCAAAAGATCACAGCTTGGAATGGGCCAGGCCTACAGTCAGACCCCAGCACCCAGGAAGCAGCCTTCTCACGTGCAGTGTTGCTGGCCAGTGAAGCAAGGCCCAGGGGCAGCTGTGGATGCCAGAGCCCTAAGTCCTCAACCTGAGCTTTTAAGGCAAGAAGCCCTGCCTAGACCTTGCTGCAGGGCACTCTCTCCATGATCAGTGTGCACCACATGTTTACTCTTTATGGATATACTTCACTCAAACATGTGTTTCTCCTTTCTTCCTGGGATTTCTGATGACAAGTGTTACTGATCCACCCAGGAGGTGCCCGGCATGTTCTCAGAGTTTCAGACCCAGTCTGTCATTGCTTCTCTTTCACATGAGACTAAGGGGATAGAAATTTAGATCAGATGAAGTCCCTGACATCCTCCAGCTTGGTATGGGACGGGGGAAAGCCCCCGGTCAGAGTCTCAGCTTTTCTGGTTATTACCAGGTGACCACAGACAGATCAGGTGACCCTCTCTGGGTCTCAGCCTCCAAATCTGTAGAAAAAGGGAGCTAGTGATGACCCGGCCTACAGACCCCTCCCTGTGTGATAGTCTTGGCTTACATGACCGTGTTTCATAGGTGGTGCCTCCTGCTCCTTCAGGGGTCACTTAAGGAATTCTGGGATGCCCAACACACCTGTAAGAGTGGAAGGAGCTGACAGTGCAAGGACCCAAGAAAGGAGATCATGGATGGGCTTCCTCCATGCTCTCATGTAACCAGATCATGCTGATGGAGAGCAAACCCTGACACCTCTTTGAACCAGGGCCTCAGAGCCACATGCACATCTTGGAAGGAAAAGAACATTGCTCTGGACAATTCTGGGAAAGATGTTGAAGAAGATTATTTTTGATCACAGACAAACTCAAAATATATTTGCTTCTTAATTCCTTGAATAAATGATTCATGGAATGTATGCATATTAAGGAGGTGAATGCTTTTGGGTTGTTTTCCTGGAACCCTCCATTTCTGAACAGTCTCTGAAGACCAGTAATAAATATACACAGCTGCACAGCTAAGTGATCATGAGCATGCCTTTACGTGTCTGTTGCATTTGCTTTAGGAAAATTCATTAATAAATAAACATTTTCCATAAACATGCCAGATAAAACAAAGGTAATGAGATTCACTTTTAACAAGTCGATACTAAGAATAACAAATGATGACTTTTTAGAGGATTTTCCTGTAAGTTTCCTGAAAGCCTCGTAAATCTTTTCCCTCACCTCCTTTTCTCCCTGACTATATTCTCCTGACTGAAAATACCCTCCTACAATGAAAAATCCACAGTTGATTACACAGAGTTACAGAAAAGATGGTGAGAATGTGGAAAATAGCAAATAATCCTGGGAGAGTCTTCTTCACATTCAAGTTCTCTTAATGCCCCCAAATGATCCAAGGCTGCAACCCCATGTCTTTTCCTGGGGTGACTAGTGTGGGATCGGCAGCCAGGGATGTAGTGTGATGTCAGGACACTGATGTCAGAAGTGGTTTGGGCTAAAATGACTTCCTCCACCGACACAGGCTTCCCTGGTGGCTCAGATGATAAAGAATCTGCCTCCAATGCAGGAGACCCAGGTTCAGTGCCTGGGTTGGGAAGATCCCCTAAGGGAAGGGAATGGCAACCCACTCCAGTATACTTGCCTGGAGAATTCCCTGGACAGAGGAGCCTGGCAGGCTAGAGTGAATGTGGCTGCACAGTCAGACACAACTTAGCAATTAACACTGGCTTCTGTGTCTACAATCCCTACAGTGTCTGGCACATCCTAAGAATTCAAATAAATGAATTACTTGAGTCTGAATTGGCCAAGGTATAAGGTGACATTTGTTTTGGCTAACAAAGTGTATGAGGTGGTCTCCGGGATGAAGAAGGGAATCCAACCAGGCTTCCATAGCTTGATACACATATTCTCTAAGTTTAAAATAGTCATGGAGAGGGCAGAGATTTGGAATCTTACAGACTTTGTTGAATCCAAGCTCTACACATACAAACAAGTTGTGTGAGCTTGCATGAGAGATTGAAAATCCCCAAGCCTACATTTATTTATTATTATTATTATTATTTTGGCCATGCCACATGGTGAGTGGGCTCTTAGTTTCTCTACCAGTGTTTGAACTCGCTCTCCCTGCACTGGAAGCTTAGGGTCTTAGCCACCGGACCACCAGGGAAATCTCCCCAGGCTTATATTTTATTCTCATCCATCAAGGACTAAATATTTGCTAAATCACAGGATGGTTGAGGAATAGAATAAATTATCATATGCAAATTATCTAGCACAGCATTGAACACAGCTGGTGCCCAATGTATGTTTAGGTTTTCCTCCCAACTCACCCCTATACAGTAACCCCTTGGCTCTGATTCCTTTTCTTTTAATTCATATTCCTCAAGTAACCCAAGTAGGAAACAAAGGTGCTTAACAACCTACTCAGAACATTTTTCTCTTATTAAGCTCATTCCATGGTGATTTATCAGAGTTTGTATTATCTGTTTTGCAACTTGGAGTTTAGAATCTGGAAAAAGGAACCTTTCTAGGCCACAAAGAATTTCTATCTATAAAAAGTTTGAAGATGTGCATTCACCTTTTTGAAAGCTAGCCCTTGTTTGGTAAAAAACCTCTAAGTGTTCCTTTAATTTATAGATCTAAAAGAAGATACTCTATTATTTTTCCTAGTACCTGGACATAACCATTGACATGAACGCTGTTTTAAATTTGAGAAGATAATTTGCTTGAAGAACTGAAACATTACTAGAATTAATTGAGCAAAGGCCATTTAAGAATTTCTTGCCTTTTAGTGGAGGAGAAAGGCCGAGGTCAGGGGCGGTGACTGAGCGAAGCAGCCCCATGCCGAAGGAGCAGCAGCTGTGCAGAGGGCCGAAAGGACCTACTGCACATTCAAGGTCAGAAGAGGTGGCCGGGAGGAGATACCCCTTGTCCAAGTTAAGGAGCAGCAGCTGCACTCTGCTGGAGCAGCCGTGAAGAGATACCCCTGTCCAAGGTAAGAGAAACCCAAGTAAGATGGTAGGTGTTGCAAGAGGGCACCAGAGGGCAGACACACTGAAACCATAAAAACAGAAATCTAGCCAATCTGATCACATGGACCACAACCTTGTCTAACTCAATGAAACTAAGCCATGCTGTGTGGGGCCACCCAAGACAATTGGGTCATGGTGGAGAGGTCTGACAGATTGTGGTCCACTGGAGAAGGGAATGGCAAGCCAGTTCAGTATTCTTGCTTTGAGAAAGACCCCATGAATGGTATGAAAAGGCAAAAGGATAGGACACTGAAAGATGTACTCCCCAGGTCGGTGGATGCCCAATATGATACTGGAGATCAGTGAAGAAATAACTCCAGAAAGAATGAAGGGATGGAGCCAAAGCAAAAACAATGCCCAGTTGTGGGTGTGACTGGTGATAGAAGCAAGGTCCGATACTGTAAGGAGCAATATTGCATAGGAACCTGGAATGTTAGGTTCATGAATCAAGGCAAATTGGAAGTGGTCAAACAGGAGATGGCAAGAGTGAACATTGACTTCTAGGAATCAGCGAACTGAGATGGACTGGAATGGGTGAATTTAACTCAGATGACCATTATATCTACTACTGTGGGCGGGAATCCCTTAAAAGAAATGGAGTAGTCATCATAGTCAACAAAAGAGTCCGAAATGCAGTACTTGGATGCAATCTCAAAAACGATAGAATGATCTCTGTTCATTTCCAAGGCAAACCATTCAATATCATGGTAATCCAAGTCTATGCCCCAACCAGTAACGCTAAACAAGCTGAAATTGAATGGTTCTATGAAGACCTACAAGACCTTTTAGAACTAACACCCAAGAAAGATGTTCTTTTCATTATAGGGGACTGGAATGCAAAAGTAGGAAGTCAGGAAACACCTGGAGTAACAGGCAAATTTGGCCTTGGAGTACAGAATGAAGCAGGGCAAAGGCTATTAGAGTTTTGCCAAGAGAACACACTGGTCATAGCAAACACCCTCTTCCAACAACACAAGAGAAGACTCTACACATGAACATCACCAGATGGTCAACACTGAAATCAGACTGATTATATTCTTTGCAGCCAAAGATGAAGAAGCTCTATACAGTCAGCAAAAACAAGACCGGGAGCTGACTGTGGCTCAGATCATAAACTCCTTATTGCCAAATTGAAGAAAGACTTAAATTGAAGAAAGTAGGGAAAACCACTAGACCATTCAGGTATGACCTAAATCAAATCCCTTATGATTATACAGTGGAAGTGAGAAATAGATTTAAGGGACTAGATCTGATAGAGTGCCTGATGAACTATGGACAGAGGTTTGTGACATTGTACAGGAGACAGGAATCAAGATCATCCCCATGGAAAAGAAATGCAAAAAAGCAAAACAGCTTTCTGAGGAGGCCTTACAAACAGCTGTGAAAAGAAGAGAAGCGAAAAGCAAAGGAGAAAAGCGAAGATATACCCATTTGAATGCACAGTTCCAAAGAATAGCAAGGAAAGATAAGAAAGCCTTCCTTAGCAATCAATGCAAAGAAACAGAGGAAAACAACAGAATGGGAAAGACTAGGGATCTCTTCAACAAAATTAGAGATACCAAGGGAACATTTCATGCAAAGATGGGATCGATAATGGACAGAAATGGTATGGACCTAACAGAAGCAGAAGCTATTAAGACAAGGTGGCAAGAATACACAGAAGAACTGTACAAAAAAGGTCTTCACAACCCAGATAATCATGATGGTGTGATCACTAACCTAGAGCCAGACATCTTGGAATGTGAAGTCAAGTGGGCCTTAGAAAGCATCACTACGAACAAAGCTAGTAGAAGTAATGGAACTATTTCAAATCCTGAAAGATGGTGCTGTGAAAGTGCTACACTCAATATGCCAGCAAATTTGGAAAACTCAGCAGTGGCCAGAGGACTGGACAAGGTCAGTTTTCATTCTAATCCCAAAGAAAGGCAATGCCAAAGAATGCTCAAACTACCACAAAGTTGCACTCATCTCACACGCTAGTAAAGTAATGCTCAAAATTCTCCAAGCCAGGCTTCAGCAATACATGAACTGTGAACTTCCAGATGTTCAAGCTGGTTTTAGAAAAGGCAGAGGAACCAGAGACCAAATTGCCAACATCCGCTGGATCATCGAAAAAGAAACAGAGTTCCCAAAAAACATCTATTTCTGCTTTATTGACTATGCCAAAGCCTTTGACTGTGTGGATCACAATAAAGTATGGAAAATTCTGAAAGAGATGGGAATACCAGACCATCTGACCTGTCTCTTCAGAAACCTGTATGCAGGTCAGGAAGCAACAGTTAGAACTGGACATGGAACAACAGACTGGTTCCAAATAGGAAAAGGAGAATATCAAGGCTGTATATTGTCATCCTGCTTATTTAACTTATATGCAGGGTACATCATGAGAAGTGCTGGGCTGGATGAAGCACAAGCTATAATCAAGATTGCCAGGAGAAATATCAATAACCTCAGATATGCAGATGACACCACCCTTATGGAAGAAAGTGAAGAGGAACTAAAGAGCCTCTTGATGAAAGTGAAAGAAGAGAGTGAAAAAGTTGGCTTAAAGCTCAACATTCAGAAAACTAAGATCATGGCATCCGGTCTCATCACTTCATGGGAAATAGATGGGGAAACAGTGGAAACAGTGTCAGACTTTATTTTGGGGGGCTCCAAAATCACTGCAGATGGTGATTACAGCCCTGAAATTAAGAAGCTTACTCCTTGGAAGGAAAGTTATGACCAACCTAGATAGCATATTTAAAAGCAGAGACATTATTTTGTCAACAAAGATCCGTCTAATCAAGGCTATGGTTTTTCCAGTGATCATGTATGGATGTGAGAATTGGATGATGAAGAAAGCTGAGCATTGAAGAATTGATGCTTTTGAGCTGTGGTGTTGGATAAGACTCTTAAGAGTCCCTTGGACTGCAAGGAGATCTAACCAGTCCAACCTAAAGGAGATCAGTCCTGGGTGTTCATTGGAAGGACTGATGTTGAAGCTGAAACTCCAATACTTTGGCTATCTGATGCGAAGAGTTGTCTCATTGGAAAAGACCTTGATGCTGGGAAGGATTGGGGGCAAGAGAAAGGGATGACAGAGAATGAGATGGCTGGAATGCATCACTGATTCGATGGACATGAGTTTGGGTAGACTCCTGGAGTTGGTGATGGACAGGGAGGGCTGACGTGCTGCGGTTCATAGGGTCGCAAAGAGTCAGACATGACTGAGCAACTGAACTGAACTGACTGAGGAAAGGGTTCTGGCAGTGTCTCTCAGCTCTGTGTAACTTCAGAGGGCGGTGTGCTATGGAAATTGTGGAATACCTAGG
Source organism: Antilocapra americana (assembly GCA_007570785.1). Lineage (NCBI taxonomy): Eukaryota > Metazoa > Chordata > Mammalia > Artiodactyla > Antilocapridae > Antilocapra > Antilocapra americana. The sequence goes on along the minus strand of ML663471.1, from coordinate 987,459 downwards.
TTGGAGACTTAGTCCAAGAAAGAAAGAAACTCTGTTTCCTGCCAGAACATTCTTCCCTCCAGAAGAGAGTGCATGGAAAACACCTGGCCTGGGTTTGGCACAGCCCAGCATGGACTTGGTTATCAACTACCATGAAAGACATTACTAATGAATAAATACTCCATTAGAAACTGATATCAGGCTGTTACTCATCTGTGTATAAGAATGGGCTGTTTCTATGGGTAGTGGATATTTCTCTGGCTAGTTATTGAGAAAAGAGAGTAAATTCTGGGATAGGAATCAGGGGCTTCGGAGTGGACCTTAGACTAGGATGTGGACAGAACGTCTCTTTGCTCCCTGTGCCTCATGATAGCCGGGCATCGACCATCCTAGGGGGCAATCCGTGGAGGAGGACCAGTTCTGCAGCTCTGGCAGAGCTTGCACAGGTGGGGCCATGAAGAATCAGCACACAGAGCAATGTCCAGAACAGTAAAGGCCCTGGTGCCACGGCTCTCAGAGAGGGTGCCGCCCAAGAACACAAGGACCCATGGACAGCACACAGCGCAGGGTAAAATCTCTTTACACATAAGCCGAGGTTCAGGCCAACATTGTTTGGGTTACAAACATAATCTAAGCACAGGATATCTTCAGCTTGGGCTTGGATATTTTGCTTCCACACAGATTATGTCTCTCACTGTGCTCATCTCAATTCATTTGGTTGAGGTAGTTTCCAAACCAGTTTTAAAGAGCAGAATCTGAATGGATTGAAAACTTCCATACCTACTCACCAAACCTGGCATTCCACATCAGCCAAGCCAGCGAGCAAACCTTGAATTCTTGTGCTTGCTTTGACAAGGCTTTTTTCTGCATTATGCCTTTAACACAAAAATTATGAAAGGGAAAAAGTGTGTGGAGTCCAGTCCAGCTATGATATTATTTATTCACCAGATACAAATTATTTCTTCATTATAAATACAATCCTGAACTGTGCTTTAGTGGCAAGACTGGTTCCATGTTTTATTGGTGGAGGAAGCCCCTGAGATCCCCGCAACCCTTGGCTCAGTTGGAAAGCAAGACGTTTCTGTGAGGCTGTTCACCCTCTGCCTGATCACATTTCCAGATGCCGCCCCAGCAAAACAAGGCAGAAAGAAAATCACCAGAGGCATATCCAATGCACAAGATAAACAGAAGCTACTGGAAAGATGTGTAGGATCAGTAACGAGACAAAAAAAGAAAACCACAGAGCCCAGTTGGAACAAGGGAAGAAATCACTCACCACTCAGCAGGAGAATCACTGCACTTCACCGGGGCAGGTGAGCTGGGCATGTTTGCCTGTTAAATCATTACTGGGATTTAAAGAACCTGCATGAAGCAAGGCCACAGATTGATTCACATGCTATTTATAATTCCTTAACAGTCTGATGTTTTGCAGTCAGAAAAACAGATCACAGGAATGATTCACTGAAAAAATGAAACATATATATTTAGTTCTCTCTGCTGAATAAAGTGGCACAACCACCTTTTGCATTTTTTCCAATACCATGAAAATGTGTTTTCGTTACACATCACATTATGTAAAACGTGGTGCTGAGAGGATTCCTGCTTCCCTCCCCAGGCAGGAGTGGAGGAAACAGCCTGAGTATGGACATTGGGCCTCCCACAAACCATGCCTGGGGGCCCATCCAAGACTCAGAGGGGAGACCAGCGTCATGAGCCCCAGGGCCTCCAGACTCTCTCTTCAGAGGGGCCTGGAGACCAGGAAAGAGGTGTTCAAATTGCCCGTAAACCCTGTCTCTAGAGAGCTTGGCCTGGGCCCCTTCACGAGGTTTTCTTGGGAAAGGAATCAAGGAGAAGGGTGGAGGTCAAATTCATGTATGACCTTGAACCCCTGTCTACCAACTAGGAAGCTACAAACTGACCACTGGCACTGGTCTGCAGCAGGAATTTCTGTCCTTTACCAGGGGATCGCCTGGAAGAGGAGTCGATTACATTTTACGGTGAAGCACCTTTGTTCTCTTACCCCAGGTCCGAAGGACCATCTAGCTACATTTTCAAACTATTGCTTCTCGAGAGAGTTGAAGAATCCTGAAGAGGTATATAATCTCCCGCTTGAGGAAAGGTAGGTCTGGTTTCCTGGTGGCTCAGACAGTAAAGAATTGCCTGCGAGGCAGGAGACCTAGGTTTGATTCCTGGGTTGGGAAGATCCCCTGGAGAAGGGAATGGTTACCCACTCCAATATACTTGTCTGGAGAATTCCATGGACAGAGGAGCCTGGTGGGGCTACAGGCCGGGCTACACAATCCATGGGGTCACAAAGAGCCTGGACACACTGAGTGAGTAAGCACACATGGACATCTGCCAACCAGGAGCTGGCTTTGGGGAAAGTCTGTATTCTGAATCACCCAAGACCATCACTGGCACTTTCTGTTCCTTTCCCTGGGCCACTCTACTCCATCTGACACTGGGAACCTTCCAAAAGCTGAGAAATTCCTCAATGCTGGTTGAACTCAAGGGAAGAAGACTGAACCGCCCCCCCAGCTCCCTCTGCCCACTGAGGGCCTATCATTGGTGGCTCTCTAATACACTGAAATGTCCTCATTAGGTTATACATCGCTTGAGGTAGGAGTTTTTGTTTATTCACGTGCATCTATCTCCCATAGTCTGGAACATGACGTTGCACACCTACAAGAATGTGACTGCTATTTATTGGTTGATTGATGGAGGCCTTCGACTAATTCAGCCATTCACATACAAACTTCCTCTGCATTGTCTGGAAGCCCAGATGCCAGACAGAGTTCAGCCCACTCATTTTCTTTCTGCTCTCTCACCATCATGTCCAGAAACTAGATATTTGAAGCAATAATTCTATCCTTGACATCAGAATACCTTCATTTCCACAGCCAAATCTATGAATGCCCTTCTCTCTTATGCTCGTGCTCAGTCGCTCAGTTATGTCCAACTCTTTGCAACCCCATGGACTGTAGCCTGCTAGGCTCCTCTGTGCATGGGATTCTCCAGGCAAGAATACTGTAGTGGGTTGTCATTTCCTCCTCCAGGGAATCTTCCTGACCCAGGGATAGAACCCGTGTCTCCTGCATCTCTTGCGTTGCAGGCGGATTCTTTCACTGCTGAGCCACAGGGAAACCCTTGTCTTCTTCTCTCTGGCATTTCATAATAAGAACCCTAAGTAGTAATAATTCATTTGTTATGCCCTGTGCTAAAGAAAGCAGTGCCCTTCTGGGAGGTGTATCTGTTTTAAAGAAGGGATTCCCCAACCCCCTGGATCTCATGCCTAATGATCAGAGGTGGAGCTGATAAAACAATAATAGAAATAAAATGCATAATAAATGTACTGCACTTGAATCATCCTGAAACCATCCCTCCACCACCCTAGTCCACGGAAAAACTGTCTTCCATGAAACTGTTTCCTGGTGCCAAAAAAGTTGGGGACTACTGTTTTGAAGAACATAGGCTAAGTGAAATGACCTTGACTTATCAAAATTAGAGTCCAGAAAGCAAACAGGACTCATTCCACATGGGACTAAGCTTGCAATTGTTTCTTAGAAATAGATAAGTTCTGGAACAAATCTAATTACTTGATATCTAATCTGCCAGTTTCAATAGGTCACCGTTCATTACTTGAGAGCATCTTAAATTCACGAGACAACTGGAAATGCTAAAGTCCTGAACATCCTGATTACTCACAAAATCGTTTACTATAGCAAGTTTGTAACTGAGCAATGCAAATTTTTCTATTCATTTTTCTGATTCTATAAATTTTTCTGATCCTTTTAGTTTCAGAGTAGAAACAGAACATCTATATGGGCCTCAAATGCCAATATGTTGAAGCAAGGATTTTACCTCAAAATCATATAGTATATGAAAATTTAAACTAGTGTTACTAGAAAATCACAAGCACACAATTGTATCAATCATTTCTATCTTTGATCTCTGCGATGCTTAGTCTTGTCAAATATTTTTAAAAGTTAGGAAATTTTCACTGGTGTTATATAATGGGAAAGAATGAAACATTTGAAACTAAGGGGCCAAGGTTAAAGTCTTGTTCTGATAATTTTCTAGCTGTATAACTTGGGACACATCCTTGAATGCTAATAGCTCCATTTTCCTGTTCTGTAAAATGTGAAAAATAATACCTATTTCATAAGAAAGCTGTGAGCATTAAGTCAGATAATAAATGGGGAAATGATTAAATAGAGCACTCTGTAAACTAGAAATTATTGCACCATCATCACTTTTCTTCATTTGAAAAGTCATAGTGCCAATGTATACATGGCCCTAAATTAGGTATCTTAAGAGATCAAGAAAGAGTCCCATTAAAAAAACATTGTATTTTAATTAGCATATTTTATAATTCACTGGAACACTATCTTGAACACTCAAGGACACTGGTTTTACATTAACTAATATAGTTCAAACATTCAAAGCACTTAGCTCTTGAGGATACTGTCTACAAAGTTTGACATGGTCACCTAAGAATAATTAAATGAATGCGCAGTAGCACCAGCAGTAACAGGCCTCCTTGTCTTGCCAGGTGGTTGGTTTTTGATGTGTAAATTTACCCTGGGCTTTTCTTTGTCTGGTCCTTTGATACTGAGAGAAAGACCTACTTTATGTGAAAACCACTTCAAAATTATCTCAGAAAGATGAGAATAGCCTATTTTATTTTTCCAAGCATTTATTTTGAATTGAAGGAAAAGTGCTTCATAACGTCGTGTTGGCCTCTGCCATACATCAGCATGAGTCAGTCTTAGGTATACATGTGTCCCCACCCTCTTCATCCTCCCTCTCACCTCCCACCCAATCCCACCCCTCTATGCTGTTACAGAGCCTTAGTTTGAGTTCCCTGAGTCAAACAGAAAATTCCTACTGGTTATCTATTTTACACATGGTAGTGTAGATGCTTCCATGTTACTTTCTCCATTCATCCCACCCTCTCCTTCCTCCCACTGCCAGCGTCCATAAGTCTGTTCTCTATGTCTGCGTCTCCATTGTTGCCCTGTATAAATAGGTTCATCAGTACCATCTTTCTAGATTCCATATATAGAGAATAGCATATGTTTTTTCAAGTGTGGGAGAAAAAGCAGTTTGTATCTTTATTGATCATGCATATCAAGACTAAGAAATCCAAGGTTTTTTAAGGAAAATGGTTTGTAAAACTTTTTTTTTTAATATTTATTTATTTGGCTGTGCCAGGTCTTAGTTGTGGCATGTGGGATCTAACTTCCTGACCAAGGAACAAACCTGAGCCCCCTGCATTATGAGCAGAGTCATAGCCACTGAACCACCACAGAAGTCCCTGTAAAACATCTCTAAGAAAGAAATTCCTAAGAAAGGCTATCTATTCAGTGTTTAGAGTAACTTTATATGCAGACTCTTTGGAATAATGTTTATACCATTGGCTTTTTGAACTTCTCAAATAGGAAAAGGAGTATGTCAAGGCTGTATATTGTCACCCTGCTTATTTAACTTATATGCAGAGTACATCATGAGAAACGCTGGGCTGGATGAAGCACAAGCTGGAATCAAGATTGCTGGGAGAAATATCAATAACCTCAGATATGCAGATGACACCACCCTTATGGCAGAAAGTGAAGAGGAACTAAAGAGCCTCTTGATGAAAGTGAAAGAAGAGAGTGAAAAAGTTGGCTTAAAGCTCAACATTCAGAAAACTAAGATCATGGCATCCTGTCCTATCACTTCATGGCAGATAGATGGGGAACGGTGGAAACAGTGGCTGGCTTCAGTTTTTTTGGCTCCAAAATCACTGCAGATGGTGATTGCAGCCATGAAATTAAAAGACGCTTACTCCTTGGAAGGAAAGTTATGACCAACCTAGACAGCATATTAAAAAGCAGAGACATTACTTTGCCAACAAAGGTCCATATAGTCAAGGCTATGGTTTTTCCAGTGATCATGTATGGATGTGAGAGTTGAACTATAAAGAAAGCTGAGCACTGAAGAATTGATGCTTTTGAACTGTGTTATTGGAGAAGACTCTTGAGAGTCCCTTGGACTGCAAGGAGATCCAACCAGAAGGAGATCAGTCCTGGGTGTTCATTGGAAGGACTGATATTGAAGCTGAAACTCCAATACTTTGGCCACCTGATGGGAAGAGCTGACTCACTGGAAAAGACCCTGATGCTGGGAAAGATTGAGAGCAGGAGGAGAAGGGGATGACAGAGGATGAGATGGCTGGATGGCATCATCGACTCAATGGCCATGGGTTTGGGTAGACTCCAGGAGTTGGTGATGGACAGCGAGGCCTGGCGTGCTGAGGTTCATGGGGTCACAAGGAGTCAGACATGACTGAGTGACTGAACTGAACTGAATACAACATTATGAGGTGTTTTTTTTTTAATTATCAGTTCAAGATGGTGGAAGAATAAGACGGGGAGACCACTTTCTCCCCCACAAATTCATCAAAAGATCATTTGAATGCTGAGCAACTTCCACAAAACGACTTCTGAACACTGGTAGAGGACACCAGGCACCCAGAAAGGCAGCCCATTCTCTTTGAAAGGAGGTGAAAGTGAAACTCACTAAGTCTTGTTCAGCTCTTTGTGACCCAGGCCAGAATTCTGGAGTGGAAAGCCTTTCCCTTCTCCAGGGGATCTTCCCAACCCAGGGATCAAACCCAGGCCTCCCACATGGCAGGAGGATTCTTTACCAGCTGAGCCACGAGGAAAGCCCCCATCAAAAGGAGGAAGGGCAAAATATAAAAGACAAAAGGAGAGACAAAAGAGTTAGGGACAGAGACCTGTCCTGGGGAGGGAGTTGTGAAGGAGGAGAAGTTTTCACACAGTAGGAAACCCTCTCACAGGCAGATCTGTGGGGAGTTTTGGAATCTCAGAAGGCAACATAACCTGGGGGAAAAAAAACCCACAGAATAAAAGCCTAACCGAACTGAAAAGAGAATTTTCCTATGAAAGGCTCTAACCTAACAACCTAACATGCAGCTTGGCCCACTCACAGAACAAAGGATTGAGCGAATACCAAAGGAGAGCTAGCCAGCTGCATACCAGCCCCTGCCCACCCAGAGGCAGAGAAGCAAGGGGCTGCTGCAGCCTCAGCCCCAGAGACTCTGGCATCTTCGACCAAACTGTGAGCAGGCTCCCAGCTGCTAACCGCGTCCTCCTGAGATCCTCAAAGGTTGACATCCGCCAGGAGGGTCACAGCCCCAGACCGGCTCTCCAGAGGAGACATACGGCATACCCGAGACAGTGCTCTCACAGAGCACCTGGAAAACTGAGTGGCTGGGACCAGCGAGGTGATCAAGATCCACAGCACACACTAGGACAATGTGCTTGCCAAGCACTTGGTCGCCTGAGCTGCTCAGACCTGGGAAGGGCACAAAATGCACGCCCAACCCAGAGGCTGAGCCAGAACTGTGTCTGAGTGTCTCCTGTGGAAGTACGGGTCAGCAGTGGCCTGCTGCAGGGGCAGGGGCTCTGGGTGCAGCAGACCTGGGTATGGCATAAGCCCTCTTGGAGGAAGTCGCCATTAACCCCACCACAGAACCACCAGAACTTACACAGGACTGGGGAAACAGAATCTCGGAGGGCACACACAAAACCTTGTGCACACCAGGACCCAGGAGAAAGGAGCAGTGACCACACAAGCCACTGATCCAGACACGCACGTGAATGTCCAGGAGTCTCTGGCAGAGGCCTGGGTCAGTGGCAGCCTGCTGCAGGGTGGGGGGCACTGAGTGCAGCAGTGCTTGTGTGGGACCTTTTGAAGGAAGTTGCCATTATTTTCGTTACTATAGTTTGGCCTTGGGTCAAGCAACAGGGAGGGAACACAGCCCTGCCCATCAACAGAAAATTGGATTAAAGATTTATTGAACATGGCCCCACCCATCAGAACAAGAATCAGTTTCCCCCTCAGTCAGTCTCTCCTATCAGGAAGCTTCCATAAGCCTCTTATCCCTATCCATCAGAGGGCAGACAGAATGAAAACCACAGTCACAGAAGACTAACCAAATTGAGCACATGGACCACAGCCTTGTCTAGCTCAATGAAACTATGAGCCATGCTGAGTAGGGCCACCCAAGACAGACAGGTCATGGCAAAGAGTTCTGACAAAAACGTGGTCCCCTGGAGAAGGGAATGGTAAACCACTTCAATATTCTTGCCTTGAGAACTCCATGAACATTATGAAAAAGCAAAAAGTATGACACTGAAAGACAAATTCCTCAGGTTGGTAGGTGCCCAAAATGCTACTGGAGAAGAGTGGAGAAAAAACTCCATAAAGAATGAAGAGACAGAGCCAAAGCAAAACCAGTATCCAGTTGTGGATGTGACAGGTGATGGAGTAAGTCCAATTTGTAAAGAGCAATATTGAATAGAAACCTGGAATGTTAGGTCTGTGAATCAAGGCAAATTGGAAGTGGTCAAACAGATGGCAAGAGTGAACATCGACATTTTAGGAATCAGTGAACTAAAATGGACTGGAATGGGTGAATTTAACTCAGATGACCATTATATCTACTATTGTGGGCAAGAATCCCTTAGAAGAAATGGAGTAGCCATCATACTCAACAGAACAGTCTGAAATGCAGTACTTGGATGCAATCTCAAAAACGACAGAATAATCTCTGTTCATTTCCAAGGCAAACCATTGACTGTCACAGTAATCCAAGTCTATGCACTGACCAGTAATGCTGAAGAAGCTGAAGTGGAATGGTTCTATGAAGACTTACAAGACATTCTAAAACTAACACCCAAAAAAGATGTCCTCTTCATTCTAGGGGATTGGAATGCAAAAGTAGGAAGTCAAGAGCTACCGGGAGTAACAGGCAAATTTGGCCTTGGAATACAAAATGAAGCAGGTCAAACAGTAACAGAGTTTTGCCAAGAGAATGCACTGGTCATAGTCAACACCCTCTTCCAACAACACAAGAGAAGACTCTACACATGGACATCACCAGATGGTCAACACTGAAATCAGATTGATTATATTCTTTACAGCCAAAGATGCAGAAGCTCTATATAGTCAGCAAAAAAAAGCCCAGGAGCTGACATGGCTCAGATCATAAACTCCTTGCAACATGCAGACTGAAATTGAAGAAAGTAGGGAAAACCACTAGACCATTTAGGTATAACCTAAATCAAATCCCTTATGATTATGCAGTGGAAGTAAGAAATAGATTCAAGGGATTAGATCTGATAAACAGAGTCCTGAACTATGGACAGAGGTTTGTGACATTGTACAGGAGGCAATGATCAAGACCATCCCCAAGAAAAAGAAATGCAAAAAGGCAAAATGGTTGTCTTAGGAGGCCTTACAGATAGCTGAGAAAAGAAGAGAAGCTAAAGGCAAAGGAGAAAACAAAAAATATACCCATTTGAATGCAGAATTCCAAAGAGTAGTAAGGAGAGATAAGAAAGACTTCCTCAGTGATCAATGCAAAGAAAAAGAGGAAAACAATAGAATGGGAAAGACTAGAGATCTCTTCAACAAAATTAGAGATACCAAGGGAACACTTCATGCAAAGATGGGCTCAATAAAGGACAAAAATAGTATGGACCTGACAAAGCAGAAAATATTAAGAGGTGGCAAGAATATGCAGAAAAACTACACAAAAAAAATATCTTCATGACCCAGATTACCACGATGGTGTGATCACTCACCTAGAGCCAGACATCTTAGAATGTGAAGTCAAGTGGGCCATAGGAAGCATCACTACAAACAAAACTAGTGGAGGTGATGGAATTCCAGTTAAGCTATTTCAAATCCTAAAAACAGATGCTGTGAAAGTGCTGCACTCAATATGCCAGCAAATATGGAAAATTTACTAGTGACCACAGGACTGCAAAAGGTCAGTTTTCTTTCCAATCCCAAAGAAAGGCAATGCCAAAGAATGTTCAAACTACCACACAATTGCACTCATCTCACATGTTAGCAAAGTAATGCTCAAAATTCTCCAAGCCAGGCTTCAACAGTACATGAAACGTGAACGTCCAGATATTCAAGCTGGTTTTAGAAAAGTCAGAGGAATGAGAGATCAAATTGCCAACATCCATTGGATCATTGAAAAAGCAAGAGAGTTCCATAAAAACATCTACTTCTGCTTTTTTAACTGTGCCAAGGTGTTTGACTGTGTGGATCACAATAAACTGTGGAAAATTCTGAAAGAGAAGGAAATACCAGACAAGCTGACCTGCGTCCTGAGATATCAGTATGCAGGTCAGGAAGTAACAGTTAGAACTGGACATGGAACAACAGACTGGTTCCAAATTGGAAAAGGCGTACGTGAAGACTGTATATTGTCACCCTGCTTATTTAACTTACATGCAGAGTACATCATGCATAATGCCAGTTGGAGGAAGCACAAGCTGGAATCGTGATTGCCGGGAAAAATATCAATAACCTCAGATACATAGATGACACCACCCTTATGGCAGAAAGCGAAGAAGAACTAAAGAGCCTCTTGATGCAAGTGAAAGAGATAGTGAAAAAGTTGGCTTAAAGCTCAACATTCAGAAACCTAAGATCATGGCATCCAGTCCCATCACTTCATGGAAAAAGATGGGGAAACAATGAAACCAGTGACAGTCTTTATTTTCTTGGGCTCCAAAAATCACTGCAGATGGTGACTGCAGCCATGAAATTAAAAGATGCTTGCTCCTTGGAAGAAGAGCTATGACCAACCTAGATAGTATATTAAAAAGCAGAGAGATTATTTTACCAACAAAGGTCCGTCTAGTCAAAGCTATGGTTTTTCCAGTAGTCATGTATGGATGTGAGAGTTGGACCATAAAGAAAGCTGAGTGCTAAAGAATGGATGCTTTTGAACTGTGGTATTGGAGAAGACTCTTGAGAGTTTCTTGGACTGCAAGGAGATCCAACTAGTCCATCCTAAAGGAAATCAGTCCTGAATATTCATTGGAAGGACTGATGCTGAAGCTGAAACTCTAGTACTTTGGCCACCTGATGTGAAGAACCGACTCACTGGAAAAGACCCTGATGCTGGGAAATATTGAAGGCAGGAGAAGGGGACAACAGAGGATGAAATGGCTGGATGGCATCACTGACTCAATGGATGAGTTTGAGTAGGCTCTGGGGTTGGTGATGGACAGGGAAGCCTGGCATGCTGCAGTCCACAGGGTCGCAAAGAGTCAGACATGACTGTGCTTGAAGTGAACTGAAGTAAAATTAAAAAAAAAAATATTTTCCACTATCTCATTTGATAGCAAAAGAGAAAGAAAGCAAATCAAAGGAATATGGTAAAATTATAGACTGTAGTTAAATATTTCCAGTGACCTGATAGGTTGTTGTTCAGTCGCTCAATCATGTCTGACTCTTTGTGACCCCATGGACTGCAGCATGCCAGGCTTCCCTGTCCATCACCATCTCCTGGAGCTTGCTCAAACTCATGTCCATTGAGTCAGTGATGCCATCCAACCATCTCATCCTCTGTTGTCCCCTTCTCCTCCTGCCTTCAATCTTTTCCAGCATCAGGTCTGTGCCTCCCATAAGGTAGCCAAATTATTGGAGTTTCAGCTTCAGCATCACTCCTTCCAATGAGTATTCAGAGTTGATTTCCTTAAGGATTGACTGGTTTGATCTCCTTGCAGTCCAAAAGACTCTCAAGAGTCTTCTCCAATACCACAGTTCAAAAGCATCAATTCTTCAGCACTCAGCTTTCTTTATGGTCCAACTCTCACATCCATACATGACTACTGGAAAAATGGTAGCTTTGACTAGTTGGACCTTTGTTGGCAAGGTAATGTCTCTGCTTTTTAATATGCTGTCTAGGTTTATCATAGAGGTAAATTTTATTTAATTCTACTGAGTCTTATTGAGCTGTTCAAACCAGAACTGTGTGTTAAATTGCATTTTTTTATTTGCCTATCATCACAATTCAGTAATAGTTAATAATAAGAGTTACTGTGTATCATCATTTATAGTGAGCCACACCCTATGTTAGCATCTTTACCTACATTATGGCTTTAAATCTCCAAAATGGCCTTTGAAGTACACACCATTCATATTCATACTTTCTATCATGAAAAATTAAGTGATCATACCTAAGGTCACACATCCAATAAGAGGAAGATTCCAGGTCACATCAGTAGCAATGCTAACAACTTATCACTTAGCACATATGGTGCTACCAAATGCAGAAAGTGCTTATTGGATATTAGCTGATTACAGTTTTGATTGAATATAATGAAAATATACTGATTTATAAAATGTTATCTGCCACATGACTGTATTTTTATAGATTTGAGTTTAAAAATTAGAAGTTACATTTGATGTATAATATTTGATTAAATAGTTTCAGATAGCCAAACTAAGCCTAGACTAGGAAACTTGCACCAAGCTCTAATAAGTAATCTATATTCTGACATCATGTTACTTTTGAACAGCTAAATTACATAGGGGACTAGAATCCCAGACAAGGTACTGAGGAGAATCTCTCCCATGCTTAATATGCAATGATTAAAGGGTGAAATAGCCCTAACCTTGAATTCTCTCACAACTTAGGTTATGCCCTGAATATTACATTTATGCTGTAATTTTGTTTCATTTTGGTGTAAAGAAAGGAACTCTTATAGGCAATGCCTATTGAGCTGTTGTGGTCAAATATTTATTTAAAAAGACCATATTGATTTGCAGATTATGACTGACCACATACGAACCCTTCTTTTCAGTGACATTCTTATTTAAGGTATTGATTAAGGGCTTTTCATACAGAAAGCATTTCTCTTGTCAGTTCAGTTATGCTGGCTTTTGTAATAAGCTAATTTGATTTCCTTTTTTAACCTTTGTTTGATTAGGGGAACGACATTTGCATTAAAATTCAAGAGAGATGAAGTCTGCCATCGATCTTGACTTCCTCATGGACCTCTTGTACTGAGTGAAAGATGATTTAGAGAATGTCAAGAGTCTTGGAACAACCATAATGAGAGAGGGGAAAAAAATCACTTCAGACTTAGACACCAGTAAGGGCTTATTTGACAGAAAGGGCAATTGCGTTTGGTGGATATATTTTAGAGAAATCAAATTCAGGAAGTTTAATTTTGTTCTTAGGGCAAGTCATGAAGAAAGCTGTAAGATGAACTGCCATTAATAAAGTACTCCCTAGTTAAACCAAAACATTTCCAAACAACTGAAGAGGTTAAACAAAACATATATATTGTTACTTGCCACAAAGAAGGAAGAAAAGTAAATTCTACTATTTCTTTATGAACATGTTCCTGGTAAAATACTAACCTCAAACAAGTTTGGGGTTAAATAAAGTTAATCCTTTTCATACTGTTCATGGGGTTCTCAAGGCAAAAAAGAAAGAAAGCTAAACACCAAAGAATTGATGCTTTTGAACTGTGGTGTTGGAGAAGACGCTCGAGAGTCCCTTGGAGAGTCTCCTTGGACTGCAAGGAGATCCAATCAGTCCATCCTAAAGATCAGTCCTGAATATTCATTAGAACTGATGCTGAAGCTGAAACTCCAATACTTTGGCCACCTTATGGGAAGAACTGACTCTTTGGGAAAGACCCTGATGCTGGGAAAGATTGAAGGAGAGAGGAGAAGGGGACAACAGAGGATGAACTGGTTAGATGGCATCACTGACTCAATGGACATGAGTTTTAGCAAGCCCAGCGAGTTGGTGATGGATGGGGAAGCCTTATGTGCTGCAGTCCATGGGGTTGCAAAGAGTTGGACACAACTGAGCAACTAAACTGAGAGTTAAGCCCCTCTTGCTGTCTCTGAGAACTGTGGAGATAAAACCCGTATCAGTTCAAGTCCTCCACTGGCATTGTTGCTATTGTTCAGTCACTCAGTCATGTCTGACTCTGTGACACCATGGACTGCAGCTTCCCTGTGACACCCGGCTTCCCTGTCCTTCTCCATCTCCAGGAACTTGCTCAAACTCATGTCCGTTGAGTCGATGATGCCATCCAACCATCTTATCCTCTGTCACCCCCTTCTCCTCCTGCCCTCAATATTTCCCAGCATCATGGTCTTTTCCAGTGAGTCAGCTCCCCCAGGCTTAGTCAGTCCTCTTTCATAATAACACTCAAAAATATGTACAACTTCTTACAGTTGCCTTAGACTCTGGATCCTTTTCCTAGGGAGGAAATCAATGCATTTTGTGGCTTCAATAGCTTGGTTCCATTACGTATTCCTGAAATCTCCTCCAAAGATCTCTATTTGGATATTTTCTGGCAATGAAGACTCTTTCCATTTTATGAGGAGTTTCACTGGGCTGGGGATTTTTAGTTCAAGAGAAATTTGCCTAAAATGAACCTAGAAATGTATTAAATGCTCAGTGGGACACGTGGAAACTGTATCACATTGGCCTACCCATTTTTTTGCAATAGCGACTCAAGAATGTTTTTCAGCTGACACAATGTAGGAGTTAGAAAAATCAAAAGACAAGAAAGGGGAACAACTTGCAAGCAATTGGTTGCAAAATTTCTGGTTCCCAATATAATTGGAAACTCTCTTAACTCAATTGGGTAAATCCTCATGATTCTAGGTCACTTGGAAGAACTTTGAGGGTTAGCAGGTCTTTGCTAATTTCTTTCTTTCTCTGGAAAAGTCATTGAGTACGTTTATTGAAAGTAACTTTCCATTATCCATTGTTCTGCCAGAGGTGATTCATCTCCAGTCCCCAGTTTCCCGATTTTACAGCTTAAAGTTGTGGCTTGACTCTCTTTTTTATATCAATTCTTAAATTAATGTAAAATGATATATTTCTCCTTTAAAGTAACACAAGCTAAGATACTAGGAAATCAACTTCTTAAAAACCCAATTCAATTTGGAAGTACATAGTTGATTTTTGACCTATGGCACTAGAGGTAAATCTAATGCTTCCTTCCCTCTGTGAGTAATGTTACACAATTATACACATTTTAAGGGCTGCAGATAAAATATGATTCTTCAGAGAAAAACCGATGTTCAGCTGATATCTGTGGTTCTACAGCAATAATTAGATTCTAATTAGGAAAGAATAAGAACCACTGAACCCCAGGAGAAGAAAGGACTGTAAAGAAGGTACAGCCTTTTCTTATTACAGATGAGGAAATTTGGTCAAAGAGAGGGAACTGCTATGTGAAATACTTCCAAATTAATAAAATAAGACAACTACAATTCTTTCAAATTCCACGAAGTTAGGTTCTTTTACAGTAAATATGGCACCATTTAATCTTATGTCTAACAAATAACTGAGATGAAAAATGTTGCACTGATGGCACCAAGCTTTCATACCATTAGTAGTATGGAAGTAGATCATCCATAAAACATGGTAGAAGAATTTAAGGAAAGTATTTTCATATGTCCCATATGGGCAAGTCATTAACTGTTCTTTCATGTTGTGAACCCAAAAGTATCTCTATTATATTTTATATTGTGTTAAAATCAATATAATGTAATACAAAATTCATCCAGAGGATAACATATTTATGTATTCCCAGGACATTTTTAGTTGAGACATTTATTTGGACTTTAATTTAAAAAATAACACTGCTTAGCTTCTGCCTTCATTGTTCCTCCCGTTTTATTATAGCCCCCAGTCTTGGCACCTGGGAAATTCATCAGACTCATCTCTGTGGAAGTTTAGAGGGCAGACACATCATTTTTTTAAATCTTCAGTTGCCCTTCAAATCTGCTGAACAGAATTCCTTATCTCCTAACAAAGATTTTACTAGAGTATTTTATGTGTAATTCATCAGAATAGCTGCTAAGATGTTCAATTTTGTTTTTAAAAGGTAGGAGCGTTGTAGCAGACAAGCCTGAGGTTTAAAAAGCCTGATTCTGCTTGCCTTTCATTTTCCCTGTGGCCTCTGAAGTGTGGTTTATTGGTAACGCTACTATTCCTGTCTCAACTGACTCCTCATTACTCAAAGCCAATAATAATTGCTAAATATGACTAATATCACGTGGAAGGTCACAAAGTTCACTGCTAACCTTCATTCCAGCTCAAAATGTTTTCAAGGTTAATAGATTGATTTCAAGCCGAGATATAATGCATTTATAAAATGGGAGAAAATGAAAAATTTGGCATCACCAATATGCGAATAGTTTTAAATGATTCATTTGTTACATTTGGACTATAGCCATGAAATTCATTTGATATATGTCACACAGTTATATTCTAACCTAGACACTAGAAAATAAATTAATGATACATTTTAACATTAGACAATTTTACGAACACACACACACACACACACAAATCCAGGATGAGAATCAGGGTATTGTAACTTACTGGCTATTCCAGCTGTAAGAGGAATTACTGTAAGGGGGATACCAGACATTTAAGACAGAGTCTAACCACCTTCAAAGACTGAGACTGCTCTAACACACAGCTCAGTTACAGCCGTGACCCTAAGAGGCTAATTGCCAACTGTGTCCCTTGGTGTCCTTGCTTGGAGGAAAGACAAATGAAATTCCTGACCTCATCTCAGCTCTGTGCTTCCTGCAGTTTTGGCACCCAGATTCCGGCCCACAGAATCTCCTGTTTTGCCCACACCCTTGATTGGACTCATCAAGGTTTCTAGGGTCCCAGAGAGACCGTAACCACCTCCTTTCTGATCCTGCCCCATGCCCTCTCTGAGCCCATTCCCACAATCTGTTGCTGAGCCTGGATTTCAATCCAGTTTGATGAGGTTGGGGAGTCCTGGCCCCTGGCCCAGCTGTGCCAGAACCTAGCCCACCGAACTGGAGGCAGCATTTCCTGGGAGGGCCTCCCATGTCCCGGTAGGCTTCCTGGTCCTCATTAAGAGCAAGCCACAGAGGCCTGCAGTTTCTCCCTCTCAATTGTTCAGTTCGCCATCCTCCTTGATTTCACAAGGCTCAGACCACTAACCGCCCCTGCTAGCAGACCGGACCGCCCTTATGTCTCTGCTCTCCTCACCTTTCTTCCTGGTTAATTAGCCCACCCACAATGAAGATTGTGGTTGTCTTCTCCAGAAACAGTGCCACTGAGCTCCACTTACCTGCAGACGTGCACGCAAACCCCTTGGCTTGGCACTCAAGTCTTCCTACCTGCAATACCACTTTTCCACTCCCGAGGTCCTTTGGGAAGAGATGGCCTGTGATTGCCCTTGACTCAGCCCTCCGCTCACTGACTGTGAGCTTGGGCCTGTCATTTAATCTCGCTGAGCCTCCCTTTCTCAGCTCTGCAGAATAACGCCTTCCTTACTCATTGTGAGGATTAACCACACAGCGCAGACAATTTCTAGCCTGCACCAGGCACATGACAAGGGCCCCACGCACTTGTAAGAAGACTTTGTTAGCCGCCTGCCGTTCTCAGCACTTCTCAAAGGCTCTCCACCTGCTCACTTCCCACTCACTCTTCGAGGCCATGTCAGAATCCACTATGATGAAGTCACACAGACTCTCGTAACACAGTAGTACTTGATCATATCTTCTCCGTATCATCTCTGAGTTTCTCGGGTTTGACCATCTTGTCTTTCCCAATAGATTATTGGGAAATAATCCAATAATTGTTGGAAATGAGCTTCAGGAGGGCAAACTAGAATCTCATCCCCTGTCACTAATTTTTTTTTGCTGCTCCTCAGCCTCGTCTACTCCTCTACACAGTGTCCCCTCTCGCCAGATATTCCTGAGGCCCTCCCGCTGTGCCTACAGGGCTCACTGATATTCCCGTCTGCTGAGCACTCCAGTGCCTCATCCGCCTTTGTGAGCCCCCACGACACCTCCATGAAGC
This sequence comes from Antilocapra americana, assembly GCA_007570785.1. Classification (NCBI taxonomy): domain Eukaryota; kingdom Metazoa; phylum Chordata; class Mammalia; order Artiodactyla; family Antilocapridae; genus Antilocapra; species Antilocapra americana. The sequence continues at coordinate 969,776 of ML663471.1, read as the reverse complement.
ATTTCCACAGACCGTGCTGCTTCTGCTGTGCACACTGTCACCCCCCCATCCCCATCACGCCCGCCCTCCCTGGAGGCTGTCGTGTCCACTGACCGTCATTCCATTGCACTGGAGCCCCCGAGTCCTATTCCCTGTGCCTCGGTATCTCAGGAGAGCTTTGAGAAAAACAGTCTTTATTTGGGAAAACATTTGTCATGAGATATGAGTTTATGGGAAAGCAGCCAAGAGAAAACAGAGTGACAGATGCAGAATTCCCTATTCCAACTGGCAAGTAAGGCTTTGTTACTGGATTAAGTCTGTGAAGCTGGTGGCCTCTTTCCTAAGGCTGGGTTTGCTTCCAGGAGCCCTCAGTACCTCAAGCAAGTAGACTCCTAATGAGCCTCGGACCGGGTCCCCAGCCAGCGCTCATTTCCGGCCTCAGCATGGGCTTTGGACAAGTGTCACAGTTTTTAATAGCACCCTGCTGGATACTCACAGAAAAATAAGCTGAAGGGAATCCCCTGGCAGTCCAGCGGTTAGGACTGCTTCCATTGCAAGGGGCATGAGTTCAATCCCTGGTCTGGGAACTAGGATTCCACAAACCCGTGCATGCCCACCCCCCACCACCAAAAAAAGATCAACTAAAGGCCAGTGGACCAACTATCTTATTCTAGAATATAAATAAATAATTCGAGGCATTAAACTGAATCTGTACCAGGCAATTTTGTTTTTATTAATTCTGTTTTGAATGTTTTAAATTATTTTTCTCTTTTTTATTTTAATCAAAGTAAGCCTGAAGAAAAATAACATCTGTTATTTGAAACATGCATGTAGGGCAATTTATAGCACATCTAGGTTCAAATAACCAGGTTGAGGAAGATTAAACTTTGCCAAAGCATATGCTCAAAGGAAAACTGAATTTTTTTTCTTTTTTTTTTGCATTTTAGATAGCTAACATCAGAATACTTCCAAACTCCCGCACTGTGGAGGCTTCATTAAAGAATCTTGCTAAGGATACTTCTGAAGTTTTAAAAAGTCCACTGGCCTGAGAATTCCAGCGCCCCTTCACCATTTTGGTACAATCATTAGATGCCCCTGGTAGAGGTAAGCTTCATCTCCAGTCTGGGGCTGTTAACTACTGCTAACCATCCCGGGAAGGCCAAGGCCATCCTTACAGGTGTCACTGGATCCTCAGTGCTAGAGGCCTGTTACGCAGGACTCCTCCCCGATTCTGAAAGAGAAATAAGAGAATGGGAGGGATAGCTTGAAGAAAATAAAAAGTAAAAGAAAGCAAAGCACTATGTTTTTCTGTGGCTGGTACTCTGGGTTTTAGTCTGCTAAACACAGTGGCTTTACCTGGTTACTTTAAGGCTTTCAAATCTGAATATATCATCCTACACAAACACATAGCCCAGACAGATGCATATACACGCACCTTCACAAACACTCTTTCAGAACTGAGAATACTAAGACAAATCAACAAGGAATTAATTTCACCATTGTTGCCATTTTTTTGTTGTTTTGTTTTGATGTAAGTCCGGGGCAGGAGCACTATGGAATTTCCAAATGATACAATACACCCACTAGAAAATGGCATGCACAGAACGTTAGAGCCACAAGCGACCTTGGAAATCATCTAACTCAGTCTCTTCAGTTTGCAGATGAAGAAACCAAGGTCTCAAGAAATAAAATCATTTGTTCAGAGTCAGGGAAAGGCTCAAAGTTAAAGTTGGAATTAGGACCCCCAGAATCTCTAAAACTCTGCCTCACTTGTCACTCTGAACTGCTGTAATCATTTGCCCTGTTTAGGGGCTGAAAGCTGAAGCTGCCTTCCTGATCCTGGTGTACTGGGGTATTTATGAAGAACTCGGCTGCTCAGGTATAAACACATTTTGTGGTTTCCACACCTCTTGTGTTTAATATGCTACACGATAACTGAAAGACTTTTAAAAAGACTTTGAAAGAAATTTAATTGATAGGTTCCTTATTTCTAGAGTTCTGTACTTTCATTTTTAAATTCTTTCTTTCTCTGCATCCCCCTGCCTTGGCCCCAGTTTCACTGAGGAGTCATTTCTGAAATTTTAAGTTTTAGTAACTTTAAGCCATTGTCAGAAAACACAGGAAAATCAGTTAGAAGGAACCCCATTAGCCATGCCTGCATGTCCTGTTAAATTACGTGCTTGTTGCTGTTCACTGTTTAATTCCATAAGATCACCCTTATATCACTCAACTTGAACAGAAACTTATGGAGACAATAGACAATCTTGGCCAACATTGAAGAGAAACTGTTGCTGGGGGGTGGGGATGGGAGATGGTTGTAGCTGATAAATTGCAGGGCTGCCTATTCAGTCATGAGCATGAAAACATGTCTCTGGACCAATGTATGAAAACGATATTTAATAGGATGGGAGAAGGCACTTGAACACCCGTTTCCTTGGCAATTGAATGCACTGGTGCCAATCACTTAGCCTGGATCTACTCTCCAAGCAGAAAATGACCTCATCTCTTATTCTTTGAGGATTGAAGCAGCAGAAGAGCATCTATTTTTAACAGAACTGGGAGCAATACGCATGGCATTGACAGCTAGGAAAGTTTGTCTTAGAAAGTCTGGCCAGAGGCAGTGGGGAATTGGAGCCAGGAGAGGGAGAAGGAAAGAGGTTGTAAGCTTGTGTGGACAGCAGCACATGAAATGAGAAGCACAGGACATAAAAACTCTGAATAAGAGGCAAACTCATCTCACCCTGAAAGTTTCTAAGCCTAGAGTCATAAATGCCTCTTCATCTTGCAACCCATTCTGGTCATGGAGAAATTCCTTTTGAAGGGTAGCTGTCTGTTGACTTTGTTAAGGTAGACATTCAAGCTCATTTATGAGGAAAGAAGGATTCAAGGTACCCTCAGCAGAGCTCAGCTCTGAGCTTCACACATATCCCATGGAAGGGCTCCCCTTATCAGGACCAAGCAATGAAATGTTAATATAAGCGTGTTTCTTCTCTGCATTTCTCCAAAACCTTTAGGCTTCCTCCATGCAACTGGGTCACGACTGCATTTTATCAGAGACTCTCACTGAGCTTGGTTTTATTCTCTTCCATGTACCTGAACCTGGAGAAGGAAATGGCAACCCACTCCAGTATTCTTGCCTGGAGAATTTCATGGACAGAGGAGCCCGGTGGGCTACAGTCCATGGCACTGCAAGAGTTGGACATGACTTAGCAACTAAACCATGTGCCTGAACCAGCATTGTGACTTCAAAGAACACAATATTACTATTATCTTAGCCTATGAAATGTATGACCCATGCTTTCTTTTAGCTTTTCTCTTTCCCCAGGGATGAACAACATCTAGGATACATTTCCAAAAAGTTTACAACTTTTCTTAAAATAAAACTCAGTCTCTTTACTGTATCCCAAATTTCTGTTTGATTATTGATATATTCCATAAGAACCTCTTCAGTTAAACACTGATATCCTTCAGGACTCCCAGGGGTACATCTCACACAGGTTTCTTTCCCCACATTGGACAGTTCAAGGGGAGAGACCACAGACCTACTGTAAAATGGGGGGAAATATTTGGTGCTGGAAAAGACTCTTGAGAGTCCCTTGGACTGCAAGGAGATCAAACCAGTCAATCCTTAAGGAAATCAACCCTGAATATTCATTGGAGGGACTGTTGCTGAAGCTGAAGCTCCAATACTTTGGCCACCTGAGGCCAAGAGCCAACTCACTGGAAAAGACTGTGATGCTGGGAAAGATTGAGGGCAAAATAAGAAGGCGGTATCAGAGGATAAGATGGTTGATGGCATCATTGACTCAATGGACATGAATTTGAGCAAACTCCAGGAAATAGTGAAGGACAGAGGAGCCTGGTGTGCTGCAGTCCATGAGGTTGCAAAGAGTTGGACACGACTTAGCGACTGAACAACAATACCTGAGTGTGATGCAGTGTTGTAAGTTATAATAAAATACAATACAGGAAGTTGTGGAAGCATGTGGAAGGTGGCAATTAATCTGGCCTGGGGGAGGGAGACCAAGGAAGGGCTCACAGAGAAGAGGTGTCTAGGCTGGCTCTTGTGGTGGAGGAGTGGGTGTTTCAGACAGGAAACAACATTTGCAAAGACCCAATGGTGTGAAGATATGTGGCACTTTCAAAGAATACCCCATAGTCTGCTCTGGCCAGAGTGTGGAGTGCATAGGGTAGGGAGGTCGGGGCTGGACAGGGAGCAGTAAGACGTGAACCCAGAAAGGAAGGCTAGTGCTCCACTGTTAAGGGCTCACTGCCGGGTGCCAAGGACTCTGAACTTCTTTCGGTGAGGAATAGAGAACCCCTTGAATTATCAGAGGGGTTTTTCTTCATGAATGCAGACAGCACTCGATTCTTACCTATAGGGGTTTTGCCTCTACAGGTCTGGTGACATGTTCTTTAAACTCTTTTCCGCTTAGGTGCCCAGGAAAACTACACTTCACAGCTCCCATACAATTAGATAGAATCCCCTGACCGTCCTGGCTGATGAAACATGGGCATATCCAATAGACATTACTCTTAGAAACCTCAAGCGGAGAACTCTGAGACTTAAAAGATGGCAGCCTCACTAAATGGAAGGATCGTGGGTCCCAGAATCACTGCATGGAAGGCTATCCACACATTCCCAATCGGCTTGTTTGAAATGTAAACATTCTATGCTGTTAAGCTACTGAGCATCAAAGATCATCCATCAGTGGTTCTACTGATTCTACTGATTCAATGGGTAAAGATGTTCTCAGGGCAAAAGTAGCTGCTTGCACAGAGGGACCAGCCCAGTGTGTGGACAAATACTAATGGCACCCACTTGCTTTTCTCCAGAAGGACTTCCCCAGCATGGCCATTGTGCCAGATTCTCTCTGACATACCCGTTGACAGTATGTGTGTGTGCAGCTTCCCTCATCCTTCCAGCCCTGGTTGTCCACCTCCACAAAGCCCAGCGCAGAATCAGCTCCATAAAGCCCAGTCACCTCTCTCCTCATTTCTGCCATGCCATACATGTCATTCGTGGTGTTGCTTGTGCTTTATGACTCTTGCCTCAGGGCCACAATTGACTTCATTTTAATTTTATTTCACCGGTATACAAAGTTATTTATTTAGGGAGTGCTTGGGAGCTGCACTCTCTAATAGTTCAAAGCTCCATGCTTCTCAGGAGATAAGACTAAATACAATTTATAGAAAATTCTTTTGCCAGACAAACCTGAGCCAGTTCTGAAGAAAAGGGAGTGGTAAAAGAATGAAGGGTCAAGGATGATGAGAAGGCCATATTTGGAATTCTAAGCCCTGCCTGTGACAGGCTTGTAACATGTGGCTTTAATCACAGTTTTCCTGACCCTATTGTTTAACAAGAGCTGGATTTCCATTGAATCCGGATACTCAGGTTGAAGATGACAAATCTTTGAGGATTTGTCCTAAAAGATTTCCTCATCTGGGTATAAGATCCATGAATTTAAACTCTTTTCACGATCTGATACCTTGAGGTTTTATATTCTTTGGTTCTGAGTGAATGTGTAGCAAAGCAATTCAGAGAGGAGGCTGAGGGGTTATTGAACACACTGACTGGATTACCTTCATGTTTTCAATACCCCTGCATTGAGCTTTATGATCTCACAAGTTACAACTGGCATCAATTTAATGAATTATTTCTGGAGGAAATCCATAACATGATTTTACAAAGTTTTATTACTGCCATATTTGAGTCGTCTACTAAAATTGTTTTTATTAAAACCTGCTGACAATTTAGACAAGATGGTACAGGTAGTTCACAAAAATGAGAGTTCCCAGAGGAGGTGTCTGGAGAATGATTCAGCCTCCCGAAGTCAGATCCCTTAGGATCACTTCTTGGCTCCTCCACTAAGGAGCCCCGGGACCTTGCACAAGGCTGTCAGCCTGTCTGGGCCTCAGTGTCCTTCTCTGTGGAGAGAGCTGCGACATTCCGACCTCATGAGGCATGGAGAGTGTATTGTTGGCTCACAACCTCCATTTCCTTCCCTGCTCTTCCACTTCTCCCTGTAGACCTCCTCATCCTACTGACTGTAGCTTGGCCGCTCAACTTGCCAAGATGGTCCAGAAGCGGAGGAGCCACTGGCCTCACCTGAGCAGAGGTTTTTAGAAGCGCTGGGTATTTCCATCAGCCCTTATGTTCTGCCCGCACTCTGAGACCATCAAGTCTCCTGTGGTGGCTACTTCTTCAGTCTGGTTCTGGAATGAAAAGACTCATGCAGCAGAGCCAGGATGAGTCCAGCAGAGCTGCCAATGTTCAGAAACCCCAGAACTTTTAGGGTTGAAAATTGAAGCTCTGAGTTCTCACAGGCAAAAAAAAAAGTCTTAAATTAAGGCAAAGATTGGGCATAGATCCAACACACCCATTGTTGGGTCTACTGATTAGACTTGTGTGGCCCTGGTGATTTATTTCCATTGACAAAATGTCTCTGGGAAAAGAGTGAAGGCGTAGTCATCTGAATCTTAATGAGATCAAAGTACATTTCTTGAGAAGTTATGGGTATGGCTGTTGACTTACATGGACCTTCCTGGGATCAAATTGACTAGAAATGAAAACAGTTATGTAAATAGAGTTATGCATGAACTATCATATGCTCATGTCACATAGGAAGCTGTGTATATGAGTATAAGCATTAACTATCTCTAGAAGGATAAAGAAATGGGTAAAAACATCACCAGAGAGGGAAACTGGGTCAGGAGGGGATGAAGGCAAGAAGAGTAACTACTTACCACATACTCTTCCGAGTACTTCCCAACTCCTGCACGTGTGCATGCTCTCCCTAGCCAAAGCCATATAAATTAAGTAATTTACAACCTTTGATCTACCAAAAGTAGGTGGAGGTAGATGGCACATTGGGCTGGCACATGTGGGTTTTCTTTTGGGGTTTCCTGGAAATGCTCTAGAGTTAGCATGATAGTTGTACAAAAGTGTAAATAACTGAAAAGTACAGAATTGTTTACTTTTAAATGGTGAATTTTATGTTTTCTCATTAAAAAGCAGAACATCTTTATTTTCATAGGATAAAATTTATATTTCGTTTGTTTTACCAACCTCACCATGCGGCTTTTAGGATTTTGGTTCCCTGATCAGAAGTCAAGCCTGGGCCATGGTATTGAAAGCCCTAACCACTGGACCACCAGGGAACTCCCAGTCATAGGAAAATATCTTAAACTGTATATGAAGGAACATTATGTGGTTTTAACAAATGCACAAAAAATAAAGTAATTTACAAAAGCCAAAGATGGTGTTACTGATAGGTTGATTGCGTTATGCAAGTGTCAGTTTATAAAGGCTTGGGAAAGGGAGACGATTTGACTGAGAATAATTTCCTACCTACAACACCTCTGAGTGCCTTGAGTGTCCAGTCTGCTCCTCTGTCCCATTGAGAGATCAGGTTTCATTTTTGCCTTGGAGCCATGATCCAGATCAGTGGCATAGTGCCTGCTTCATGAGAGGGTAGAGAACCTACACCCTGTGTGGCACACCAATCAGACACAAGGATAACTGAGTCTAACCAGAAGGAAGCCACAGTTAGAAGTGGCTGCCCAACCTGCAAGGTCATCGCTAAGTGATTCTTCAATCTCTAACTTTTCTCACTGAATGTCCACTCCCACTAACAGCGCCTTTTGCAGGCTTCATTTGAAGTGAGAAAACATGTCTTGCTTTGCCTCTGATGTGTGGATTTTTCCAGCTTTCTACTAACAGATTATGATCTCCAGACCTAGGTCTGAAGGCCAGTTTACCCGAGACTCTTCACACAGTAAGGTAGTCTACAATTTGCTATTTCAAGGTATGGGGGTCGGTGGGGGAGAGGGACAAAGAATCACAACTGCCTAGGGAGAGAAAAAAAAAAGAGTTATAAGGGCAGCCTCCCTCTTGAGAGTTGAATTTGATCCTTTAAGGCCAGCAATTCAATCTTTTAAAAGGCACATCTCTGTTCTAATCAATCAAGCTTTCATTTCCAACAGCAATAACCTTCCCTAGGCACTCAAGAAATCAGAAACTAGAATCTTGGACATAGAAAGTCAATACAGAATTTTCTACTGAGTCGACCTGATCCTACAAACCTCCTCAGGATTTTGTCAGCAGGAAATCTGATGTTCCAATATATCATGGGATGCCAACACCATCTATCAGTTCAAATCTGTCACATTAGTGGAAAAGATGTGGTTTGCATCCAGGGCTTAAGGAATAGAGGGTCTGATAAATCTGAGAAGAATCAAAGATAAGTAATGGTCCCCAGTGTGTTTTTCAACCTCTCATCTTGGGTTTATTGTTTTGTGAAGACCATATCCAAGGTTGATTGACTAGATATTCTGGACCTTAGAGGTTCTGATCCAAAGCACTTAACTAGTGGCTTTGCAGATGGCTCTTAGCCAATAAAAGGGTCAGATGTCATGGATGTGACCTCAGCTCTCTGTCATCTTCATTAAGCTTTGTTCGAAGTGATAGGAAGAGCCATACAATCTAGGTGACCCACATACAATGAAATTTAAGGTATAAGATATTTTTAAGTGATTTTTTTTCTCCAAGGTGCCACATTAGAAATTTGCTCAGGGAACATATAAATTCCATATAAGACTGGAAAAATAATAGTGTGGGCAAACATATTTTAAGGGATGATTAGTCAATATTATATCATGTTATATTGTATCTTAACTAACTGATGTCTGGATAGTTAATGGATGTGAAGTCACATGGCAGGGCTTCAGGTTGAAGCCCCTCACACCCACGCCCACCACAGTAGGAGGCATGTAAGAGCTGGAAGCCATTTGACTTTCTAAGCCTGCAAAACAGGGATCAGAATAGCTGGTTTGCCAGGAAGGCAAAGGAAATGAAGTTTGTAACTATGTTTTGCTTTCTGCCAAAGTTACGTCATTGTTATATGGGCAGTTTGCAGTAGTAATAGTTCTGAGATCCTCACAGGTACGCTGCCTCTCTACATTGTACGGCAAGTTCCTAGTTTGATATAATTCTTTTAGAAAAACACTTTATTGATGTATGATTGACATACAAAAATTTGTACATGTTTAATATGTATCCAGTTTGATGAGTTTGGAGATAAATATTAACTCATGAAACTATTGCCACAATCTACAACAGAAACATCTCCAGTAGCAGTGAAAGCTTCCTCCTGCCCTAATTATTTATTATTGTTGTTTTTTTTTGTGTGTGTGTAACCTAAGATTTACCTTCTTAGCAAAATCTCAAGTAAACAATACAGTATGGTCAACTATAGGCTCTGTGGTTTAAGTAGAAATCTAAGGACTTATTCATCTGCATAACTGAAACTTTTGAATCAAATTCATAGTTGAAATTTTCTTGCCACAAGTATCCTGTAAGTTTTTTACAGCTTAGTTGGAAACTAATCCTCTTTATACGTTAACAATATCATCATAAAACAAAGGTAATAAAATTGCATTCCATGACCCTTTTAGATAAGTTCTGATCATTTCATTAGACATGCGGTTATAAAAGTCACCTGTTATGACTGCATATTTAGATTTTCTTGCCACCACTTTTTGTACAATGAATACATGAAATTATTCTGAGTCAGTAGAATTGCTTAAAAATCTTGTTAGCACTTATCTTCTAGACATTTAATAGGACAAACTTCAGCAATGCCATCTCTCTGGGTTGCTCACCTACATATAGATATGATATTTTTCCTTTGCTACCAAGTCCTCCTGCTGAGCCAACCACCATCTCGGGACGTGAGCCAGGACTGTGAGCTCCAGCACACGAGTGGAGGTATTCCATGCTGTGAGGCACTAGAGATGCACACAGGATGGAAAATTAATCCATCCTGTGGCCAGAGTTGGAACTGCCTAGAAATCCTCCTGACTCCCTAACAACTCTGGTTAAGACAGCCTGGTAGTAGCTGGTGTGAGCCTGGGTACCCCAGAATAGCTTTCCTCAGGTGGTATGCGGCAGGAGACAGTTACATACAGTCACAGTTGTTTAAAGGTTCAAACAAGCAGATCAGTCACTTAACCAGAGGTGGTGCTGAAAACTGTAACTGCCAGAGAACCAGTTTGTGGTTTGCAAACAGGACAAATGGGTGTGGGCTGAAAATGTGGCATAACCACCCAGGAAGAACTGAAATTGCCAAGCAGGAGGCATAACTACACACCCTGGTTATGACCTCTTGCCTGGTAGCTCCCTGCAACATAAGCCCATGTCCGTTATCTGTAAGAAAATGAAGGTACTATCTGAAAGTAAAGAAGGGCTTAAAGTGGGACTGGTCCAAAGGCAGCAGGGCGTGCCAAGGGGAGCCCTGGACACGGAGGAGACCCCAGTGCTCCTGCCCTAGCTCTGTCACTGACAAAAGCAAATCTTGCAAATGCTCTGGGCCTCAGCATCCTCATTCATGAAATGAGAATAACTGTACCAGCTGCATCTTCCTTGTAGTATTTTGTTGAGGCTCAAGCAAACCATCAACAAGTTTCTAAGAGCTCCTGGTATTCCTTGAAGTGTAGCTCCTGAGGGGGACTGGAATGAGGATGAGGAAGAGTATCTAGTCTGGATTATTCACAACAGATTTTGGAGGAACTGGGACTCAAACCTGGGAAATAACAGTAAACCGTTGGACAGTATTTTCACAAGGACTCAGTTTCAGAATACAACCTCTAATTCCTCTAAGATTTCACAAGCAAGGAAGGGGGGGAGGTGTCCATGGAGAGGCACAGCTGAGGTGGATCCTGAATGATGAGGACAAATGGGCTGCACAAAAGGAGGGAAGGACAGGTGTTCCTTTTGAGAGGGGCTGTGTCAAGGCTTGGAGGGAATAGAAAGCAGTGTTATTCAAGGAGCCAAGAATCAACTGCAAAAAGTTCAAGAGTAGGGAATGAAACTGTGTAGGTAGGATGATGCTGCTGCTGCTACTAAGTCGCTTCAGTCGTGTCTGACTCTGTGTGACCCCATAGACGACAGCCCACCAGGCTCCCCTGCCGCTGGGATTCTCCAGGCAAGAACACTGGAGTGGGCTGCCGTTTCCTTCTCCAGTGCATGAAAGTGAAAAGTGAAAGTGAAGTCACTCAGTCGTGTCTGACTCTTAGCGACCCCATGGACTGCAGCCCATCAGGCTTCTCTGTCCATGGGATTTTCCAGCCAAGAGCACTGGAGTGGGGTGCCATTGCCTTCTCTGGTAGGTAGGATGAGACCAGATTAAAGTAGCCAGTGAAACCAGGTGAAAGAGACATTTAGGAAGAAAGTTCCAGAAGAGTTTCAAGCAACAGTTTAAGGAAGATTAGTCTGGCAAGTAATATGTAGGCTGATTGCAGCTAAGATGGAAAAGAAAATGGAAAAGTATCTATTAGCCATTCATAGTAGTGGTAATAGAGAAAAATGGAGAGATAAGATATAAAGGGAAAAACTGAAAAGTGTGGATAACTAGCTGGATGTATAGGATATCCTGGTCCACAATGGCAGTAAAGACGGAGACCACTTTGTTTGCTCTGCTTTCTTGGACAGTGGTTTCAACCCATTGTTTCCAGAGTATTGTGAATGCAATTGATTCATTGATAAGGAAATTTTTTTCTCACTGCCCACAGCTTCCATCACATGTTTCTGTAAGTGGGGTTTTCTTGATTCTTTGCATCTCGATTTAACATAAACCCCTGCTGTCCAGTTTTGGAATAAATGTTTATTGCTGTGTCCTTTTATTGTTTTTTCACATTACAGGGGCACCAGAAGGAGAAGAGAGGGAGAACAGGCCCAAGACAATATGAAGACATAATTGCTGAAAAGCTCCCTAACCTGGGAAAAGAAACAGTTATCAAAGTCCAGGAAGCACAGCGCTGCATACAGCCAAAACACATTGTAATCAAAATGATGAAAATTAAATATAAACAAAGAATACTAAAAGCAGCAAGTGAAAAGCAACAAATAACATACAAGGGAACTCCCATAAGGCTATGTGTTGATTTTTTTTCAGCAGAAACTCTGCAGACCAAAAGGGAATGGCAATGTAAAGTGATGAAAGGGAAAAAAAACTTACAACCAAGAATAATCTTATTTTTTTAACTTATGGAACTCGGAAGCTTGAAAGTAGAATGAATTCTTATATGTAGAATTCATCATTCTTTATCTGAATCTGAACACTATTTGAATTTTAGCCACTGGATCCTAGTGGCAAGACGCAATTCCAAAGTAGTCCACTAGATGGAAGACAATAACTACTTTCTCCCCAGACCATTCCAAATAAATGAAAGGGTGGGAAACTAGGCACTGCGGCTTCATCCATTTGTTTGTCTTCTAACCTCTTATAAGAAAACACAGACTTTTATAGCGACATCTATCTGCATTGCGCCAAAAAGTGAGAGAAGGATTTTCAGGCTACTGAGACCTAAGTACACACTTTCCCCACCCCCCCCTGAAGTTTTTGGTTTGACTTTGTTAGGTTTTGCCCAGGGAGGACGCAGTGGAGGGAACAAATAATGAACGTGGTCTTGATAACAGTTTGAAGAGAGAGACTATTGATTACAATACAGTATGTATTGATTGATTGGTTGATCTCTGCATGGCAGGGTTGGGGGAGTTCGGTGGGAAGGGCACAGTGGGAGTCTACAGATGGAAGCGGTGGTCACAATGAATAACAATGAGATTGTTCCCTAAAGTCACAGAGCAAAATCACCCAAGCCTCGTGCCACCGTCTCAGCAGAGCCCTGACACCCCAGGGGTGAGAAACTCCACGTTGCTTTAAGGGAGGCATTTAGCTTCTCTTCCTCCTCCAGGATAGAACTGCACTTCATCAACTTAGCGGAAAGCAGCTGACAGTGGACTTCACACCTAACTCTAATATGGAATTGCTTTGAAAAGTGACCCAGCGAGGGTGACTGCCCTGCGCGGTTCGATAAGGTCACAGCAGGCAGGAGGGTCAAGACCCCAAGAACCGCAGCAGCAGCGGGGGCGCCGGGACCCGGACCCGGACCGGGATGCGCCCCGGGGGCTCCGGGCGTAGCGAGGAGTGGTTAAGTGGAGGTAACGAAGAGGTTAAGTGCTTTCCTCGTCGCAGCTCACCTTCCACTGCGGAGGAGCTGCCAGGCCAACCGCAGGCTCCAGCTGCGCTCACGTGACTTCTTCCAGTTTTCCTCCGGGAAGCACGCGCAGATCTGTGGAGTATTATTACCATATATAGAGAGAAACTGCTAGCCGAAAAACCCCGGAGAAGCCTGAGTCAGTTGCCTTAAGTAGGAGTGACCGGCCGGGGGAGGAGGAGGTTAGGAGGAAACCTGCCCTTCAGCACACATCATTACTAACGTAACGATGTCAGGTCTGCTGATGATTCAGAAGACATATCAGAAAAGGGAAGTGCTGCAAATGGGCATCTAACTGCAGGAAAGGTTATTAAACAGCTATTAAAAATTCTGGAGAACTAATGAAAGACAGACTTTTCTCAACCTTGATTTTTAAAGATAAGTTCTAACCTTCTCCCTACATGTACTTGTTTTTTTATTTAAACAAAACAAAAAATATTCTAAGTAGAAATAGTCCAGTATATGATCTAAGACGAAATCTGTGTGACTGAAGCATTGCTGCCGGTTAAAAAAGAATGCAAGTTACACATGAGATATCCTTACTGACCAGAAATGATTATGGACGTGTAACTGCTTTGATGTTTGTGACACAATTGTTACTGACAGACTGAAAAATAGAACCACCAAGAATTTTGACCAGAATGGTATCAAAGGGAGGTCAAAGACTTTTGGATGAAGGTCTGGAAAAGAATCGAAAGTTTTACATCTATTCCTAGCGTTTCCATCTTGCCAGTGTGTGCATAGCTCAGACTACCTCAGTTTTCCACTCATAAAATGGTCATAGTATCTATCTCTACTTAGTTTTTAGTACTCTATTAAATTTTTCTGAGATTATGTCCATAATGCTTTCTGAACTTCTTGGAAGCAATAGAGTCTCACTTTTTAAAACTTTCCTGTCACAGCCTATTGTCATCTGATCATCAACGTATAGTTTTTTATATAGTTATGTTGATGATTACACAATAATAAATAATGCCTGTAACTTGGGAAATTTAAACATAGCTAAATAACCGAGTGAGCCTATAGGCTTATTCTTGGATTCCATAAAATTGGCCCCCAAAAGGGCAGAGTATTCTGTGCAAGTCAACTAGGAAAACCACTCTATATTGTTGCTAAGATTAAAAAAGCAACGTGACAGAGGAAACCAAATAACTACCCACTGAGAGTCTCCTTGTGTAAAGTAATAATTCTGCAGATTTCCAAATGTATCCCCCAAAATAATACTTCCCCACTAAATTGATTGGCATTTCTTTAATAGAAGGTAACATTCTCATTCTGGAAAAATCAAGCAGTAGAGAAATGCAAAAAAGAAAAATGTGAATATCCCCTACAGTCTTACACTCCCCAGAGACCAGAGAGATCAAAACTATCCTGCCTGACCTCTTTCTAAGGATAAACATGTACACTTACACTTACACATGCACACACAGATGTGATCATAATATAGATAATGCTCTGCAAAGGACTTTCTTCACTTGATTAATTTTATATAGCTTTACAGATTAATATGTATAAATCAAGCCAATTATTAGTACTGGCCACAGCCATTGACTGATAGAACTGTTTGTCAGTTCTTCCATCTCTGATGAAGCCTTAGGGTTCCTCTCAGTGGTGTTTTCAGATTACAGAAAATGTTGCAGTGAATATCTTTAAATTCTTACATATCCATGATCAAGTATTTCCCCTAGTGGTAAATTATAATAAGAGGAATTTCTGGGTCAAAGTCAGGAGACTTTAAAAATGCTATAGTTCCATTCCTCTCCCTTTCCTCCAAAGCATTCACATACCCACTGTGGACTTACAAAATATTCACAAAATGAAGGCCGAGAGTTATGTTTTATTCAGTGGGAATTTTTAGGACTTCAACCGTGGGAGCATCTCAAGTAACCCTGAGAGAACTGCTCCGAGGAGGCGAGGAGAGAAGCCAGGCTATACAGAAGCAAGTTTTACAACAAAGGGCAGCTAATTCGAACATCAAAAGATTATTGTTAATTAAAGAAAACCAGATATCCCAAGTTATGTAAGATGCAAGAGTTGGGGCTCACTGAAATAAATTACTCCTTTATATACACCTCAGCTCTCTGGGGCCAGCATCCTGTGTTTTCCTAACCCTGAGCTTCCTCGGGGCTCACCTAGGGGCAGTCTGATGACTACTAGACTGCAGGTACTCTTCTCCTTCCTGGTGCCCTTTGGGCTCACTAGCTCACTAGGCATGGTAGCTGCAATTCCTGAAGACTGTGACACCCTTTGTTTACTCCTATGGCAGGAAATATCCCATTTCTCACCATCTACTGAATTGTATGAGGGCCTATTTTCTGTTGCTGCTGTTTTTACAGCTCAAGCCATTCTTGTTAAGATATGTTGGAAGTCTTCCCAGTTTAAGCATCACGGTACTGTGATCAAAGACCCCTCCGAAGAATATCAGCTGATCCAGCCAATCAGTTTCTGTTCTCCTGGTTTTCCACAGCAGGCAAATAACAACGGTGCCCACTCTATTAGTTACATGGGTACCTAAACGTGCAGCTCTGGAAAACCTCTCCCTAGAATGTGGCTTAGACATGACCTATGGGAGATGCCCTCACTCCCCATTGCCCAAGTCTGAATAGTGGGATTTCCACTTTCCCACAGCCCTCAGCAATGATGAGCTTGCATGCGAGAGAGAGTCTGCAGGGCCTCCTCGGACCCAGGAAAAAGAAAATGTGGATGAAGTGATGTCAGCCATTAGTTCATATCTCTTAACACCAGTGCTTGGTCCTTTGGTGCAGACAGCTCTCCTGGAGGGGAGGCCAGGAAGTACGTGGTGGAAGGCAGATCCCATGTGGGAACACTGCAAAAAGGCCCCCTCCCCTATGACTTTTTCCTCCCTCTCTTGCTTTTTTTTTTAATTGAGGTATATTGACAAATGGGCTTCCCCGGTGGGTCAGCAGTAAATGATCTGCCTGCAATACAGGAGACTTGCAGGAGACGTGGGTTCAATCCCTACTCAGGAAGATCCCCTGGAGGAGGGCATGGCTACCCACTCCAGTATTCTTGTCTGGAGAATTCCATGAACAGAGGAGCCTTGCGGGCTACAGTCCATGGGATCACAAACAGTCGGATACAACTGAGTGACTAAAGAGCAACAATGTTGACATATAAGATTGTATTAATTTTAGGTATACAATGTAATTTAATATTGTATTGTGAAGAGACCAGTTAACATCCATCACCACACAGTTACATTTTTTTTTCTAAAGATGAGAACTTCTAAGATTTGCTCTTTATCCTCCTCTCTTGATTTATCCTTCATTATATCAGTTTTTAGAATTTTTTTTCTTTATTGACCAGGCAGTTCTGCATATTAGTTTAGTTCTACTGGTGGTCACTATTATAATTTGCCAAAGACATGTGAGTCCACATTTCTCTCTCAGACTCTAGCAACAATTATAACAAGATTCTACTTTCCTTTCCCCAGGCTTTACTGAATAATCTGTCCAATTTTCCAGACACTGTAATAATTATTTTCTTACAATATGACTTATTTTTTAAGATTACTTTTAATTGCATCACACTTTATTTCTCAGAATTTATTTAGATTTTACTCTAAATTTTATTGGATTTTCACTACTTAGTGTCCTTTCTTAGATATCACATCTTTTCCTTTCTTGTAATCTTTACTCTGATTCAGATTTTATTTAACTAAAGTATCTTCACAAGTAATTATCCAAAAAGTACATGATTGGTATATTATTACATTCTGATTTTCTGAATGTCTATAATTCATAGTTGCCATTCTTTTCCTTGTTAACTTATAACTCTAATAAAACCTCACACCCTTCATGGTTCTTGATATTAGAAATGGGCTTTGAAAAATAGTCCTGTCATTATTTGATGAACATTTTCAATTAGCAGATACAGCAGGTGCTTTCTCTAGCTCTGAAGAATTGTTTTATATTATTTCATTGATTGTTGTCCTGCTTCTGTTTTTGCATTTAGAACTCTGATTGTTTTTCTTTTATCACAATCTTTCTTGTGTGTATACTCCATCAATGTAATCCAGATTTGGGGTTGTCATATTATTCACTGTCATTACTTAAGGTTTTTTTTTTTGGCAATTATGGTTTTAAATTTTTGTCAAAGAACTTTTTATTTTCAAAGCATTTATTTTGGTTGAAAACCTGGTTTGTTGGTTGGTTGGCTGCTTTAGTGAGTGCAGTATTGTCTCAAATCTCATTGTGAATATGAACTAGGAGTTTTTTCCTAACTACCCTGGTTCTAGTTTCGTGGAGATCGCTTTGTTCTAAATGGTCATCTCGGTGCTCCCCTTCTGGCCAGAAGGTTCTACCTCCATAGTTAGTGATGTGTTTTGCCGTCTAGCTGACTTACTTGTATTAGCAGGTATGAGTCTCTTTAGCACTAGCATAGGTCTGGCTCTGGGGTCTCCTGGGAGGAAATGATCAGAGCCTTGACTAATAGGAGTGAGTGAGCCGCTTCAGAGGCAGGCTGGTGATGAGGGAGGGCATAGTGCAAGTGGCTCCCTTTCAGGTACGCCAGAGGAAAGCGCCCTGGCATGCCGAGCCCTCTGCACAGGCAGGCAGCAATGGGGCCAACTGGGATTGGACCAGTCCTCAGGCCAACTGAAGGGATTTGGGCTAGCGAGAAGATGCCTTCAAACACAGATCTGACTGTGGAGTCCAGGGGTTTCCCTGAGGAGAGGGAACAAGACCTCACAGGCTTTCTTATAACCTGACACCCCCTGTACAGCCTCTGTAGTAATTTTCTATTGCACGACAAATGACCACAAATTTAACAGCTTAAAATAGCACATGTGTATTATGTCATAGTTTGCCTGGGTCAGGAGCCCAGGCATGTCCTCTGATCAGGTTCCACCAGGCCACAATCACATCCCACATGAGGCTCTAGATTCTCTCTCAAGTTCATTAAGTGTTTGGCAGAATCAGTTTCTTACAGCCATATGACTGAGGCCCCTGTTTTCTTGCTGGGAACTGTGTTCATTTCCTAAGGCCACTTGATGTCTCCTGCTGCATGGCCCCCAAAGGCAGGCCACAAAACAACTCTGCAGATTTCCAGGCCCCTTCAGGCAAGTGTAGGGTGTTCAGACTGCCATGTCATGGGTTAGGACATAGCAGAGCCTTTTGTGACCGTGTAGAGGTTGGCCTGAGGTCCCTGGACATGTAAATTCGATTATTAGGGATGACATGTTTCAATCTGTTTAACCAGAACACAGTCTCTAGGGAAGGAATTTTAAGATGGAGAGGGCAGTTTAGGTAATAATACTAATAGCATGATCCAGACCAAAATCCAATGCCACAGAAGAACAATGAGTTTCTAGAAATAAAATTATCTTGAGGATGCTCTGTGAAAGACACTGTGGAGAGAATGAGAAGAAGCCAAGGAGGAGACATGTCCAATAAAGGACGTTTACCCAAAATATAGGAAAAACTGTTAAAACTCAACAATAAGAAAATTAACAACCAGATTTAAAAATGGGCAAAAGATCTGAACAGACAACTCACCAGAGAAGATGTACAGATGGGAAATAAGCATAGGAAGGGATGTTCTACATCATGTGTCATCAACAAACTGCTAATTAAAACAATAATGAGATGCCAACACACACCTATTAGAATGGCCAAAATCCAGAACACTGATCCCACCAAATCCTCACAAGGAGCATTTGAACCCTCGTTCATTGCTGGTGGGAATGCAAAATGGTGCAGCCACTTTAGAAGACCATTTGGCAGTTTCTTACAAAACTAAAACCGTATAATCCAGGAATCACACTCTGGTATTTATGCAAATAAGTTGAAAACTTATATCCACATACTGTCCCCCCAAAAAAGTGACCTCTCAAGTCATGAAAAGACATGGGGGAAACCTAAGGAACTAGTTGGAAAAGGCTACCTGCCGTATGATTCCTATTATACGACATTCTGGGAAAGGCAAAACTAGGAGACATAAAACACTGGTTGCAAGTGAATAGGAGAGAGGGAAAAATGAATAGGCAGCCACAGAGGATTTTTTAGAGCAGTGAAACTATTCTGTACGATACCACTATAGGGGAGACTCTCTGTACTTTCTACTCAGTTTCATTGCAAATCTGAAACTTCGGTTGATCTGAAAAACAAAGTCTATGTAAATATCATGAGGAACATGGGTTTCCGAAGGATCTGTGAAGGCTGACTTGAACATATGCATAGCTGATGTTCAGGGTTCCTTCCAGCCCAGTCGCTCTGGCTGGCACAAAGCCTGTGCCCGGGAGTGATGGCTGTGTGGCTCTATTCATTGACAACGCAGCCTGAGCACAGAGCAAACTCAACTAAGCTCCTTCTCCCTAGGACTTCAGTGGGGATGAGGACAGAGCAGTATTGTGTGAAGTAGACTAGCCACATCTGTTGCCTGAGGGTGACAGATATGCAACAAAACTCCCTTTGGCAGTGAGAAACAATGGCATCGTTAATTCTTCAGATATGAGTATTGTGCTCTCTTGGGAATAAGAATCAGACAGATGGCCCTTTGAGGGACACTAAAGTCCAAGGGGGCTTCCCAGGTAGGCAGTGGTAAAGAATTTGCCTGCGAATGCAGGAGACATTGGGTTTGATAGGAGACAGGAGACTTGGATTTGATCCCTGGGTCAGGAAGATTGCCTGGAGGAGGAAATGGCAACCCACTCCAGTATTCTTGCCTGGAAAATTCCATGGAGGAGCCTGGTGGGCTACAGTCCATGGGTTCACAAAGAGTTGGACACAACTCAGCACACACACATATAAAGTTTAAGCAGGGTACTTAGGTGTATCATGAGGGTGATGCAAGAGGACACTGGAGGGAGAGTTAGACACTCATCTCCTAGATAATTTTGCAACTAGAGGGTTTCCATTCATTTTGGAAAAAAGAGAATAATGTAACATCTACTCACAGATGATTGTGTAGTTTATTTTTTTCCAAATACTTGGACTTTGTTTTCTGTCCTTAAGTTTCCGTCTGTATATTTGGAACTCAAAGAGTATAGTGTGTGCAGGAGAAGGATTTGGGAAGCACTCCATCCATCTTAGAGTCAAAACTAAAAATAGTTCAGTTAGCTTTGTATCCAGATAACTTTTTAAAAGAGAAAACACTAGATTGAAATCATAGCATATTTTTGACAAACAACATAATCCATGTGCCTCTGCTTTCTTAGTGTATTGAGATCCTCTGGGAATATCCACAACAGGATGTGGCAAGGAAATCCTACAACAGCTACTTAGATGCAGTCTCTGAGTTGCTGCTTTGGTTTCGCTTTAATGTTCCTGGATTCTCATGCTCATTCATTTCCTTTCTTCTGCAGCTTCTTACTCAGCGATAAACTGGTCAAACCACACCCATTAGAAAAACTATTATCAAAAAGAGAAAGAAGAAAGGTGGAAGAAAGGAAGGAAGAGAGAGGGGAAGAGAGAAGAAGGAAAGAAGGTAGAGAGGGAGGGAGGGTGGAGGGAGGGAGGAAGGAAATAACCAGCACTGATGAAAATGTGGGGAAATTGGGACCTTCATGCATTGCTGAAGGGAATGTGAACTGGTGCCATGCTACAAAACCAGCACTGTAGTTCCTCACGAAATTAAACAAAATTAGCATATGATCCAGGAACGCCACTTCTGGGTATCTATCCAAAGGAACTGAAAGCAAGCACTGGCAAAAGATATTGGTACACCCACGTTCATAGCAGCATTATTCATAACAGCCGAAAGATGGAAACACCCCAATGTCCTCTGATGGGTGAACAGATAAACAAAATGTCATCTACACATACACTGCATGCAGTGGAGTATTATGCAGCCCTAAAAGGCATGAGTTGCTGACACACACTTATTACATGGAGGAACCTTGAGGACAATATGCTAAGTGAAATAAGCCAGACACAAAGGGACAAATATTGCATCTTTCCATGTACAGGAGGTCCTCAGAGTGACAGTTAAATTCATAGAGACAGAAAATAAAATGGTAGTTTTCAAGGCCTGGAAGGAGGGGACAACGGGAGTTAGTGTTTAATGGGTAGAGAGTTTCTGTTTGAGAAGAAGAAAAAGTTCTGGTGGTGGGTAGCAATGCTGTATTTACCTAATGCCACTGAGCTGTATACTTAAAAATAGTCAAAATGGTAATTTTTATGTCATGCATATTTTGCCACAATAAAAATTATTCAGAAAAGGAAAAACCATTCGGCAGTGGGAATGGAAACATGGCTTTCAGAGCCAGGTGGCAGCACTGTTCCTGCACAACGCTTAGCTCTACGGTCACCCTCCCTCCTGAGACCTTTGTCTTCATTCATTCATTCACTTATTCATTTTTGTTCACTAATGTTTAATATTTACTAAGCACATACTGTGTGCATGTGTATAGAATAGCTCGAAAACCCTTGATTGCAGTTCAGATGCATGATAGATTTTATCAAAATCATCGACATATGACAATAATCAAAATTGCTTTTCTTTTAAAACAATGTAATTGCTTTCCTCACTGCATATTTTTCACATTCAGATATAGATTTGATTCTGAAATCAGAGTATCACAAAATATGAAAGCTGGGAGAAAAATGACCTAGCCTAGTAAATTATTTAGTAGAGTAATATTTTTTCAAATAAAATTCTACAGGGTTCACTAATCTAACAAAATAAAATATTGAAACTAGTATATAGCCTTCTTGGATAGTCAGTTTTTTACTGTTGGGTCAAAAACACGACATCGATTGTGGAAGACTTGAGCATTTTCAAAACCTCCTGGCTCCCGAGGTTCACCTGAGCTTTTAGGCAGCCACGGAGGACAGGTCAATATCCTGTATCGAATTTTACCCCTTCGTCCTGCAGATTTAAGTGATCGACCACAAAACACGTATTACAATTTTTTGTTGTGATTTTTAAAGAACAATTCTAAGTTACACCTGAAAATTGAAATAGTTTGTCCTTTGACTCAGTTTTGTTTTTTTAATCTATACAGCAATTGAGGATTAGACAAGTCTGTATGGCAATGAGGGTGGTTTTTGATAATGGTAGAGTACAGTGTGTGAACCCGGAGCCCAAAAATCTAGGTTCTGGTTCTAGTTCTGCTAGTGTGTGACGTGGGAAGAATCGGGTCACCTCCCTGCCCCTGATGCTGTGTTATTTCTGAAAGTAAGGATAATAATGTCCAAGATACCTAGTTTCTGAGGTAATCACGTCACGTGAGTTAAGCTTATAGTTTGGAGTTTGTTTTTGCCATAGTGTAAGAGAATGATAACGATCCCCAAGACGGAGTTCTTTTAAGTTTAAATAAGATGGTTTGTACATTTAACTCTGTATATTAATAAACATTAGAAGTTTGTTAGGCTAAATATTTTTAATTTATAAAAATGAAATGTTACTGGTTTTTAAAAAAAACCAAGTACAGTCTGTAAACAAGTTTTGAATTCTGCCTCTGTCATTGGGTAGGAATTTCTAGAGATTAAAAATAGCGGTCATTCTTTCTTCAGTCAATTTCCCCTTCTCAGTAAGGAAATATAATTTATTGGTCCCTCAAATGTATGAACACTCAATCTATTCAGAGTTCAGGTTGCCCAGTTCTTTCTCTTAATCAAATTTACATTTGGAATGCAAGATTTTAAAATATTAAACTTATTTTTCTATTAAAATAATTTTATTCATTAAAATTTTTAAGCTACATGCCTTTTTAAATTTTTAAAAATATATTTATTTATTTATTTGGCTGTGCCAGGTCTTGGCTGTGGATTGGGATCTCTTTTTAGCTATGACAAGCAAGATCTAGTTCCCTGATCAGTGATCAAACCCAAGCCCCCCAAACTGAGAGTTTTAGCCATCGGATCACTAGGGAAGTCCCCTAAGGCTATTCCTCTTCTGGAATGAATAGAAGCATAAAACAGGTAGTAAGGATTTCTGTTTCAGACTGATGCCTTTGATAATTATCAAAACACCTAAAACAGGATATACCTGTATAAGATGTGAAATTTTCTTGTTCTGTCACGGGTATTTTTTAAATGGTGCTTTTTAATCAGCTTGTTGTTTTTTGTTTTTGTTTTGTTTTTTTTTTTAAAGAAATCAGTGCTCTAGGGCAGGGATTGGCAAACAAACCAAGGCCTGCAAACCAAATATATCCCAATTCCTGCTTTGGAAAATGAAATTTCACTGGAACACAGCCATGCTATTTGTTTACATATTGTCCACGGCTGCTTTTGCACCATGACTGCAGATGAATCATCCCTGCAGAGACTATATGGTTTGCAGAGCCAGAAATATTTCCTATTAGATCCTTTGTGAAAAAAATACTGCCCACCCCTGTTTCAGGGACTAAGTAGAGGAAAAAAAGAAAATAAATGGTCTCCCTTTATTTTTACATCAATGGTTCCATCAGAAGGTTCTAAAATATAAATACTCCACACTGAGTTGAAAAACAGGCATTCTACCTAATGCTAATGAAAGCCTTACCTTGAACGATCTCCCTGTGGTCAGTGTGCCTCATGGATGCGTGCTGGGAAGTCAGTTCCCTTCCTTCCTCTGTCTGTGGAAACAAAGACTGAGTCGCTGTGTCCAGACTCCCAAGGCAAGAAGATTTTTTTAAGGGCAGACAACAGTGATACATAAACAACAAATAACAAAATGATGCAGATCCTTTTCACACATTTTTAGATGGGAGTGTGGACCCCTTTGACCTTAGCGACACACTGATTTCTGCTGCTTTGGAACCTCAGATTCGGGGACAACAGAGAGTGGTCAGTGGCCTTGCAGAGGCATCTTTCCTGCGGTCCCCTCTCTGTAGTCTTGGGACTCTCCTTTTGCAGGTGAAGTGTTTCCTGTACTGGCCACAGCCTTAAACCCTAGGTATAGCCAAGCCTGATGGTCTTCCCACTTCCTTGCTATGTAAGGCAATCCACTCTGCTTTTGCTTAAGTGCTTTGAGTTGGTTTTCAGTTTACTCATAATCACAGCAGTTCCTCATCTGAATAGTCTCCGCAGCTCTAACATGCTAGGATTTTCTTAAGTTTTTTATTGGAGTATAGTTGATTTACAATGTTGTCTTAATTTCTGCTGTACAGCACAGTGAATCAACTTTACTAATATATATGTATCCATTCTTTTTAAAATTCTTTTCCCATATAGGTCATTACAGAGTATGGAGTAGAGCTCCCTGTGCTATCCACCTTAATAGTTATCTATTTTATATACAGTCGTGTGTATATGTCAATCCCAGTCTCCCAATTTATCCCTCCTCCCCACTTCCCCCACCCCCAGTAACCATGTTTGTTTTCTACCCCTGTAACTCTATTTCTATCGTGTAAATAAGTTCATTTGTACCATCTTTTTAGATTCCACACATAAGCAAGGTCATAAGATATTTTTTCTGCCTTCACTCAGTATGACAATCTCTGTGCCATCCATGTTGCTGCAAGTGACTCTATTTCAATCCTTTTATGACTGAGTATAATATTCCATTGCATATATGTATCACATCTTCTTTATCCTCTTTGATGGACATTTAGGTTGCTTCCATGTCCTGATTTTCTACCCCCAGGAAGCTCATCGGTGAGGGCTATTGCTTGTAACATTGACTTTGGTTAAACTGCAGCTCCAACATTTGTTCCTTGTGTGAGCTTTTGCGCTTCAGTCTTTAGCTCTGTAAAATGGAGATAATAATACCTGCTTTCAATTGTTGCATATTTGAAAAGTGTGGGCACACAATAAATATTCTGAAAGTGTTCCCCCAGTCCTCCTCAACCAGATCAGGAACAAGGGAGTCAGAGGTCCTATCCCTCACCTCTGACTCATCCCATGTATACTTATTCTTCTAGAATTAAGTCAGTGGCTTCTCCTTTCAGAAGCCTTGCTGCTCACCCGCCACTCTCCTTAGCTTAACCCAGTGCCAATTAACAACTCTCTTACAACCCTCTGGGATTAGCATTTATAGCACTGAAGACAGATTTTAAGAATAGTTTTATACTTTATTCATATGGCTCAAGTGGTAAAGAATCTGGCTGCAATGACAGAGACCTGGGTCCAATCCCTGGGTTGGGACGATCCCCTGGAGAAGGGGAATACTCCAGTATTCTGGCCTGGAGAATTCCATGAACTGTATGGTCCATGGGGTCTGGAGAATTCCATGGATTGTATAGTCCATGAGGTCTCAAAGAGTCGGACACGAATGAGTGACTTTCATTTTCACTTATTCATAGTATACACATTCATTATTTTAAAAATTGGAAAACATAGGAAATGCAAAGATAAACATATTATATGCACAAATCAGCTGTATTCCCATTCCTACAATTCAGAAATAAGTGTGAGATAATTCTTCTGCCTCTCTTTCAACCAACATGTATTAATACACTTTTAGCTGCAAGTAAAAGAAAACCAAGGCTCAATATTCATTTGCCTTAAACAATCAAAAATAATTGGCTTACTGAAGTCCAGATATAAAGTGACTTCTTAAGCAGGACAACTCATTAACAGTCAGTCTCAAGTTACAGCAATAAGGGCCTGGGACAAAGACAAATTGGGTATTTCTGAAGTGCTGTTTTGAAGGCTAAATGAAAATCAGTCATCTGTATCTAAATAGTTGAAATCAATGAGTAAATTCAGCAAATTGGCCATATGGGGAATTGATTACAGTGAGTGGACATTTGATGAATTGACTTTTGGCCACCGACTTACAGCAGATGATGCCAAGTTTGAGGGACCAGCAGATCCACAGCCACCCTGTCCCCCAACTAGGCCTTCCTCTCTTCCTGCCTTCTCCTGGTGTCAGCTCGGCCCAGCCTCACTGCCTGGTAGTAGCCATGGGGCAGGCATCACTTGCAGACACACCAATAGGTAGAAGCAGAACTTTGGTTTTGTGTGTCTCTTTTTAAGATGGAGGAAAACTTTTCAGAAGCTTCCTCCCCACCCAAACCACAGCACTGGCCTGAAATGACCTATGCCTGTTCATGTCTCAGCCTACCCCTTGCAGGAGGCATTCATGGAGACCACTGGTGACTGATTCCCTAGAGCAGGGCTGCCCCCTGAAGCACACAGCTATGCAGAGGAGAGTAGAAACTTTGACAAAGCTGTGTTGGTAAGAAAAGAAGGGAGATGGCCGGAGAGGAGCCAACAGTTTCTGCTGCCTCGTCTTTCTGATTTAACATATATAAATTTCCCCACAGAAGTAAATGTTTTTGAAAATGTGATTTCAACCAAAAATATAATTGCATAAAAACATCAGAATTTATTTAACAAGTTTCCTGTTGAATTAGGACAATTCAAATTTTCACTATTGTTAATCACTCAGTGTTTTGTCCTAAGACTATCATATTCATGTTTGTAAACACATTACGTTGAAAAATGCTATTTCTCTTACTAAAATAAGTATTACCATCAACAATTAGGTGCCTTTAGTTTTTCAAGAAAAAAAAATATATGTACAATTTATATATACATGCAGACTTTGGTAACCTTTACTGCCAGTTCCTGTGTTGCTTCTCTTTCCCTCAAACTAGAAGAGCTCTCGGCCAATTCATTTTGACAAATGTTCACTGATGATGCTGCCAAGCCCCATAAAATGAGTAAGACAATTACTGAGTAAGTAATCTGTCTTTCTGAGCTTAGAATTCACTAGAGTTTTTTCCCAGTTAACTCTCAGCAGGTAGTGGTCTTTCGATGATCAGAACCGCCTGATTTATGTATTTATTTAATATTTCTTGAGTATCTGTTACTCACCAGGCCCTGTCCTAGGCTAGAGTGTGATGCCTTCATGGAACTTGGTAGCATCCACAGGCACTGAGGAAGTAGTCCAAGTGGACCTTTCATAGTTGTTCCTCCTACCCATTGTTCTCAGGCCCTTTGCTCTCCGAAAGGAAACATCTGGCCTCCCTCTCTTTTACTGAATACTTTTGAGGGAGGACATTCATATATATTTTCTCGCTTCTGGCCTTGTCACTGATGTCATAGATAATGTGGCTTTCTCAACAAAGCACTCAGCCAGAAATTTTAATTTGACAGACTTTGTTTCCTAGTCCATAGCAAACAAACAAGGCAGGAAGTGCTCACAATTAACTTGGTGGGTTGCTGCCAACCGCCTGGGAGAACTGGAATCCTGCTGACCCAGCGAGCTGACTGCATTCTCTCCAGGGACCCTGTTCCTACCCGGGGAGTGAGAGGCCACAGAGCACTGGGCTCTGACTTGGCACTTCCGATCAGTTTAGAATTTTTCAAGACAAAATTTCATGCTTAAACACAAATAGTTCTGCAGTTGCCCAGTGAACGTGTCTTTTTTTGTTTTGTTTTAGTTTTACTAAAGTATAGTTAACTTACAATGTTGTATTTAATTTCTGCTATAAAGCAAAGTGACTCAGTTATACATATATATATATATATTTAGGACTTTATTGTTTATCCATTCTATATATAATAGCTTGTATCTGCTAATCCCAAACTCCTCATCTTTCCCTCTCCTATCTTCCCATCCTTCTCAACCCAAGTCTGTTCTCTATGTCTGTGAGTCTCTTTTTGTTTTGTAAATACGTTTATTTGTATTTTTATCTTAGATTCCACATATAAGTGATATCCCGTGCTACTTGAACTTGGTTTTTTAAAAAGGTATAAGCATTTCATTTTTACCAAAATAAAACAATAAGAATCTTTCTACCTTTTTGTGGTCCATTTAAATCGATGCAGTTAATAAATTCCTTGTTTGACTCAGGGACTTGATTCATAGACTGTTAGAGTCAGAAGGACTTTGGAAATGATCATGTCTAATGATGGGTGAGCCTGGCTGTCCACCCAAACAACATGGGGAGGTTTTAAGAATATAGTTTCCCAGGCCCCATCTGGACCAAAGGAGTCAGATTCTCAGGGCATCATCAGCTCCGGGTGCCAGAAACATTGGTCTAAACCTCACGTTTCACAGATGAGGAAATTACCTGCCAAAGACTGATGGAGTCATAAATAATGTCATCAGAATTGAGACTTTTTTTTTTTTTTTTAACCTCAAACATCAGCTTCTTTCTTTAGTTTATTACCCGAGCAAAGAGGCTACCCTTGAATCTAAGGAAATGGGGAGAGGTCAGTAAATGAACAGCAGGGGCAGAAAAAGCAGGAGAGCCAGGGGGGCTGCAGAGTCATCTGCAAGATGGCAAAAACCATAGGAGAGAGGACAAGGGGCGAGCTGAGTGGCAAGGCGTTCCTGCTGCAGGAGCAAGCCGGCCCTCGGCGGCACCCCTCCTTCCGTGCGCAGACTGGAGCCCGCTGGGAGGGCTGAGAACTGCAGTGAGCGCGCTGCAGTGTCTGCCTGCAGAGCAGAGCCGCCCCACGCGGTGATGCGGGAGCAGGATCTGACTCAGGGTGATGTCACGCTGACTCAGGAGCCGCGCTCGGCACACACGACTCGCTGCCGGCGCTCCCCACCCCGCAGGCAGGGAAGAGCTAGAGGGTCAAGGTAGCAGACACACAGCAGCTGAAGCCCAGGCTGTAGCCTCAGGCTGCTCTTTTCTGCTCTATGGAGGTAGAGCAAAAGTGGCATGATACAGCTTGTTAGTAGAAAGACAGCAAAGGTTGATTTTTTTTTTTAAATGATATACATTTTAAAAGGAATACAACACGCTGGGACTGAGTTCTCCATAAGATGCCTTTATTGAGAGGATCTGGTAGCTCAGTGGTAAAGAATCTGCCTGCAATGCGGGAGATACAGGTTCAATCCTTGGGTCTGGAAGATCCTGGGAGAAGGAAATGGCAACCCATAGACACAGCAGCCTGGCGGACCACAGTCCAAGGGGCTGCAATAAAGTCTGACACAATTTAGCGACTAAAGCACCACCACCATTGACTGAGCACCTACTATGCAGAGGGCAGTGTTCCGGGTGTTAGTTTCTGGAACTTACATTCTTAGAACTGAAATCATAAATATCTTTCAGAAACAAATACATAAATGGTCTCCTTTCCTTGGAGTAACAGCTTCCTGGTGGGTTTTGGATTTTTTTTTTTTTTTTTTTTTGAGGTCTGCTTTTTTCAGTATGTAAGAGAGCAGCAATTTAATCAAATGAGAAGACCTAAAATAAAGATTGTGGCATCCTAGCAAATACAAAGTATTAGGTTAATTTTGCTCTTTCGTAGCATGTTAGATGGAACTCCACAAAGCCACACATTATTATGAAAAGCAAAATTTAGTAAAGTCTGACCAAGGATCAAAATCCACAAACTATAATATAGTTTATATTATATTGTGGATTATAAAGTATAATCCACAAAATATAATTCCACATCTTTTTACTCTTGTGTCAACCTAAAAAGTACTGACGTATAATTGTAACAATATCACCAATAGCTATAATTTATAGAACACTGTGAGCCAAACATTGTTCATTGATAAAAACGTAATCCTTACCATAAGCTTTTGAGGCAAGTCTTTTTACAGACATGATAACTAAAGCACAGAGAGCTTAAGAAACATGTCTAAGATTATGCAGTTCTTTTAGCTTTTTATTTTATATTGAAGTATAACCGGTGAACAATGTTGAGATAGTTTCAGGTGAACAGTAAAGGGACTCAGCCATACATATACACATATCCATTCTCCCCCAAACTCCCCTCCCATCCAGGCTGCCAGATAATATTGAGCAGAGATCCCTGTGCCATACAGCAGGTCCTTGTTGGCTATCCATTTTAGATATAGCAGTGTACACATGTGGATCCCAAACTTGCTTTCTCTTTCCCCCATCCTCCCCCCTTCACCCCTAGTGCCTAAAATGACACAGCTCTTGAACCAAATTCAAAGCCAGTTAGTTTGCTGCCCAAGCCCCGATTATTCACAAACAAGCTCCGGTGCCTCCCCAGGCATCCTCATGAATTGATCGTGCATTATAAGTGGGAAGAGCAGAGCAGAGTGGTTAAATGCCAGGGCTTTAATGTCAGGCACACCCTCTGTGCATCCTGGCTCTGCTGCTGCCTGGGCAAGCAGTGGCTGCCTCACTGAGTTGTCCTGGGAGCACAGGATAATTCGTGTTAAGCACATAAATCAGATCTTGGCTCTCAGCTCTCAGTTCATGCTGACCAGAATAACTGTGATCAAAAAGATGACGGTGGTGACTATACAGGAGCCAAAACCTTGGCTTTAGTATGTAATCTCCTTTTCTTAGTTCAGGCCTTCAAATTCTGAAGTTTGAGTTTGTGAATCTCTTAAAATTAATGACAAATTATCATCAGATTGCTGGTTTGTTTCTTTCTTAACTCATCATCACCATTATCGAATTGGGAGATAGCAGAGTGTCACTGTAAAGAGCAAGAACTTTGAAACCAGGAGAAGGTGTAAATCTTGATTCTGACACTTACGTGATGTGAAAGTTCAGACTAATCATTAAATGTCTAAACCCATATTTCTCAAGCTGTCGAAGGAAAGGATCTTTTTTTTCCTCTTCTTCTCTTTTTCTTTCTTTCCTTCCTTCATCCCTACCTCTTTTCAACTCCCCTTTCTTCCTTCTTTCCTTTGTTCCTTTCTTTCTGGTTGTTTCAAATCTCTTATGGACCTATCCCTTTGCAAAATATGATAGAAATATCTTAGCAATGTACAGTTCTACAAACACTCCTAAATGATCTCAATTTCTGTTCTAACCTCGCTGAAGAGATTAACAGATACAAACTACTTTAAGCTTTGATTTCATAATCTATAAAATTGGGACCCTAGTACTACTTCATAATTGTTATAAAAAATTAAGTGAAATACCGTGGATAAAATGCTTGCCTCATGGGTTGGGAGCACTGAAGGATTGGCATCCCTTAGGGGCACCTATTCCTGGCCCACACCAGAAATAAGGACAGAGGGACATGTGAAAGGGCTGTGAAAGGCATCTCAAGTATTCATAGCTGAGTCTCATATGAATCCATTTTTTCCCCATCTCTCTGGGCAGCTTCCTTGCTCCTTGGGAGATATATTCCACAACTCCAGTTTTCTTGGTGATGTTTTAAAAGGGTAAGTGACCAGCCTGGGCTAATCCTTGAGTCAGGCCAAAGGCCTGTGCCCTCTGAACTCAGCCCATGGTTCCATCTTGCTCAGTATAAGGATGACCCTAGAACACCACTAGAGAGAAGCAGTGTGGACCTCACCACGCGTATCTTGAAGTGGGTGCATTATAGCCAGGATTTTGGTTGTGGTTCAGGAGTAAAATAGCTCTGCTTGTAATACCCAGTTCAATTAACCTGAGACAACATTGTTAAATAACATATTTACTAACTGGATAATCACTCTGTTGGGCTTCCCTGGAGGCTCAGTGGTAAAGAATTTGCTTGCCAGTGCAGGAGGCATGAGTTCAATCCCTGGGTAGAGAAGATCCCCTGGAGAAGGAAATGG
This sequence comes from Antilocapra americana, assembly GCA_007570785.1. NCBI lineage: Eukaryota > Metazoa > Chordata > Mammalia > Artiodactyla > Antilocapridae > Antilocapra > Antilocapra americana. The sequence goes on along the minus strand of ML663471.1, from coordinate 938,414 downwards.
CAAGCCACTCCAGTATTCTTGCCTGGGAAATCCCACGGACGGAGGAGGCTGGAGGGCTACTGTCCATGGGACACAACTGAGCAACTAAACAGCAACAATGATCACTCTGTTGTGTAGGATGAACAGAGTTTCCAATGGAGCTGAGGGAGGAGCTGGATCTGCCCAGGAATGCTATCCACCAGGACAATTCCTATAATATAGAGTGTGCTATACGGGAAGCATAACTGAGTCACAGACATGGCCATCAGCAATCTCCAGGACTCATTCGAAGACTTGGTGAGTATCTTAGTGATTAAATCATGACGCTAACAAGAGACAGGATGACGTCTCCTTGGTCATGGTATTTAACTGAACCTGGCACAAGTTGCAATTAAAGCCCCAGAAACATAAATAGGAAGATGACAAACATCTCCAAGTTTTGTTTGATGATGCTAGCTCTGAGTAATATCCTCAAAATCATGAAGGAAAGTGGCCTCATGAAAACAGCAGTTCAGGCATGTCTAAAACATCAGAGTAAAAGTAAGTTCTCAGAATCCAGATTTATATCAAATTTAAGTTTATATTAAGCTATATCTGATAATAAACATGAAATATTTAATATAGTAGGGTATATTGCATTAATAAATATTTAAAACACTTTCCATGGATTATATCAGATAAGACATCTAATATAAATATTACTTTATCTTTCACTGGGACGTAGGAAGCTACAATACTGAAAAGCATCTGAAAGAGTATATTTCTGTTGGATAAGACATACCTGAGAAAACTTCCATGTGAAGCCTCAAATGAAAATAAGCTGATGGAGAAAAAAGATGTAACAGTCAAGTAAAAAGCCAAAATTCGTCAGTTCAGAGACAGGAAAAATCAATACATTGAATATCATATGGTCTAAAACGCTGGAAATATTGTGACACAGATCACTGTCCACTAGATGAGTTGGCATCATCTCAGATCTCAAGTTAGCTTGGTCAAAAAGTCAGAGAGCAGGTAAAAGTCATGAGGGAGGGCTGGGGAGAAGAAATATTTTAGCCTCTAAAACAATTCAGTCAGAGCAAAGGGAACATTGATAGAATAATATGTAAAGCAGTATAAGCAAAGGAAAATAAAGCACGTGGAGGTAGGTAATGTTAAATGTTTAAGAGCTTTCAGGCACACAAATCAGGGTTGAAACCTTTGAATAAAATGGGGATGACAGTGTTACCTTTACAGATTTAATAAGACAATATTTGAAAAGGATTTAGCAAATTCCTAACATCTACTCTGGGTAGGAGATTTTTTTGTTGTTTTTTATTGAAGTGTAGTTAATTCACAATATTGTGTTACTTTCAGGTGTATAGCAAAGTGATTAAGTTATGCATTTTTTTTCAGATTATTTACCATTATAAGTTATTACAAGATACTGAGTAAAGTGCCCTGTGCATAAAGTATGTCCTTGTCATTTATCTATTTTATACATAGTAGTGTGTATATATTAATCACAAACTACTAATTTATGCCTGTCCCCTCTCCTTTGATAACCATAAGTTTGTTTTCGATATCTGTGAAGAGAGCTATTGTTAACAGCAATAATAATAATAATGTAAAAACAATGATTCAACAGTATGTGAACCATAAACTTCCAGATGTACAAGCTGGATTTAGAAAAGGGAGAGGAACCAGAGATCAAATTGCCAACATCTGTTGGAGCATAGAAAAAACAAGTGAATTCCAGAAAAAAACATCCACTTCTGCTTCATTGACTACACTAAAGTCTTTAACTGTGTGGATCACAACAGACTGGAAAATTCTTTAAAAAATGGGAATACTAAACCACCTTACATGCCTCCTGAGAAACCTGTATACAGGTCAAGAAGCAACAGGACCAGACATGGAATAGTGGACTGTTTCAAAACTGGGAAAGGAGTCGGTCAAAGCTGTATATTGTCACCCTGCTTATTTAACTTATATGCAGAGTACATCATGCGAAATGCTGGACTGGATGAAGCTCAAGCTGGAATCAAGATAGCTGGGAGAAATATCAATAACCTCACATATGCAGATAACACCACTCTAATGGCAGAAGGCGAAGAGGAACTAAAGAGCCTCTTGATGAAGGTGAAAGTGGAGAGTGAAAAAGCTGGCTTAAAACTCAACATTCAAAAAGTGAATATCATGGCATCTGATCCATCACTTCATGGCAAATAGATGAGGAAAAAATGGCAACAGTGACAGACTTTAATTTCTTGGGCTCCAAAACCACTGTGGACGGTGACTGCAGCCATGAAATTAAAAGATACTTGCTCCTTAGAAGAAAAGCTATGACAAACTTTGAGCAATAAAAAGCAGAGACATCACTTTACTGACAAAGTTCCGTCTAGTCAAAGCTATGGTTTTTCGAGTAGTTGGACCATAAAGAAGGCTGAGCAATGAAGAATTGATGCTTTCAAACTGTGGTGCTGGAGAAGACTCTTCAGAGTCCCTTGGACAACAAGGAGATCAAACCAGTCAATCCTAAAGAGAATCAACCCTAAATATTCATTGGAAGGACTGATGCTGAAGCTGAAACTCCAATACTTTGGCCACCTGATGCAAAGAACTGACTCATAGGAAAAGACCCTGATGCTGGGAAAGATTGAAGGCAGGAGGAGAAGGGGATGACAGAGGATGAGATGGTTGGATGGCATCACTAACTCAATGGACATGAGTCTGAGCAAACTCCAGGAGATTGTGAAAGACAGGGAAGCCTGGTGTGCTGCAGTCCATAGGTTTGCAAAGAGTCGGACATGACTGAGTGACTGAGCAACAAAAACAAAAACATTGATTAGGGGCTAGTACACTCATCTGCCAGTCCATCAAGATATGAACATTTTCCAAAACCTCAAGATAATAATAAAGTATCATTTATTTTTAAATTTATATAGCTTTCTCAAAGGGAAAATCTAATTGTGGGAGGAAAGTGGAAATAAATTTGGCAAATTCAAAAGGGAACTATTTTATTTGTAAATTGGAGTGAAATAAATACTCTAAGAGTTAATTTCAAGTGAGATAATAACATCCATTAGAGATTCAATTGTTAGTACATTATTGTTTTGGCTGTGCTGCATGGCATGTGCGATCTTAGTTCCCTGACCAGGGACTGAACCCAGGCCCTGGAACGGAAGTGCCAAGTCCGAACCACTGGACTGCTAGGGAAGTCCCAGCGCTTCAGTTATTTACTTAGTGAGGCACCAAGTATCTTAGGTGATACTCTATTACTATTTTTTTAATTGGGGTATAATTGCTTTACAGGGTTGTTTTAGTTTCTGCTGTATGTATACATATATCCCCTCCCTGTTGGATCTCCTCCCCACCCCCATGTTACTATTTAACCTTTAAACATTACACTTTAAAAATAAATGTCTCTACAGAATAACTGGCCTAGCTTTTTCAACAAGCTGGTCACTTGAAGGGGGAAAATGGAGAGGAATTACTGCATAGACCATAAAAGATTTTCAGGACATGGTAATCACAAGCAATTCAGGATATTTGGGGATCTTATTTAACCAACTGTAAAAGTATACATTTTTTTGAGATAACTGGCAAATTTGATTATGGTTTGGGTATGAGGTAAAGGGGAAAATGTTACTTTTATTGTATGTGATAATGGCATTGTGACTGTGCAAAGAAAATGCCCATAATTTCAAAACTTTGCACCAAAGAAGGTGTATGAACTGAGTTCTCAATGGTTGGATTTTGCTTCCAAATACTTCCAAAATGGGAAAACCAGGGATAGGTGGAACAGAGGCAGCAGAAGCCTAATAACTCCGGTGATAAGGTGAAAGTGCACTGAACTCTTTTTTCTACTTTAAATATGCTTCAAATTTTACATCGCAAACTCATGAAATGTAAAGCACTTAAACATCAGGCAGTTAATGTTCTTTTGGAAATAAAAACTCCAGAACTCCATTTGTTCATATTTACTTCTTTTTTTTGAGATAGATTATAACATTTCCCTACACTATATCTGGAGGAATACAATGAAATAATTTGGAATTTACGGTACTGAGAATATCAGAACATCTACATTTTTAAAAATCTACAGATGCTCTAATATTATCAGGAAATTTGGCTAATTTCTAAGTAAGTTTAAGTACCCTGAGAAGCTCAGCCAAGATTTTGAAGATATTTGCTTCACAATGACATAGATAACTGGTAAAATGTATTTTTATTTCAAGTAGAATTAATCAGGCTATCTGATCTATTCTTTTGGATTAAATTAAGTTCATTTTACACATCCATGAAGTAAAAAAATCCAAAGACAATATTAAAAGCTGGGATCCTAAAGTTCATTTCTGGTTTGAAAATTTGGGGGAGAGTCTTCTCCTTGGCCTGGGAACAAACCCCTCAGCACTTCTAATTAATTCCAGAGTCCCTTCCTAGAAAGAAATCATCCACAACACCTTAGAAGTGTGTCATATTCTGCTTCTGTTTGTATATGGGTGTGTGTGTGCGATATTTGCCTCTAACCTGAATCTAGCCCAGACCTCTGGGTAATGATGAAGTCTGGGAGTAGTTCTGAAGTCAGAACCACAGACCTCAAGTCTGAGCGACTCCATCAGAGTTCACTGTTCCTTTCTTGGTCCTTCCATGCAGAAATAGCACCTCTAACCTTCCAGCTTCACTTTTCGCATCCTGTGCATCTCTTCTGTCTTTGTTGGGTGTTGCCTGTTGTCCCTTTCATTTCCTTTCTCCTGCATGATTCAGGTACTCTCTGCAGCCCCATCTCCAGCCTTACTTTTGGAACAATTTCTCTGCCCCTTATGTTTGACTTTCAACTCTTCCAAGTTTCATAAACTGCAAAAGAGAAGAGCTATCAGTCCATAGTTCCATGCAAGAAAACATATCAGAAATCCTCTAAGGAGAAGGAAATTAGAATAACTCTGAAGATTGTACCTTCTAAGTGAATCTACTATAAGACCCATAAAAGGCTTTCAATAACTTTATAAATAACTAGAATTGCTGTGGACTAATAAGCTGTAAGAGTTTAAAACCTTCTATCAACAATTTACTAGGAAAACACTACTCACAGTAAAAGATTTATAATGAAATTAAGAGTTGAAAAAATTTTAAATTCTAGACTGGCAATGTCGCACGCTCAAAAGCAAATTGCAAATCTATTTGTAGCTAGAGGCAGCGTTGTCATATAATACAAATCGTATTAAAATTACAGGGGGAAAAAAGAGAAAAGGGAATTTATTTTCAGTGAGTTGCAGGAAGTTCAAAACTTCAAAATATAAGTACAGATATCCAACTCGACACTGGCAACATCAAAATCTAATCAAAATGGAATGGTAGCAAAAACTGCTTCCTTCCCATCTATTTTTGCATAACATCCTGATTGACCAGCTGCAAGCATTTTAATATGCTTGAGATGGCGGCTTTAATTTACATTGCAGGCTGTCTCCAATTAGTCATCCTGCTGTAAAAGCTGTGGCCTCGAGTAATCTTTTATGGCGATACCATTAAGTGTTTCTTGTAACATCTGAGAAAAAGCAGCTTTCTGCTTTGTCAGCCTATCTGCTAGCCCTAATTTTCCTCTTTAAGGAAAAGTGCACCCACAGCTCTGAAAATCTAGTCTAGTCTAGTCTAGAGAAAGATAAGAAATGACATAGCACGTTTCTCAGGCTTTAAGTATGAATGACCTAAACTGTTTAGCGGCAAATAAAAATGTAGCCTGTTTATAAAGATCTCCAGAGATGATTACGCAATGACTAATTCCTACTCAACAGTTCTTCGTCTTATTTAACCCAGATCCAAGGGCTGCGTGTACATTACATTTCTCCACTGAGAGGCAGGAGAGCTGGACTTCCCCTTGGAGGGACTGAGGTGCACTTGGATTTCATGGCGTGTGTTGTCTGAGATGGTCTGGCTATGCCAGCAGGGCTGGAGCACTTCATGGTCCTCAAGTGTTCGATGTTTTCTGTTCACAGACACACAAACCCCCCCACAGATCAGTCAGCCCTGAAGCTCTGTCTCTCACTTGAGCGATTTTACCCTGACTTGAATGCTCACTTTTACTGCTTCCTCACAGAGCTGTCTCCTACCACCCACCCACCCACCCACCCAACTTTTACACTGAGATGCGTAATTTAGTGCAAACTTCCATTTTCTGTCTCGGAGCTCTCTCTTTTGAGACCTCCTCATTCTCACAGCCACCAAGAGTTGAATTTTTTTCCCCCTTACAGACGGGAGATTTTGTCACCCCAAAATAAGCTTTTTTTTTTTTTTTTTGCTTTATATTCAGATTACTCTTTTCAGTGACAGAGAACTTTCAGGCCGTGTTGAGTTGTAGCTGCTGACTCAGTCCATAACATGGGCCCGCAGGTATGCTAATCACACCTCAGCAAAAGTGCCACTGACTCTAGTTTCGACTCCAGTTGCTACAACTAGTGAAAACTGTACATTTAAACTGCAAGCCCCAACCAGTGACTTCTGATAGTTCTGGAGTCAGATTCCGCTCGTGACTTAGGCTGGCTCTGAGCTGCAAAGACTACCATCCCACCCACTGTATTGCATTCTCCTCCTGTTTCTGTCTCTTCTCTCTGATTTTTTTTTGCTTCTGGGTTTGGCAACCCACTCCAGTATTCGTGCCTGGAGAATCCCACGGACGGAGGTACAGTCTGTAGAGTCGCAGAAGAGTCGGACACGACTGAGCAACTAACACCTCTACTATTAATCTCTTTAAACCCTGCTCCTCCCATGCCTGTTTTGGTCAGTAGGGTGTGGGTCCCCAGGTGCACCAGGGCAGGGTTAACATTTTTCAGAGTGCCACCAAGAGCAAGGTTGAGTGGTCTACTTTACATAATAACCCAGGGGCACTGGAAGGCTAGCCTCAGTGGTAACCAGCCTTTACTTTTCCTGGTTCAAGAGCACCACTTGCTCTGGGTTTTGTTTTGTTTTGTTTTGTTTCCCCCTAAACGTTTAGCTTTCTGTCTTTAATCTCCTCTGTGGCTTCTCTCTAAACTTTCCCATTGCTTTGAGGCAATGGGTTGCTTTACACACCACTGGTAGAAGGATCTAAGTGAAAGTTGCTCAGTTGAGTCCAACTCTTTGTGACCCCATGCACTATACAGTCCATGGAATTCTCTAGGCCAGAATACTGGAGCAGGTAGCCTTTCCCTTCTCCAGGGGATCTTCCCAACCCAGGGATCAAACCCAGGTCTCCCGAATTGCAGACGGATTCTTTACCAGCTGAGCCACACGGGAAGCCCAGAAGGATCTAAGCAACCCCATAAGTAAATTACACAGTAAGGCGTTCTTGAGTGTTAAGTACCTAAAGCAACATCTGAGAGTAGTCACCCCCACCCAGTCTGGTCACTTAGAATCAAGATACTCACTGTGTGGTCTCCTAGCTATTTTAAAAGAAGGGAGCTCAAATAGGTATAAGCACCACTATTTTCATTATGGACAGTATTTTTTTGTTTGTTTAACTTTTCCATTACATATACTGTCTCAGATAATTTATTGTCCACTAAAAGCCCAAAGAAGAAAATCATTACCTCTCTATTTAACAAGTGAAAAAGCTAAGACTCAAAGAGGAGGTATTGAAAATCAGAATTTGATTCTAGGTCTGTCTGACATCAAAGTGCAAGTTTTTATACTAAATCATGCTGTTTTGCAAAATGCAACAGGCAAAGAAAGACTTTTCTGCCCCCAAAACAGTTCATCGGAGTGGTTTGGGGGTCCTCCTCAAATTCTCAAAATGGTATATTCATCCTCATAACTTTGCAGAAACCAGCAGCTTCTATTTTACTTCTCCAGCTGAATACTTTTGGGAGGATAGAAGAGAGAAGTAGAAATGTAACAAGAGGTAGAAAAAACATGGATATGGTGTCAAAGACATAGGATTTTTGTTGAAAAATAGATTTTGAGATGTAAGAATGGAATTTCTGAGACTGGATTCAAATTAATGATAACTCATCTGTACAGTTAAAATCTAGGAATCTTCTTGATTAATACAAGATGCTTTGGTTGCAGTTTCTGTAGCCGTGGCATCTGTCGGCATGCTGTTTTCAGGCTGAGGTTTGTCAGCGGCTGTACACTGTCACTGTTCACTCATCTGACAAATCTGTAGACAGAAGGCTTTCATCTTAAGTTTATGTAAATTATCTGTCATTTCTTCTTTCTGGGGTTTTCATTATTTTTTTTTTCCCACCAGATTCACTTTCCAATACATCAATCTGCCTTTGATACTGATTCTGTTTTCCATGATATCAGCAATCCACACACCTTACCAATAAATGCGTCTCCTCTGTACTGCCGAGGACTGACTACATCTCTGATGGACTCAGAATTGCTCCTAAAAGAAGGAAATTTGAGGGCTTCTCTGGTGGCTCAGTGGTGAAAAATCTACCTACCAATGCAGGAGATGTGGGTTTGATCCCTGATCTGGGAAAATCTCACATGCCATGGAGCAATTAAACACCTCCAAACAACTGCTGAGCCTGTGCTTTAGACCACGGGAGCCACAGCTGCTGAAGCCCACACCCTACAGCCCAGGTTCCACAACAAGACAAGCCACCGCAGTGAGAAGCCCTCACTCTGCAACTAGACAGTAGCCCCAGCTTGCTGTGACTAGAGAAAAGTTGCACAGCAATGGAGACCCAGCAGAGACAAAAATAAATTTAAACTATTTTTTAAAAAAGAAGGAAATTTGACATTTTAGAAGACAATTAGGGACTAAATTATAAACATACCCTATCGTCTATATACCACACAGTATCTTCTCTTTTTTCAAAAAAATGTGTAATTATAATCCCCCAATATTATTTAATGTCTGTCAGAGTACAATTGGTGCTGTACTAGATTTGCTTCATACTAGAAGCCAAGATATTTGGAAGAAGAAGTCTTTTCTGAGAAACATCACAGTTTATTCTCCTGAAAAGGGGGATTTATTTTGAAGTAGTACTTATTTTCAAAAATAGCTTCCAATTTTTTACAGCTATTAACGATCGTATATTTGGGGGAAAACATGAAGAGATTAATTTACATTTTATAAATGTGTTATTTTAACAAGTTCAAAGTATGAAAATTGCCTTCCTTATTTTCAGTTTTATCATCTCTGGTTATGGTTAAATTATAATTAAAACTCTTTCTTGTTTCCATCAATTTGAGGAAAAACAATAGAAAAGATTAAGTGCAGTGGGTGAATCTATCCAAGGCACAAAGTTAGAATAAGATTAAAAGGAAATCCAGGCATATGAAGGGAATTTTATTTTTTGAAATGTTGAAACTGTAAAGTATGTTTTAATTTCTGTATATTGTATAATGTAGCATTTGTAACACAGTAATTTTAACCTTGCAGTATGAAAATTTAAAAAACACACAAAAGTAAAGACTAATATTATGAACTATGATATATCCTTCTTCTCTTCAACTTTTCAAGATCTTTACTTGTTAAAAACTAGGTTGATGGTCCTGTAGAGTATCTCACATTCTGAAGATTTTTGATGTTTTCTTGTGGTGTCACTTAAACTGTTCCTCTGTCCCCTGCATTTCCTACTAACTTAAAGTAAGATCTAGATTCTTTTTTTCTGCTTAACTATTGCACAGGTGATGCTTTGTATTTCACAATGCATCACGTCAAGAACCACATATCTGGTTGACAGAGTTTTAGGGATGCTAAGATGATCTATGAGTTCAGGTGGCCCTCCACCAAATTTTACCTGATAGTTTTTAGAAGAATCAATTACTTCAATAGAGATCGCCAAATAGTCATTTTTTTCACTTTTATCATTACTTGTATAGTCATTAGCTTTCATCCTTCTGTAAAGAAGTGCTTTGCTTAATCAAATTTATCACTTTAGATACTTTGCCAGTCAATTCATACAAGAAAGTATGGATAAATGCTTAATTCTTTTGTTCTAATTCCCAGTTTCCAGAGTAAGGAAGTCAGTACTCTGGACATCTTCAATGGTAACAAAGATGATTTTCCTTTTTTGTTTTTAATTTTTTTGTCTGTTCATTTTTAAACCATTTCTGGGTTTATTTATTTAAAATGAACTCATTACAAACACAACAAATACCTAGGCGTAAATAAGGAGGTAAAAGATCTGTATTTAAAAAATTACAGAACACTGACTAAAGAAATTGAAGACAATACAAACAGATAAAAAGTTATACCATGCTCATGGACCAGAATCATTAGTACTGTTAATATGACCAAATTATCTAAACTAATCAGTGCATTTTAATCAATTGCAGTCATTTTTTTCCTCTCCATTATTCATATTGTCCCATCTCTCTTCAACCTGCTTTCTATATGCTTTTGATATGATCCAATTAATCCTGGTAGTTTCTTTGGTTTCAGGTACATATGTATACACATACCACCACACACACACACAGAGTCTCAATTCATCTTGTACATTTCCTGTTGCAAGTTTGGAATCCATCATTTTCCAAGCACCCAGCAGGTGGGTAATTTCCAGTAGACCACAAACTGGATACTAAGGATAACCATTACTTCTAGGTTACCATTGTTTCTAAGTCTTTTCTGTGTGTGAACTATGAAATAAGTATTTTTAAAGACTGTGTGAAATACAAAACATAAAACTTACCATCTTCACTATTTTTAAGTGTTTGGTGGTTTAGTCACTAAGTCATGTCTGACTCTTGGGACCCCATGGACTCCTTGGTCCATGGGATTTCCCAGGTAAGAATGCTGGAGTGGGTTGCCATTTCCATCTCCAGGGGATCTTCCTGAACCAGGGATCAAACCCGTGTCTCCTGCATTGGCAGGTAGATTCTTTACTACTGAGCCAACAGGGAAGCCCTTTTAAGTATGTAATAGTACTAAGAAATTCACATTGTTGTACAACCAATTTCTTGAATACTCTTCATCTTGCAAAACTGAACTCTATACCCATTTGTTATTGTTTACAACTCTCCATTTTCCCAGCCCTCAGTCCTTGGCAACCCATTTCCACTTTCTGCCTGTATGAATTTGACTATTCTAAGTAACTCATATAAGTCAAATCATACAATATTGTTTCTTTTGACTGCTTAATTTCACTTAGCTTAATGTCCTCAGGCTCAACTATGTTGTACTATGTGTCAGAATTCTCTTCCATTTTAAGACTGAATAATATTCTCATGGCATGTATATACTGTGTTTATCCATTCATCCATGGATAGACATTTGGATTGCTTCTCACTTTTGATTACTGTGAATAATGCTGCTATGAACATGGATGTACAAATATGGTGACTTTGTTTTCAATTCTTTTAGGTATGTACCCAGAAGTAGAATTGCTGGATCATATGGTAATTCTATTTTCATTTTATAATATTCACATGGTATTGGAATAATCATCATGAAAGTGAAAGTGAAGTTGCTCAGTCATGTCCAACTCTTTCCAACCCCATGGACTGTAGCCTACCAGGCTCCTCCATCCATGGAATTTTCCCAGCAAGAGTACTGGAGTGGGTTGCCATTTCCTTCTCCAAATAATCATCATACTAGTTGCTAAATAAATAATGAACAAGTACTGGTACTTCCCTGGTGGTCCAGTGGTTAGGACTCTGCACCTCCACTGCAGAGGGCATGGGTTCAATACCTCGGCAGAAAACTAAGATCCCATTTGCTGTGTGGCATGGCCACCAAAAAAAAAAAAGAACAAGTACTTATTCATTCATTCGGTGATTATTTCTTTGCTCTCTACGTGTTCCAGGCACTAGATGCTCTTCTGGAGTTTGCACTTTAGTGGAAAAAGATATAAAATTATCAATGAAAAATAAATAGAAAAATATCAGATAATGATTGGTGCCATGCAGAAAATTAAACAATGGTGATGTGATGGAGAGGACCTGGGAGGCTACTTTAGGTTGGGGGGTAGAAAGACCTTCTAAAGAGGTGATAGTTAGGCTGAGTTCTTGTTGACAAGAAGGAACCAGATATATGAAAAGCACTTCAGGCAGAGAGAATGACAAGCAAAAATTCTAAGTAGGAACACACTTGATGAAGTCATGGAAATATGGTTAAAGTACAGTGGGCAAAGGGGAGGTGGTTTAAGATGAGGTCAAAGATAGGTGGTGATTTTATTTTCAATGAAAGAGAAGCAATATAATCATATATGTAACTCTACTAACACCATTTAAAGAATTTCATATAATGTGTTCTTCATCATGTTCATTAGATACTCGTGATATACATCAAACATCTTTTCATAATCAGTGAATTCAGGTCTAACTCATTTTTTTAAAGCTGTAGATTATTTCATTCCATGGATATATTAGAATTTATTTAGTCAATTTTGCCATTTCCCAAATGTCACACAGTTGGAATTGTACAGGATGTAGTCTTTTCAAACTGGCTTCGTTCACTTAGTAATATGCATTTAAGTTTCCTCCATGTCTTTTCCGGAGAAGGCAATGACACCCCACTCTAGTACTCTTGCCTGAAAAAGACAGAGGAGCCTGGTAGGCTGCAGTCCATGGGGTCGCTAGGAGCTGGACACGACTGAGCGACTTCACTTTCACTTTTCACTTTCATGCATTGGAGAAGGAAATGGCAACCCACTCCAGTATTCTTGCCTGGAGAATCCCAGGGACGGGGAAGCCTGGTGGGCTGCCGTCTATGGGGTTGCACAGAGTCAGACATGACTGATGCGACTTAGCAGCAGCAGCCATGTCTTTTCATGGCTTGACAGCTCTTTTTAGCAATGAATAATGTCTGGATATACCATGGTTTATTTATCCATTAACTTACTGAAAATCATCTTGGTTGCTTCCAGGCTTTGGCAATTATGAATAAGTCAGTATAAACATCTGTTTTCAGGTTTTCTAGCAGACATATTTTGAACTTCTTTGAAGAGATACCAAGGAGGGTGATTGCTAGATGATATAGTAAGAGTATATTTAATTTTGTAAGAAACTGCCAAACTGTTTTCCAAAGTAGCTGTACTGTTTTACATTCCCACCAGCAATGAGTGAGAGTTCCTATTGCTCTAGATCCTCACCAGCATTGGTAGTAATAGTGTTCCAGATTTTAACCATTCTAGTAAGTATGTAGTGGTGTCACATTGTTGTTTTAATTTGAATTTCCCTAATGGATGGTGACTGCAGCCATGAAATAAAAGGACACTTGCTCCTTAGATGGAAAACTATGACCAACCTAGGCAGCATATTAAAAAGCAGATTCATCATATTGCCAACAAAGGTCCATACAGTCAAAGCTATAGTTCTTCCAGTAGTCATGTACAGGTGTGAGGGTTGGACTATAAGAAGGCTGAGCACCAAAGAATTAATGCTTCTGAACTGTCATGCTGGAGAAGACTCTTGAGAGTCCCTTGGACTGCAAGGAGATCAAACCAATCAATCCTAAAGTAAATCAAACCTGAATATTCATTGGAAGGACTGATGCTGAAGCTGAAGCTCCAATGCTTTGGCCACCTGATGTGAAGAGCTGACTCAGTGGAAAAGACCCTGATGCTAAGAAAGACTGAAGGTAGGAGGAGAAGAGGATGACAGAGGATGAGATGGTTGGATGGCATCACTGACTCAATGGACATGAATTTGAACAAGCTCAGGGAGTTGGTGATGGACAGGGAAGCCTGGTATGCCGCAGTCCATGGGGTTGCAGAGTTGAAAACAACTGAGTGACTGAATGGTAACAATGACATATGATGCAGAGCATCTCTTCCTCTGCTTCTGTAAATCTCCTTTGGTGAAGTATGTGTTAAGATCTTTGGCCCATTTTTTAATCAAGTTATTTGTTTTCTTATTATTAAGTTTTAAGATTTCTCTGTATACTTTGGATAATGGTCCTTTATCAGATGCATATTTTGCAAATCGTTTTTTCTCCCTACTGGTGAAATTTTAATTGAAGAGTTTCATTTGTATCGTCAATGTTCTGACTGTAAAGGAAGCAGCAGTTTAACTGACATTTTAGGCATGTGGCAGCCATAAGCAGTTATAAATAGGGAATTCTTGTGATCATAGACCAAAAAGTCCATGACATCAGCCAACAGCAATGTAGAAATCCTAAAAGAGAAAAGATGCAGGGCTGGTTATTTTTAATACTAGGTGGAAAATACTCTTGGGAAGTATAATCAAAATGAACTTAGAATTGTTCTCAATCTAATAAAAAATTTAAAATAGTTTTCAATCAGGGTGATTTTTAGATATAATTGGAAGGCATTTAAGTCCTAGTATATAAGGTGAGTCCTTTGAAAAGACCCTGATGCTGGGAAAGATTGAAGGTGGGAGAAGGGGACAACAAAGGATGAAATGGTTGGATGGCATCATTGACCCAATGGACATGAGTTTGAGTAAACTCCGGGAGTTGGTGATGGACAGGGAGGCCTGGGGTACTGCAGTCTATGGGGTCACAAAGAGTTGGACACGACTGAGTGACTGAACTGAACTGAACTAAGCTGAAAATTTGACAAAATAATCTGCTTTCTCTTTGAAATTTATTTTACCTTGAAAAGTAAACACAAACAACACACTCTTCAGTCATGTGGTTTGATCACAGAAGATTGTCTCTGTTCTATCTCCTACAGGCTAAATAATACTGTGGGGAAAATCTTATTAGTGCAAAATATTTACTGGTGTATCTGATGTATAAAAAGTTGTTTTAGATAAGACTAGTACACAAATCAAGATTCCAGGGCCACAACAACAACAAAAATGTGTTTAGGCTCCTGGTCTATAAAAGGGATGGATTATATCTGTGTTTAAAATAGTGATTCTTAATCTTTTGGGATTAAAATCCCATTAAAACTAGAAATATCTGCAAAAATGCAGATCTATATGTATAAGTGAAATAGTCTCCAGTTGTGGGGTTCTGTGGATTCATCATTTCCCATACACAGGCATATAGCAAGAACTCAATCTTAGACAAAATGTGATGGGAACTAACTTGGTAGAAGAGAGACATATTACTTACCAAACAAACACACCTTTCTACCAACCTACTTGTCCCTCTTTAATAAATCTCAAGCTTCAAATTGCCAGATTTTCTCAAGATACTTAAAAGTACTTATATGAGGAGAGAAATTATGTTGTTTCATAGTCTCTAGCCATAACTCGCTGGTAGCACCATCATTTCCTGTACTGAGTGACCCTAGTTCCTAAAAATAACTCCAGTGCTATTCAACTGCTTATATTTGGCATATTTTTCATTCTTATTTGGGAAGGCACATTCCCTTCTCCAGCTGAAGAAACTCAGCATCTGAAAAGAGCTGCCTAAAAACACTGTTTCCTCTGGGCTCTTAAAAATGTTCAGCATCTTAAAGCTGGCAAGGAATGTTCACACCCAGCAGAGGCAATACTCCATAGACTGAACAACAACAACAAAAAAAACACAAGGACGCTATATATGGAAAACAGGAAGCTGAACAGTTGAGGCAGCCTTACTCATATGTGACCCATATTCAGAGCCATAATCTAGCAACTATGAACTGTCTAGAAAAGGAAAAGACTCAGTGGCTAGCCCTAAGCTATAAGGGCAGGCTATCCTGACACTTTTCCACCTTACTTTTAAATAAGCAAAGGAATAAAGCACTAAATAAAGCCTCAGGATGGTTTAATCCAATACAGTGCTGCATACCACACATACACAACTGCTACCAACAGTTGACCACCCTGTAGCAACTCTTGGTTCCTCTGGAAAGTGTAACACTGTGTTGAGCAGCGTTCACTCCAAGTCCCCAAGGCAAAAATAAGAAGTTGCAAAATAAATAACCTTCCAGTTTCTCTACAATATTTCATTATTTGTATGTTATTTATATACTTGGAGACAGAAAAAGGAGGAACTGGAAGACTAGCTTATCCTTTCTTTATTTTCAAAATGTTAATAATTTCCGGGGCTATTTTTTTTAAACTCGGACACACAGATTCACATTTTAATAGAGGCAGTTCAAGGTCTTAAGAAAAAGGAATGAAGTTATGATTCAGAAGCTCATTAACATACGTGTTATTAAGAATTATTAGAGACTTCTATTCCTTCTAACCCCATCTGGTCATCTTTATTTATGTTTAAGGGTTTTACATTCTAACTAGCTGGAGGTGGTAGATGAGAAAAATGTATCCAGATCACTATAGAAACAGTTCTTAGAAAAGTAGCTGAAAACTTAACTTTGTTATTGTTTAATTGCTTTAAGTCCTGTTGGACTCTACCAGACCCCATGGACTGTAGTCCGCCAGGCTCCTCTGTCCATGGGATTTCCCAGGCAAGAATACTGGAGTGGTTTGCCATTTCTATCTCCAGGGGACCTTCCTGACAAGGGATCAGATCCACATCTCCTGCATTGGCAGCAGATTCTTCACTGCTGAGTCACCAGGGAAGACTTACCTAGCTGCTGGCAATCAATCTGCTCCAGATTACATTTACATTACATACATTTAAAATGGTACTTTAAACCCAAATCTGTTGATCAGCCAAGCTACTTTCAAGAGTTTTCTTTCATTAAATCTCCTAGGACATCTTCATCGCATATGTTAACAGATGTTACATTATTCTGTTTTTCCAAAATAAATGGAAACCCTCCAATTCCAAAATCATCTAGGAGATCAGTGTCTAACTCGCCCCCCAGTGTTCTCTTGCATCACCCTCATGACTCACCTAAGCACCTTCCTTGGACTTTATGTGTGTGCAGGCTCAGTCCTGTCTGACTCTTTTCGACCCCATGGATTATAGCCCACCAGGTTCCTCTGTCCATAGGATTTTCCAGGCAAGAATACTAGAGTGGGTTGCCATTTCCTCCTTCAGGGCATCTTCCCCGCCCAAGGATCAAACCCAAGTCTCCTGCATTGGCAGGTGGATTCTTTACCACTGAGCCACCTGGGAAGTCTCCACACAGGAACTGCCTAATTCATTTCACTCATCTTCACACAATTTTTCTCCTGATGATCAGTGTGGAATTGGTCTTCACCTATAAACCTGGGGTCTGATTTGCAATGTGTCCCTATGAATCCCCTTTAAATTGCTAAAATTACATTTTTCATACCTCATTGGCTGGACACGCTTACTTATAGGGTGATGATATAATCTACCATCCATATCAGGATATACTTTTGAAAATGAAAAGGGGTGCTATTAATAGTTATGCTTGGGTAACAGACACATTGGGGGTAACTTGAGCATGCTGGGACACAAAGTCACCCAGTTTATTTTAAGTTGATCTGGTCTGAGTTGAGCCAGAATGTGCCAGCCAGTGATCAAGACCAAAACATTTTTGTTTTGGGTCCGTACTTCTCACTACCTAGGTATTCACCCTTTGCTCTAACCCCATGGAATCTTGCCCAGCTTTGATTACTGCAGTTGGAAAATCATTTGTAAATGAATGTGTACTAACATATTTGCTTGTAAAATGTTACATTTTTATAGAGGTACTTCCCCTGTCAAAAGACTGAAAAGGCTTTAAGTTCTCATGGAATGATTTGTAGCTTACCAGATAGGGTAAGATTTGTCAGGTTGTATCCCCCAAGTGTTCAAACTTCAAAAGAAAGACAGCAATCCACTCCTGAGGCAATACTGACTCACTCCCCCTCCCAGTTCTGTATTCCATAATCACCTGATTAAACACAGCCTACTAGATCTAAAGGTCAGTAATCAATCTGATCCCATTGTCTGAAAAAGATAATCAGGTTTCTAGAGAGGCCTTTAGCCTCTTTTGTACTTGACTAAATATTAGTGATTCCTTTCATTTATGTAAGCCTATCCTTTAATTATTAATAGAAATGGGGGTTAAACAGTGATTAGAATGAACAGTAAAGTCTTTGCTGGTAAGCAACTTTGAAAACTTATTTTGGAAAACAGTAGTGAATAAAGACATATTTTGGAGAGCATGTAGTAGTAAAATGCCAAAACTAAAGGAAAGCTCAACTTTTAATTATTTGATAAAAATGACTTATGAGATGGCATAAGAATTTATAATAACTGGTAAAGAGTAGGTAAAATATGTCTTAAATTCAAGATACGAATAGACGTTGTATCATGACATGGTTTAGCAATGTGACTTACACTATTCCTACTTACTAGGATACTCTGTTTAGCATGGTAAAACTGACCAACCTTTGGAATGCTCATAAATTTTATAGTTAGCTGTCCTTTGGTGAATATTTATATGAAATCATGAATGGAGCCATACTCCTGATTGGTCCTGAGAATGTTTCTTTAATTTCTTTAATTTCTCATTTCCTCAAAGCTCATAAGTTCTGCACATAAATTGCTACTCACACTTTAGTGTAGTCAGATGTTCTGGTGTGGTTCCAGAGGAGCAAAGGGACCCATTTATTCATTTATCCAGTATTAGCTGAGCCTGTATTGTGTGACTTGGAACAGTGTTTGACACTGAGATTAAAAAGATGATTACACTGTCTTTGACCTAATTTAGTTTAACGTTGTGCAAAATGTGAATCTCATAATGTTCTTGTAGCAAATCACACAAGGAAGAAAGTTCTGGGGAATGTAGTACAAATCAAGCATGGAGAAACTACACTTTACCTTTAGAATGGTAATCCATGTTGAGATCAGACATAGATTTTGATCAGTTTTGAACAACGGTGTAAATAGTACCTTTAAATTCAAGAATGTTGAGGTCTGGTGGCAGCTGCACCATTGGGCTATTAACATAGAAACATTAATTTTTAAAAACTTAAGTATAGTTGCTTTACAATGTTATGTTAGTGTCAGGTGTACAGAAAAATTTGTTATATATATCACCGAAAAGAACCTGAAGAATATATATATTTCAGATTCTTTTCCATCATAGGTTATTACAAGGTACTGAATATGGTTCCCTGTGCTCTACAGTAGGTCCTTGTCTGTGTTTTATATAGAGTAGTGTGTGTATGCTCATCCCAAACTCCTAATTTATCCTCCCTCCCCGTCACCCTTTGGTAACCATGGGATTGTTTTCCTAGGTCTATGAGACTATTTCTGTTTTGTAAGTTCATCTGTATTCTTTTTTAGATTTCACAAATAAGGAAACATCATTTAGTCTCTTAAATTTGCTCATCCATTAAGTGGGAAAAATCATTCTTGTTTCTTTAGAGGTTCCCAAAGATTACCTAACCAAACATATAATTTTGCTGGCGAGCAATGGGCAACATTTCCATAGATGCGGTTGTCTTTTTCTCTCTCTCAAGACTGGTGGTCAAATGAGCATCACAGCTTCTAATCTTCCCCAAATGAAACACTGCTTCTCAGTTTCACAAATCTCATCATCCGAGTTCTGTTCCCAACAGGGTGCCGCAGCTCACCACGTGGCAATGCACATTTTCTGCTAACAGGATGGCAGCCTGCCAGCAGCGCATTCTGAGTAGTCGGGTTTCAGTATGATGCCGGCCGGCAGAGGTTTCGATCCTCTAATCAAAAGGTGCCCAGCCATGCTTCTTTTAGCTGTCTCTTCTCCAGCCCCGCTGTGCACCTACTAAAAACAGTGAGGATGAGCAGAAACTATATCAAGGATGAACTTTTCCTTCTCCTCCCTGTTGCCCATAAATGGACCTCCAGATGAACCTAATAAAAGCTGCTCCTCAACTCACCGGTTTTTCTCTACAACTTTCTTCATCATTCCTGGCACCCGTCTCCTCAAGTCTTCCCCTCTCGCAAAGACGTAAATCAAGCAAAGCCTCCCACCAGAAAAAAAATAAAGGCTTTAGCTACTTCCCTTCCAAAAGGAAACGTTTTTGGCCTCCACGAAGCCTTAACAAGGTGAGTGACTAAGTGTCCCGATCTGTCTGAGCCGGCTCCTGGGAGGCAGGGCTTCCAGGGTTCAAACCCGGGCAGTCCTGGGCCGGCCGCGGGGGCCGGACAGACCCTGTGGCCCTGGAGAAGCAGCGCCTAAGGCAGGCCGAGAGGGATACTAAGGCGAGCAAGGGCCAGGCAAAATCCTTCTCTCCCTGGCTGCGAAAGGAGGGAGGCGCCGCCGAGGTCGCGGCGGAGCCCGTCGCCCGGCCGGGCCGCTCCTTTGTCCGGGCGCCCCCGCCCCTCGCACTGCCCGCGCCGCCTACCCCGCCCCTCCCCCGTCAGTCCCCTCAGGCCCCTCCCCCCTCAGTCTCCTCCGTCTCCTCAGGCCCCTCCCCCTTCAGTCCCCTCAATCCCGTCAATCCCCTCCGTCTCCTCAGGCCCCTCGCCCCTCAGCCCCCTCAGTCCCCTCCCCCCTCAGTCCCCTCAGCCCCCAGTCCCCTCCCCCCTCAGTCCCCTCAATCTCCTCAGGCCCCTCCCCCCTCAGGCTCCTCAATCTCCTCAGGCCCCTCGCCCCTCAGTCTCCTCAGGCCCCTCAGTTTCCTCAGGCCCCTCCCCCCTCAGGCCCCTCAATCTCCTCAGGCCCCTCGCCCCTCAGCCCCCTCAGTCCCCTCAATCTCCTCAGGCCCCTCAATCTCCTCAGGCCCCTCCCCTCCCCCTCCCGCCGCGGCGCGCGGCTGACGCGGCCCGAGAGGAATGCGCTTCCGGAGGGCGAGCGCCGCGGCGGCCGCCAGAGGAGCGGGATCACAGAGCCAGGGAGGCGGTGCCCCGGGGGTCGTTTCCTGCCGGGAGGCGGCCCCGCGCCGCCGAGTCTCCTCCTCCCGCCCGCGAGGAGGAGGAGCCGCCGCCGCCGCCGCCGCGCCCGAGCCCGGGAGGCCACGCCAGCTCGGGACAGGCCGAGCGGGAACCGCGGAGCACAGGCCGAGCCGAGCGCGCGGGCCGGACGCCGCGGGAGAAGGTGGGCCCGGGCCGGCGGGCGGGCGGGCGGCGGGCTCGGGGCGCGGCCGGGCTCTCGTGGTGGAGCGGGCGTGGGGGCCGCGGCCGCCGGGTGGATTCCGAGCCGTCGGGCGGGGGAGGAAGTCGGGCCGCGGCCGCTCCTGGACCTTCCCGGCAGGGGCGCTGTCCTTGCTGGCCGCGGGCGCGGAGGCCCGGGGGCCGGACCCGCCACTTGGACGCTGGGCTGCGCGCGGACGGGCCTCGGCGGGCCTGGCTCTCCGAGCCGCCGACTCCGGGCCTCCTCGCCGGGACCACTCACCCCGGCTCCAGCCCCGCGACCCGGGCGTCTCCGCGCCGCTGGGCACCGGGGCGCCTGGTGGGCGCGTCCTGTGGGCCCTTCCTCTGATGCTGGGTGTGGGCGCCGCGGCCGTGTCCAGGGCTCCTGCCCGGCCTGTGCCTGGTTCGTGCCGATCCTATGCTTCAGAACAAGTTGTATTTTTAAGAATGGTAGTCTTTAATGCCTGAACAATTTTTGTTTCACCAGTTTTGTGCTTTTGCGTCAAAACCCAGCGCTAGTCTGTATGATCATTACTAGTAAATCACACTCTTTAAGGCTCCATTTCTTCCATCTGTAAAAGGGGAACAGTACCTATACTACTAATAAAGTTAGTAATTATTATAATAAGGACAGTGAGGGCCATGCTTACCTCTTTGTACTTTACCTTTATTTGTCATTTGATTCTGGAACCGATCCAAAGGAGTAGGTGTTATATTTAATCCCTGTTTTACAAATGAAGAAACTGAGGCACAGGGAGCCAGTCATCCAGCTATGATGAGGACAACCCATGTGGTCCAGCAACCCATGTTTGAACCGCAGGTAACCTTGCACAAGTACAGTGTAGTGAAGAGAAAATGTAGGATGGAAGACACTTAGTAAATATTAACTCCTTTTCTTTCCTTCTTGATGTAGTAGAAAGACTTAAAAAAAAAATCTCACCATGTAACTGGTGATATTTCTTTGGATCTGTGTCCCACATAAATATTAGTTGGGTAGAATTATTGTTCTTTTTTATTGTTGTCTTAATGGTATAATAATAACAGATGCTAACTGAATTTCGATTAGGAATTTTTCTTAAACTGAATCCAGACTTTGCAATACGTCGTGTATTAGACTTGACTTGCAAGTTACCTATTTGTGGATATCCGGACTCACAGGAGTCAGGGCTGGCTTAAGAGTCCTACCGAAATGGTCACATTTGAAAATAATTTTAGTTCACTGATTAATAAATAAGCTGATAAATAGAATACACATAAACAAATCAATGTTTTAGTTACAGGCATTTGAGGAGAAAGCCATTATACCCACCCTAGAATTCAGTATCGGAGAAGGAAATGGCATCCCACTCCAGTATTTTTGCCTGGAGAATCCCAGGGATGGGGGAGCCTGGTGGGCAGTTGTCTGTGGGGTCGCACAGGGTCAGTCTGAAGCAACTTAGCAGCAGCAGCAGCAGCAGAATTCAGTATAAAATGGAAGATGTTATTAGAATGCTAGTTAAAAAGACGGGATGTGGTTAATACTTTGCTTCTGTAAATAGCAGACTCCAAATACAGTCATCAATGCTGATTTCACAGACTTAAAATTGAAAGTTTTTGTAATGTTGATTCTTTTTAAAAGTATGTTAAATTCTGTATTGTTTTCTAATCCCCTCGGAATTCTGTGTGTGGAAAGTATAGGATCACTGCTATTGAATAAATCACTGGATTTAGGTGGCTTTCTCCTCAGCTTTCTGGTCAGGGTATTTAAAAGCTGCCCCAAATGAGCATCATTGAATGAACATGTTGTCCTATACTGGGGTCGATAAATTCCTAACTCCTGGGGAAACTAGGGCATCTGGTTACTTTATAAAATACTGAAAATTAAGTATTAAAAATAAGTTTCAGGTGGTGCTTGTTTTCATGGCACAGGTGTGGGTGCGTTGTTCTTGACTATTGTGGTGGAGTGATGAAATGAAACATGGGATAGTTGAAGCTTTAGAAACTTTTTGCGTTCTGCTAATTGGTGTTTCTGAACATGTAACAAATGCAGTTAGTATCTGTGAGGATTCATGTGGACTGATTACCCCACTCTGCCTGTAGGGTTAGGATCTGTCTGGTTGTCAGTGGAATCCTAGATTATATTGTGTAAGTATGTAAATATCTTTTGTTGTGTTCTGACTGCTCATATGTTGTGGGGTTTCCAGAGGGTGGGCTGGTTGGGGTAAGAGTCCAGAAGAGTACCTTATTCTTCAGAACCCTGATATCTATAGCTGTAGAAAACTGCAGAAAACCTTCAGGACCTTAGCAGTCTTAGAATTTTTAATAGATAAGTGAAAAAGGTGGTATTTCTTGTTCTGAAGCTGTATGCAAAAGGAGCCAAGCTATATTTTGCAGGTTTCTCGTCTTTTAAATGTGACTGGACTTTTGCAGAGTTAAGTTTTGTTTATAAAATAATACAGAAGTCAGCTACTTTTAAGCTTTGGTTTTGGTTTGTGGCTTTGGAAGATATGGTTAACTATATTTAGCAATATTCTAAAGCATATGTATATCATCTGATCAAGAAATGTGTGTAAGTGACAAACTGTTTCAAATATGCATGGTACATACATGTAGAAACATATAATTATTGGACTTGTCTCTTTATACAGTCTCCAATAGCTTCCTGGATCCCAGGGATGTATAAAATAATTCACTGGAAGTAGGAAGAAACTATTAGACTTACTATTTTTTATAAAGGTTAAATTTATTATGATTTATAATATCTTACCACATTGCTGTAGAAGTACATGTATTTTAATTTATAAATATATATTTTGGGGTACGCATAGTCTCAAGTTTGTTTTTGTTGTTAAATAATATAAGGAGTATTAAAAAGCTTTGGAGATCCTTGGCATGGGGGATGACCTGGGTGGGGTTACAAGAACTACTTATTTTGGAGGGTGGACAGGTCAGACTTGGTGTCTGACATAAGAGAGGAGAAAGTTGTCTGGTTAGGAGGTGGCTTGTCCGAGGTGGAACCATGACCACAAGGGGGTGCTGTGCTGCTGGACGTCTGGAGGCAGGGCAAAGCTGACCTCCTGCTGAGATGCCTGGAGTGTAGTTGACCCTGCAGACTACGGAGCTCAAAACCGGCAGTCTGGTTGGGAGCCTAAAATTTGGGAATTCTTAGTCTGTACAGGCTGATCCTCTGGGCTGCAGATGAAAATGCTGGGTAGCGTGTAGAGTGAAAAGGTACTACCGAGGGGCCCTGGAAACAGTTTCCCAGTCAAAGGCTGGGTGGAGGAAAAGGAATCTAGAAAAAGCATTTCCCTTGCTCAGTTTGTTTGAATTTCTGGATCCTTCCTGTGATAGCTTAGTGGGGGACTTGGATATTTTCAGGTTTTTCCTTTGATGAGCTTGTTTGAGGTGGAGAGAAGCATCTTTAGAGAAGCAGTTTGATGTAGCAGAGGCTTCTTGATTGGGAAACCTGGGTTTTGGGCAAGCTCGGACTGAGCTTCTCTGGGACATTTGTTAGAGCACCTCACCTGGAAAGGGCTCTGGTTTCTGTATCTACTTTGTAGAGTGGTCTCTTGGTTTCTCTCTTTCTGTTGCCTTGTGGGCTGAAGGCCAGCTGCTGTGTGACCTGACTCTACAGAGGACAGGTCTTCCCTCTCCCATGAGCAGCCATTCTCTTGTGCCCTCACCTCAAAGGGCATGTGGTGTGCCAAGTCATGGCTTTGAGAAAGCTTGCAAGTGGTGGCCAGCCAAGTCTGTTACTCTTAGCTCTCTGTCAGGATGGCGCTCTGTTGTCGGTAATGTTTTAATCCATTAGTGTGCTGAGTGCTGCTTCCCTGAGCATTGTGGTGGTTACTGGGTGTAGGTCAGGAAGCTGACCTGCACCTTGCAGTTGAGGATACTGTCTAGTTGGGATAGTTGTTTTCAATCTAGGGGAATGTAGCGAACACCACAGGATGTTTACGCAGTGCATCGTACCAGGTAATTCTAATAGATTTTGAGAAAAAGATCAGCTTTGGTTTAAGTGGTTTTGGAGAGCTGTGAGGAGCTTGGAATGGTATGACCAAAGAGGTGACTATAGATGGTGACATGGTCAAAGGACAGTATAGTTAGAAGGCAGAGTACAGTCTAATTTATCAAATAAATATTATTTGATTACTTTGATATAAAATCATACATATATAAATACATATGCCTTTATATAATAAATACAAATAAATGAAATGAATGATATTTAAAATGAAGGCCTGGATTCTTGCCCTCCAACTCTAGTCTGGTGTGGTTCACAGGCATAATTACAATTAGTTGTAATAGAAATTTGAATTAAATGACACTGTGTTATTGAGCATCACTGAAGGTTTGTCATTTACCATGCCAGACTATCAAGACTATATTTTGGGATAAAAAAAGTAGTAGTTAATTCTACTTATGGTGGTTGGTGAAAAAATTAAGAATGATGAGGAAAAGTATTTAGGTGAAAAATTTGAGTATACCATTTGATGTATGGAGGTCACATTTCTGTGTATAAATGTTATTGAATGAATACATAGATAACTTAAGCTTTCATAGTCTTTGTGAAATTAAGAATAGTAATTTATTAGCTCTTCAGTATTTTACAGTTTATTATTTATTTCAGATTGTAATTTCTTTCCTTCCCCAAAGATGTAGTGGTGGGTCATATTTGATTATTGGAGGTGGAGATTGTAGTTTTAAAAGTTGCATTTAGTATTATGTTATTTTAGGAAAACACAACAGAAACAGTAGGGAGTGGATTTGTGCTTACTAAAGCAGTATGGCTTTAAAAGATTGAGAACGATTTATTAAGTAGTCACTCAGGTTCTAATGTTTAGAAGTCAGTGAATGAGTTGAAGACCAAGAAGAAAATTCAGTAATCAAGAAAGCTGTGATTGATAGGTCACTATAAAGAGAATTGCTTTACATTCATGATCATATTTTATCCTTGTAACAATACTAAGGTAGATATTATTCCCAGCTTAGTGCTAAGTGAGAAACTGAGTTTTACCTATGTTTAGTTAAGGTAAAAATTTTTACTTATATTTACTGTATATATATTTAGAATATACTCAGCACTGTGTTGGTTTCAATCTCATACAAGGCAGAGGAGAGATAGGACAAAACATTTTTTTTCCAAAAGTAAAAATTTTGGAATGACTTACCTTTTTAAAAAGTAGATAAAATTACCCGAGGAGGCATAACTTACAGTTCTCCTCGACTGAAATTATGTGGAGCATATATTACTCTCAAGTGCTTGTCAGTGCCATTAGTTAAGATGGTAAACTTAGTTTTGCTAGTTCTTTGCAAACTTGCCCCAAGGTAAATTCTTCAACCAGAGCTGACTTTTTTCCCTTCACAGAGAAAAGGCAAAATCTATAGCCAAGTGTAAGAAGGAACTGCTTGCTAGCCTAGTTTGAAATATAGCAGTGCTGGGTAATTGTGTCTTATCTTTTGAGTGGAAGGAGGATCTGGGAAGAATTAAGTCCAGGCAACTTTTCGTGCTCATTTTGGGTCAGCCCTTAAAATTATGTTTTAATAGATTTATTTTAAGTGTTTAACTTTTGCTTGCTTGTTTATTTGACTGCACCAGGTCTTAGATGCAGTACATCGAATCCTCAGTCTTAGTTGCAGTATGCAGGGTCTTCAGTTGCTGCCGGTAGGATCTAGTTCCCCCACCATGGAAGGAACCCAGGCTCCCTGCATTGGGAGAGTGGAGTCTTAGCCACTGGACCACCAGGGAAATATTTTTTTTCTTTTCCGTGTTGAAACTATTCAGGGAAATATTTTAAGTCTTGTCCTTCTGCTTATTTTATGAGCTTTGAGCTTATTTTATGCCCCTTCATCATTTTTTGGAATTTAATGCTTAATCTTTTTTTTTTTTTTTTTGGTCCTCGTGTAAAGGGTAACCTTTTTGATGGGGGAGGTGGTGGTGGTGGTATATCAGCTATCTATTTGAAAGTGAAAAAGTGAAAGTGAGGTTGCTCAGTCATGTCCGACTTTTTGCGACCCCATGGACTGTAGCCTACGAGGTTCCTCCGACCATGGGATTTTCCAGGCGAGAATACTGGAGTGGATTGCCATTTCCTTCTCCAGGAGATCTTCCCAACCCAGGGATGTTTGTCTCTCTCATTGTAGGCAGACGCTTTACCGTCTGAGCCAACAGGGAAGCTCAGTTATGTATTTACTGGCTGTAACTTCATGCTTCTTATTGCCTTGAATTATTTTGAATTCTGGGTGCTCAAGCCCGCTCTACTTGTCGTGTTGATTCTGTCCTGTGTGTTTGAGTTCTGCAGAGGATTTCAACTTAAATTTCCTCCCTTAGCTCTGTACATTTTTCCTCTAGTTTTGTGGTCTTACTGTGTTTGATTGCTACAAAATCTATTTGAGATTTTTTTAATTCCTTGAAGAGCATAATAAGTTCATTTTCCTTTTTTTTTTTTTTCAGAGAAGATTCCTAATTTTCTCTTTCTGTGCTGTAGAGATTTTTCCTAGTTCAGTTCGATGCCCTGACTTCCCCCAACTTCCATCTTTATCATTGAAACTATTTCCCGAGACAGGGTATCCATTCTTTATCTCCCCCTGGCACCAGCGGGGTGGGTGCTGATGATTGATCTTCCATTTTCTCATTTTCATGGGGGCAGGCGGGTAGGCACAGTTGTTGGTTAGTTGCTCAGTCCTGTCTGACTCTTTTGCAATCCCATGGACTATAGCCCATCGGGCTCCTCTATCCACGGGATTTCCTGAGCAAGAATACTATAGTGGGTTGCCATTCCCTTCTTGGAGGGATCTTCCTGACCCAGAGTTCGAACCTACCTCTCCCTCATTACAGGCAGATTCTTTACTGCTGAGCCACCAGGGAAGCCCCAGAATAGACACATTTTGTTCTGTTATTCTGTAATTTTCTGTAAGTATTGGCTCTATTAGGTTTCAAATTGTTTTTTAAGCCTGTAGCTTTGGAGTAGTCAAACCTTTGTTGTTGGGACTCAACTCAGGCTGATACCACCTTTGGGTAAGAAGGGGTCATTGCTCATAAAAAGCCTTTTTTTCTTCTGGGTGGGAGACGTAGGTTTTAGAAAGTTTTCTACTTCAGACTACTATTTATCCACCACAGTGGGTGGACATGGACTTCAAAGAAAATGTTGCCTGTTTGCCGTGGAGTACTCAATCTCCTTTCTTTCCTGTTCCCTCTTTTTTTCCCCCTTTCATCCTTTCTGCTAAGTTTTGTTAATCATTCATTGTAGCTTACTATTTATTTGGGCCATAGACACCTCCAGGATCACCACCATGCAGCTCTTCCTGCCAGGGAAAGGGGAAAATGTTGAGTTTTAATTGTTCTCGCGCGGGGAAAGGTGCTCTTGCTCTGAGTGAACTCCTCCCCAGCTCTCACCCTTGAATCTGATGGTGTGAAATAGAGCAGGCTATCATATGCTCTCCTGTCTCCTCGCCCTGCGTGGGGAGAAGCAGGGTGAGCTGCATGGTAATTGCCTGAGGCTTTCCTCTTGGCTCTGTGTTCCTTTTCTGGACTGTGTTGGTTTGTACATGTTAATGTGTCATTGGACTATTTATTTTTTTCCTTTTAAACACAGATATAGAAAATAGCAATGGTGGTACAGACTTGGGATGAATCTAACCTTATTCTGTTTTCAGGAGAGGCTTACAGTATACCTTAATGGAGGTATCTGAATCTATTCCACCATTAAGGTGAAAAGATTTAAAATGTTAGGATATAAAAAAAGGAACCTTTCTTATTGGAAACCTACTTCTGTTGAAAGCTTGGGCTTTCAGTTCATGCCTGGGTTCATGTCCCAGCTTTGTCAGTTATATGTCTGGTACACGGTAGATATACAGTTGATATTTAACTTGGCAATCCAAATTGTATTGAATAAAAATGTGCTCTTGTGCAAAGATTTTATAGGAAGAAATCTTTTGTGGATGACTTCTTTTTGTACTGTGTCCTTTGGGGCTTCTGAGCACCCAATTTTAAAACCTAAAGTAAATGTAATTAGCCATTTTTTTAAAGTAATTTTTCTCTAAAGCATAATTGTTTAATTTCTATAAATAAATTACATACAAAATTTCTAAAAATCTTATCTTTAAATGTAAAAAGAAATACCACATGAGTTATTTGTCACATTGTTAAGAACATTAATAGATACTAAGTATGTATTTTAAAATTTGACTAGTTCATAAAACCACATTTAACCGTGATAAATAAAGATGAATTTGCAGTGGAGACTAATTATGTGCAGTTTTTGACAAAGGGAACAATTGCATGTTTCTGACTACCAGAATGAGATGTTTTGGGGGAGCTGTTTGAGATCATTTATTGTTCAGAGGATGAATTATGACCCTTAGTGCGCCTGCTAAGTTGCTTCTGTCATGTATGACTCTATGCAACCCTATAGACTGTAGCCTGCCAGGCTCCTCACTATGGGATTCTCCAGGCAAGATTACTGGAGTGGGTTGCCATGCCTTCTTCCAGGGGATCTTCCTGACCCAGGGATCGAACCTGCGTCTCCTGCATTGCAGGTGGATTCTTTACCACTGAGCCATCGGTAAGCCCTTATGACCCTTTAGTTACAATTAAGCATAGTAAGAAAAGATATTAGGATAACATGCTTTTGTAGGAATGAGACTGTAACCTGTCAGGATACTCGTGAAATTTGACAATTAAAACAACTTCTGTTGGCCTCCAGTCATTTTGAAGGAGTAAGAAGTAAACTCAAAGAACATTTTAAGTCCTTTCCATTTCTCTTCCCTGAGTCAGTTCTAACAGTAGAAGGATGTTCTTTTATTTTTAAAATAGTAACTGAGTATGCCTTCAAAATATTGTAGTTTAATGGAGCACAGACTCAGGTCACAGCTTCAGAATTCAGGTGGTCTGGTTTCAGTTCTACCTGTGTGACTTTGGTGAAGGTATTTGTGGTTTGGCTTTCTCATATATGAAATAAAGACAATATTGTTCCCAACCTCATGGAGTTGCTTAGAAGTGATAGATGTTATTATTTTTATTAATTATTGTCATTTTTATAGTCCTTTGCAGGTGTTAGAATAAAAGTAAAAATAAAACTTTTTGTTACAAATTACCATAAATCATCAAAACTCAATTATCGTATCACTCTTGGGTGTGCCTGGTGTGAGTCTCGTCTGCCTTCTAAGTGAGCAGATCGCCCCTGTGTTTTATAGTTCTCAGTGGGCAGCAGTCTCAGAGTGAACCAGACTGGTGCACAGCCTCCTGGTCTAAGTTTCTGCTACAAGATGTCTTTTCAGGGCAGTTTCCTTCCTCCTCTCAGCCTCTCCCTAAATTTGCTTCCCCATATATAAGAAGAAACCTGAAGTCATTCTTCCTTATTTTTATTTTAATTAGGTATGTTACCCTCAACCCTGATCTTTTTTTAAGGTGATTCGTGATACTAACATTCAAAAATATCTGTGCTGTATTTAATGTGGTAGTAAAAAGCATTAAGGTTTTGATGCTTATATTATTTTACATATAAATTGTTAGAAATATGATTGTTAGAAAGTAGAATGATCCTACTTAAATGTGGAACCTAAAATAATGATCTAATTATACTTAGTATAATAATTAGTATCTAATAATTAGCACCTGAGTAAGCCTTATTGTTTTACAGTATAGGACTTCTTGGTGGCTCAGTTGGTACAGAATCCACCCACAATGCAGGAGACTCTGGGTTGGAAAGATCTCCTGGAGAGGGAATGGCAACCCACTCCAGTATTCTAGGCTGGGAAATCTCATGGACAGAGGAGCCTGGCGGGCTACAGACCATGGGGTCACAAAAACTGGACATAACTTAGCGACTAAACCACCATCACCATATACAGTATCAGGTTTTGATATCATATCAAAGTAATGTGTTAATTGCTATAAAAAGTCAGCGTTAATCTATTGTTTGCATTGGTGTTTTTTTTCTAACCCTTATACTTTATTCTTTCATATCTTGTGTTTTACCTAACATGGGTCAATTCAGAGTTTTTGGTTAATAATTACAATTGAAATTCAAACATAGTTACTTCTTTATTGAATCAAGTTGTTGCTGAGCTCCAGCTGTAATGTATAGTAATAATGATAACAAGTACCATCTAGGTATTGCTTACAATGTGCCAGATGCTGCTTTCAATATTTTATATTTACAACTCATGTAAACTTCACATATCCCCCATAAGAAACTGTAGTGTCCATTTTAAAGATGAGGAAAGTGAGGCACAGATTGAATAACTTGCCAGTATCTCCTGCTTAATTAGGGGTTGATTAGAGGTTTGAGTCCAGGCACCTGACTCCACAGTCCACGCTCTGAACTCTGAGCTGTGCCTTAGCAAATGGTGGTGAGCGCTGCACTCTGCTTGCTTGCCTTTGTTTACCTTTCTGTGGATACCTCAGAATATCTGCAGTTACCTTCAGACTCTTTGTGTATTAAATATTAAGATACTGGGCTAGGTACAGAGGACACAGAGAACTGACTTCTAGAAGATGACCGTTCATAAGGCAGGTCAATCATACACATCTGCAGCAGATGGGAAAGAGCTTCATATGTCTTAATTACTAAATCTTTTAAACAGAAGTTGTGTTTGTTTTAATACATGTCTGTGTGCCCATATGTGAATCACCTGGCCTAAATCCCCTCCCCAGTCCTTGCCATTGTTGACGTCTCCAGAGTTAATGCAAGTGACACTTCTCTCACTCTGTTCCAGCAGTTTTCTTGCTCTTCTAACGCCAGGGGCTTTGAGCGCTGGACTGGAAACCTCTCTGTCCTCCTCACTTCCTCGGGCCTCCTCTGGTTTCCGGTCGCTGCCTCTCAGAGCAGTTCTCTGACTCACTCTGGCTGACTGTATCTTGCCTTACGGGCTTCTGTCTTTTCAACCCCAGGGCATCTCCAGCCAGCCCTCTTGTCTGTCTCTGGGGAGAGAAGCTGGCAACAGCTTCTGGTTGGATGTACTGTTATTCTTGAAAGCCCCCTGGGCAGACTTTTACCTGTGGGGACTAGAACTGAGGGGCGTCTTCCCAGTGACCCTTCTCTGGACACACTTTCCACAGTTGTCCCTCAGAATCCAAGGGGGATTGGGTCCAGGACACTCCTCCTTTCCAAGCAAATCCACAGATGCTTAAGTCTCTTTAAAAGGGTGTAGTTCTTGCTTGTAACCTACGCACATTGTCACATGAGCTTTGTCACCTCCAGGTGATGCCTAATTCAATGTAAATACTGTGTAGAGTTGCCTGTGCAGGGCACATTCAAGTTTTGCTTTATGGAACTCTGCAATTTAAAAAATTTATTTCCATCTCTTGTTGGTTGAATCTGCCGATGGACCGCATGGATTCAGAGGTGAACTGTATACACTTCTCAAGACTTCTCAGGAAGACCAAGCCCCTGGACACCCCTGTGGTAGCTAAAGTGCCCTGGCTAGCTAAAGTGCCCTGGCCTTTTCTCTTCTTGGTTCTACGTCTTCAGCACCTCTCATTCCCTGGTCGCCCTCTGAGTGAGCTGCCTGCACGCCTTCTCTCGTCTCAGACTCTGCTTTGGGAACGGACCCCAGCCAACCCAGTTCCCATAGCTGTCTCCTCCCTCAACCTTTTACCCAAGACTGCCTGTCCCTGAAATGTTGCACCTGGCTCTCTAGCCCTTTCTCTCACCTGCACCCTGATATCTAGGCCCCTAACTTTGTCCTGTCTGTGTGGATGTTTTATCAGCACTGCCCCTTCCTCCTCCTGCACTTCCTCTGTAAACAGTGGCATTAATTCTGCAGTTTCAGATTGGGGTCTGAGACTACCCATGGGAGGTAGTCTCAGCAATTTGACTGTTTCTACAAGAATTTCTAAGAACTTTGCAGTTTTGTGCTAATAACTACAATAATAACCGATAAGTGGATGATCTGGTTGGCCACCTTATAGCTGAGTGTGTGGGTATAGTATTTCAGTGCCTATGTTTGTGTTGCTTGTATATGTAAATGAATTTTGGTTCATGATGTACAAGCGCCTAGAGTGTGAGGCATTTTATAATATCTAGCTGAAAGTTGGCTTGTGTATACTTTCGTTTATTGAAAACTATTATCCCTAGGGTATCTATACTAACAGTTTGCTATTTAAAGAAGGTCTGTGTATTAACCAGTTCTGAGAAACTCTTCTTTCCTTGGCTTCTAAATAATGTCCAAAAAAAATGACATACGATTTAACATCTTTCAGCATAAGTTTTGAGCAATGATTTTGTGCCGAGCACTTACAGGTCCTGTCACTGAAGACGCAGAAAAGACTGTGTCCTTGGCGCTTAGAGCCCATCAGGGCAGGTTGTTACCAGATGCTTTCAGGTGAGAGGAGTGTAGAGATGCACCTTTACAGATTGGGGTGTCCGGTGCCTACTGGGCCTTGGTACTGCTCCGTAATCCTGTTGCATCATCTTGATTTTCCTCCGTCCGCATACCCCCCTCCCCTTTTCGCCCAGCACCTGCCCTTGCTTCCTGCTTCAGGAAGAAACATAAGCTGTCATGCCTGAACTCGCTCAGCTTCTCACCCCCTGCCCTGACTTAGAGAAGGATGCTGCACCCCTCTTCAGGGAGCTGGGCCCCTTGTGTTCCATCCCTCTTGACTCAAAGGAGCCTGGCTCTGGCACTCTTTCCCTTCTTCTCAGGTCTGCCTTCGCTTCTCCTCTCTGCCCAAGTATTCTTTTCTTCACAGTCTCATCCATCTTCACAGTTTCATTGCCGCCCACAACTCTTGGGTTTGTATCTCTAGCCCTGAAATCCTGAAAGCCAGACCCGTAGGTCTTAACTCCCCACTTTCTGTCTTTCCTCGGTTTCACACCGGCATTTCACATTGACATTTCTAAATCAAAGTCAGTGTTTTCTCCCCTAACTCCATCTTTGTTGTCTTCCATATTGGAAAGTGGTGATCCTTCCAACCATCCCTTATCTAAGCAGCGCTCTTCATTACCTAAGCAGCCTCAGAGTCCCCTAAGCACCTCTCTCTCTGACCGTTGTTGCTCTGAAGCCTGGGTGGTACGCTTTGCACCTGCCCAGGTGCTCCTGTCTGCCACTCATCCTCTACCCACTGATTTCCTGTCACATACATGTTGTCTTGTTACTACCCTGTGCCATTTTTACCCAGCTTCCTTTTTACATGTAGCGTAGAATCTAAACTCTTAACACGAATGGCATTTAAGACTCTCTGTAACCTGACTGTAACCTCCTGCCTTGTTGGTCTCTGTCTCTATTATTTCTAGCTTATAATTTGTCAAAAATACTTAAGTACTTTAAGGGTTTTTTTCTTTTTAGCTCTATGACATTTTAAGATTGTAGCATAATGTAATTTATTCTTAGTGCAGAAAATTACGAGGATAAAATAATCACTCACCCCGCTGACCAGATTTAAGTACAAGTAATGCTTAAATACATTTTTTTCTGTAAAGTTAGACCAAGTCAATTCCAGTTGGCGGGGAGAGAGAGAGGTCACCCAAATATGTATGTTTAGTGATGAGATTGGAAGGAAGTTGCTGCAGTTCTCGTGACACTATGGCCTTGACATGCGGGCCTCCGGCCTGGGATGTTTCTCTGCAGGGCCTGCGTGCAGTGCAGTTTGCTCGGTGGCTGTGGTCCCAGCCTCCAGGAAGCCTCTCAACTTGTCCGGGCAGGTTTCGGCATCCTCAGTGCACTTAGTGCTTATCTTCCTTACAGAAGCCATCACGTCACGTTGTAGTTATTTGTATTTTTTGTCTTTGTACTGAAAATTCCTTGAGACAGCAATCTTTGTATCTCCTGTAGGGCACAGAACCTGGCAGAATTTTCCAAGGAAGCTCTTCCAGAAGGAGGGGAGAAGCCAATAAAGTCGGTGGGACTAGAGCATGTTGAGGAAGAACGGTGAGGTGTAGTCAGTGATGCTGTGTGCATTCTGTGGGTGGTAAACTGATATGTCTCTAGGAGGCAGACACCAGTCACACAAGGGGAGGAGGAGCTAGAGACTCGGGTTCACGGCTCTTTCTAGACCTTTGCTCATGAAGAGGAGAGTCAGGGTTAGGACAGGACCTGAAGGCATCTCTTACTGGGGGCCCCTCCCTGGGAGCTGTTCTTGGGGGGAGACTCCTCAGGGCACCTTTCTCAGCCTGAGAGTCACCGGGGAGACTGGTGGGTAGTCACCAGCCCTACCTCCAGAGATGGGGGTTTTCAGGCCTGGGGTGCTCCCGGGACCACAGGCTGACCAGTGTTGCTTTGGGCATCTGGAAGTCCCGGAAGCTCTCGGGGGCTGTCCTGGCCTGCCTCCCCTCGCCTCCCCTCTGCCACTGCCTCTCCAC
This sequence comes from Antilocapra americana, assembly GCA_007570785.1. NCBI lineage: Eukaryota > Metazoa > Chordata > Mammalia > Artiodactyla > Antilocapridae > Antilocapra > Antilocapra americana. The sequence goes on along the minus strand of ML663471.1, from coordinate 903,422 downwards.
CACCCCTCTTCTCAGGGCCCCTCCTCACTGTTCGGTCTCAGCCTTGTGGTCCTGTGACTCTCCTTTCCCCTGCTGGCTGCCTTCTCCCGTCCCCTGTGGCTGTTCCCTTTCCTGGGGCAATCCTGGCCTTTGTGCCATAGTCTCCAGCTGTCCTCTCCCCTGCAGCTCTTGTGCTGTCTGCTTCTGGGGTTGGAGCTCTCCAGAGGCAAGAGGCTTCAGAAGGCTCATCTTTAGCGTGTCAAGATTTATAGAGGAAAAGACAGCGGCATTAAAGTAGTACTTTAAAGCCATGGGACCTAAGAATGTCAGGAAATATTTTCTGCTACCTAGTAACTTTATCTGAGTGGTCTTCTATGAGTTGTATGATATTTTAAAGGTTTTCCGAGGTAATCTCCTGGTCCTCAAGGTGATCCGAGTTATATTCTGAAGACCCATAGATCAGAGTCCATATATGGACCAGATATTTGTTCTGTTCGCTTCCTGTGGAAACTGCTCAGACGCTCCATTCATCACAGTCAGGCGTTTCTTCTTGTGTCTTACTGTCCAGGGCCTTTTAGTCATAACTTTGGAATTGATAACATTATTTGAACTGCTCAGAATCATAGTCTGCGTGGATTTATTACACATTGAGCCTTTTATTCAGGCCTTAAAAGGTGAACTGTCAGTGACCCTCAGCTTCATTTGGGCTTCTGGATGCGTAAGCAAAAAGGGGGCATAACAGAACTGGCTGTTCTGAACTTGGTTGCAAAGTGGATAACTGTGCTAGTTATTCACACTGCTTTTCTCTGGAAAACCAGAAAATACAAACAATATTTGGCAGCAGAGGAAACGCAAGGATCCCAGAGTAGAACTTTTAAGCGTTTTTCTGGAGCTGTGGTATTGTATGCTGGAACAAAAGCCCCTGAAAAATGTCGGTTTTTAAAGGGATTTTTTTTCCCTTATTAAAGGAAATTTACCAAGAAATAAACAAATTCCAGTTACCCTACCATATTGTTTTTACTAAGAAAGTGAAAAGAAGAATATACTAGAACAATTTAAAAACAAATGAACCCATTGTCTTTATATCGTGCTTATAACGCTCGTCTCCAGGACTCTGGCTACTTTGTATGTTTATATGCTGTTATTTTTACATACGTATCATCTTAAATGTGTTCTTTGTGTCCAAAAATTATTCTGTAAACTTTGTAATGTTGCTATTTTATTCTTTTGACTCCAGTAGTGTGTGAAGTTGGTTCAGTTAGCTCTCTGCTCTTTGTGCATCATGGGTAGAGGACGTTGGCATTTTTGACTGTTATAAACATGCTAGAGTTCTGTACTGAAAGTATTGTGCATATATATCACCTTTGATATTTTAAATTATTTCTTTGGGATGAGTTTCCAGTAGCTAGTTTACGAAGTGAGAGGGCAGAAACATTTTTAATGGTTTTTGATATACATTGTTACATTATTTCCCCCATATTGTATCAATTTACAGAGCCATCTCTGGTTTCTGTTAACCACTTGCAATAACTTTTTATTACATTTTGTTGGGTTAAAAAAACCTTTTTGTTTTACCTGTTAGTTCACTTTTTGTTGCTTTAATTTATATAAGTAGTAAAGCTAATCTTTGTTTGAGCGAGTGTTATATTTGCTTTTGGGTTTTTTGCGTTCTTGTGGAAGGGGCAGGTGTTACTAGAGCGCAGTCCAAGAGCAGTGACTTAAAGTGACCTATGACTTTAACTGTGTTTGACCAACTCTGGTAAGATGTAGATTAAGGTTGTGGAAAACTTTAATTCGTATATTTATAGATCTAGAAACTGTAGGCAACTGAACTGAATATTTTACAAATTTCATGCATAGAAGTTGATTTTCTTGAAAAGGAAATAGTTATAGGACATCAGACAGAAAGACTGAATTGGGGGCTTGTGCAAGTAAAAGACTGGAACGTTGTAAGCAAGCTGGTGACAGGACCAGGATTCTGACAGGCTCACTCACACTCGCAGTTCAGTGTTGAGATAACGGAGGCATTGGCATGTGCCCGATTGGCCACCTCAGAGTCACAGGAGGTAACAGAGTCCATGGGACAGAGACTTAATACATAGCTTTTAGGTGTAAGAATGCTTCACATTTTTTTCCTGAGCACTGTTAATTAAATATTAAACTATATTTGATTTGGAGAAAAGCAAGAGTGGATTCTGGGAACCTGGGGGGAGAGGAGGAGGGTGAGTATGGAGAAGGGTTGGGGAAGAAGATGTATTATGTTTATAAATCAGAAAATCAGGTGAGTGGGAATGATTATGCTTAATATGTTAACCCGTTAAAAAAAATAACATTGTACATTTTATATTTCAGATGAATTTACAACTGATTTTCTGGATCGGATTGATCAGTTCAGTTTGCTGTGTGTTTGGCCAAGCAGGTAAAAAAAAAAAAGTTGCCTGCTTGTCTGTTCAATATCTTGTATCACTTTTTGACCACTTTAGATTCCTGGGAAAACCTAAATCTGGCTCCTTCTGAAGGCCCTGCAGTGGCCCCACCTCTCAGAGTCCAGGGCAGGGCTCCTAGTGGTGCCTGCAAGGTCTTTTGTCAGATTCCCCACCCACTATCCAGAGTGACAACAGGAATAGCAGGCACTACATAGAGATCTTTGGGGAGATATAGTAGAGTGTGGAAGTGAACATAGGGAAAGCAAAGGCATGTTACATCTTTAGAAGGAAATAAGGTAAATGTGTAGAAGAGTAGATTATGAAGTATCCTCTACTGTCTGAAAAAATGAAAGGAGGAACTGTTGGTTTTCCAAAAGATGTTCTTGCTCTTTGATCAGAAGTCTTGCAAAATGTTGGTGTTGTATAGAAGAGGAATGAAAAATAAAACTGAAAATATATTTAATCTTCTTGTAAACCATGGTGCACCCAAATCTAGAATAATGGATGTCCAGTTTTTTTGTTCTCCAAATCTCAGAAAATACACTGCATAGAACAGCTGCTTGATGCTAGAGATGAGGGAAATTATTAATAAATTTAAATTACATAAGACCAACAGTAACATAAAAAACCAAATTATCTGTATGTCAAAACACCATCAACAAAATGAGAAGCTAAATAAGGGTTTAATTTTGCCCACAAGTGTAGAGATCCAGTAAACAAACAGTTAAAAACATGATGATAGAAAAATTTGCAAAAGACAATTAGAAAATTTACAAAATGAATGGCCAGGAAAAATATGAAAAAAAAAATGAAGCCTTAAAAAGCCGACAATTGATGTTCTTATTTATACCTGTTAAAAGAAAATCTTTGCATTAAAAAAGGAAATATGGCGTGTGTACACTGCTTGTGGGGATGTGTGTTTGAATATTATTGCTGGAGAGAAGCTAGAAGTTACTCCTTTTCCCTTCAGTGTTTCTTTTTTTTCAATTTGTGATAAGGAAATTGAATTTTACAGGATAAGAATGGTCATCTGAGTGGGTTCATATATGTGTACATATGTGTATATATGTCGGGTTTATGTGGCACAGATGAACCATGCAATTAAATATAACAGAAATTTTCCCATTCTATAGGCTACATTAATACAGTGGCATGTGTAATCTTTAAAGTCATGTTTTTGAAGAATTTGGAATGAAACAGTTAAGTATAAAAAGTAGTATACAAAATGTATATCCTCAATTTCATTTAAGTAAAGTCTGCATGCTTGCTATTTTTTCATTTATCTACATAGACAAAAGACTGGGGAAACTGTACAAAAAAATGTATTTCTTAATGAGCAGGTTTTGGGTGATTTTTAGTTTTTTATGCTTTTGTGTATTTTCCCAAATTTTCCATAATGAGTGTGTGTTAGGTTTATAATCAGAAAACATATGTTGGAGACAGTCCATATTAGTGTGTACTACATGGCAGGCATGCTGATTCTTACATGGATTTAAAGAAGTATATGACATACTTTGAACACAGACCTGAAAAATCAAGGAGTTGTGGATATGATGAATATGGACTTTTCAAGTATTTACCAAACTAAAATGAAGCAGCCTGGTTGGAGGGGGGAGTATGGGTGTGGTGATGTGAGTTAAATGAAAAGAAATAATACTTTACCCAGTGGTAAGAAAATTCTTGACAATTATGACCAACTTGAGAGAGCCTGCAGTTATGCCTTTGGGGGGAAAAAAAGGACAAATGTATAGATTAAGGGTACTTAGTCTTTGCTGTAGAAAATAAGAAAGATAACTGTCTTTTAATTGTTCTCTGTGCCAGGATGATCCAAAATCACCTCTCTTTGGTGGGTAGGTCTGAGTCAGTTTAGTAACTAAGTTCATAGTATTTCTATGTCATGTTCATATATATTGTATTGTCATTGTGATCCTGATCTTTCATTGTTTTCTCTCTTGAACTTAAGTGGCCTAATTTTTCTTTTTCCTGACAGATGAAAATAGATGTTTGAAAGCAAATGCCAAATCATGTGGGGAGTGTATACAAGCGGGGCCAAATTGTGGATGGTGCACAAATTCAGTAAGTCAGATTGATTGATCACACCTTTCCAGTCATTCCCTCGTCACTCAGTGTTGCTCAAAACTGAATCCTTGGGAAGTGCTCGGTGTGACTTTTCACTCACTCAGTGGTGACAGAACGAGAGTCTGCTCTGTGTGTGACCCTCCCTGTGTGGTGGTCTGGAGCTGTGCCACCCCGCACAGGGCCCACTAGGCATGTGTGGTGATGTTGAGCACCTGAGAATTGCCGTCAGCCTTCATACATGCCAGAGATCAAGGACTTAGTGATGTTAAAATCATTAAGGTTGCAATGCTTATATTTTTTATATATTATTAATTTTCCCTGTGTTTTCCCCTCAGTGTGGCTATTAGACAGCTTAAAAATGTAGCTCACTTTTGCAGCATGCGTTATGTTTCTGTTGGACAGCTTCCCAAAAAACTCTAGCCATCTCATTGAATTACTTTAGATTTTCCCTTTTTTATGGTGGGAAAGGTATAAATTAATCTGCCTAAAGGTGTGTTAATTAAACTAATATACACTTGATTTACATCCTAATCAAAGCCCATTGAGGTTAGGGTTTAAATTTTATTTTTTGTCATCTCTGTATATTGCTTAACATGGTACTTTCCACAAGTTTAGTAACTGTTGAATGAATGAATGAATGGACAAATGAACACTAAGTTAGAACTGGAGGTAGAGGGAGTCATTTTGAGGATATGTAATTTATTTACAGATTGAGTAATATCAGAAGGTTGAAGGCTTATTGTTTGTTTTTACTCAGGCACCTGAGTAAAAACCCTACATTCAAATTCCTGTGTTGTAGCCGTTACTGGTCAAGTATCAGATGTTTCATATGATTTGACCTGAAAGACAAAATGAGAAGTTTATGTCATTTCCAAATTTTTTTACTGGCAACTTTCTCTTCTTCAAAAAATGGTGTTCTGGAGTTAAGTTGGATACAGTGGAGGAGACAGGGAGAGCCTTGAGTTTGTCTCAGACAAGGCTTACTTGACTGAAACCCCAGGTTTTCTTACCTGGAAATTGAGCATGATCTGCCTCCTTTGTGTTGGCACAAGAATTGAAGAAACTTAAAGCAGTTTCACTTAGATGATTATAAATAAGTGGTACTTGCTGTTCCCAACAATAGCATTCATTTTATGAAGGTTATAGCTTATCTGGGGTTTAGAGTTATCCTAGCCAAGTTATTCTTTTAATAATTTAGCCTTTGATCTTTGTGGCACAATTCTTCAATTATTAAAGGTATTTTGGGATATGTTTACTTGAGTTTTGTGATCTGAGTTTCCTGGATTGGCTACTATTTGGAAATGGATGGTGCACTGGGCCCTGTACTTTGGCAGCATTTTAGGTTTGATCATACATACATAAAGGGAGGACAACTTTGAACCATCAGACCTATGGCATTCCCTTCCAGTTGTTTTTCCAAGTACAAAGAGGCTCTCATTTAATGTTACGTTTCCCTTAAAAAAATAACTGATCAAAACTATTGTGTATTCTTTTTTATGAATATCCTCACTTTATGCAGTACCATGAAATCGATAGATAATAAATACCATATAAAACTGAACACAAGTGACCCTAAATGAAAGGCATTTCCTCGTTTTCCTAATGACAAGATTTTAAAAAAGACTTCTGGCCAACTTAACAATTTTTAGGAGTATATGTGAAATAATTAAATGGCTGTTATAAGTATACATTTTAAAATGATATGCACAAATACTCATGTATACACTGTTGTTCCCCTTTCTCACATTTATGAAAAACTTATTTACAGTCTTTACATCTTAGGGCTTCCCAGGTGGCACAGTAGTAAAGAATCTGCCTGCCAATGCAGAAGTTGAAAGAGATGTGGGTTCGATCTCTGGATCTGGAAGATCCCTTGGAATAGGAAATGGCGACCCACTCCAGTATTCTTGTCTGGGAAATCCCATGGACAGAGGAGCCTGGTTGGCTACAGTCCACGGAGTCACAGAGTCGGACATGAGTTAGTGCACCACACGTGTGCACACACACACATCTTAACAGCAGTTTTTTGCTTTCACTAAAAGTACTTCTGAGTCAGTTATCTGATAAAAATAACACATTTTTAAAAAAATAGTAGTAATGAATGTTTATTAGCTGCTGTTTATTTTCCAAGTACAGAAAAGATTCTGGATGTATTATATTAATGCATTTCTAACACACCATCCTATTATAAACAAGAATATATTTTGTAGCTATTTCTGTTAAAAATTGTAACTCTTTTTGGTTCTCTGATTCTTTTGGCAAACATTCTTTTTTTTGTTTTAAATTGAGATGTTGATGTATCATATACAAATTTCAGGCGTACAACGTAGTCACAATTCTTAAAGGTTATATTTGTAATTATAAAATATTGGCTATATTCCCTGTGCTGTACAGCATATCCTTCTTTTAATGGGGGGATAATTGCTTTACAGTGTTGCCTTAGTTTATGCCGCTCAAAAACATGAATCCGCTATATGTGCACATACATGCCCTCCCTCTGAAGCCTCCCCCCCACCCCACCCCCAGGTCCTCACAGAGCACCAGGCTGAGCCCTCTGTTGCACGGCAGTGTCCACGAGCTGTCTCACAGACGGGGGTGTGTCTGCCAGTGCTGCTCTCCCAGTCCATCCCTCCTTCTCTCCCCGTCCCCTGTGTCCACATCTCTGTTCTCTATGTCTGCATCTCTGTTCTTGGAAATAGGTTTCTCTTTCTAAACCCTGGAAGTAGGGTTATCTGTACCATTTTTCTAGATTCCACATAAAACCCATTTTAAAATCACGTCACTACTAGAAGTTTTACCCCACATCACAAGTATCATTTACTTGGCATTACAACTTTTTGTTTTTAAAAAATTCATCCAATGGAAATATATTCTGACCCTGCTATAAAATCACTTGCTATTTTTTTTTAAAGTAAATTCTAAAAGGCTTTTTTCTAGTAATAGCCAATAGCTTTTTTTTTTTTTTTTTAAACTTCCAAGAATACTTACTAAATCTGTGGTAAACTTCTTGGTCTCCTTTTTAAAAAAGCTTTTGGGCTCATATCTTTTCCCTAGTATTGACTTGTTCAAAATATCATGAAGGAAAATGCTATCTAATATGAAAGACTTCTAAGAATTTCTTTAAGGGAAATTTTGGGAAAAGTATTATCTGTTATTTGGGCATATTCATTATTAATGATTCTTAACCCTGCTGAATAATTTCACAAAAAATTGTCTTTGAGTAGATACTCTGAATTTGAACATGAAACAGTAAAAATATTAAGTCCTACTAAATATTTCTAAAATAATATAGTACTAGTTATATGTTAGTCATAAAGTATTACCTTCAAGGAGAAATGTTTTTGTTTTGTTTATTATGGTTTGGATGAAGGCAACAACATTTTGCTTAAAACCAGAGATGAAGTACATTAGACACATTACCTGATTTTTGCAATTTAATTGGTTATTTGCAATTATATAAAAGGTTTGACCATTTTATACCATATTTATACCTATATTTTGTATGTCATTTAGACATTTTTACAAGAAGGTATGCCTACATCTGCTCGATGTGATGATTTAGAAGCCTTAAAAAAGAAGGGCTGTCATCCAAATGACATTGAAAATCCAAGAGGCTCCAAAGATATAAAGAAAAATAAAAATGTAACGAACCGAAGCAAAGGAACAGCAGAGAAGCTGCAGCCAGAAGATATCACTCAAATCCAGCCACAGCAGTTGGTTCTGCAGTTACGATCAGGTATGGAAATCTGATTCTTAGATTTGGGTCCACTTGAGCTTCCAGACAACTTTATATAAGTTTCTGTTGAGAAATGTTGAGTATGTTAACTTTTAGAAATTTTTTGAGTTTTTTGCAGATATAATTTGTCAGATCATGTACCTGACATGTTGCCTAATGTCCAAAGTAAATTCTGTTAAAGATTCAGAAAGTATCATTAATAGATTTAGTAGGTTTTTTAAAAATAAAAATATCCATCTTTTGGTGTAGCTGTATAACATAAAGATAACAGTTTAATCTACTTTTTCCTCTGTTTTTGTACACCACTGTTAAAATATTAAGGTTTTCATAAGAATCTGTAGCAGTCCTGTGTCTGGAAAAGAGAAAAAAATATGCCCCGTTCTCTTCTAATCTCCAGCGCCTTCCACTCAGAGGCCTCACTTGTGCCCTCCCCACTCCCTCCCCCGTTGCCCTCTCTTCAGCCTGGTGCTTCTAGACCTGCTCTGGCCAACCTCTGCTGGCACCTGAAACCACAGAGCCTGATGGACCCTCGCCAGGCCTTTTTAATTCCTTTATTTAACTCTTCTGTACAAGTAATGCCTTTGAGCTTCTTGAAATGTTCTCTTTTTGGCTTCTGCGATAACACTCCTGCTTTCCTTCTTATCTCTAACCAGTACCTCCCAGTCTTCTTTCCCTGTCTTTTTTCTTCCTTCCTCTTTTTAGTCCACTTAACTGTTGACTTTCCTCTCATGGCTTTGAAGCCCTTTGTGTGCTGTAACACAGACTTTTTTCTCTCAAGCTCCAAACACGGTTATCCAGTTGCCTACTATATAGATAAAATCTGTAAGTTAAAAACTAAATGAGCTTTTACCCAGACCTTTTCCTATTTGTGTATTTTCTGAGTGTATTTCAGTCATAACCTCTGGTACATCTTTTCTGTGTCCTTAGTGGTTTCATATCTTTATCCTCTTTTTTTTTTTTTGGCTGTAATTTCTTAACAAGTTTGTCTCTTTAATCATGCTGAAAACTTTTCATCCGTTTTTCTTAAGCGAAAATCAGATTAGTTTATTCAGTGCACATACTGCACCCCATGAACAGAGAGGAGTCCTCACTTGACAGCGTCCGTCTCTAAAGTGTTCGGGGTACCCTGTCGTAGTGTGCCTTCCTCACCCACCCCATCCAGTTTGTGTTGTTTCCTGTTTCCCTTTGTCGTAGTTAGCAACCCACTGTTTGCCTGTCTTGCCCACTGTAGATTGGGATGCTGTCTTTTTCATCATCCCTGGGGCCTGGCATTTTAAATATTTGTGAATAAAAAGAGTACACGGCCATTGATTGAGTTATCTATGGAATGCCCTTATGGAATAATAGGGTTTACCCTATAGTGTTGACCTTATCAATCTGATTTACTTGGCTTCTCCATTTGCTTTTGATTACTCAAAAGCTAATTTTCTAATCTCTGATTAATTAGGGGAGCCGCAGACATTTACACTAAAATTCAAGCGGGCTGAAGACTATCCCATCGATCTCTACTACCTCATGGACCTCTCCTACTCCATGAAAGATGACTTGGAGAATGTGAAAAGTCTGGGAACAGATTTGATGAATGAAATGAGGAGGATCACCTCAGACTTCCGAATTGGTAGGAATTTTGAGAAAATTAATAATTTTCATTTGTGTAAATCTTGGCAGTTTTATTCTTCACTACATACGTGTGAGATTAGGAGGGTGGGTTTTAGCTTTTCCTTTCTGAGAGGACTGATATTCCTGTAACATGGCTAATGATTTTTCTGCCTCCTTGTTCCTCTGTTACAATAAAAAAGAAAGAGTCACTTAGTCGTGTCTGACTCTTTGTGACCCTGTGTAGCCCGCCAGGCTCCTCTGTCTTAGAATTTCCCAGGCAAGAAATTCTGGAGTGAGTTCCCATTCCCTTCTCCATGGGATCTTCCCGACCCAAGAATGGAACCTGGATCTCATGGATTGCAGGCAGACTCTTTACCATCTGAGCCACCAGGGAAGCCCTTGTTACTACAGGCTGCTGTGTTATTTGACACACATTACACCACATAGATAATAAACTGCATGTTTGCTGTTACAGGAATTTATTCATTCATTTGTTGATCTTATAAACATGTTGAGTCCTTAGACGTGGTTTTTTTAATGCAGTTTAACCATCCACCCTCCATCATCACTGCATGTGCATTTTCCTCCCCAGGGTTTGGCTCTTTCGTGGAGAAAACTGTGATGCCTTACATTAGCACAACACCAGCTAAACTCAGGAACCCTTGCACAAATGAACAGAACTGCACGAGCCCATTTAGCTACAAAAATGTGCTCAGCCTTACTGATAAAGGGGAAGTATTTAATGAACTTGTTGGTAAGCAGCGCATATCTGGAAATTTGGATTCACCAGAAGGTGGCTTTGATGCAATCATGCAAGTTGCAGTTTGTGGAGTGAGTGCATTCATTCTCTACAAGGGGATGTTATTTGTGTGGATTTTAAGTGTGATTTTTCTGTCAGAAAATATTACCTTAATTTCTATATCATACTGCTTAATCCCTTAAATTCCCTCTCAACTGTGAGTGGTTTAAAAAAAAAGCATAGTTAACCCAGGTTTTAAAAGCCAAAATGCTCACCATTTGAAACAGTGGGGCAGTGTAGCATTAGCTGGTGTTCTGGGTTTTTTAAAGAGGCTCAGGGTACCCTGGCTTTCCGGCTTTTGTAACTGAGATGGTATTGGGGTAATCTGAGACATCACCAGGAACATTAAAAGTGCTCAAACAGATTGTGTGTCAGACAGCATTTTCCTTTGGTTAGTTTTCTTCCGCTTCTCTTTGAGAGGCATCTTTCCTTTCCCATGTCTTAGTAATTTAAAAAGAAAGTTTTAAGTCCTAGTTTGAAAGCTATATGAGAATAGATATTCTGAGAAGTCATATAATGTTTGTAATTTTAATTACAAAAAATTAATTAAAATCTTGTAATTTTAATTACAAGATTTTCAGTGACAGTAAGCTGATCCTCCATTGGACTAGTGGTTAGAATTTTTTGACCCATTTACCAGCTGAAAACTTTAGGTGACCTTTTAATGATGTAGCTGAGAATGGAAGTAGAAAACATTGTGAGCTAGATGAAGTTTTATCTGTCTCATTTCCCCCCCTTTTTCCTTATAGTACCCCTGTGCCCTAAAAGACCTCTCTCTTCCAGATGCTTCTTAATGGTTACTTTTCAGCCAAGTTTTAGTATGCTATTTGATACCCAAGATGATAATATAATATAGTGCTTGAGATAGCAGTCTTTAGACTATTAGGACAAAGCTTCAAGTGTTCCCATCACTGCTCATCCACTAGGCAGTTTCCTTGCCATCCTAGAAGGCTGTTTCCTTCTCCTTAAGAGATAATAACAGATACACCTTAGGAACTTTAAATGTGGTAATCCATAGATAGTGCAAGTAGCCAGCAAACAGTTATATTGTGGTCACTCTTGACTTCTCACCAGGGTAGATGCAGTTTAAGGATGGTCTCCACTTTTAAAGGGGAAGAGTAGTTTTCCAGGTGGTGACTAGCTTGATGCCTGTTTCCTCTCCAGCCATTCATTTGTGATCCCGCTAGAAGCTCATATGGAGAAAGCATTCTCTGCTGTCTCTGCCTGAATCTCAGCCTTGGGATTAAAACAGGCCATGGTATCCTGGCCACTGCTCTCTGTGCTGACTGACTGGAACAGAGTAACTGTTCCACTTACTTCCCTAAATGCAGAAGAGACAGATATTCCACTTGGTCTGCCAGCATGAATAAACTTGATTCCTGCTTTCAAAGATTTTATAGTCTTAGGGAGGATATATACAGATGTAAGGAGTAAATAAAGACAGATGATTATAAAATTACCATTCAAGAGGATTTTACCACTACTTTAAATTTTTTGCTGAATAAGGTGGAGAATAAAATGAACAAACAGTACTGATGGACTAAAAGGGGTGAATTTATGCAGGGTCAAGTCTTTGAAGAAGATCCTTTTTTCTAGAAAAGGGGAGGCTTTTTTAATATGGTGGCTGATAAAGGGAGTATATGCTCCAGAAGGTGGAGTAGGTATGGATGGGATGGGGAGATAACAGTGTTTAGATAAAGTTGGGTGTGGGCTGAGACATTTTCATTTATTCATTAAACACCTATTAGTGCTACTACTGGAGATAAGATGATGCACAAAACTAGATGTGGTCCCTGCCCTGCCCTGTGTGGAGTGGAACTACCTTTTAGTGGGGAGAGGGACATTGACTTTAAAAGGTAGTTTTTAAAAAAAGAGCTGAAACAGACAGCTAGGCAAGGTAAAGTGTTATAATGAGGCGGGGGAGTGTTATTCATGGGGTCTGTGCCTTTATCAGCAAGGATGTTCTTAGCATTGTGAAAAGAGAAAATACAGAATTAAGTTGAAAGTATAGTGGTAGCCTATATAAAGATTAAAAGGTTTAATCTTTGCTGAATTTCTGTAGGTAGTATTTTAAAATTGAAATCCTTTTCTTCTCAAGTCACTGATCGGTTGGAGGAATGTGACACGGCTGCTGGTGTTTTCCACGGATGCTGGGTTTCACTTTGCTGGAGATGGGAAACTTGGTGGCATTGTTTTACCGAATGATGGACAGTGTCACCTGGAAAACGATGTGTACACAATGAGCCATTATTACGTAAGTGCTTAGCGCCTTACATATTAAGTGGATTTGGGTTTTTAGAGTATTATGGGTAATGGGCTTGTGGGTTTTTCAGGATTGGGGTTTTGTTATTTTGGTAAGTTGGGCCCTGACCTAATGTGCAGGAAAGCTTAGTTGCTGTTTTGAGGCTGGGGCTTTGTGCCTGCTTCCTTCTGCGTAGCTGAGGGCCTGGGGGTGAGGGGAGCTGCTGACTCCTGGCCCTGCACCCCAGCCCAAAGCTGTCTCCTCTCATTCGGTCCATCAAGGGGTAGCACGTCTGATACTATGTCTAAGCAAATCATTGGTAGTCTTACACTCCTTGTCTTATTTATATATGATTTAAGAAAGTAGGCATCCTGCCTCTATGGAAGATAAACATTGGCAATTTATTCAAGGTCTGAAAGAAATCTAAACCTTGCTGAATCTTGGTCTTTTTCTTAGTGATAATATAACCTTTAACTATGGCAATTCTTTAATTTCATTGTTCTGACATTGAATATACATAGATAATCTTTTATAAGTCTTTCTTATTGAAATTTTTATGCACACATAAAGATAGGAAAGGATTAGAAACCCACTAGACAGCACCCAGGTCAGCAATAATTTGGGTTGTTTCAGGCAATCTTGCGTAAGTAATCCAGATATATCTGCAAATCATTATTTTCAGAAAGTATTGAAAAACTGGAGTAGACTGGATGTAATTACATACTAAATTTTATTAATTTCTTAGGATTATCCTTCTATTGCTCACCTTGTCCAGAAACTAAGTGAAAATAACATTCAGACGATTTTTGCAGTTACTGAAGAATTTCAGCCTGTTTACAAGGTAAATATATACGTGTGAGATCAAAATAGGAACACATTTCTAGATCCTTATTGTTTAGTCATCAAAGGCAAAATGATATGTCTGAATTGAAATGTGTGAAAATGTCATCAGATGACAGGCTAGATTTTACAAACGTATTAATTTTAATTACATTGCAAAACTAGTTGTTTTTAGGTCTGAGTCGTTATTTAGGATATATCAAGAAATGGTTTTTAAAAATAAATAGTAGGTACTCAGTAGATGCTAATTAGTCAAATTTTATAGGTTTTATCTTTTAATTGCAGGAACTGAAAAATTTGATCCCTAAGTCAGCGGTAGGAACATTATCTGCAAATTCCAGCAACGTGATTCAGTTGATTATCGATGCGTACAATGTGAGTGCATTCTAAGTAAGATCTATTTTGGGCAGTACCCTGTTGAGAATACTTTGCTCAAAAAAAGTAAAACTCCTTTCATACACAATTCAGCAGGCTCCAGAAGACATTGTAAAACTTGTATGTGAAATTCTGTATGTGGAGGAAAAACTCATTCTCTTACAAAAATGAGTTTGCAAGGCAAAATAAAAGGCATGGCAGGGGGTAGATTTCTAAATTTTGTTTGAATGTCATTAATAAGTCTCCTTTTTGGAAAACAAGTATGAAACAACTTCGTTTAGATTTATAGGATTACCTCAGCCTTCTTTACTTCCCTTCATTTTATAGATTCATTGATTTTGATGAATTGTGCCAGAAAAGCTTTTTTTTTTTTTTTGCTAATTCTTCTCTTGCCATATTTTCAGGGTACATAGTTCTCTGTTCTGAAGTGGTATACACACAGTCATGTGCGTGTACCATAAAATACATATATGAATGCATACATGACTTATTAAAGTAAGATTTATAAGATTTTTACCCCACGTGGTAGGAAGTTGAAATTAAAGAGGAATTGTTCATCTCGAGTTTAGTTCCGAGTACTTTAGGGAAACTCATTAAGCCTTGGTCAGTAACTGTTGTAAGTCATCAGAGGCCTTGGTAATACAACCGTAACCATCCTGTGCTGTATACACCAGCTCCAGCCCTTCGACGAGTTGCATTTTATTTTTCTACCTCATGCCAGGGGTGTCCAAAATGTTTTGGAAAGACCCGACTCAGATTTTTACAGACTTTCTAGATTCTGGTTTTTCCCTGTCACCCCCATAGTCGTTCTGTCTTTACAGCATATCTTAATGCTTTCCTAACTGCCATCTGTGGCGTGGTGTGACCAGGACTGAGCTGGCCGCTGCAGCCTTCTCCATTTGTGCTGCGCCCTCTGCTGGTCTACAAAAGCACTGGCTTGGATCCTCCCACTGGGTTTTCTTTCTTTGAGGGAGTGGGGGCGGGCCTTTAATCGCCCCTAAGCAGATTTGTTTCCAGCCTGTATTATTTACCTTTGTCCTTAGTGAGCTGAGGCTTCCCTGGTGGCTCAGACAATAAAGAATCCGCCTGCAGTGGAGGAGACCCAGGTTTGATCCCTGGGTTGGAAAGATCCCCTAGAGGAAGGAATGGCAGCCCACTCCAGTATTCTTGCCTGGAGAAATCTATGAACAGAGGAGCCTTGTGGGCTATAGACTATGAGCTACAGAGAGACATGACTGAGCAGCTAACAGTGGTGAGCTACAAGTGGCAGGGCTGAGGAGAGTGTGTTGCAAGTGGGGAAAGACAGTTTTCTGAGTTCTTAGAACTCTTCATAATTAATATTAGGCCTCTGTGCTGTGTCGTCATTAAAATTTTAACTAAATACTCTCTTCACTCATGTACGTTATTTTGAATAATTGGTTATTTATTTGAGCCCATTTCTCTGGGTTTTGTGTTTTCTAGTCACTCAAGATTAGGCTTCCAATATTTAAATAATACTGTTTTCTTAACAGCTTATTTTATCCATTGGATTTATGAATTCAGCTTATTTTATAGTATCATTTGCTTGCCTTTCCTCTTATTTCATTAGTCTTTCTTTTAGTCCCTTTCTTCAGAAGTCATTTTGGAAAACAGCAAATTACCGGAAGGAGTAACAATAAATTACAAGTCTTACTGCAAGAATGGGGTGAATGGAACAGGGGAAAATGGGAGAAAATGCTCTAATATTTCCATTGGGGATGAGGTACGTTACGTAAACATTTTCTGAAGTAAAAGAAAAAGCTTACTTGTTTATAAGCAGTCTAGCTTATAATTTGACAAACAGTTAAATATAACTTGAGTAGCTTTTTGAAAAATTTATAGTAGACTTGAATTGTTTAGTTTTTAACTTCTTGTTTTCCTTTTAAGGTTCAATTTGAAATTAGCATAACTGCAAATAAATGTCCAAATAAGAACTCTGAAACCATTAAAATTAAGCCTCTGGGCTTCACTGAGGAAGTGGAGATTATCCTTCAGTTCATCTGTGAATGTGAGTGCCAGGGTGAAGGCATCCCAGGAAGCCCTAAGTGCCACGATGGCAACGGGACCTTCGAGTGTGGGGCCTGCAGGTGAGCTGGAGGCGTGCGCAGTGTAGGGGCCGTGGCAGCTGGGACAGCTGGAGGCCGGCCCTGTCTGAGCTTCCCAGAAAATCTCTGGGAGCAGAGAAATGGTTCTTCCAGCTACTGTTGCTCACCACATGATCAGTTTGATGTTTTTTGCGTGTGTTCTTTATAGCAAGCTCTTCTCTGCCTTTGTTTCCTTAGGCAGACTACCTTTTATTCTAAACACCTTTTATACCATCCAAGATGTTACTTAACAAATGTTTATGGTAGCATTTGGGTTTTTCTCTCATGGTAGCAGTCTGGACTGTCTAGAGCTCAGTAAGCTTATAGAAAATAATAGTGATTTTATATGGGAACTGAAATTAGGAATTAATAAAGGATGTTCAGATTGTTATTACATGTACTTCTGCATTGTTGGGATAATTTTTTAAAAATTCATATATTTTTAAAATTAAGAAAGCACTATTTTCAGAACATAGAATCTACTACTAATAGAACTTAAGTCAAAGTATTTTTTATTTTTATTTTTATACTGTAAATCTTATTTCATCTTTCTCCTATTTTTTTAAGAACAGGAGAGAAGAATATTTTGATCTGTCAGCTCCCAAATGACTAAGCTTTGAAGGGTTTTTAATCATGAGGAAAATTAATGACTGTATTTTGCCATCATTTACTAGCTTTCTATTCTAGATAACAAAATGTTACATTTTTTATTTTCCATGTCATATCCTGACTGAGTTGTGTAGATACATTTTTAGTAAAATATTATTTATCTGAAATACCTTCAAAATGTTGTGCCTTCTTTTAGTGTATTTACCAGATACAATGTGTATAAGCACTAGGTGTTTTAAAAAGTGTTTGAAAATTCTGAACCCTTAGGATAAATTTATTTTTAAACATGGTAGTTGCAGTTTCAAATGATACGTTTAGTATGGTTTTCAACTTCCATTTACTTTTTGGGCTGTGTTTTTATCAGTTCAGTTGTTCAGCTGTGTTTTTTTATACTTTTTAGTGTAAGAATCAAGTATAAACTTTTAGTATAAAAATTGGGCAAATAATAGCAAATGTAATATATAGCATATCCTTTGAAAACATACCATATTCTTTAAAAATAAGTTTACCCTTTGTTTCCAAATGTTGTATTCACCTGTTCATTGCTAGATTGTATTTTCATTTTGATCAGAACGGTTACTTTCCTGAAGAGGAATTTTTTCCTAGGCCCCAGCGTAGATTCCGTATGGACTTGAGCGGCTGTGTGTGTGTACACATGCACATATGTACACTTCTGTGACACACGGCACCGACACTCGTACAATTGTAGTCTGAAGATAATGTTTGTAGTGTTATTTCCTCTCTGTCTTTCTCACCACTTTACTTGTTACTTTCAATTATTTTTATTTTATGTGACTGAAATTTTGGACTTTTTGTTTAGGTGCAACGAGGGACGTGTTGGGAGACACTGTGAATGTAGCACAGATGAGGTGAACAGTGAAGACATGGACGCTTACTGCAGGAAAGAAAACAGTTCAGAAATCTGTAGCAACAATGGAGAGTGTGTCTGTGGACAATGTGTGTGTAGGAAGAGGGACAATACAAATGAAATTTATTCTGGCAAATTCTGCGAGTGTGATAACTTCAACTGTGATAGATCCAATGGCTTAATATGTGGAGGTGAGAATGGGTCTGAAAGTGGTTATAAAATGTGGTCCTATCTAATACAATAAAACATGTTGTGAGTTTGCTTAGTGAATAAATAGAAAAGGAGCAGCATTGAGGGTCACTCCATCCCGTGGATACTTTCTTACATATTATTGCTTGTTGTCACTTTTCAGTATTGTGATTTTATATTGTTACCACTGTTGTGAGAAATGAGATTTTTAATTGCAGGAAATGGTGTTTGCAAGTGTCGAGTGTGTGAGTGCAATCCTAACTACACTGGCAGTGCCTGTGACTGTTCTCTGGATACCACTTCCTGCATGGCTGTAAATGGACAGATCTGCAATGGCCGGGGTGTCTGCGAGTGTGGTGCCTGTAAGTGTACAGACCCCAAGTTCCAAGGGCCAACCTGTGAGATGTGTCAGACCTGCCTTGGAGTCTGTGCTGAGCACAAGTAAGTATTTCTGAGTACTGCGTACACACGGTACATAGAACAGTGCTAATACTAGGCCACACTGTACATAAAGTATCTGTCACATTGAAGCCCACTTTTTAAGTCTAAAAATTCTCACTCGCTAGTGTTTGGCACGTGATAGTGAATTGTAGCCTATGAGTGTGGTGGTACCATTATTTCAACCTGAATTTGGTATTTAATTGAATCCATGGGGTAACCTTTGTTAAATTCTATTACCAACTGCTAATTTATTTACTGCCTTTTGACTAAATAGAAGCTTTTGTCCCTTGCAGAAAGAACCATAATACCAGCAACACATTTCAAAAGTTATTTTGGCTTTATATTGTATATTTCATATCTGATAGGGCTAGTTTTATCTTACTACTCTTATTTCTTTTTGAGAATTTTAGTTTGAGCTGTAATATGTAATAAATCTATAATTTTACTTAGGAAACTAGCATCTTTATGTTTAGTTTTCCCACCAAGAAATGTCATGTGTTTCTTCATTTGTTCATATCTTCTTTCATGTCTCTTGGCCTAATTTGGTAAAATTTTGAGTCTAGCACACAAAATAATCTTTAAGCAAATATTATTATAAATAATAAATACAATCATTTGCACTTTAACAGAGAATGTGTTCAGTGCCGAGCCTTCAATAAAGGAGAAAAGAAAGACACATGTGCTCAGGAGTGCGCACACTTCAACATCACCAAGGTTGAAAACCGGGACAAACTGCCCCAGCCAGGCCAGGTGGATCCCCTGTCCCACTGTAAGGAGAAGGACGTGGACGACTGCTGGTTCTACTTCACATATTCAGTGAACGGGAACAACGAGGCCACCGTCCATGTTGTAGAGACTCCAGGTAGAAATCTGGTCATTTCCAAATGTTTTGCATTTTCTTTTATGTCTTTCTGCTGCTTAGAACTTTGGGCAGTTCCCCTCGATCCCTGGGTTGGGAAGATCCCCTGGAGAAGGGAAAGGCTACCCACTCCAGTATACTGGCCTGGAGAATTCCATGGACTATATAGTCCATGGGGTCTCAAAGAGTCAGACACGACTGAGCGACTTTCACTCACTCACATCTAGAACAGCTTCCAGCTACTTTACATGACTGCTTTACATTCATGATGGGACATTTTAAATCTCTTCAAGGTTAAAATAGTATTTAATTAACTATAACAAATAAGGGAAAGAGAAAGCAAATTTTATGTTACGGAGAGTTTGAAGAGTAAATGCAGTAACCCATATAAAGCCCTTAGCATGGTGCCTGATAGCAGGTACTCAGTAACATCATTACTAATGATATTTTTAATATCAGCTTGATTTAGGTTTGGACACTGGGAAAGATAATTTGTTAAAGGGTATTATATGGCATGAATTTGTTCTGCATTTCAAGAGATGAATCATTTTTATCTTTTTTTTTCCCCTGGGAACTTTAATACATTCTTTGGAATTTTCTACATTTGTGATTAAGTTATTATTGGAATGTAAGTTTTCATTTCCTTAGGATAAATGTTAGAAATTGGGGAGGGGGCATATATTTAACTTCAAAAGAAACAGCCAAACTGTTTTTTAAAGCCCCAGTTATTGTTTTGCATTTTCAGGTATGTGTTTTTCAAATACTGTAAGCTTAAATTTTACCATGTTTTTCTTTTGTAGATCTTACTTCTTACCACCTTAGAACTCTCTGCATAACTTAACTTCATCAGTGTTTTTCTCCTATGTTTTCTTCTGAAAGTTTTAGTCTCTGGCTTTCCATTTAGGTACATAACATATTTTGAGCTGCTCTCAGTATCTGGAGTGGAGGTCCAGTTTTTTGTAGGTAGATTACCAGCAGTTCTCGTACCATTTCTTGAAAAGGCTGACCTTTCTCCACTTTGGGTGAAAATAAGATGACCTTATGTGTGTGGGCCTATTTGTGACTTTTGATTCTATTCCATTAATCTAGGCATCTGTCCCTTAGCCAGTACCACACTGTCTCAGTTACTGTTGCTTCACAGCTAGTTGTGAATCTGGTAATGTAAGTTGTCCAATTTTGTTCTTTTCTGAAAGTGTTTTTGAAACACTTTCCTAGTTCTCCTACTTCTTTGTAAATTTTAGAATTCACTTGCTTGATACCCACACATGTCCTGCCAAGATTTTGATTGGGATAATATTGAGTTTATCATATTGGGAGAGAATTGACATCTTCTAATCAATGAACATAGATAAAATCTCTCCATTTATTCAGGTCTTTGACTTTTTTTAATCAGTGTTTAGTAATTTTTAGCATATAAATCTTGTACCTTTTTTTTTAGATTTATACATAGGTATTTCATGATTTCATTGCTATTGTAGACAATACTATTTTCTCATATTCAATTTCCAATACATATAAATCAGTTTTGGTATAATTCATAGAAATACATGATTTTTATTGATCATATATCTTATGATCTTGTAAACTACCTGTTACTTCTAGTTATCTTTTTTTTTATAGGTTCTTTTGGATAGTGTGCCCCAAGCTACTTCAGTATCTTGAAGGAGTTTCAATTCCTTTGTCTTTTGTGAGACTGCCTAGCTCCCTGTAGTTTTGGCTGCATTTTCACAGGCTAACCCCCTTGTGTGTGCATCCTTTGCTTCTTACTTTACAGAGTGCCCCACTGGCCCAGACATTATTCCAATTGTAGCAGGTGTGGTTGCTGGAATTGTTCTTATTGGCCTTGCATTGCTGTTGATCTGGAAGCTTTTAATGATCATTCATGACAGAAGGGAATTTGCCAAATTCGAAAAGGAAAAAATGAATGCCAAGTGGGACACGGTAAGTTGGAAAACATCTAAAATGGAAGGTGTTTTATAAAGTAAATTTAACACTTCTAAGACTTATTTATTAGCTCTAAAGCTGATTATTAAAGTCCTTTAAATATTTCAGTTGCCCCCCAGAATTTATTATTCAGGAAACTTGCATTTAGTGAAAAACAGAAAACATCTTAAATACATCCCATTAAAAGAAAACAGTTCTAAGAATGTTTCTTCAGGTTATTGTGGTCAGTATTTTTATTTCCTTAATAATTTTAAATCTGCTCTTCTGCCTTTTCTTCTATATAAAATAGAATCCTGGGGACTTGCCTGGTGGTGCAGTGGTTAAGACTCATTTCCAATGCAAGGGGTGTGGGTTCAATCCCTAGTTGGGGAACTTAGATCCCACATACTTGGCATGACCAAAAAAATTAAAAATAAAACCCTAAGTAATTGCAGACTATTCAGTGGAAAGCTGTTGCTTTTTTTTTTTTTTAATAATTGAACAGAGAAACCTAAGTAGAAATTAGCCACTCAAAAGACTACATGCTGTGTAATTCCATTTATACAATAGTCTAGAAAAGCCACACCTTTGGGGACTAAACCTATGGTCTCTAAATTCCCCAGATGGGTTTCTTTATACATTAGAGAATTCATGAAAGTATGTACTTTAAAAGGGTATTTTTACTATGCAAGTTACAACTCAGTAACCTTGTTATATACAAAACTTAAAAGCTGTAAGTGATTGAAAATGTATGTCAGCATTTATTGCTTTGAAATGTAGGGTTGGAGGTTAGTGTGGCCAAAAGTCGGCCGTCTTGTATTCATCTTTTGATATAAGGCAGTGACAATCTTCAGTATTTTTCAGGTGTAAATGAATTTTAGTCATTTGCATTTTACAACAATTGGCTTGGATTTTTAAAAAATAGTTTTGGAAGTGTAAGAATAGTAAAAATTATCTTTTATAGTGTTTAAACACTCTAGTGAGTGTTGCGTTTTTTTCTGATGAAATCATTAGAAACTGTTTCTTTTACTTTAGCAAGAAAATCCGATTTACAAGAGTCCTATTAATAATTTCAAGAATCCAAACTATGGACGTAAAGCTGGTCTCTAAATTGCCGTTCGTATTTTCTTTCATTTTCTGTCTTTGCATGTGTGTACTGCACTGTGTGTCTTTTATCACTACTGCTTTTTTTTTTCTTCTCCAAATCTGGCCTTATTTATATGGCTATATTATGGCTTTTCTTTCTGTGTGTTAATAATAGTATTTAGAAGGGCTTTGGATTAAGCTTTATGGTATAGAAGCAGCAGCTGTGTTGTAGTGAAAACGTGTGTTGTGATCAGACTGACCTGGGTCGAGTCCCACCTCTTCTGCTTAGGTAGAAAGGCACTGGGTCACTGCACTTCCCAGAGCTTTAACAGCGAGTCAGTAACTGCATTGTGTTGTTCTTGGCTAATGACTACAGTATTTGATAGCAGCCTGTCAGTTATTATCCTCACAAGAGTCCTTTGCTTTAGGGGTATTATCATCCTTATATGACAAATTATTTGTAAGTTTTAGAGTGAAAAGTGAACATGAAATTTAAATTTCATGTAGAGAAAAACCCTACTAGAGTTTTAAATAAAAACTTTGCTGAAAATTTCATAGTGCTAATAAAGCTTGGTTAACCCATTCTCTAAGCTAAGGGAAAGTTATTTTGGCATGTGTATGCTCTACCTGGGTGACAAATGTATCATTTTCTCTTTTATCAACACTGGACAGGCTTTTTCCTTATAACTGAATTTTCATGAAGTGTTTCTACCATGTTTTAGTATAATTATGTAAGTCCCTAATACTCTGATAAAAAGGTTGTGATTAGAACCAATCCTCCTGACTGGTGATCCTGAACTCCTTCCTTTCCTTTATTCTTATTTCACATATAAGAAGACTGAGACACGGACGAGTTCGGTAACTTGACCAAGTTCACAAGGCTAACTAGTGGAAAAGCTGAGGTTCAAACCCAGGCCACTGGGCTCCAGGGTCTAGGTTCTTAACCACTGCGTTGAACTGGTAGCGGTCAACATGTCCTCAGGAGACACTGTTACCTGCTGAGGAGGAGGGAGCTCACTCTAGGGAATGACAGTCTTTGCTATTTCTGGTAACTTAGGACCGTTAGTGTTGCCGTGACACTACTGAATGGGGAAGTCACTGTTAAACACCCAGAAACCCATCAATGCAGATTTGTTTATTTACCCTGATGAATCAGAGTATACTTAAAATAACACGGTAAGATTTTTTAAAGTACAGGAATGTTTAATATTTTTAAGAGATACAGGGAGTACTGAGAACATTAGAAACCATTATGTGTCCGATTTTTCTTTTATTTCTAATTAGATCTTAAGACTTTTGAAATGGCAAAATTAAATTTGATGGTAGAAAATTATTGTCAGATTCATCTTGCGTAGTCTGGTACATTTTCTTAATAGTATGAGACTTAATATTCTTTTCTTCTTCATTTAGAGATTTACAGAAAGAATGTCATTTTTAGAAGAAAACTAATTTGCTGGGTTTTTTTTCCCTTTACTCTTTCTGTCATAATCAGATATTGACATTTTATATGGGTACTTTACATGAAAAAAATTTCTGTATCTCCTATTTAAAGGTGAAATTTTTACCTTGCTGTATGTTAAATTGTGTTTTGAAGGAAATTATCAGTAACAGTGAAACTTAATGTTTTCATTGTTAAGTCAATTTTTGGCACACTATTAACTTCAGCCAAAATAAGCATTTTGGGTAATTCAAGATGTGAAAGTTTTGTGAAAATTTTTTTATTCATTAGTGAAATTCAGGAAAATTGATTGGTACTGGTTATTCTGAGATGTTTCCTCAGGAAAAACTAAAGCAGAAATAAACAGTAGCTATTAATGAATGAGCATTAAGAAATTAAATCATGGCTTACAAATCATGGCTTACTTGTTTCCAGTATGGAACCAAGGTTGCTGGTCAGTTATGTCATTAACGTATTTCAGATAAATAGGCAGGCAGTCTAATTACTTCAGCACATAAGACTATTCATACAGGCACATTAAAAAAAAAAAATCAGATCATCAGCTTTGTTAAAGCTGTTCATATACATACACATTAAATGTGGGCTGCTAATCTCCCACAGTTGTGCACTGCATTTCTAATATGCAACAGAAATGATGCTGTAACCACATCAGCCCTTCCTGAGTGAGCACGGACGACATTTACTGAGAACAGAGGACTTCCCTGCTGAATGTAACCCTGTTCCTCTTGATTTAAACAGGCTTTGCTTTTTGTTGGGATGGGGAAGGGTTGCACTCTGAACCATAGGAACTAATATGCATAATTTTAGCTTACCTCTATTTAAGATGATGCCCAGCGCAGATGGTTTAATCTCTTACTTCTAACCTTGCATGTTAAAATTTTGTTTGGATGGACATTGAAATAATAATATATATATGAAATAATAAATATAAATGTGTACATGAAAAGGCAGTGTTTTCTCCAAAGGTAAGTTCTGCCATGTAAGTTGTACTTTAACTTAGGCATTTTTTTCTTCTTCATGTTTTATTTCCTCTATTATAGTTTTTAAGTATTAAATATTAGATTTATCTAATGCATTAAAGAAACAATGGTAATTTATATTCCTAGCATATTTGAAAAAAATGGGCAGTTCTAGCTTCGCATGATAGGAAGGTGGAAGTAGACTCACTTAT
Source organism: Antilocapra americana (assembly GCA_007570785.1). NCBI lineage: Eukaryota > Metazoa > Chordata > Mammalia > Artiodactyla > Antilocapridae > Antilocapra > Antilocapra americana. The sequence goes on along the minus strand of ML663471.1, from coordinate 878,640 downwards.
TTGTACTGATCACTTATTAGGAATATAGTTGCTAGGATCTATACTCCAGTCTCCATTATGAAATGTCTGCTATAATACCATTTGGGATCCGGCTGGGACGAGATCTCAGAATTTGATATCCGATGTGAATTTTGTCATCCAGATTATATAATGTTTATCTCTGAGGGATCCTGAGTTCTTCTGTGTTTCAGAAATGACTGGGCAGGTTGTGCTTTGTGGGGTGAAGACACAGTGTCAGGTTCCAGACTAACTGCTGAACTGAAGTCAGAGTGGGTGTTTCTCAAGACCCAGCCTTTATATGTTTTACTTTGCCTCAGTGAATTCTTAGTCTTTTTAAAGATGGCATTGTCTGCTTTCCCTTTCCCACTCAGAACATACATATGTACCCTTAAAAACTTCTCAACCATATAGATTTCTAACTCTGCATGTGTATATGCTTCTATATACCTTTCAATATTTTATCTGTAGTCAATTTCATTTTGACAATATCCTTAATCAATTCCTTTTTTCTTATGCTGTTCCCATATTATGTATGTAATTCTCTTGTATACTGTTTCAGAATTCTTTATCTTCGTTTGTCATCCACCAAACTATACCCTTCTAGGAGGCAGAAATTGTGGCAATGAAAGCTATATCCAAATATAACCTGATGTGAAGTGTGGATAAAATTTAAAAGCAAAAATTACTCCTTACGTGCTTTCTAGTATTTTTAAAATTAAAATTATTTTAAATATTTTTAAAATAACCTCAAATGGTTCTATAGTAAAATACAAAGCTAAATAGCATTTAAAAATAGTAAAACATTTGATTTGTACTCACTTATTTCCTCTGAGATAGGAATATTTGCCCATATTTCTCATTTGACTTTCAAGCCTGTCTTCAGTTTTAACAAATAGGAGAAAAAGAATGCTATAGAAGATATTAAAATGTATAATTTAGAATGAGGATTCTTTAAGAAAATGATATGTTTTAAAACATCACTGTCAGTGAAGTTTTGACTCTTGAAAGCTCTCTCATGTTTATGGCTTGGAATCATTTAATTCTTCAATAATATATAGTGTCAATGAAAAAACATTTCATCAGCATAAATAGCAGTTATTTCATGAAGAATGGTAATTATTTTTGTCTAAGCACGTTTGGCACTGTGCCCACCTGTGACAGTCTTACCTCAGAATCTCTACACCCTGAGTGTTCAGCTCCCTCACAGACAAGAAAGCCAAGCAGTCTGTTCATTATCAAGCACCTTTGTGCACAGTAAGGATTAAGAATCAGGTAGTTGATGGCAGAAGAGTGTTTCAAGACAGTATTCAAAACTAGTTTAAAAAAGAGAAGCCACTGACAGCAGATCACCAGTGGAGGGAGGACTTTTCAGAAAGGAAAAGTGCCTTTTCAGGGGCACCCTTAGCCTTGTGGGGCAAAGCTTTCATTTTCCTTTTTTTGTGAGCCTTTTGATATCTGGACAGATCAAGTGGAAGTGACTTATGAAAATTGTCTTTAATTTTAATATTGTTTTAAAAAGGTAGATGACTTTAGTAGAGTGTAACTGATAATTTTTTTCTTTTTTCTTTTTTAGGGTGAAAATCCTATTTATAAGAGTGCTGTGACAACTGTCGTTAATCCGAAGTACGAGGGGAAATGAGCACTGCTTGTGTGTACCCACAGCACTGAATGCATAGTGATTCCACAGTCACAGTGAGGTAGCTTCAGGGCAATGTCACCATGGTTCTCTCATGGGCAGGTTCTGACAATGTACAATGTGTATAATTTGAAATTTTTTTTAATATTTTGAAAATAATGTTATAACCAATGCCAGGGACTGACAAAAGACTTGAGACAGGATGGTTGTTCTTGTCATCTAAGGTCACAATGTGCCTTTTTGACCTTTTCTCCTGGACTAGTGAAATCCAGCTCTTACTGGATTAAGCAGTATTTCTAGAGTGATTGAAAGGCAGTAGTTAATGAGGATGATAGACTTTCTGTTAATCAAGTGTTAAAACTGATTTCTAGCTTTGCAGACATGTCACTTTTCAGTTATACAGAATCCAAAGTAAATGTCCTTCTAGCTAGTTTAGAATCGTTTTAAATGTATTATTTTGCTATTTGCCTGTTAGACATGACTGATGACATACCTGAAAGATGCGTATGTTAGGAGTTACAGGTGTAAAATAATGAAATATTTGATCGGCAAAGGCCATGGGGAAAGTCAGAGCTAGGAAGGGAAAACATAGCTTTAGAACCTGTGTGCCATTTTAAGAGTTACTTAATCTTGGTAACTTTTATGCCTTCTCTTTGTAAATTCAAGTCTTAGATAAAATAAAAGTATTGGGAAATTTTCTGCAAAAACGTTCTTGATTTAGCATTATCTACATAAAGGCCTTAATTTACGTAGTATTTGCTGAATTGGGGACATCTGGGTGAATTTTATTTTATTCATTTTTTTAAAGCCTGGTGCTTTTTATCACCTCTTCAAATCACTTAATGTATTTGTTTGCAGTTTGGGGTAAGAGTTTTTTAAAATCAGTACTTTTTCATTGATGTTTTAGCTGTACATTTGCCTTTTTATTGAACATGTGAAGTTGTACTGTGGCTCATGCAGTAGCTATCACTTAAGCATTTCTTACTTTCAATTAGTGCTATAACAGACCACTGTATATTTACTTCTCACTGAGTTTCCTGTTTTGTTTCATACTTATGCACATTCTTATTTTAAGTGCCTTTTAATTTTAACAGTTCACTTTTTACAATGCTGTTTAGTGAAGTTATTTATTAAATAAAGATGCTTAAAATATTTAAATTGGATGTTTGGGTTCTGTATATTTTGTTAGTTTGTATACTTGAAGTTTTTATACCTTAAAGAGGTTGACAAAAAAAAAAATTTCTGGTATTTTACTTAAGCCAAAAGAGAGAAGGAAGGAAGACAGATACAGTAAAATAAGATTTCAGTCTATTTTTTTGCTCTCCAAATACTGGACAAATCTGCTTCTCTTCCATCCCTAGAATTCATTCCTACATAAAGAGTTAATTATGCTTAAAGAACATGATCTTAGAGCTGTTGACATAGGAAATTGTTACTTTTCTGTTAAGTTTTCTAAATTTTCATTTGTCTTTGGTTTATTTATGTTATAAAGTATATGTATCCATAAAAAATACTTGTGTGAAGCTTTTGAAAGAAATTCTTTGCCAGACCATTGCAAGTGTCAGATATGGGGGAAAGCACTGTGGTAAAAGTCCCAGCACATTTGCAGTGCCCCTTCTGTTTTTAAAAATGGGTATCTTTTTTACCTCTCCCATTTAAATGTATTTCCTAGCTTAGACTAAATCATCTTTCAGTTGAGGATTATACCTCTTTATGAGAAAAAGAACCATCCATTTCACCTGCTTCATTTTCCATTCCTACCACCTACACTGCTGTGTGGTTCAGTTCATTTCCTTACACCCACAGTATAACTGAATTTGTATTTTTTTGCTCCACAAGTTTGCTTTTTTAATGAGATTTTTAAAATAGTATAGGAATATAGTCTACTTTCTAATAATACATGATTTTGCTCCTGACATATGTTTTTATATATAGTTACAATATGAGCCAGTCATCCCAATCCTGTGCATATATTAAGGAGAAAACTCTTAATTTGAAAATATATTTAGACATACATGTACACAGTAGAATACCACTCAGTCATAAAGAATGAAATGATGCCATTTGCAGCAATATGGATGGACTGAGACATTATCAGAGTAAGTCAGAGACAGATATCCTGTGATATCACTTACATGTGGATTGTAAGAATAATGATACAAATAACCTTACTTATAAAAGAGAAATAGACTCAGACATAGAAAACAAACTTAGGGTTACCAAAAGGGATTGAGGTAGGGAGATAAATTAGGAGTTTGGGATGAACCTATACACACTACTATATAGTAAACTACAGTAAAATAGGTAAACACGAAGGACTTCTGTATAGCACAGGGAATTATACTCAATATCTCGTAATAACCTAAAATGGAAAAGAATATATATGTAAAACAATCACTTGGCTGTAGAACTGAAACTAAGACATTGTAAATTAAACATCAATTTAAAAATACCTAGAAAGGAAACAGGAAAATAAGGGAATCAATGTATATATATAAAAAAGAAATTAAACACCAATGAAGACAGAGGAAAGAGGAACAAAAATGATGTAAGTCATATAAAAAACAGTTAACAAAATGGAAATTGTGCTGCTTTATCAGTAACTGCTTTATATGTAAGCAGTTTAAATGTACCAATCAAAAGCTACAGATTAGCTGAAAGGAGAGAAAAAAAAATTCAACTGCATGTCGTGTATGAGACTTGCTTTTGATCTCAGACACATGCTGCAAGTAAAAGAACGGAAAAAGATATAATGGCAACCAAAAACAAGGGTGGCCATACTCATGTCAGACAAACTAGACTAAACATTATGTAAAGATAAGGTCCAAAAGATAGAGCAGTTCTAAGCATGTGCTTAGTTGTTTAGTTGTGTCCTACTCTTTGTGACCCCATGGGCTGTAGCCCTCCAGGCTCCTCTGTCCATGGGGAGCCTCCAGGCAAGAATACTGGAGTGGGCTGCCATGCCCTCTTCCAGGGGATCTTCCCTACCCAGGGATCGAACCCAGGTCTCTGGTATTGCAGACGGATTGTTTACTGTCTGAGCCACCAGGGAAGCCCAATGTAGTTGCCATGCTCTCCTCCAGGAGGATCTTCCCAACCCAGGGATCGAACCCAGGTCTCCCCATTGTGGGCAGATTCTTTACTGACTGAGCCACCAGGAAGCCCAAGAATACTGGAGTGGGTAGCCTGTCCCTTATCTTCTGGGGATCTTCCAGACCAAGGAATCAACCAGAGTCTCCTGCATTGCAGGCAGCTTCTTTACCAGCTGAGTTACCAGGGAGGCTCAGTTATAAGTATACAGTTACCCAACAGTGTATACATATATCTCACAGTATATACATAAAACATTTTGTTGTACAGCTTAAATGTATTAAAGTTTTACCAATTATACTTTGATATGATAGAGAATAGAAAACCAATAGAAAAAAATTAAGTTGGTTTTCTGAATATGTCAACAAAGTTGACAAACTCTAAGGTAGATATTTCAACATAAAACACATTAGTACAGAATTAAATGAGTCAATTATCAAAAGGCATGATAGAGGAGGTTTGTTGGGTGTGGGCTCTGTATTGGTTACCTTGTATTGGAACAGTGCTCTCAGGTGACTTGTTTATCACCTTCAGGAACTGTTCAGCCCTGGGAGGGCCCCAGACATCAATGCATCAAAAATACAGAAAATAAAAAGGCTTGACAGATATACTCTGTAATACCATCATCTTGTAAGGTACATTTGTCCTAATTAATGAACCAATATTGACATGTTTTTATTAACCAAACTCATCCTATATGGACTGAATGTGTCTTCCAAACTCAATGTGACTGTATTTGGAAACTGGGCATTTATGGAAATAACTAAGGTTAAATGATGTCATATGGATAGGGCTCTGATAAGATTAGTGTCTGCATTACAAGAGGAGAGACCAGGGTGCTCTCGCTCTTTGTGCACATGTGCTAAGGAAAGGCCGTGCGAGAACGAGAAGACTATAAGCAAGAGAGATCTCAACAGGAGAGGACAGCCAGGGGGAAATGTGTCTACAGACAGATCAGAAAGATGCTTTTTTTGAAGGTGGGGGAAAGGGGGCCACGCGTGGAGGAAATGTGAACAGCATGTGGGAGCCCCAAAAGGCGAAAGGATAGATTCTCTGGTAGAGACTGCAGAAGGGAACACAGGATCACTGATGCCGGATTTTTAATCTAGTGCAACCTGTGTTGTACTTTTAGCCTGCCACACTCTAGGATAATGAATTTGTGTTAAGCTGATAACTTTGTGATAATTTGTTACAGCAACTGCTGTTCAGTAGTGGCAGACACTTTGCCACCCTGTGGACTGCCCCATGCCAGGCCTCCCTGTCCCTCAGTATCTCCCAGAGTTTGCTAAAGTTCATGTTCATATTGGTGATGCCATCCAACCCATCTCATTCTCTGTCACTTGCCTCTCTTGCCCTCAATCTTTCCCATCATCAGGGTCTTTTCCAATGTGTCGGCTGTTCACATGAGGTGGCCAAAATATTGAAGCTTTAGCAGCAGTCCTTCCAATGAGTATTCAGGGTTGATTTATTTTAGGGTGGACTGTTTTGATCTCCCTGTTGTCCAAGGGACTCTCAAGAGTCTTCTCCAGTCCCAAAAGCATCAGTTCTTCAGCACTCTGCCTTCTTTATGGTCCAAAGCTCACATCTCTACAGGACTACTGGAAAGACCATAGCTTTGACTATACAGCCCCTTTTTCGGCAAAGTGATGTCTTTGCTTTTTAATACACTGCCTAGCTTTGTCACAAACAGAACACAAATACAGTGAGGGAGGCCAAATAGAGGCCTCTGAAACTACTTCAGACCCATCTAAGCCAGTAAATTTGTAAAACATCTATGAGAACAGCAGAAATAAATGCAAACTAATGACTCAAAGGAAGGATGCAGGCATGGTGGACTCCATCATATGTTTAATTTGCTAATCTTGCCTCCTCTGAACTCAACTAGTAGGCATACGGATAGATGGTTATGAGCGAGGTGGTATAAGCGCTGGAGCAGATTTTCATGGCCTCTGGTATATGGCATGTGTCCACTGAGCCACTATATGTGTTCTTTTTCATTTTTCAGAAAAGATCATGAATCATGATCATCCACTTGGGATGGACAACAGTATACATGTCTATCTGGCAGAGTTTACTGTCTCACCCTCTCATATGTCTGAAGACGTGTGACCCAGTCAGACATCTGATAAACAGCACATCAGCTCACTATGTTTTCAGAACTAGGCTCATTATTCCAGATGGCTAAGAAGTCACAGTATTTCAGATGCCTTTAAGCCAAATGTATTCCAAGGGGTAGGAGACAAACTGTAAATATTCATGGCATACCATATCAGTAAAGTTCTTAAGAGCATGCTAAGATATCCCCTCAAAAATGAAAGATAATTACATGTCATAGATCTCAGTGATGAGAATTTTAAAAAGTGCTTGGTAATCCTATTTGGTTCTGGAGGATGTGTATTCGAAACTTGAAAATACTTACCTGACCTCATGTGTCAGGTGATACTGCCAGGTTTGAAAGGGACTCAGGAAAGCTCTGCCGCAAGTGCAGTCTAGGGGTAAACAGACAAGACATTTGACTCTGTGAACTGATAGGCTCTAATATACAAAGTGACTGGAAAGATGCATGTGGAGTTTATGGCAAACTCAAGTAGGAAAATAAAAATCTATATCCTGGGGGCCAGACTGACATGAAGAAAAAAAAGGAACCTGATAGAGAACTACTGACTGGGGGACATCACATTTCTGTGAAACTAACTGCCCATCATCACCTGAGTTTTGTCAGATGATTCACATTAAGATGACAGTGGGTCCAATAGCAGTCTGTTCCAGGGTAGATGCTGTATCCAAGATGGGACACAAGTACGGCCAGAGGGCTCAAGTTAGGCCAGATGAGTGGCTGACTCAGACCTCCACGTCATCCACCATCAGCATCTCCTCAGATCACACCCACAGTCAGTTAGGAGGTGGGGGAGTCCCTGTGCCTACCTGATGGAAGAGTTAAACCAGATAGCATTCGTGGAAGGATCACCCTGTACCAATAATATGGACACAAGTTAAAAATGGGTTGTTGTATTAAAAAAAAAATTCATTTGAAGCAATTCTACTCAGATGGACGAAACTGGAGCCCATTATCCAGAGTGAAGTAAGTCAGAAGCAAAAACAACAATACAGTATATTAACGCATATATATGGAATTTAGAAAGACGGTAACGAGAACCCAACATACGAGACAGCAAAAGGAACGCAGATGTATAGAATAGACTCGAGGACTTTGTGGATGAGGGTAAGGGTGGGATGATACGGGAGAAGGGCATTGAAGCATGTTAATTGTCATGTGTCTAATCAATCGCCAGCCCAGGATTGATGCTCGGGACTGGTGCAGCGAGATTTCCCGGGGGGGAGGGAGGAGGGAGGAGGGTTCTGGAGGGGAAGCATATGTAAACCCATGGTGATATCATGACAATGTATGGCAAAAACAATAAAAAAAATAAATAAATTTTAAAAAATTAGAAAAAAAGAAAAAAAAATGGGTTGTTGTATTCTAAGCTCATACTTGGGTGATGCTGCAAGATGAGTAATCCTCCAAAGAGAGGTCAGAGCAGTGGTCAGAGCTTACCCACTCTTGTGTCAAAAGAAGGATCCTGAGGTGAGATTATACCCTTGCTCACTGGTAATGGTGAATGACTTTGTTGGTTGGTGAGAAGCCTGTAAAGAGATAAAAGTAGAGTGGGGAAAAAGAAATGTAGAAGAAATCAGATGGATAAACTCACGGGTCCCACAGTATATACATTTAATGCTCAAAGAACATCCACTATGAAAAAGTCTCTTTAAAAAATATAGACTGACTCTATCAAGTTGAAGAATCAAAAATCAAAGTGTGAAATAATAAATAATACTACTACTAGAGAAATACCTTTTCTTTAGGTAGGCAGAAATTTCTAATACTGGAAACAAAGCTAAATAAATTATAGGTTGCTCTTCACTAAAATTACGAACTTCTGGTTATTGAATTATTAAGAGAGTGAGAAATTAAGCAAGATACTGGGAAATCAAAATTGGATATGCATACATGTAATAAAAGAATTTATATTCAGAATATGTTAATTCCTATAGTCATTAAGTAAAAGAATAACCCACTTTGAGAGAGTGGCAAAAGACTTGAACAGACACATCACTAAAGAGATCTGTATGACCAGTAAACACAGAAAAAGATGCTCACTGTAACTGTGCAATAGGGATAGGCATATTAACACCATGACTGCAATTCCATGCTACTTCAAACCCAGTAGAATGGCTGAAATGGAAAAATATGGTAATATCAAGTATTCACAAGAATGTCCAGCAAACACAATTTTCATTTGTGGCTTGTGGAAATGTTAAAAAAAAAAGTTTGGCATTATCTAGTAAATTTAATCATATGCGTAACTTATGGTCCTTCAGTTTTACTTCTAGGTGTTTACCCTAGATAAACAGGTACATAAACCTACTAGAAGTCATGAACAAACCGTTTCATAGCACCTCTGTTTCTAATCATCAACAGTTTGGAACAAACTAAATGTTCCCTATCAGTTTATACGATGCAACAAAATTGATTATAAAGAAACAAAAATGAACATGCAACAACTTGGATAAATCTCACAAATCAGTGATGATAAGAGAATACATACAGAAGAGTACATATTGTATGATTCTATTTATGTGAAGTTCAGAATGGCAAAATAATCAGAAGTGACAGAAATGAGAATGGTGACTAGTTCTGGGTGAGAGTGGGTCATGACTGGGAAGAGGAAAAGGAACAGTTTTGTGGTGATGGAAATGTTCTATATTTTGACTTTGGTTTTGGTGGTAGATATATGATTATATACAAATGTGAAAATTCATTTAACTGTACACTTTGTATTATGTAATTTACCTCCTTTACTATGTTATACCTCAATGAAAACAATTATTTTAATACAATCTGCCATGTTACAGAAGTGAGCAGTATAATTTGACAACCTTAATAGATGCAAATAAGTATTAGATAAAATTCAAAACAGTCATGTTTAAAAAAAAAAACTCAAACTATTAATAGAAAGTGAGGAGGTCTTTAAAGAGAATTTACAAAAATGAATAACTCAGGAGATGGCCCCAAGATGAGGACTAGGATGGGGAGACCACTTTCTCCCCCACAAATTCATCAAAAGATCATTTGAATGCTGAGCAACTTCCACAAAACAACTTCTGAACGCTGGCGAAGGACACCAGGCACCCAGAAAGGCAGCCCGGTTCTCTTCGAAAGGAGGTAGGACAAAATATAAAAGACAAAAGGAGAGACAAAAGAGTTAGGGACGGAGATCCGTCTTGGAGAGGGAGTTGTGAAGGAGAAGTTTCCAAAGAGTAGGAAACCCTGTCACAGGAGGGTCTTTGGGGAGTTTTGGAATCTCAGAGGGCAACAGAACCAGGAGAAAAAAAAGAAAAAACCCACAGAACCATGCCTAACTGCAACTGCCAACAGAGAAGTAGCCCAGACACTCCCAACCACCACCAGGGAGCAGAGGCTGAACAGGGAGGCTGCATAATCGGCGCGCTGAGGACAATCTAAGGGAGCTAACGTGAGATAGCAACCCAAACTCTGGGGCCACCAGAGAGGAGAAAAAAAGAGAACTTTCCCACTAAAGGCTCTAATGCACATCCTGGCCTGTCAGAACAAAGGATTGAGGGAATACCAAAGGAGAGCTAGCTGGCTGCGTACAGGCCCCTCCCTGGCCTCCGGAGGCCGAGAGGCAGGCGTGCAACAGTCAGAGCCAGAAAGGCGAGGGGCTGCTCCAATCTCAGCCCTAGAGACCGCATCCCCCACCAAACTGAGCAGGCTCCCGGTTGCTAACCACATCTTCCTGGGACCCTGGATGGTTGACATCTGCCAGGAGGGTCGCAGCCTGAGATCGGCTCCTCAGAGGAGACACACGGCACCCTGAGACTGCACTCATGGTGACGGGGAGGTGACTAAGATGCACAGCCTCCCTGGGACAGGGCGCTTGCCAAACACCTGGGTCGCCTGAGCTGCTCTGATATGGGAAGGGCAAAAAACACTCACCCAACCGAGTTGTGCCCTTGCAGAGTAGCGGCTTAGACTGGGATGTGCATGAAATGGAGGGCCTGAGTTGGACAGTGCCCCTGCAGAGCAGCCTGGAGCCTGAGCAGTGTAGACCCAGAAAGTACACACCACTGCGAGCTGGGGCAAACCCAGTGTGGTCCATACACTGCAAGCACTCCCCACACATGCCAGCGGTATTTGTTTGCGGTGTTCCTCTGTCCCTACAACACAACTCAACGAGTGAGCCTAAATAAGTGACCACTTTCACCCCCTGGTGTCAGGGTGGAAATTAAACACTGAAGAGACTTGCAAACAGAGAAAGCCAAAATAAACAAGAAGGAACTGCTCTGAAAGTGACAGATGCAACAGATTAAAACCCTGCAGTGAGCCTTAGGAAGCATCATTCCAAACAAAGCTAGTAGAGGTGATGGAATTCCAGCTGAGCTATTTCAAATCCTAAAAGATGATCCTGTGAAAGTGCTGCACTCAATATGCCAGCAAATTTGGAAAACTCAGTAGTAGCCACAGGACTGGAAGAGGTCAGTTTTCATTCCAATCCCAAGAAAAGGCAATCCCCCAAAATGTTCAAACTAACGCACAGTTGCACTCATCTCACATGCTAGTAATGCTCAAAATTCTCCAAGCCAGGCCTCAACAGTACATGAACCATGAACTTCCAGATGTTCAAGCTGGATTTAGCAAAGGCAAAGGAGCCAGAGATCAAATTGCCAGCTTTGTTCAGGGTGATGCTTCCTAAGGCCCATTTGACTTCACATTCCAGGATGTTTGCTCTAGGTGAGTGATCATGCCATCATGATTATCTGGGTCATGAAGATTTGTTTTTTGTACAGTTCTTCTGTGTATTCTTGCCATCTCTTCTTAATATCTTCTGCTTCTATTAGGTCCATACCATTTCTGTCCTTTATTGAGCCCATCTTTGCATGAAATGTTCCCTTGGTATCTCTAATTTTCTTGAAGAGATCTCTAGTCTTTCCCATTCTATTGCTTTTCTCTATTCTTTGCATTGATTACTAAGGAAGGCTTTCTTATCTCTCCTGCTGTTCTTTGGAACTCTGTATTCAAATGGGTATATCTTTCCTTTTCTCCTTTGCTTTTCACTTCTTTTCACAGCTATTTGTAAGGCCTCCTCAGACAGCCATTTTGCTTTTTTTTTGCCTTTCTTTTTCTTGGGGATGGTCTTGATCCCTGTCTCCTGTTCAATGTCATGAACCTCCGTCTATAGGTCCATGACGTCCAATGGAGGTCATGAACCTCTGTTCATCAGGCACTCTATCAGATCTAGTCCCTTAAATCTATTTCTCACTTCCACCGTATAATGATAAGGAGTGGCGTCTGCACTTTGCTGGAGCAGTATGAAGAGATACCCCATGTCCAAGGTAAGAGAAACCAAGTAAGATGGTAGGTGCTAAGAGAAGGCATCAGAGGGCAGACAGACTGAAACCACAATCACAGAAAACTAGCCAAACTGATCACGTGGACCACAGCCTTGTCTAACTCAGTGAAATTAAGCCATGCCGTGTGGGGCCCCCCAAGACAGACAGGTCATAGAGGAGAGGTCTGACAGAATGTCCAACCTAGACAGCATGTTAAAAAGAAAGACATTACTTTGCCAACAAAGGTCCATCTAGTCAAGGCTATGGTTTTTCCAGTACTCATTTATGGATGTGCTGCTACTGCTGCTAAGTCACTTCAGTTGTGTCCGACTCTGTGTGACCCCATAGATGGAAGCCCACCAGGCTCCTCTGTCCCTGGGATTCTCCAGGCAAGAGCACTGGAGTGGGGTGCCATTGCCTTCTCTGGTATGGATGTGAGAATTGGACTATAAAGAAAGCTGAGCACTGAAGAATTGATGCTTTTGAACTGTGGTGTTGGAGAAGAATCTTGAGAGTCCCTTGGACTGCAAGGAGATCCAGCCTGTGCATCCTAAAGGAAATCAGTCCTGAATGTTCATTGGAAGGACTGATGTTGAAGCTGAAACTCCAATACTTTGGCCACCTAATGTGAAGAGCTGACTCATTTGAAAAGACCCTGATGCTGGGAAAGATCGAGTGCAGGAGGAGAAGGGGACGACAGAGGATGAGATGGTTGGATGTCATCACCGACTCAATGGACATGGGTTTGAGTAAACTCCTGGAGTTGGTGATGGACAGTGAGGCCTGGCATGCTGCAGTCCATGAGGTCACCAAGAGTTGGACATGACTGAGCGACTGAATTGAACATTGATAAGTTATTTATTATTCCTTTATTTTGTTTTTCATAACTATTACCTTGCAAAAAAGACCCTATTTTTAAAAGCAAATTTCATATATATATATATATTATCATTTTTGTGATTGATTTTGGTTTTCTTTAATATTGTTTTTTTGAGAGTCTGACCTCTACATTTTTAATCTTTGCTTTTTGGTATTTGTTATCAATTTTGTACCTTTAAGAATCTAATCTTCAGTATCCATTTTCACTTAGGGGTTTGATTACTGGCTTGATTGCTCTCACCCCTTTTGACTCTCCCTTTTCTCCCCCAGTTCACCCCTATCTTCTCCCTCCCACTTGTCTTCTCTATTTAACTCTGTGAATCTCTCTGGGTGTTCCGGGGTGTTAAGAACACTTAGGGAACTGATTACTGGCTAGATTGCTCTCTCCCCTTTTGACTCCCCCTCTTCTCCTCCTGGTCACCTCTATCTCCATCCTCCCTCTTCTCTTCTCTGTGTAATTCTGTGAATCTCTCTGGGTGTCTCCAACTGTAGAGAGCACTTAGACAACTGATTACTGGCTAGACTGCTCTCTCCCCTTGTGACTCCCCCTCTTCTCTTCTTGGTCACCTCTATCTCTCTCCTCCCTCTTCTCTTCTCCACGTAACTCTGAACATTTCTGGGTGCCCCTTGCTGTGGAGAATTGTTTTACCATTAATCTAGATGTTTTATCATCTATGCTGTATGGATGGAGAAGTCTTGAGGATACTCTAAGAATAACACTGAAAGCCAGAGGCAAGAGGCTTAACTCCAAAACTTGAAAACATTAGAGAACTCCTGATTCTAGGGAACATTAATAAACAAGAGCTCATCCAAAACCCTCCATACCTACACTGAAACCAAGCTCCACCTAAGAGCCAACATGTTCCAGAGCAAGACATACCATGCTAATTCTCCAGCAAAGCAGGAACACAGTCCTGAGCATTAAAAGACAGGCTAACCAAAACCATGCCAAACCATAGACACCCCAAAACTCACTCCTAGACACTTCATTGCACTCCAGAGAGAAGAGATCCAGCTCCACCCACCAAAACACAGACACAAGCTCCCCTAACTAGGAAACCTTGACAAGCCACTAGTCCAGCCCCATCCACAGGGAGAGGTGCCACAATAAAGAGGAACCATGAACTTCCAGCCTACAGAAAGGGCACTCCAAACACAGCAATATAAACAAAATGAAAGGCAGAGAAATATTCAGCAGGTAAATAAACATGATAAATGCCCACCAAACCAAAGAGGAGGAGATAGGGAATCTACCTGAAAAATAATTCAGAATGATAGTAGAGATGATCCAAAATCTTGAAAACAAAATGGATTTACAGATAGACAGACTAGAGACAAGGATTTAGAAGATGAAAGAAATGTTTAACAAGGACCTAGAAAAAATCAAGAAGAGTCAGTCAATAATGAATAATGCAATAAATGAGATCAAAAGCACTCTGGAGGGAATCAACAGTAGGATAACTGAGGCAGAAGATAGGATAAGTAAGGTGGAAGATAGAATGGTGGAAACAAATGAAGCAGACAGGAAAAAAGAAAGAAGAATTAAAAGAAATGAGGACAACCTCAGAGACCTCTGGGACAATGTTAAACACCCCAACATTAGAATCAAAGGAGTCCCAGAAGAAGACACAGAGGGCATGAGAAAACACTTGAGGAGATAATAGTTGAAAACTATTGGGGAAGGAAATAGCCACCCAAGTCCAAGAAACCTAGAGTGTCAAACGGGATAAACCCAAGGCAAAACACCCCAAGACACATATTCATCAAACTGATGAAGATCAAACACAAAGAGCAAATATTTAAAAAGCAATGGAAAAACAACAACACACAAGGGGATCCCCACAAGGATAACAGCTGATCTTTCAATAGAAACTCTTCAGGCCAGAAGGGAATGGCAAGACATAGTAAAAGTGATGAAAGAGAAAAACCTACAACCCAGATTACTATACTCAGCAAGGATCTCATTCAAATATGAAGGAGAAATCAAAAGCTTTACAGACAAGCAAAAGTTTTGAGAATTCAGCACCACCAAAGCAGCTCTTCAACAAATGCTAAAGAATCTTCTCTAGGCAGGAAACACAGAAAAGGTTTATAAACTCAAACCTAAAACAACAAAGTAAATGGCAATGGGATCATACTTATCAATAATTACCTTAAATGTAAATGGGTTGAATGCCCCAACCAAAAGACAAAGACTGGTTGAATGGACACAAAAACAAGACCCCTATATATGCTGTCTACAAGAGACCCATCTCAAACCAAGGGACACATATAGACTGAAAGTGAAGGGCTAGAGAAAGATACTTCATGCAAATGGAGACCAAAAGAAATCAGGAGTAGCAATACTCGTATCAGACAAAATAGACTTTGAAATAAAAACTGTAAAAAGAGACAAAGAAGGACACTACATAATGATCAAAAGATTAACCCAAGAAGTGAGTCAAAGTCACTCAGTCACGTCTGACTCTTTGTGACCCCATGGACTGTATATGGAATTCTCCAGGCCAGAACATTGGAGTGGGTAGCCTTTCCCTTCTCCAGGGGATCTTCTGAACCCAGGGACCAAACCCAGGTCTCCCGCATTGCAGGCGGATTCTTTACCAGCTGAGCCATAAGGGAAGCCTAAGAATACTAGAGTGGGTAGCTTATCCCTTCTTCAGCAGATCTTCTTGACCCAGGAATCAAACTGGGGTCTCCTGCATTGCAGGCGGATTCTTAAGAAGATGTAACAATTATAAATATATATGCACCCAACATAGGAGCATCTCAATACATAAGGCAGATGATAACAAGTATGAAATGGGAAATTAACAGTAACACAAGAATAGTGGGAGATTTTAATACCCACTCATACCTGTGAATAGATCAACTAAACAGAAAATTAGCAAGGAAACATAAACTTTAAATGCTACAATGGACCAGTTAGACCAAATTGATATCTATAGGATATTTCACCCCCAAACAATGAATTTCACCTTTTTCTCAAGTGCAATTGGAACATTATCCAGGATAGATCACATCCTGGGCCACATATCTAGCCTTGGCAAATTAAAAAAAATTGAAATAATTTCAAAGCATCTTTTCTGATCACAATGCAATAACATTAGATGTCAACTACAGGGAAAAAAAAACTATTAAAAATACAAACATATGGAGGCTAAATAACATGCTTTTGAATCACTGACAAATCATGGGAGAAATAAAAAAGGAAATCAAAATATGTATAGAAACAAATGAAAATGAAAACACAACAACCCAAAACCTATGGGATTCAGTAGAAACTGTGCTAAGGGGAAGGTTCATAGCAATACAAGCTTATGTCAAGAAACAAGAGAAAAATCAAATAAATAACCTAACTTTACATCTAAAGCAACTAGAAAAAGAAGAAATGAAGAACCCTAAAGCTAGTGGAAGGAAAGAAATCATAAAAACTAGAGCAGAAATAAATGAAAAAGAAACAAAGTGGACTATAGCAAAAATCAACAAAACTAAAAGCTGGTTTTTTGAGAAGATAAATAAAATAGACAAACCATTAGCCAGACTCATCAAGAAAAAAATGGAGAAGAATCAAGTCAATAAAATTAGAAATGAAAATGGAGAAATCACAACAGACAACACAGAAATACAAAGGATCATAAGAGACTACTATCAGAAACTATATGTCAATAAAATGGACAACTTGGAAGAAATGGACAAATTCTTAGAAAAGTATAACCTTCCAAAACTGAACCAGGAAAAAATAGAAAATCTTAAAAGATCCATCACAAGCACAGAAATCGAAACTGTAATAAAAAAAAATCTTCCAACAAACAAAAGCCCAGAACCAGACAGCTTCACAGGTAAATTCTACCAAAAATTTAGAGAAGAGCTAACACCTATCCTACTCAAACTCTTCCAGAAAATTTCAGAAGAAGGTAAACTCCCAAATTCATTCTATGAGGTCACCATCACCCTAATACCAAAACCAGATAAAGAAGCCACAAAAAAAAGAAAACTACAGGCCAATATCACTGATGAACATAGATACAAAAATCCTCAACAAAATTCTAGCAAACAGAAGCCAACAACATATTAAAAAGATCATATATCATGAACAAGTGGGCTTTATCCTAGGGATGCAAGGATTCTTCAATATCTGCAAATCAATCAATGTGATACACCACACTAAGAAACTGAAAGATAAAAACCATATGATCATCTCAACAGATGCAGAGAAAGCCTTTGACAAAATTCAACACTGATTTATGATAAAAACTCTCCAGAAAGCAGGCATAGAAAGAACATATCTCAACATAATAAAAGCCATATATGATAAACCCACAGCAAACATTATCCTCAATGGCAAAAATTGAAAGCATTTCCCCTAAAGTCAGGAACAAGGCAAGGGTGCCCACTCTCACTACTACTGTTTAACATAGGTTTGGAAGTTTTAGTCACAGAAATCAGAGAAGAAAAAGAAATAAAAGGAATCCAGATTGGAAAAGAAGAAGTAAAACTCTCACCCTTTGCAGATGACATGATCCTCTACATAGAAAACCCTGAAGACACCACCAGAAAATTACTAGAGCTAATCAATGAATATAGTAAAGTTGCAGGATATAAAATTAATATACAGAAATCCCTTGCATTCCTATTCACTAACAATGAGAAAACAAAAAGAGAAATTAAGGAAATAATCCCATTCAACATTGCAGTGAAAGGAATAAAATACTTAGGAATATATGTACCTAAGAAACAAAATACCTATATATAGAAAACTATAAAACATTGAGAAAGAAATCAAAGATGACACAAATAGATGGAGAATTATAGCATGTTCATGGATTGGAAGAATCAATATAGTGAAAATGAGTACCCAAAGCAATCTACAGATTCAGTGCAATCCATATCAAGCTACCAATGGTATTTTTCACAGAACTAGAACATATAATTTCATAATTTGTATGGAAACAATAAACCCCTCAAATAGCCAAAGCAATCTTGAGAAAGAGGAATGGAACTGGAGGTATCAACCTGCCTGACTTCAGACCATACTACAAAGCTACAGTCATCAAGACAGGATGGTACTGGCACAAAGACAGAAATTTAGATCAATGGAACAAAATAGAAAGCCCAGAGATAAATCCATGCACCTATGGACACCTTATTTTTGACAAAGGAGGCAAGAATATACAATGGAGAAAAGACAATCTCTTTAACAAGTGGTGCTGGGAAAACTGGTCAACCACAGTAAAAGAATGAAACTAGAACACTTTCTAATACCATACACAAAAGTAAACTCAAAATGGATTAAAGATCTAAATGTAAGACCAGAAACTATAAACTCCAGAGGAAAACATAGGCAAAACACTGTCTGATATAAATCACAGCAAGATCCTCTATGACCCACCTCCCAGGGTAATGGAAATAAAAGCAAAAATAAGCAAATGGGACCTAATTAAACTTAAAAGCTTTTGCACAATGAAGGAAACTATAAGCAAGGTGAAAAGGGAGCCTTCAGAATGGGAGAAAAATAATAGCAAAGCAACAGACAAAGAATTAATCTCCAAAATATACAAGCAAATCATGCAGCTCAATATCAAAAAAATAAACCACCCAATCAAAAAATGGGCCAAAGAACTAAACAGACATTTCTCCAAAGAAGACATATAGATGGCTAACAAATACATGCAGAGATGCTCAATATCACTCATTATCAGAGAAATGCAAATCAAAACCACAATGAGGTACCATCTCATGCCAGTCAGAATGGCTATCAAAAAGTCTACAAACAATAAATGCTGGATAGGGTGTGGAGAAAAGGGAACCCTCTTAAACATACAGCCACTATGGAGAATAGTGTGGAGATTCCTTAAAAAACTGGAAATAGAACTGCCATACAACCCAGCAATCCCACTGCTTTGCATATACACTGAGGAAACCAGAATTGAAAGAGACATATGTACCCCAATGTTCATCGCAGCACTGTTTACAATAGCTAGGACAAGGAAGCAACCTAGATATCCATCAGCAGACGAAGGGATAAGAAAGTTGTGGTACATATACACAATGGAATATTACTCAGCTATTAAAAATAACACATTTGAATCAGTTCTAATGAGGTGGATGAAACTGGAGCCTATTATACGGAGTGAAGTAAGTCAGAAAGAAAAACACCAATACAGTATATTAATGCATATATATGGAATTTAGAAAGATTGTAACAATGACCCTATATGCAAGACAGCAAAAGAGACACAGATATCAAGAACAGCCTTTTGAACTCTGTGGGAGAAGGTGAGGGTGGGATGATTTGAGAGAATAGCATAGAAACATGTATATTACCATATGTAAAATAAATGATCTGACCAAGTTCGAAGCATGAAACAGGGCACTCAAAGCCGGTGCACTGGGACAACCCAGAGGGATGGGATGGGGAGGGAGGTGGGAGGGGGGTTCAGGATGGGAGACACATGTACAACCGTGGCTGATTCATGTCAATGTATGGCAAAAATCACCACAATATTGTAAAGCAATTGGCCTCCAATTAAAATAAATAAATTAAAAAAGATCAGTAACTCAGAAAACATACTTCTTAACAAAATATTTAAAGGATTTCCTCTGAGAGAAACAATAAAAAATGTCTGCCATGAAGCACGTCTCAAGACAGATTTATAACTGTACTGGATTTGAAAGACTTTGAACTGTACTAGAGATGGAGCAGATGTTGACCAGGAGAGCCTCAAAACTGTGATGGAAGTTTAACACACCAGAAAACAAAGAGGAAGATTACTTAGGAGAGTATCAGACTACAGTGCACCTCAGAGTCATTTACGCCGATCAGGAAACCAGATTAAAATCTGTTCATTAGCAGAGTCATGGGCAAGGCAGAAATGGATTGACTCTGAAAGTCGCTCACTCATGTCCAACTCTTTGCAACCCTATGGAATTCTCCAGGTCAGAATACTGGAGTGGGTAGCCTTTCCCTTCTCCAGGGGATCGTCCCAACCCAGGGATCAAACCCAGGTCTCCACCCACATGGCAAGTGGATTCTTCACCAGCTGAGCCACCAGGGAAGCCCATGAAACTATAAATAGAATTGTAGTAACTAGAAACTACAGTATAATATATAAGAAATAATAGAGAAATAAGCCATAATGACTCATTTGAAAAGCCCCTGATGCTGGGAAAGACTGAAGGCAGGAGGAGAAGGGGACAACAGAGGTTGAGATGGTTGGATGGCATCACCAAGTCAACGGACATGAGTTTGAGTAAACTCCGGGAGTTGGTGATGGATGGATAGGGAGGCCTGGCGTGCTGCAGTCCATGGGTCAAAAAGAGTTGGACATGACTGAGCGACTGAACTGAACTGAAGCCATAATGTAATAGCTGTTACAAAAATGATAACTGGAGGAAAAAAAAGTGGCATCAAAACAGGTCATTTAAAAGACACACATTTGAAAGGATAGGCAAAAGTTGACACTCACAGAAGAAAAGATGCAATGCAAGAATACTGAGACGGTCTAGTAATTTAATGTAACACTTTAATCAGTTACTGGAGAAAATTCTAAACAAAACGAGGACCTTACAGACTAGGACAAAATATTTGCAAACAATGTGACCAACAAAGGCTTAATTCCCAAAATATACAAACATCTCATACATCTCAATATTAAAAAAAAAAAAAAAACAAGCAATACAATCAGAAAATGGGCAGAAGATCTAATAGACATTTCTCCCAAGAAGACATACAGATGGCTAATAGGCACATGAAAAGATGTTCAACATCGCTAATTACTACAGATATGCAGATCAAAATTACCATGAGGCATCACACATCATGCCAGTGAGAATGGCCATTATCAAAAACCCCACAAACAACAAATACTGGAGAGGATGTGGAGAAAAGGGATCCCTCCTACACTGTTGGAAATGTAAATTAGTGCAGCCACTCTTGAAAACGGTATAGAGGTTCCTTTAAAAACTAAATATAGAACTACTATATGACCCAGCAATCCCACTCCTAGGCATATATCCAGAAAGGAGGAAAACTAATTTGAAAAGGGCTGTATGTGTATGACTGAATCACTTTGATGTTTACCTGAAACTAACACAATATTGTAAATCAACCATACTTCAATAAAAATTCATCTCAGTAGATGGATTTTTTTTAGTACATGATTTTAAAAAGCATTTTGAGAGTGACATTAGCCAGATGGCTGACTAGGACAACATCCACTTTTCACACCACAGAGCAACAGTAATTTGGCAGCAATCCATGGACACTAGTGCCTTTGTGGGATCCAGTAAGGAACCTGTGAACCTTAGTGGAGCTCAAGACCAAGAAAGGCCACTTTGCTGTGTGCACTCAGGTGGCAAGCTTGCCAACTGTGGTCCTTGCTGCAGACCTGGACTTGCTCTGCCAACAGTATGTCCGCCAAGCGTCTGGGAGGAGCCACACCTCTCTGCTGCGGGGAGCAGGCCCTCCGGCCTTGGCCTGGCTGTGGACACTGTGTCAGCCTGTTGTTTGGCTCCAGCCCCTTTCACATGAAGAGCAGGTCTGATCCTGCTATGACTCTGCTGGGAGTCATGCCGCCCATACCTGCAGCAGCAGCCGTATGATCTGGCTCTAGCCACGTGCAGCTACAGTCCCAGAGCGAATCCAAACATCTCGATACCCAACCAGAGAAGGTCTTCACCTGCCAAACCACACCCACTCCTGTGAGAACTTAGCACACCACGGATGTGGCTTCATAAATCAGTCAGGAAAAGGATGGTTCTTTTAGTAGATGGAACTGGAAAAAAAAGACCTCATAATATGGAGAAAAACAATATGGGATCCCTATAATATGTCACATACTAAAATGACTTCTCATGGAGTAAAGTTCAAAACATGAAAAGCAAAAATATAAAATTAATAGAAGTCAATGTAAAAGATACCTTTATACCTTTTCTAAGGCCCCTAAACCTAAATCATAATAGAATAATTAATGTATTTCACTGTATCAAAAACAAAGATTTCTGATCAACTGGATGACAGAGATGTAGTTAATGGCATAGGTGGCTGAAAATACTGGCAACACTTAAAATCAGTAAGATAAATATCTAGACTATGTAAGGAACCTCTGGCACATCAACACAAATAGATAATATATCAAACCCCTCCTTAGAATGGAATGCCTAAATTACTAAAAAGGTATATGGATAAAATATATATATGAAGGGAAATTGTTTAAAGAGGATGACAATTAGAGAAATACAGTTTGGAATAATGAAATGCCACTTTATGCTCAACTGATTCGGACAGATTAGGAAGCCTGGTAGCATCAAGCGTTAGTGAGTGGTTGAGCGATGGGCGCCTTCACATACCGCCACTCAAAGTGCAAACTAGCACCGCTGCTTTGGGACAGCGGAGTCAAACTTCAGGAAAGCAAATTATACCCTAGCCCTGCAATCTCACTTTTGTGGGTATTCAACCTGCAGACATGGAAAAGGCATGTGGTTACAAATAATTGGATCCTATTGTGCAAGGGAACTGGATGATCAGAGCACTAGAATGAGACGTATAAGTGAGAAACAATGGCTCAGACATACTTCTAACCACTGAATAGTGCTTAAAAAACTATGGCTGTTGAAAAGAAAAAAGCAAGAGATCTACAGTAGCACATTATTTATGCAAATTTAAACTACTTCCATAAAAAAAGACATGACATTTTTTTCAAACTTCAAATTTATCTAAAAAAAAAAGAAAAGACACATTAAACCCATTAGAGTGAACGCCTGTAGCTGAGTAGCAAAGAAGTGGGAAAAGGATAGGGATGAATGCAATAATGTAGAAATAAGAGAGGGAACTTGAATAAACTAGTGACGATAACACACCACAATGTTTGTAGTATAATTAGTTCAATTCTATCTCCCTTTGTTTCACTCACAAGAAAGAAAAAGCAAGGTCAGAAGTATACACATTCACAATTCATTCAACGAAAAGTCACTCAGTATTGAATTTTTATCTTTCTATTTGAGTACAGAACAACACTGACCATTTAAGCTTACTGTTTTATGTAAAATTTTTAAATTAAAATTAAAAAAATCTAGTGATAGGTAGAAAATTCAGTGATATCTCTGAATTCACATCAGTTTATTATGCTGCTATTTAAACTTTTTTTAATTAAAATTTAAGAAAATAAGTTGCTAAAATTAAGTGAGCCAGAAATGAAATTTTGTAATACTCTTACCTGAATGTGACTCTGCTCTATATTCCCTTTGGAAAACAAATTTATAAATTCTTCTACAAGTTTAGAGTCTTTGTTCCTCCAGAATATTTTAAGCTTGTTAGATTTTCATTCACTTCTAAACAAATTAGCAAATTACCTTGAAAAATTAAAATCAGAAAACAATGTAAACCTTTTTCATAGGTAAAATATTCTCAATATAAAAATCAATCATTTAAACTATTTTTAAGTGTACAGTCTGTTTTCCATGAGTCTGTTTTATAACTAATTTCATTTGTGTCATTTTTTAATATTCCAAATATATCTGATATCACACGGTATTTGTTTTTGTCTGTTTGACTTCCTTCACTCCATACTGCAGTGGCTGGCCATTCCCTTCTCCGGTGGACCACATTCTGTCAGCCCACTCCACCATGACCCTTCCGCCTTGGGCGGCCCCACGCGGCATGGCTCAGTTCCATTGAGCTGGACAACGCTGTGGTCCGTGTGACCCGGCTGGCCAGTAGGGTTCTAGTCTGTCTGCCCTCTGATGCCCCTTCGCAACACTTACCCCCCTGCTTGGGTTTCTCCTACCTCTGACGTGGGGTACCTCTTCACGGCTGCTCCAGCGAAGTGCAGCCGCTGCTCCTTACCTTGGACGGCGGGTATCTCCTCACAGCCGTCCCTCCTGACCTTGACCGTGGAGTGGCTCCTCTCGGCCCTCCTGCGCCCGCGCAGCCGCCGCTCGTCGGGCGTGGGGTAGCTCCTCTCTGCCTCCGTCCCTGACCTCCAGCGAGGTAGCTCCTCTCGGCCGCGCTTCTGGGTTTCTCTTACCTTGGACGCGGGGTCTCTCTTCTCAGCTGCTCCGGCAAAGTGCAGCTACCGCCCTGACCTCGGACGCAGGGTAGCTCCTCTCGGCCGCCGCCCCGACCTCCGGCCGGGGTAGGTCCTCCCATCTGCCGCCCCCGACCTCAAACTACTATATATAAAATAGATAAATAACCATGCTCTACTGTATAGCACAGGGAACTATATTCAGTATCTTAGACTAAAATGGAAAAGAGTATGGACAAGCATATATATACACACACACCTACATATAACTGAATCACTTTGCTATACACCAGAAACTAATCATTGTAAATCAACACTGATTAAACAGTTTAAATCAAATTTTAAAGTGTTATACATAGATATGTATACTATACAAACTTATGTATTCATAAATTCTATATGTAATTCACCTTTCTATACACATAGTCAGTTAACATTTGTTTCCCTCACTAGATTTTGAGTTGATGAAATGACAATCAGTTTACCCTTGTAAACCTAACAACACTGTGCCTGGACATAATAAATACTAAAGCTTTAACTGAAGGAATAAATAAATGGAAAACAACATAAGCTGTTTTTCTGTCCAAAGTCTTAAATATAGAATTTACTGTTCATACAAATACTCTCTGGGTGATTACTGAAAAAGTGATTTTACATACGTACCTGTTGCAAAAATAGCATGATTTCCTAACATACCCATTATCCTGGGGTTTATTCTAGACTTTCCATCTTATCTATAACTTCTCTCTCCAACAGTGAGGAACTTGGCTTTCAGTCTTCATCAATGTTCATAACCATTTCTGACACTGAGAGACTTCTTAGAATTAAGACAGTGAGGACACTGTAACTGGATATACTTAAGTAGAGGCCAAATGATCATCTTTCAAATATTAAGTTGTGAAAGTAATTCTTCATGGAGAACAATTATATGTTATTTATGATTTGTTACAAGTCATGCTCTAAAATCTAGGGCTGTTTAAAGTGATATATTCTACAAAATGGAGGAGGATGAAGTAGGATAAAATGTTATCCTCCCCCACATCTCACGTTCAGGTTTCACATTTATCAAATTAGTAATATTTGATATCAACAAATTAGTGTTGATGGAGTGTGTCAATACACATAAATGTTTATATAAAGACTTTATATATATATATATATCTGTGTATAAAATATGTAAATCTGTATATCACTGAGAGACACAGGAATGTGACAATGAAAATACTTTGCCTATATCTTGGGTCCACAATTACTATATACTGAGCTCCTGTGGGTTAAAGATTAAATTCTTAAATGCAAAAATTTAAATACCTACTCACAGTTTTTCACTAAACCAGTAGTCTATCAATATATGCATGTTTTGAAATGGTATACTAATTCTGGATTTTGGAAGAAAATCTAAATACATGAGTATTATTTTATTTAGTTTTATTTCATTTCTGTTTTGAATTGAAATTGAAAGGAACCAAAATTTTATTAATAATACTTAGAAATATTAGAAGCTGATAAAAATATTAAAAAAATAAATAAAAGAAACCTTCACATAAAAAGAGGCATTTGATTAGATAATAAACAGTCATGAAAATCCATCCATCTCAGAGCCAAAAGAGAAAGTGTGGCAACAATAAAGATATTAGACTACTAACTCAATTAATACTTACAAGATTTTTTCCTCTTATTCTTTTCAATGTTCCTTTAAAAATTAATACTAATTAAACTTGATATTAATAACATTCCCACACAGAATAAATTCTTTGAATTTACAAATAATATCTTTTTTAGGTCAGTTAAAAGCTAACAGTATGATTTGTACTCTTACTAGGTTTAATAAATATTATATAAAGGCTTTGTTCTGATCTCTCCAATGAAGTTTCAGTTTTAATATAAAAAACTACAGCAAGGTTTTTTTCTAAATTCATTTCCTCTATCTGGAAGTGTAACAACGGTATGGAGGTGACTTTTTTCTACATAGTATCATAAAGAATAGGTTTGCAAATAGTTGACACAAATAATTAAGACATAATCAAAGCATGCGGAGGAAAGATTTCATTTAATTGCTTTTATACCCCACCAGAAGGCATTACAGGGACATGAATGAATTGAAGCAAGGTAGAATTTCGACAGACAGCTCCTTTCTTAACATCAGCAATGGTGGCTATGATCTTAAAGAGTTTCAAATGTGTTCCAGATGGTAAAGAAGAGTTCTGAAAATAAACCAAGTTACTATATTTTTCATTTAATTGAACCTCTAATATACACATAAGCATTTCTTTCAGTTTTGTATATTTCTCATCATGAGAGTAAATTTTATACCAATTGCACAGCATTTTTCAAAATATTATCTGGAGCTTTTGGTTTTCAAAATCAATGATCTTTGTCTCAATACTATAAAGTTTATTTTAGCTTAACATTGACAAAAACTTCCTCCTTAAGCAAAATTTAGTTGGGTTCCCCTAAGCCTTCTTTTCAACTAGGCTTCAGGCTTGGCCCTGTCCTTGGTCTGCCTTCAGCAAGAAGACTGTTAGGCTTATTTAGCAGGAGTCCTCCACACTGATGCCACCTCTTAGTAATGTCACATCCACTTACTCATTTACTCTGCTCACTGGCAATAAATCCCAACTGTTTCTGCTATATTTGGAGTTGAGTTCAACCTTCCTTCCCTATAACAATAGTTTCAAATAGTTTTTATTACCATTTTAAACAAATGTCAGAATAATTCTTTTAAACAACATTGTAAAGCTGGGTATTATGGACTATGACCTTGTAATGGGATATATGTGCTTGGTCACTCATTTGTGTCTGACTCTCTGTGGACCCATGAACTGTAGCCCACCAGGCTACTCTGTCCATGGAATTTTCCAGGCAAGTATACAAGGGTGGGTTGCCATTTCGTTCAGGGATATACACTAGAGATTAAAATCATGGACTTTATATACAGTCCAGTTTTATGGGTTCTCCCTTCTTTGCTTCTAATGTACTCTACAATCTTGAACAATTTAAATGAGTGTCTGTCCTTGATCCTTGATGAATACATGCTCTAAATGGATAGACTTAACCTATGAAACCATAAGAACACAAGAGTCGTTCATACATAGTTCTACCACTCTGACCCATGCCCAAACCGAAAGGTCTGGGAATCCTGTCCTCCTAAGATAGGAATTACGCTTGTGCTTCGCAAAACTGAGAATGTTGACTACGAGCACACAGCCTGTAGCTTTTCATCTGCTACTCAGTCACCTGACTGGCTGTCAGGAAAGTGAGAGGAGGGTAGAAAGATATGGGAGAGAGAACAGTCACAATGCTTTTTCTCTTCCCAGTCTGTGGGTTCAGAGAGAGCAGTCTATGTCTCAGTAAAACTCTTGGTTGTGGGTTTCTGCCATTCAGTTAAAGCAATGATAGGCTTCAAAGTGTTGGGCAGCTGCATGCACCAGGATTTCACTCAAGAAGCTGTTAATACCCTAATTCACTGGCCCAGTGATTCAGCCATTTTTGTTGAAAATTCAAATTCTATAAATTCAAGTTACCACCATACTCTCTTGCTTTTTTTTAAATCAATGATCCATCGGATATTGGCAATTTGATCTCTGGTTCCTCTGCCTTTTCTAAATCCAGCTTAAACATCTGGAAGTTTATGGTTCATGTACTGCTGAAGCCTGGCTTGGAGAATTTTGAACATTACTTTACTGGCGTGTGAGATGAGTGCAATTGTGTGGTAGTCTGAGCACTCTTTGGCATTGCCTTTCTTTGGGATTGGAATGAAACTGACATTTTCCAGTCCTGTGGCCACTGCTGAGTTTTCCAAATTTATTGGCATACTGAGTGCAGCACTTTAACAGCATCATCTTTTAGGATTTGAAATAGCTCACTTGGAATCACCTCCTCTAGATTTGTTCATAGCGATGCTTCCTAAGGCCCTCTTGACTTCACATTCCAGGATGTCTGACTCTAGGTGAGTGATCATACCGTCATGATTATCTGGGTCGTGAAGATCTTTTTTGTATAGTTCTTCTGTGTATTCTTGCCACTTCTTCCTAATATCTTCTGCTTCTGTTAGGGCCATACTATTTCTGTCCTTTATTGAGCCCATATTTTCATGAAATGTTCCCTTGGTATCTCTATTTTTCCTGAAGAGATCTCCAGTCTTTCCTATTCTATTGTTTTCCTCTATTTCTTTGCATTGATCACTGAGGAAGGCTTTCTTATCCCTCCTTGATATTCTTTGGAATTCTGCATGCAAATGGTATATCTTTCCTTTTCTCCTTTGCCTTTTGCTTCTCTTCTTTTCATAGCTGTTTGTAAGGCTTCCTCAGACAACCATTTTGCCTTTTTTTTTCTTGGGGATGGTCTTAATCACAGCCTCCTGTACAATATCACGAACCTCCATCCATAGTTCATCAGGCACTCTGTCGATCAGATCTAATCCCTTGAATCTATTTGTCACTTCCACTGTATAGTCGTAAGGGATTTGATTTAGGTCATATATGAACGATCTAATGGTTTCCCCTACTTTCTTCAATTTAAGTCTGAATTTGGCAATAAGGAGTTCATTATCTGAGCCACAGTCAGCTCCTGGTCTTGTTTTTGCTGACTGTATAGAGCTTCTCCTTCCTTGGCTGCAAAGAATATAATCAATCTGATTTGGGTGTTGACCATATGGTGATGTCCAAGTGCAGAGCCTTCTCTTGTGTTGTTGGAAGATCAAATTGCCAACACTTGTTGGATCACTGAAAAAGCAGGAGTGTTCCAAAAAAACATCTACTTCTGCTTTATTGACTATGCCAAAGCCTTTGACTATGTAGAGCACAACAAACTGGAAAATTCTTAAAGAGATGGGAATACCAGACCACCTGACCTGCCTCCTGAGAAATCTGTATGCAGGTCAAGAAGCAACAGTGAGAACTGGACATGGAACAATAGACTGGCTCCAGATTGGGAAAGGAGTACGACAAGGCTGAATATTGTCACCTTGCTTATTTAACTTACGTGCAGAGTACATCATGAGAAACACTGGGCTGGATGAACACAAGCTGGAATCAAGATTGCTGGGAGAAATACAAATAACCTCAGACATGCAGATGACACCATCCTTACAGCAGAAAGCAAAGAACTAAACAGCCTCTTGATGAAAGTGAAAGAGGAGAGTGAAAAAGTTGTCTTAAAACTCAATAGTCAGAAAACTAAGATCATGGCATGTGGTCCCATCACTTCATGTAACAGTGGAAACAGTGACAGACTTTCTTTTTTCTTTTTTCTTTTTCTGGGCTCCAAAATCACTGTAGATGGTGACTGCAGCCATGAAATTAAAAAGATGCTTACTCCTTGGAAGGAAAGTTATGACCAACCTAGACAGCATGTTAAAAATCAGAGACATCACTTTACCAACAAAGGTCCATCTAGTCAAGGCTATGATTTTTCCAGTAGTCATGTATAGGTGTGAGAGTTGGAGTATAAAGAAAGCTGAGCGCCGAAGAACTGATGCTTTTGAACTGTGGTATTGGAGAAGACTCTTGAGAGTCCCAAGGAGATCCAACCAGTCCATCCTAAAGGAGATCAGTTCTGGGTGTTCATTGGAAGGACTGATGTTGAAGCTGAAACTCCAATACTTTGGCCACCTGATGGGAAGAACTGATTCATTGGAAAAGACCCTGATGCTGGGAAAGACTGAAGGTAGGAGGATAAGGGGATGATAGAGATGGTTGGATGGCATCACTGACTCAATGGACTTGAGTTTGAGTAAACTCCGGGACTTGGTGATGGACAGGGAGGCCTGGTGTGCTGCAGTCCACAGGGTCACAGAGTCAGGACACAACTGAGCGAATGAACTGACTGAACTGAATGCCCACACTGTATTTAAAAAGTCATTTTATTTGCCACTGCAGTGCTCATTTACCTACAGAAGAACAAAATATATTGAGAACTGTTTTCTAAATCAGAAAACAAAATCACATGATTCCCTTGCCCTGGGAATCTAATTGTTATAATCAACTAGTGTCTAGGAACCTTCAAGTGAATATATTCGTTCTGTACCTGAAATCATTGCCCCGTGCAAAAAGTTAGCCACGAATATACAGAGGGGGGGAATATATTCCTCAAACCATGCCCCCCAAAAGTATTTCATGTTCTTTTTGACGAAAAAATAAGAATTTTTGCCTCTCAATAAACACTAAGGTATCAAATGGTTACATTTAGATTACTGTCTTCTCCTGTTGATCTCTAATCTCCTGGATCAGCTAGCTCTATGATACATTTTGGAACTAAATGTTTAGGACACTAACAATTTGACTTCAATTAGAGATTGTGACAAACAGAAAATGAAATGCTGGAGATACTCTTACCAACTGAATAAGCTTCACTATTTTTTTAAATGTATTTTCTTTACATTATAGTGTTGGTTTTGCCATACATTGACATGAATCAGCCATTTTTATGAACAAAAAAATTACTCTTCTACTACCTTATGAGCAGAGCATATTTATAAAGTTGATATTCTAATTTATATAAGAAAACAGACCTCACATTAACCTTTGGTTTAGGCAGTCCAGATCTGTCTTTAGAAGCACCATTTTTAGACTAACCATAGCAAAAAATGTATTCAAAAGACCAGAGAAATACTCTCTTGAGCCTTTTTCAGCTTCCTTACAGCATTAATATGATCTCTAGTAAGTTTTTAAGGTATGAGTGAATCATAATAAAAATCAAAAGAATTATTGGATTTCTAGAGGTTGTTAGATATTCATTCTCATAAGGGTGCCCTGACTACTCGTTATCTGACCTCTAAGAAGGGATGAGACTTGCCTTAATTTTGGAGACAACCAAAGCCTTCCAACAGCTGTAGATCCTTTGCTTTTGCCCACTAATCCTGGCCTAATTTGAGCTATTCAGAGTCTGTAGTTGAAACTGACGTTGCTGCTCAATGTTAAGGGCCATCCTGCCATCCTAAGAAGCATCACATCTTATCCAACAGCTCTACTGAAATACTATTCCTGCTCCTACTTCTCCCAGGAGATGTCTGGCTGTACCTATCATTAATCAGCAAAAAGGTTTCATATATGTCACCTTATGGAGAGCTCACTGCCTTTCCAAGTCCTGCTTGGTTGTTGGATCATTCATGAATTGTGCTGTCCAATTCAGGAGCCACAAACCACATATGGCTATTTAGATTTAAACTAATTAAAAGTAAATAAAATAAAAAGTCTAGATTCTCAGATACAATAACCACATTTCAAGAGCTCAACAGCTGCATATGGCTCATAGCTTGCACACTGGAGAGCACAGACTTAGAACACTTCCATTATCAGGGGAGTGCTGTGGAAGTCAAGCCATAACCGCCATGAACAACATGGTTTGGGAGAAGGAAAATTTAAGTGGATCCAATACAGACTGAATCTATTCACTGGACACCCCTTTACCAGTAGCTACAAGATCCAGGTTAAAAACAAAACAGCCACAACTATTTGTGTATGGACTGAGGTATTCATTGATTTCCCTTATAGCATCAAATAATAAGCATCACAGTTCTCAGCTCTGGCTGCACAGTATAATCACCTATGGAGAATCTGGTTTAATTAGTCTGCACCTGAGGCAGAGAATTAGTGGCTTTTAAAGTACATTAGGTGAATCCTATTTTGTAGACAAGCTTGGAAAGCACTGATTTAGCACTTCTATCAGCTCATCTAATCAAATGATCACATAATTAATGAATAAATTATATTCACTGTTATCTGGATAGTCCACAGAAACAAACTGATAGGCTAGATTGGGTCCAGCAATCACCATTCATGGCGGCAGGATGCTATGCTGAACTTATATTGGAAAAATAATTTTGCATTGCTCACATTCCAATTTTTGGCAGCTTGCAACAATTCTCCTATTCATTTCTGCATATATTTTCTCCAAAACCCTCATAAAATTATTAATACATATAATTTCTATGTTACCTCTTGGATCTTTCTCAGTTTCAGAGAATAATCAGTAATTAGTGAAGAATTACTCCATTTATCTTCTCTTGATTGATACTTTATGCTCAGTTCATGATTTCTTCTTGCCATATAAGTTGTGCAATTTTTACTAGAGTATAAAATATAAATAATATCTTTATAGTTAAGAGTTATGGAAGATAGCCATTATTTCATTAATTTTATTCAACTTTATATTGTTTTTGTAGAAATCCAATTTTCCTTATTAAATACTGATACAAAACAGAACTCCAAAATACTTAGGTCAATGCTACTCATTCTTCAAATTCTTGCTGGAGAAATACAGTAACATTTAAGGCACAAAAAGATTAAACAGAAGTTTAAATACCTATGTCAGTAGTAATCCAGACTGGATTTAAGGTAATTTCATCCAATAATATTTATACTTTCCAGGGCACAGTAAAAAAAGGTTTAAAAATACTATCTTAATTATTATTCAAGTTGCTAATATCATTGATTATTACTTGTAATATTATATGTATAATATTATGCATTATTATAGTAAGATTGCTATTAACAATGTTATTAACTTTTGTTGGCAAGAAGCACGTTTTTAAAATTCTATCACTTGTATTTTGTGCCATTACAAACTCCACAGAATATACTACAACACATATCAATTAGGTTATTACCATGAAAGTCAAAGTTGCTCAGTCATATACAGTCCATGGAATTCTCCAGCCAGAACACTGGAATGGGTAGCCTTTCCCTTCTCCAGGGGAT
Source organism: Antilocapra americana (assembly GCA_007570785.1). Classification (NCBI taxonomy): domain Eukaryota; kingdom Metazoa; phylum Chordata; class Mammalia; order Artiodactyla; family Antilocapridae; genus Antilocapra; species Antilocapra americana. The sequence continues at coordinate 845,902 of ML663471.1, read as the reverse complement.
CTTCCCAATCCAGGAATCAAATCCAGGTCTCCTGCATTGCAGGTGGATTCTTTACAAGCTGTCACAAGGCATTTACTTTTACTTCCTCTCCTTTTTGAACTTGGTTGAGCAGTGTTCAAACATGACTATTTCGAATTAGGGGAATTTTTTCATTATTTGATATTTAAAGGACACTGTAACTTTTCCAAAATTAGAAAAAAGAAAATTCACTAAAACTCACCTGCTGTTGATCAAGGTCCTCCATGATCTGGGCCTACCCTGTTAATTCAGGGTCTTTCTTACTATTGTTCAATAAACACCATTCATTCAAGGTAATGTTATTTTCATAAGGCTTCCACTCCTGCAACTGCATTGCTGTTTCCATGAGTTTGTTCACGTTATTTATTTTGCCCCAAATTAATTTATTTTCAAAAGTATCAGGCAGTAGTATATGGCACTTTAAAGGAAAATTGTTGTGTGATTAAAAAAATAGTTCTATTGAATTTGATTGTAATTGATATAATTTTTATTATATGTGACATCATGAAAAATAGAACACTGTATATGAAATTAACAATGGAAATAGAAAAGGAGTACATAAACTTACCTATATTTCTATAGAAATGGTTCTCCAATTTTAGTCTGCATCAGAACACCCAGAGAACTTGTTAAACAAATTAAGGGACTTGAACCCCACAGCTTTTATTTCAGTAGGTCTGGAGTGAGGTCCAAGGATTTGCATTTCTAAAAAAGTTTCTAGTTAATGCCCAGGCTGCTAGTCCAGGAACCACACTCTGAGAAGCATTTATACAGGAATCAAAAAGTTTAAGTTCACTAGAATATTGTTTTTTGGAATACATAAAGTGTATATGCTTAACATATCTATGGTTCTTCAAAAAATCAGCCAGTTTTAAATGAGAAGTGAATGTCTGAGCTGCAAAAGAAACGAACCAAAAGAAATCAGCATCAGGAAAGAAATAGTGACAATTCCTTTTAAGTGAAAGACTCAACTCTGAGCTGATAGAGGCAAGACAGGATTATGAAATATCTATTACGTCCAGTGATGCTTGCTGCAACACTGTTATAAACAGTGTTTGGAAACAACCAAAGTTCCCATTTAACAGGCCTCGTTAAGTAATATATCATTACTTTTACCTTTATAGATAGATTTTCTAGTTGTAGCAATCACAGTGGGCAGTCTCTCTTCATGCTCAATTTTCTTTTTTTTTAAGATTGATTTTTTTTGATGCCCTAAAAAAATAAGGATGGTGTTATAACCTAGAAATAACCTCATTTAAACTTTGAAAAAATTGAAATAAATCTTACTAATCTACTTCTAACGTATAGCTTCTGTATATTTTTTTTCAATATTTTAGATAAAGCAGCTTTTACTAACACAAATATTGTCTAATTTTTCCTTGGTGGGTATTTGACCACCTGCCAGTGCAGGAGACATAAGAGATGAAAGTTCAATCCCTGGGTCAGAAAGATCTCCTGGAGGAGGGCACGGCAACCCACTCCAACATTCTTGCCTAGATGTACAAGTCAGGTTTAGAAAGGCAGAGGAATCAGAGATCAAATTGCCAACATTCATTGGATCATAGAGAAAGCAAAGGAATTATAGAAAAACATCCACTTCTGTTTCCTTGACTACACCAAAGCCTTTGACCGTGTGGATCATAACAAACTGTGGAAAATTCTTAAAGAGATGGGAATACCAGACCACCTTACCTGTCTCCTGAGAAACCTATATGTGGGTCAAGAAGCAAGTTAGAACCTTACATGGAACAATGGGTTGGTTCCAAATTGGGAAAGGAGTATGTCAAGCCTGTATATTGTTACTCTGCTTATTTAACTTATATGCAGAGTACATCATGAGAAATACTGGGCTAGATGACTCATAAGCTAGAACCAAGACTGCCAGTAGAAATATCAACAACCTCGGATATGCAGATGATAATCACTTCAATGGCTAAAAGTGAAGAGGAACTAAAGAGGCTCTTGATGAGGGCGAAAGATGAGAGTTAAAAAAAAAAAACTGGCTCAAAGCACAACATTAAAAAAACTAAGGTCATAGCATCCAGTCCCATCACTTCATGGCAAATAGAAGTGGGAAAAGTGGAAGCAGTGACAGATTTTATTTTCTTGGGCTCCAGAATCACTGCAGACAGTGACTGCAGCCATGAAATTAAAAGATGCTTGCTCCTTGGAAGGAAAGCTATGACAAATTCAGATGGCATATTAAAAAGTAGAGAGACATGACTTTGTTGACAAGCTATGGTTTTTCAAGTACTCATGTATGGATGTGAGAGTTGGACCATAAAGAAGGCTGAGTGCCAAAGAAATGATGCTTTTGAACTGTGGTGCTGGAGAAGACTCTTGAGAGTTCTTTGGACTGCAAGAAGATCAAACCAGTCAATCCTAAAGGAAATCAACCCTGAATATTCTTGGAAGGACTGATGGTGATGCTCCAATACTTTGGCTCCAATATATCACCTCATCTGATGTGAAGAGCTGACTCATTGGAAAAGATCCTGATGCTGGGAAAGAATGAAGGCAAAAGAAGAGGGCAGCAGAGGATGAGATAGTTAGATAGCATCACCAACAATGGATATGAACTTGAGCAAACTCTGGGAGATAGTGAAGGACAGGGAAGCCTAGTGCGCTGCAATCCATGGGGTTGCAGAGTCAGACATGACTCAGTGACCGAATAACAACAAACATAAACAGTAAGAGTGTGAATCAAGAAAAAAATAATAAAAGACTGTAATGTTAAAGAGGTTTTTTTAATAGTAGGTCAGTAAAAAAAATTTAAGCAAATAAATAAATAAATTCTCAAGTAAAGTTTTTCTCTATGAAACAGCATATCTTCATTTTCTAAAAAAGAAGTTTGTATTCCTACAGTGAAAAATCTAGTGCTAGAATGGAAGGAAAGTGAGTTTCTCAGTAATGTCCAACTCTTTGTGACCCCATGGAGTATACAGTCCATGGAATTCTCCAGACCAGAATACTGGAGTGGGTAGCCTTTCCCTTCTCCAGGGGATCTTCCCAACCCAGGGATTGAACTCAGGTCTCCTGCACTGCAAGCAGATTTTTTTTTTTTTAACCAACTGAGCCCCAAGGGAAGCCTAAGAATACTGGAATGGGTAGCCTATCCCTTCTCCAGGGGATTTTCCCGACCCAGGAATTAAACCAGAGTCTCCTGTATTGCAGGTGGATTCTTTACCAACTGAGCTACGAGGAAGCCCACAATGGAAGGAGAGATACTTTAAAAAACACTGTTTCAAAAATACATATTTTGAGCACTGTTTAAAAACAAAACTATGTAATAATGAAAACAGTTTCAAAATGGTCACTTGGAGAAAAATAAAAGGCAGAATATGGCACATTTAGATGCTGCTCTCAAAGTCAGTAGAAAAAAATTGCATTAATGTTCTTAGTTTCTACAATATATATCTTGCATGATTATAAATACCACTGGAGTAATGAATAAGAAATAGGGTCTGCAAATTAGTTCTCAGACATGAATGGATTAGACAGTTGGAAGATGGTAATGGAGGAATAAAAATGAACATATTATTTATCATCTTTCCCACTTACCCACATGTCGAGTCTTTCTATTGACTCTGCTTAGTGAAAGAAAGTGAATTCGCTGTCGTGTTCGACTCTGCAACTCCATGGACTGTAGACTACCAGGCTTCTCCGTCCATGGAATTTTCCAGGCAGGAGTACTGGAGTGGATTGCCATTTCCTTCTCCAGGGGATCTTTCTGACCCAGGGATCAAACCCAGGTCTCCTGCACTGCAGGCAGATGGTTTACCATCTGAGCCACCAGGGAAGCCCATTGACCCTGCTTGGGACTGACAAAAAGAGGAATATTTAAACATAAGGAAGAGGATTATAAGATGCATTTATCTCAGTCATCTGCAGGATGTATAACAGTGTCCAAAATAGGAATGTTAAAAAAAATAATGGAGTTCCAATTTAGTAGAGGTGGGCAAGAGAGCCATGCTAGAGACACCACTCATCCACTAAGAATGCATATATGTCAGCTGAGCTTACTTTAGCATTTATTTTCACTTATTTTTGTTAAACTGGTTATATGACTAAGGCTAGTACAATCTGGTAATTTCCATATAATCAAGCCTTTATTCATTAAAAACATCACATTGTACAATAAAAATATTATGAATTACCTGAATGCTCTTTATTCAGTGAAGGAAAATTGACGCCTTTATAAACACTTGGCCTACTCTTAGATGCTCTATGAAGTACTTTTGGACGTTCAGTCACATAAGATGAAAAGTCCTCAAAAGACTCATCTAGAAATATTTAGAAAATATGTTAGCTGTGAAATGGATCATATTCATAACTATTTTTATTTTTAATAAATACAGTAAGTTGTCAATAAAAATAAAATTATAGATTATATAATGAAAATTAATTTTTTGAGAACATTAACTCAATTACAATAATAAAGACATATATTTAGAAGATTAGTTTGGAGATCAGAGCTAAATGAAAGAAGCAAATCACAAAGAGCCTCAACTATGATAGAGGCAAAAATTAGCTAAGTTGATGCTTAGGGCTGGGGTAATATGAGGATTAGAGCACACAAGTAGTGGAATTATATCTTCAAAGCGCTGAAAGCAAGAATTCACAATCATGAATTTTATACCTAGAAAAACTATCATTCAAATATAAAACCATTCCCAGATTAAAAACAAAACAAAAATCAAGAGATTGTGTTTTTATACTACCAGCCATGTCTTAAAAGAAATACTAAAGGGAATCAGTTCAGTTCAGTTCAGTCACTCAGTCATGTCTGACACTTTGGGACTCCATGGACTGCAGCAGACCAGGCCTCCCTGTCCATCAGCAATTCCCAGAGTTTACTCAAACTCATGTTTGTTTAGTCAGTAATGCCATCCAACCATCTTATCCTCTATCGTCCCCTTCTCCTCCCATCTTCAGTCTTTCCCAGCATCAGGGTCTTTTCCAATGAGTCAGTTCTTCCCATCAGGTGGCCAAAGTATTAGAGTTTCAGTTTCAGCATCAGTCCTTCCAATGAATATTCAGGGCTGATTTCCTTTAGGATGGACTGGTTGGATCTCCTTGCAGTCCAAGGGACTCTCAAATGTCTTCTCCAACACCACAGCTCAAAAACATCAATTCTTCAGCACTCAGCTTTCTTTATAGTCCAACTCTCACATCCATACTGGAAAAACCATAGCTTTGATTAGACAGACCTTTGTTGGTAAAGTGATGTCTCTGATTTTTAATATGCTGTCTAGGTTGGTCATAACTTTTCTTTCAAGGAGCAAATGTCTTTTAATTTCATGGCTGCAGACATCATCTGAAGTGACTTTGGAGCCCCCCCCAAAGAAAGTCTGTCACTGTTTACATTGTTTCCCCATCTATTTGCCATGAGGTGATGGGACCAGATGCGATGATCTTAGTTTTCTGATTGTTGAGTTTTAAGACAACTTTTTAACACTCCTCTTTCACTTTCATTAAGAGGCTGTTTAGTTCCTCTTCACTTTCTGCCATAAGGGTGGTGTCGTTTGCATATCTGAGGTTACTGATATTTCTCCCGGCAATCTTGTATCCAGCTTGTGCATCTTCCAGCCCAGCATTTATCATGATGTACTCTGAATGTAAGTTAAATAAGCAGGGTGACAATATACAGCCTTGACGTATTCCTTTTCCTACTTGGAACCTGTCTGTTGTTGCATGTCCAGTTCTAACTGTTGCTTTCTGACCTGTATACAGATTTCTCAAGAGGCAGTTCAGGTGTTCTGGTATTCCAGTCTCTTTCAGAATTTTCCACAGTTTGTTGTGATTCACACAGTCAAAGGCTTTGGCGTAGTCAATAAAGCAGAAGTAGATATTTTTCTGGAACTCTCTTGCATTTTTGATGATCCAACAAATGTTGGCAATTTGATCTCTGGTTTCTCTGCCTTTTCTAAATCCAGCTTGAACATCTGGACGTTCACATCTGACATACTGTTGAAGCCTGGCTTGGAGAATTTTGAACATTACTTTACTAGCATGTGAGATGAATGCAATTTTGCGGTAGTCTGAGCACTCTTTGGTACTGGAATGAAAACTGACCTTTTCCAGTCCTGTGGCCACTGCTGAGTTTTCCAAATTTACTGGCATACTGAATGCAGCACTTTCACAGCATCATCTTTTAGGATTTTAAATAGCTCAACTGGAATTCCATCACCTCCACTAGCTTTGTTTGCAGTGATGCTTCCTAAGGTCCTCTTGACTTTGCATTCCAGGATGTCTGGCTCTAGTGAGTGATCACACCATCATGATTATCTGGGTCATGAAGATCTTTTTTGTATAGTTCTTCTGTGTATTCTTGTCATCTCTTCTTAATATCTTCTGCTTCTGTTAGGTCCATACCATTTTTGTCCTTTATTGAGCTCATCTTTGCATGAAACGTTCCCTTGGTATCTCTAATTTTCTTGAAGAGGTCTCCAGTCTTTCCTATTCTATTGTTTTCCTTTATTTCTTTGCATTGATCACTGAGGAAGGCTTTCTTATCCCTCCATATTCTTTGAACTCTGCATTCAAATGGATATATCTTTCCTTTTCTCCTTTGCTTCTCTTCTTTTCATAGCTGTTTGTAAGACCTCCTCAGACAACCATTTTACCTTTTTGCATTTTTTTCCCCTTGGGGATGGTCTTGATCCCTGCCTCCTATACAATGTCACAAACCTCCATCCATAGTTCTTTAGGCACTCTGTCGATCTGATCTAGTCCCTTGAGTCTAATTCTCACTTCCACTCTATAATCATAAGGGATTTGATTTAGGTCATACTTGATTGGTCTAGTGGTTTCCCCCACTTTCTTCAATTTAAGTCTGAATTTGGCAATAAGGAGTTCATGATCTGAGCCACAGTCAGCTTCCAGTCTTGTTTTTTGCTGACTGTATAGAGCTTCTCCATCTTTGGCTACAAAGAATATAATCATTCTGATTTTGGTGTTGACCATCTGATGATATCCATGTGTAGAATCTTTTCTTGTGTTAGTGGAACAGGATGTTTGCTTTGACCAGTGCATTCTCTTTGCAAAACTCTATTAGCCTTTGCCCTGCTTCATCTGTACTCCAAGGCCAAATCTGCCTGTTACTCCAGGTATTTCTTGACTTCCTACAAAAGCAGTAAGTCCCCTATAATGAAAAGGGCATCTTTTTGTTGTTAATCCTAGAACATCTTGCAGGTCATCAGAAAACCATTCAGCTTCTTCAGCATTACTGGTAGGGGCATAGAAACTGATTGGATTACTGGGATATTGAATGGTCTGCCTTGGAAATGAACAGAGATCATTCTGTCATTTTTGAGACACATCCAAGTACTGCATTTCAGACTCTTTTGTTGACTATTAGGGCTACTCCACTTCTTCTAAGGGATCCTTGCTGACAGTAGTAGATATAACGGTCATCTGAGTTAAATTCACCCATTCCAGTCCATTTTAGCTTGCTGATTCCTAAAAGGTTGACATTTACTCATGCCATCTCCTGTTGACCACTTCCCATTTGCCTTGATTCAAGGACCTAACATTTCAGATTCCTATGCAATAGGAACTCTTTACAGCATCAAACCTTGCTTGTATCACCAGTCACACCCACAACTGGGTGTTGTTTTTACTTTGGCTCCATCTCTTCATTCTTTCCGAAGTTATTTCTCCACTGATCTCCAGTAGCATATTGGGCACCTACTGACTTGGGGAGTTCATCTTTCAGTGTCCTATCTTTTTGCCTTTTCATACTGTTCATGGGGTTCTTAAGGCAAGAATGCTGAAGTAGTTTGCCATTCCCTTCTCCAGTGGACCATGTTTTGTCAGAACTCTCCACCATGACTCGTCTGTCTTGGGTGGCCCTACACAGCATGGCTTAGCTTCACTGAGTTAGACAAGGCTGTGGTCCATGTGATCAGATTGGTTAGGTTTCTGTGACTGTGGTTTTCATTCTGTCTGCACTCTGATGGAGAAGGGTAAGAGGCTTACAGAAACTTTCTGATAAGAGAGAATGACTGAGGGAAAAACTAAAGGGAATACTTCAGGCTGAAACAAAATGACAACAGAAGATAACTCAAATCCACACGAAAAAATAAAAAAGTGCATTAAAGGTAATTACATAGGTAAATATAAATGACATACATTTTTACCTCTTCTTCAATTAACTGATTAAAGAGACATCATAAAACTGCATTGCTGGACATATAAAATAAAACTCAATTTTATTTCTATACAAGAGCAAAGAATAATCCACAAACTTAATTAAAGGAACAATTTTATTTGTGAAAGCATCAAAAATAATAAAATAGTAATAAATTCAAAGAGGGGAATAGCTTATAGTAAATGTTAAAAACCATTGCTGAAGGAAATTAAAGAAATCTAAATAAATAAACTCAGTGTCAGTATTCCATTGTGTTGTGTGTGTGTGTGTGTGTGTATATATATATATACACATATATGAATATTGTGAAACTGAAAAAGGAGTAAGTCAAGGCTGTATATTGTCACCCTGCTTGTTTAACATCTATGCAGTGTACATCATGTGACATGCTGGGCTGGGTGACTCACAAGCTGGAATCAAGACGGCCAGGAAAAATATCAACAACCTCGGATATGCAGATGATATCACTTTAATGGCAAAAAGCGAAGAAGAACTAAAGAGCCTCTTGATGAAAGTTGAAGAGGAGAGTGAAAAGAGCTGGCTTAAAATTCAACATTCATAAAACAACGATCATGGCATCAAGTCTCATCATTTCATAGCAAATAGATGGGGAAAAGGTGGAAACAATGACAGACTTAATTTTCTTGGATTCCAAAAGAGCTGCACTCAATAAGCCAGTAAATTTGGAAAACTCAGCAGTGGCCACGGGACTGGAAAAGGTCAGTTTTCATTCCAATTCCAAAGATGGGTAACTTCAAAGAACGTTCAAACTACCACACAACTGGACTCATTTCACATGCTAGCAAAGGCAATGCTCTAAATCCTTCAAGCTAGGCTTCAACAGTACCTGAATTGAGAACTTCCAGATATACAAGCTGGATTTAGAAAAGGCAGAGGAACCAGTGATCAAATTACCAACATTTGCTGGGATCATAGAAAAAGCAAGATAATTCCATAAAAACATCTACTTTTGCTTCCTTAACTATGCTAAAGCCTTTGACTGTGTGCATCAGAACAAACTGTAAAAAATTCTTAAAGAGGTGGGAATACCAGATCACCTTACCTGCCTCCTGAGAAACCTGTATGCACGTTAAGATGGAACAACAGACTGGTTCAAAATTGGGAAAAGAGTATATCAAGGCTGTATGCTGCCATCCTGCTTATTTAACTTATATGCAGAGTACATCATGTGACATGCCTGGCTAGATGAATCACAAGCTGGAATCAAGATTGGCGGGAGAAATATCAACAACCTTAGATATGCAGATGACACCACTAAAATGGTAGAAAGCAAAGAGGAACTAAAGAGCCTCTTGATGGAGGTGAAAACCAGTGAAAAATTTGGCTTAAAACTCAATATTCAAAAAATGAAGATCATGGCATCCAGTCCTATCACTTCATGGCAAACAGATGGGGAAACACTGGAAACAGTGACAGACTTTCTTTTCTTGGGCTCCAAAATCATTGCAGATGGTGACTGCAGCCATGAAATTAAAAGTCTCTTACTCCTTGGAAGAAAACCTATGACAAACTTAGACAGTGTATTAAAAAGCAGACACATCACTTTGCCTACAAAGGTCCATATAGTCAAACTATGGGTTTTTCAGCACTCATGTACAGATGTGAGAGTTCAACCATAAAAAGGCTGAGAGCTGAAGAATTGATGCTTTTGAACTGTGGTGCTGGAGAAGACTCCTGAGAGTTCCCTGGACTGCAAGGAGATCCAACCAGTCCATCCTAAAGGAAGTCAACCCTGAATATTCATTGGAAGGACTGATGCTGAAACTGAAGCTCCAATACTTCGGCTACCTGATGTGAAGAGCTGACTCACCGGAGAAGACCCTGATGCTGGGAAAGATTGAGGGCAGGAGAAGAAGGGAACAGTAGAGGATGACATGGTTGGATGGCATCACTGAGTCAATGGATATGAGTCTGAGCAAACTCAGGGACATAGTGAAGGACTGAGAAGCCTGGTAGGGTGCAGTTCATAGTGTCGCAAAGTGTCGGACTTAGTGACTGATCAACATATATAAAAGTTATTTTAAATTCTTTATTGGGTAAATTACAGATCTCCATGTCTTTGGGGTTGGTTTCTGGAAGATTATCGTGATCCTCTGGTAGTATCACGTTGCCTTGATTCTTTGTGTTCCTTGGGCTTTAGTGTGCTGTCTTCACCTCTGAAGCAGCAGTCCCTTCGTTCAGGCTTACTACTGCCTTCAGGGGAGAAGTGCTTTCCATCAGCCCAGTTAAGAGACCTGAAGTTCTCTCAGACCTTGAGTGGATACACCTGCTCACATTTCTTGCTCCCTCTTGTGGCAGAATTCTTAAGCTTGTATATCATCTCTGGATTCTGCAATGCATCAGGTGCAATGCTGATAATCTCCCTTTTGTTTGTCTAAAGTGGTGCTACATCTCAAGTTTCTGGTTTCTCTCTGGTCCACAGACACTGTCCTGTTTTCGGAAAGTGCTCTGTTGCTGTCCAACAAAGACTGCTCTGGCTGCTACACGCAGGAGCATCCACAGGGAGTTGCCTGCAGAATGAGGGCATGTGGATGAGGCATGCCTGACCCTGGGGGTGCTACAGGCCAGCTGGGGGTATCTGCAGAGGAAGCTCTCCCAGAAAGTTCATAGGTGGACTTTCTGATGGAGTTCACAGCATAGTCAGAAGGAACCCCACTCCTTTAATGCTCTCCAAAAATCTTCTCTGCCTCTCTCCTGACCTTGTATCGTCCTGCAATTTAGTGCTCTGAATCCTACAGGAGAGAAATGAGTCTTTTTGGCTGTACCCCAAACAGCTGTGGAAGCCTGGTGCTCATTTACTTGCTCTTCCTCTGACCTACCTCTCACCCCCTCACAGGATGGCTTTTGCTTGGCCCTACCTATGCCATCTTGGGGAAGGTCAGCAAAGTCAAACTGTTTATCTTATCCACTCTAATGTGTTCAAACTCATCTTTTGCTCCAATGGAGTGCTGGAACTTGAGAAACCCAGACTTGCATTAAGGCTCTCTTGTCTGTGATGACTGCCCCAGTCAGGGTAATCCAGATTCTCCTGGACCATGGCCAAGAGGAGCTGGAACCAGTTCATAAGCTACTGAAGGGTACACAGTTAGGATGGAGGTCTGTCTTCCTATTACCTGATATACAGGCATATGGAACTCCTCCAAGCCTCTTGGTGAATGCTGCTGGATCCCAAACTCCCACAATGTCACTTTTGTTCATGGATACAAGAAAAATTTTTATTGTTGATAAGAGGCAGATTAGGGGCAGTATCCTAGGCCATCATGATGCTGATGTCACCTGTCATACATCTGCAGTACAGTCAGTTCTGCATTCCCTCCTGGGTTTATTTGTTGTATTATTTTTGGCCTTGCAAACTGGCATGCAGGATCTTAGTTCCTGATCATGGATTAGACCAACACCCCCTCAGTGGAAGTATGGAATCTTAACCACAGGACTACCAGTGAAGTTCCTGGTTTGTTTCTGAATGCATATTTTATAGATAAAATTATAATTAAAATATAATCAAGTGGTGGAAAAGATGATGTAAATGTATGGATCACTGCTATATGCCTGTTTTTTTCCCACATTTTAAAGGGGAATGTCTACTGTGGTGTTAGTTGCTCAGCTGTGTCTGACTCTTTGTGACCCCAAGGACCACAGCCTGCCAGGCTCCTCTGTACATGGAATTGTCCAAACAAGAATACTCGAGTGAGTAGCTTTTCCCTTCTCCAGGACATCTTCCTGACTCAGAGACCGAACTTGGGTCTCCTGCATTACAGGAGAAGTCTTTACCGTCTGAGCCACCAGGAAACTTTGGAGTTTATCCTTGTCTGTGCTACTGTATTGTGTGTGTTTTATGGGAAGTCACATCACAGGAGCTGCCTCTGAAAGAGATTACAGATCATAAGACAGTGGTCTTTGGCACTGATATCAAATTTTGATGAGAATTTGTGGAATTCTTGGAAGAGCACATGTATTTTGCATGGGAGGTGGGTAGGAATCATGGGTATTTGCAACCAGAAGGAGCACTGGTGGACTGGATTCAGAAACAGACTCAACATTTTCTTGACTACCTGTATTCATGTGCTCTCACACAACTCTGTTCTTGGTAATGTGACTTCAGTGAATGCAAGAAAAGCAGACAAATGCAGGCAGAAACTTGAAAATTGCTTGTGCATTGATTGAGATTTGTCCCCATGCTGTGCTAAGGATCCGAGGTTACAATGTGAAGACCCCTAAGCCAACCAGATGAAAGATGAGAGACATGTAGCAAGGTCACCTCCACTGACACTTGAGAAGCTTATTTTCTCTTAGGTTCCAAACCACTCTCTAACACTCTGCTTTGTGGTCCTGGATCTGGGATTCTACAACCTATGTTTATGCTTTGCCAGGCAGCACCAAGTTAGGCTGTGCAAACAGGGCCTGCTAGAGGGAGACTTTTGGGAAAGAACCAAGGAATTTGTGTCTCCCACTTGGTTACCAATGGGCTTCCCAAGAGCTCATGTCCCTTTTCAGTTCTGGTGAACATCATGCCAGCAATGCATCTTTTCCCCAGGAGCAGAAATTCTTTCCATGGCACAAACTGTTGGTATTCTTTCCAACATTAGAATAATAAATTTTATTAAACTCTCACCACCCAAGACACTAGCAGTGCTTTGTCTTCACAAGTACATAGGAGACTCTTTCTGAAAAATCAGAGACACCAGCACCAGCCAAGTAACATCCTATACTGAGATCTCTTTCAGCCCTAATAGTGGAAACTTCTGAAACAGCTTTCTCCATGTTATTTTAGAATTCTTCTTACATTTTTAGTTATGTAGCTAATAATTTTATACTTAGATTTACTATTTTTGCTCTCTTTTCAAACAACTAGTGTAATCTCTGTCTCCTGATGAACCCCAACCATATACCTCTATTGTCTGAAATAACAGAAAGCCAGTTGCTAGACATGCAGTGAAGCCACTGGCCACAAGCTGACCAAATTATCTCAGCTCAAACCAGTCTACATTGCTAACTCCCAAATCATGAACTATATAGTTATGCTTTAGGCTAAATAGTTTTACTGGTAGTTATCCAGTAAAATAACACTAACAAATGTGGGAAAAATTAAAATTAGATTGATATATGACAGATATGATTTAATAAGTTTGGGCATAAATGGAAAAAAGCAAATAAAAACCCACTAATCTGTATGGAAGATTATGCAGAGAAAAGTATATTTTTCCTCAACTGCTGGTAAAAATGTTAACAGCCCTTTAGGTAAACAATCTGAAAGTATTTTTGAATATTAAAAACTTATAAATGCTTTATCAATATCAATCCTAAGATAGTATCCCAAAGAGATAAAAATATTCATATGCAAGAATAGATATTCATGGACACATTTAGAAGGGTGAATTCTATGTTATGAAATATACTGCCAGTAAAAAGGAGAAATTAAAACTTTTTCATTTTCAGGCTTGCAAGGGTTTATCTAAGATATTTCTGAAGAAGAAAAGAATACAAAAAGAATAAATACAAAAAGATATAAAAAGATACAAAAAGATATAAAAAGATACAAAAGAATATAAAATACCACAAGAACTATTCTATGTAATTATACAGTATTTTAACATCTTTATATATAAATTTTTACCTTCATCATGAAAGGGTGATAAAGTAATTATTTTTGTTTTATATTTACTTGGTGCAACGTGCCCGGCATAGACATTTTCTTGCTGTAAAAGTGTATTTTTGCCTTTAAATAAATCTATAACAAAATTTAAAAAGAAAAATTATATGAAGTCTGAACATTCATACACTACTCTCCAAACCCCATGTATTAGTCTTTATGCATTTGTAATGTTTCCTTCCCATAGTTTAGCCACTTGTCGATGACTATTACTCTAGTTTCTATAAATATTTCATCATTTTCTCTTCCTTGTCTTTATTCTATGTTCCTTGGTAGCATCCTGCTTTTTCTTTTCCAACTTCACTGAGGTATACTTAGTATATAAAAACACTGCCCAGATGTAATGTATACATTTTGATGAATTTTAAAATAGCCATCCACCTGTGATGCCATCATCACAATCAAGGTAATAAACATATCTATCACCTATAAGAGATTTTTCCTGTCTCCTTGCTTTTTTATGTGTATGTCATAAAAACACTTAGCACAAAGCACTCCTGTATTAACATTTTTTACATGTACAATACTTCATTGTTAACTGTAGATGTAATGTTTTACAGAAGATCTCTAGAATTTACTCAACTAATATAAATGTGACTTTATATCCATTGAACAACTATCCACTTCTCTCCACCCCTAGCCCCTAGAAACAACCATTTTATTCTCTGCTTCTGTGAGTTTGACTACCGATAAAATGCTAGATTAAAAATATATTTTAAAAAGTATTGCTATTATACAAAGTGAAGAAAGCCAGAAGGAAAAACAACAATACAGTATACTAACGCATATATATGGAATTTAGAAAGATGGTAACGATAACCCTGTATGCGAGACAGCAAAAGAGACACAGATGTATAGAACAGTCTTTTGGACTTTATGGGAGAGGGCAAGGGTGGGATGATATGGGAGAACGGCATTGAATCATGTAAATTATCACATGTGAAATGAATCGCCAGCCCAGGTTTGATGCATGATACAGGGTGCTCAAGGCTGGTGCACCAGGATGACCCAGAGGGATAGAAGCGGGAGGGAGGTGGAGGGGGTTTCTGGAAGGGGAACACATGTATACCGATGGCGTATTTATGTCAATGCATGGCAAACCCAACACGATAATGCAAATAAATAAATAAATAAATAAGAGAAAAAAAAGGTATTGCTGAGATGGCATAAAAACATTCTTTAGAGACTAGAAAGGAATTAAAGCCTTTAACTTGAGAATTTCTGCTAAAAAGGGGTATGTATAGTTGTATGTATGTACATATTTTATAAATTTGACTGACCTACAGTAATGTGGGTAGTGGGGAGGAAGACAGGTGGGAAGTTTCACAATAAAGAACAATCAAGAAATAATGAGGGCACAATAAAATATTTTAGAATATATTTGTATAGAGCATCATTATATATTCTTTATGACTGTATAAAAAAGGCTGAGAAAGGAGGGATTGGGATTGTAAAATCATACAAAGGGAACCATTAGAATGTTGTATATTTTCTGCTAATTTTCTTATTTTCTGGATGTTTAAAACATTTTATAGAGTAAAATTTTAAAAACATACTATAAAAGTAATCTAAGTAATTAGATATCTATTTTATACTGTTATATCTTTTACCTTGATTGACAAGTGGTGAAAAATTGATCACGTTCATTGGGAATTTACTTCCTGTGATGCGCCCGGTTGAAAACTCTGTTTGGTGTTGTATGGACATATCTTTGTTTTTAAATAAATTCACTCCTAATGTAAAATTTAAAAAGACAAATTTCACAAAGACACTATAACTATTTGCACACTATTCCCCATCCTTCATGCATTAATCTCCATTTTGGCAACTGTAAATTTTTCTTTCCACATATGAGTGGCCATTTTTCTATCATTCAAATTTCTATAAACAATTTCTTCATTTTCTCTTCCTTTTCACTGTTACGTTTTCTTAGACAGCATATCTCACTTAATTTCAAAATTTAATCAAATCACCTTTTATATATATTTCTATATTTTCATATTCATTTGTATATTTGATCTGTATTCTTTCAGTACATTTTCCCTTAACAATTTATATTGCTCAAATTTTAATTATAAACTTCTCATTAAAAGTATAAAATAATTGTATTTTATTTACAAATAAATAATTGTATTTATTTACACCCCAACCAGTAACGCTGAAGAGCCTGAAGTTGAACGGTTCTATGAAGACCTACAAGACCTTTTAGAACTAACACATGAAAAAGATGTCCTTTTCGTTGTAGGGGACTAGAATGCAAAAGTAGGAAGTCAGGAAACACCTGGAGTAACAGGCAAATTTGGCCTTGGAGTACTGAATGAAGCAGGGCAAAGGCTAGTAGAATTTTGCCAAGAGAATGCTCTGGTCATAGCAAACCTCCTCTTCTAACAACAGAAGAGAAGACTCTACACATGGACATACCAGAAGATCAACACCAAAATCAAACTGATTATATTCGTTGCAGCCAAAGATGGAGAAGCTCTATACAGTCAGCAAAAACAAGACCAGGAGCTGACTGTGGTGATCTGTGATCATGAATTCCTTATTGCCAAATTCAGACTTAAATTGAAGAAAGTAGGGAAAACCACTAGACCAGTCAGGTATGACCTAAATCAAATCCCTTATGATTATACAGTGGAAGTGAGAAATAGATTTAAGGGACTAGATTTGATAGACAGAGTACCTGATGAACTATGGATAGAGGTTTGTGACATTGTACAGGAGACAGGGATTAAAACAATCCCCATGGAAAAGATATGCAAAAAAGCAAAATGACTGTCTGAGGAGGCCTTACAAATAGGTGTGAGAAGAAGAGAAGTGAAAAGCAAAGGAGAAAAGGAAAGATATTCCAATTTGAATGCAGATTTCCAAAGAATAAAAAGGAGATATAAGGAAGCCTTCCTCAGCGATCAATGCAAAGAAATAGAGGAAAACAACAGAATAGGAAAGACTAGAGATCTCTTCAACAAAATTAGAGATACAAAGGGAACATTTCATGCAAAGATGGGCTCAATAAAGGACAGAAATGGTATGGACCTAACAGAAGCAGAAGATATTAAGAAGAGGTGGCAGGAATACACAGAACTATACAAAAAAGATCTTCATGACCCAGATAATCACAAGGATGTGGTGACTCACCTAGAGACAGATATCCTGGAATGGGAAGTCAAGAGGGCCTTAGAAAGCATCATTATGAACAAGCTGGTGGAGGTGATGGAATTCCAGTTGAGCTATTTCAAATCCTGAAAGATGATGCTGTGAAAGTGCTGCACTCAATATGCCAGCAAATTTGGAAAACTCAGCAGTGGCCACAGGACTGGAAAAGGTCAGTTTTCATTCCAATCCCAAAGAAAGGCAATGCCAAAGAATGCTCAAACTACCGCACAATTGCACTCATCTCACACACTAGTAAAGTAATGCTCAAAATTCTCCAAGCCATCCTTCAGCAATACGTGAACTGTGAACTTCCAGATGTTCAAGTTGGTTTTAGAAAAGGCAGAGGAACCAGAGATCAAACTGTCAACATCCATTGGGTCATCAAAAAAGCCAGTGAGTTCCAGAAAAATATCTATTTCTGCTTTATTGACTATGCCAAAGCCTTTGACTATGTGGATCACAATAAACTGTGGAAAATTCTGAAGGAGATAACAATACCAGACCACCTGACCTGCCTCTTGAGAAACCTGTATGCAGGTCAGGAAACAACAGTTAGAACTGGATATGGAACAACAGACTGCTTCCAAATAGGAAAAGGAGTACATCAAGGCTGTATATTGTCACCCTGCTTATTTAACTTATATGCAGAGTACATTGTGAGAAACGTTGGGCTGGATGAAGCACAAGCTGGAATCAAGATTGCTGGGAGAAATATCAATAACCTCAGATATGCAGATAACACCACCCTTATGGCAGAAAGTGAAGAGGAACTAAAAACCTCTGACGAAAATGAAAGAGGAGAGTGAAAAAGTTGGCTTAAAGCTCAACATTCAGAAAACTAAGATCATGGCATCTGGTCCCATCACCTCATGGCTGATAGATGGGGAAATAGTGGAAACAGTGTCAGACTTTATTTTTTTGGCTCCAAAATCACTGCAGATGGTGATTGCAGCCATGAAATTAAAAGACGCTTGCTTCTTGGAAGGAAAGTTAGATAGTATATTAAAAAGCAGAGACATTACTTTGCCAACAAATGTCTGTCTAGTCAAGGCTATGATTTTTCCATTAGTCATGTATGGATGTAGGAGTTGGAATGTTAAGAAAGCTGCGCACTGAAGAACTGATGCTTTTGAACTGTGGTGTTGGAGAAGACTCTTGAGAGTCCTTGGACTGCAAGGAGATCCAACCAGTACATCCTAAAGGAGATCAGTCCTGGGTGTTCATTGGAAGGACTGATGTTGAAGCTGAAGCTCCAACTTTGGCCACCTGATGCGAAGAGTTGACTCATTGGAAAAGACCCTGAAGTTTGGAAGGATTGGGAGCAGGAGTAGAAGGGGATGACAGAGGGTGAGATGGCTGGCATCACCGACTCTATGGACATGGGTTTGGGTAGACTCCAGGAGCTGGTGATGGACAAGGGAGGACTGGCGTGCTGCAGTCCATGGAAAGAGCTGGACCTGACTGAGTGACTGAGCTGAACTGATAAAATAATTAACTAAATTAATTTCATTCTTAAAATGCATGTTATTTCAAATTGGATGTAAATGAGAGCAAATTCTTGGTGTGTCTAAGATTCTTATTCAGAATTGAGAAGGATTAATAAACAACACTGAAGCCAAAGTAACTGAAAGAACCTACATAAAAATACTCTGAAAAAGACATGGAAAAATGTCTTATCATAATATATGAAATTTATCACAGCAAAACAGAAAACAAATTTAACTGCTTTGTTCCTACAATTTCAGTTTTACACTTCTAGCTTTTACTCAGTTAAAAGTTGTCAGTAAATAATTTTTATTTAATTGTTTTTAACACTTTTTTTTTCAGGAATAGAAGTGAGACTGTAATAAAGCATTCAAAAGCAAAGTTTCATAAATCTTGCATTAAATGTTAAATTTCAGTGGAAACACATATTATGGTGCTTTAATCTGAGGATTCAGTTACTTTCAAATTCTGGCTTTCAGCATCACTTTTGCAAAAAGTTCATTCTTTCACCAAAGAGAAATGTATCTATCCCTGTTACTCTAGGACTAAAGCTGTGTCTGTGAAGTGTAAACTCAGCTAGAGAACTTCACTTTAGTAGAGATATAAATTTATACACAAGACTAATTATGTAGAGAAAATTGAATAAAATAACTGCTATATTTCTATTCTTATACCATTTATCAACTAGCCTTTTTGCTTTTTCAATTTCAAAGCAACACTCTTTTCTAAGCCAGCAAGAAACTGAGTAGATTAGCAATTTGAAATATTTAAACCAAGCATATTCTAAGGTCATTAGAACACTGGATTATATAAATTACTTTCCAAATGTCTGAGCTTACAACTAAACAATATCTAGGTAAATTTCCATTGACAGCAAATACAAGACTTTAATATTAAGATGAAATCATGAAGATCACTCTCCATTAATATTAACATGCAGTTACTGTTATCATTAGTTAAATCACAGAGAAGACATAAACCATAAATATTAGACTTCACAAATTCTTGTTCTTACCAGGGTGACTTTTATGATGTGTCTTGATTTTATCAGTTTCATTTTCACCTTCAACAGTATCTGTCATATATTCTTTATCAGTTGCTACAGATATAAAACAAATTTTGAAACACTTTCTAAGGTAACCATTAATACATGTATGTGTGTCTCTGTATGTAGTACTAAGCTACTTAGTATTTGTTACTATGGAAGGCTGTAATATCTGCACTGCACAATCATAAAACATTAGAATTTGAAGGGCTCTTAGCAGTCATATAAGCCTCATGATATAGAAGCTTAGAGATGTTTTGAGATTTGATTGAGAACACATGCCAAGAAAATACAAAATTGAGCACAAGTTGAGGCCCCATAATTCCTTAACCAGTGCTTTTCCTACGTAATGCCATGTCTCACACAAACCTTAATCATCTTGGGGAGTTCATGTTAACGATATAACTGCCAAGTTTATACTAAGACGACACTCATCCTCTAAGAAT